>CM065168.1:18411305-19611305 GCA_033026295.1 Channa striata | reverse complement strand
TATTGCAGCGCAAGGTAAGACTTGTATCTGCAAGTGAGCTATTCTGTCTGTTTAATGAAAACCCTACTTGATTATTAGCTGACTCACTTGTCCTCATGATATCTGCATCCATCTTGGACTCTCAGGACCAAAGGAGGAAACAGTAAATGACTTCTGGCGGATGATCTGGGAGCAGAACACAGCCACCATTGTCATGGTGACCAATCTGAAAGAGAGAAAAGAGGTAGGAGAGTTGTAGCAAGGAGGAGGATGTTAATGCTTGTGATAAATGGGAAGGTTGTGTATTCCTCTTTAAAATAATTTATCACCGCTTTTGACCTCTATGATTTCCTGCTCAGGTTAGGGTTCCTGCAAAAACATCAGCTTTTTTTTTTGTAAAGAAAATAATGCTCTTTGTGAGAATCGTGTTATATAAAAGTGAGGCTGTTATTACTTTGTGTCTTAAATCACTCTCTGTTTTTCAGTGTAAGTGTGCCCAGTACTGGCCGGACCAGGGCTGTTGGACATATGGGAACATCAGAGTGTCTGTAGAAGACACAATGGTTCTTGTGGACTACACCATTCGCAAATTTTGCATCCAGCAGGTACAACACATTTCTTATTAGTGAGGGTAATGAGCTTAAATTCTTGTTTGTGGTTACGAAATGCAGACCTCCCAAACTGTATCTATTAGCCAACATGCTGCAATATATCAATTTGTCTATCAAATGTCTAAAATTAAAAGGCAAATGGGTTTGCCCTTTTAAATTATTAGATGTATCGGCTGATTGTGAGTTTGGCCAAATGATCTAACATCATCTAATCCATAGAACTAGGTCTTTCTTTGCCTATTTTCTGGCGCATTCTCAGTCAAAAATGATTTTCTTTCCTCAAGATAGTGCATAAAGTCAAATTTCAACAAACAATTTCCTGCCAGAATTTTTTTTTAAGATTTTGGAAATCACATGGTTTTTATTTAGGGTACACACTCACTTTGAGTTTACATTTATGATATTAACAAATGAATATGAAAAGTGTAGGTGTAGGTGTCCCTGAAAAATTTGAAGACTTTCTTGAAGGTTTGCAGATCTGGAAATGTTCTAAAGATAAAAGGAAGGATCTAGTGAAAAATTCATTGTTGCTCATTCTTACTTATTTGCTTTAGTGACTATAATGTGCTATAAAAAAGTTGAAAGAGTACTGACAGTAGATACATAATTAGTAGAAATTGCTGTCTGTGTTTGTGTCTCAGGTGGGAGATGTGTCTGGGAAGAAGCCTCAGAGACTCGTCACCCAGTTTCACTTCACCAGCTGGCCAGACTTTGGCGTGCCCTTCACCCCTATTGGCATGCTCAAGTTCCTCAAGAAAGTCAAGGCCTGCAACCCGCAGTATGCTGGGCCCATTGTGGTCCATTGTAGGTAAGTTGATCAAAGCTCACACTGATATTATGGCATATTTGAGCCCATGCCACACAGCTCACAATATGTATTATCTCTTGTCAGTGCCGGCGTGGGGCGAACAGGTACCTTCATTGTGATCGATGCCATGTTGGACATGATGATTGCGGAGAGGAAGGTGGATGTGTTTGGCTTTGTCACCAGGATCAGAGCTCAGCGATGTCAGATGGTCCAGACTGATGTAAGTCTAGTGTTGCATCACTGCGGAAAAGAAATTCAGTCTTTCCTAAGGCTAACGACTAACTAATCGATCGCAGTTTAACAGAACACACATTTTAAAGTGCAAAAGCTGTGATTATACGGGAAAAAAAAGGTTTATTGCCAGTCACACACAAGCTTGTATGTGCAAAACCAGCATGAAAGAATGGTTTATATGAGATTGTGCTTAATGCTGATTATTAGTATTTATAGCTTGTGTAATGCAGAAGGGGAAATGTTGAACTGAAAATGTTCAGTTGTACTTTTTACAGTGTTTTTTATTTTATTTTTGTTTTTTTGGCTTAGTCCAACTTGATGTTCTCTCTCCTCCACAGATGCAGTATGTGTTCATATTCCAGGCGTTGTTAGAGCACTATCTTTACGGAGACACAGAGCTGGAGGTGACTTCTTTAGAGTCCCACCTGGCCAAACTCTACGCCCCCTCACCTGGAGCTGGCTGCAGTGGTCTGGAGGCCGAGTTCAAGGTCTGTTGATGTGTGGTATTTTTCAGTAGATATACGGATAACTGGAGTCTATATGTTAATTTGTGATCACGTAACTTCTAGAAATTGACGTCCATCAAGATTCAAAATGACAAGATGAGGACTGGCAACCTGCCTGCCAACATGAAAAAGAATAGAGTCCTACAGATCATTCCATGTGAGTTATGCAATTATATTTGCAATTATTTGAAATTAAATTGTACCTACACATGATGAAATTGTAACAGTCCCAGTGCGGACTGTTTTCTTCAACTGACTTTAATGCTTCTCCTTGTTCCTCAGATGAGTTTAACAGAGTCATCATTCCAGTCAAGCGAGGAGAGGAGAACACTGACTATGTCAATGCCTCTTTCATTGATGTGAGTGTAACAGCACCTGGATCAGAGTGGATCATTTAATTAACGCGAGCCCGTGATCAGGTGGTTGAAGTTATTGTTTGTTTTATTCCCATCCTTTTCTGTTCATCTGGTGACAGGGCTACCGTCAGAAGGACTCGTACATGGCGAGCCAGGGCCCCCTGCAGCACACCATAGAGGACTTCTGGAGGATGATCTGGGAGTGGAGAAGCTGTTCTATAGTCATGCTCACTGAGCTGGAGGAGAGGGGCCAGGTGTGTATCTGCGTGCATGTGTTCAGATACAGTCACTAGTGTTGGGTATCGGCTCAATAACAGACTAAAATAAAATATTGATATTGGATCAGTTGCTCCATGCTAGCTGGCTGCCACCAGTTTTGTGTAACATGTTATAACTGTAATAATGGCAATTCAGAGATTTAGAAGACATTGGAATGTTATGCATCCTTGAATAGTTGTGTTGTCTCCAATTTGTTTGCTGCAGGAAAAATGTGCTCAGTATTGGCCAAGTGATGGAGTAGTGGTTTATGGGGACATCTCCATTGAGATTAAAAGGGAGGAGGAGTGTGAGAGCTACACAGTGCGTGACCTCCTGGTCACCAACAACAGGGTAACGAAGGAGGAATTTTATTCATTAATACTGGTCTTTTTAAAGCCATCAATAGTTAATACTGATTATTTACCAACAACAATATTTGCAATACCACCCATAAAATATATCTTACCATCCATCTTTCTAGGAGAACAAGGCTCGAGCGGTGCGTCAGTTCCATTTCCACGGCTGGCCAGAGGTGGGCATCCCCACTGATGGAAAAGGCATGATCAATTTAATTGCTGCAGTGCAGAAGCAGCAGCAGCAGTCTGGTAACCACCCCATCACTGTCCACTGCAGGTAAGACACCCTCCCATCTTCAGGTCATATTTTGATATTTGAAATTGTATTTACCAGTGTGGGAGGAAATGTGGACATAATCGCTACTAAGTTGGAGAGACGGCCATGTTAAAGCACTGAAAGTTCCAGTCATCTGAACAAAAAATTCCCATGCCCATGAAACAAGTGCTGGGGCAGGTCTTCAGTATACTGACTTCCTCTTCTTTCCTGTGGCATATCACTGACAGACAACTTTTGTGTGATTCCTGCATATTTCCTGCACTGTTTAAATTGCAGTTTATACAAATAGCGGTATGTGTGTTTGCAGTGCTGGTGCTGGCCGAACAGGGACTTTCTGTGCGTTGAGCACAGTCTTGGAAAGGGTGAAGGCAGAGGGCATCCTGGATGTCTTTCAGACAGTCAAGAGCCTCAGACTGCAGAGACCCCACATGGTGCAGACACTGGTGAGGACCCTTTATACGCTTTAAACATTACTTTGTCGTAGTGTTTTATAGGTTTGTCTTTGTAAGGATGCAGTGGGACCATTCTTCACATTTACTCCTAAGAAAAGTACTGAAAACTCTGTAAATATTGAAAACTCTGTTGGCATTTTCCCTCACTAAGCCACAGCTGGTTATTGTACTTGTTAGTACCGTGTATCTCAACAAATTACACTTACAAGAAAAAATGTAAACCGTTAGTTAGTTACTTAGAAATTAGTTTGAAAATTCAGTCAGGTCTTCGTGAGAAAAAACACATTTTAACTAATATCACACAAATGAACAGCAAAAACAGTATGTGAAGTTCTCATGTTTTGAGCTCAAGTGGACTGTAAAATGCTTTAAAATCGTAAATCCTCCAGATCAGTGTCAAAGGTGTGAGAATCTAATGAATAAAAAAATTATTCTTTAGTTCATATGGATTAGCTGTAGTTTCAACTTTAAAAAAGGAAATGGGTGTGACTGTCACATACACTGTCAGTAAAGGTCAGTGACTTCAGTGTTTGAAGTGAAGATATTATCCTCCAGACACTGACATTTGTAGATAATAGTAAAGTGTGTGTTACTGTACTACGACTGACACAGCTGTTTCTCCCTCCTCAGGAGCAGTACGAGTTCTGCTACAAAGTGGTCCAGGAGTATATCGATGCCTTTTCTGACTATGCCAACTTCAAGTAGGGAACTGCCGTGGATGGATGGACGGATAGATGTCCACATACACTTCATGCATATGCATGCACCAGAAAACACACACGTTACTGCAGAAAACTGCAAATTCCCATCGGATGGATTTTTTTTTTCAAGACTCTTTAAAACCTGATCTGTGGATGGGACACACTGCCCTAAAGAAAAGGGAACAGAGGTCTCTGTGCAGTGGAATAGATAAAATAACTGAGATGCCTTCTTGAAGATTTTGTAATATTAGTCTTGTTAATACAGCCCTTCACCACTGTTTGCTTCCCATTCCCCCATATGTACATATAATTACTGTGTTACATTTTATTACTTTGGTTACAGACACAGTTTTGAGTTTGGCTGCATTTTCGGGTGGCACCTGTAATGTATTTTATTAGTATATATATAAATATATATGAATATAAATCAAATGCTTTGGAGGCTATTGTAAAAACATCCAGAGTCAAAGTAAAGAATTTTTTTTTTTGGTTTTGTTTAGGTTTTTTTTTTGTTTCTTGTTTAAACTTTATAGGGACAGAGACTTTTTGGCTTTTCCTGAGCCACGCTGTAGCATTGTGTGTATGGTAGCAGAGTTTTTTACATTTACACTCGCAGACTTTCTGCACATTCACACAGTCAAAGAGGTGACATCTACACGGCAAAACATTTTGCAAGGCACTTAGGTAACGATTAGAGATCAGAATTTCTGCGACGTAGCTCAAATTCTCAGGTTGACACACACAAATATACACGCTTGATCCCAGGAGCCATTTTTTTGAGCATAAGTACGTGTGTGTTTGTGTGAACTGGAGCATAAGCTGGCAGAGAGGACGCAGTGTTTTACATCACTGTGTTTTGTCCACTATGTGCCAAAGTCCTTCACTCACCTGATTGTGCAAGCTCCTGAGTCTTCGAAGCTCTACCAACCACACTTGTATATTCAGAACAAGAAAGCTTTTTTACTGTTCAAGGGTTGGCATGGACATATCCTTGAATTAAAAATAGATTTTTTTTTTTTTTTGCCCATATACAGTAAATAAATAAAGAATTAGGCAAATTGGACAAACTTTTAAATAAATAATTATTATATTTCAAGGTCTGTTACAGTATCAGCAGCAATGCTGATCATGTTGACAAGCCATAACTCTGTTATTGCATTAGAAATTAACAAATGTTATATACCTTGCATATTTTTTCTGCTCTACAGACACACATCAGTATTTGTAGTGGTTTGTATTCATAATTTCTCTTCTGTTTGGGTTTCCTTCACCTGAATTAATTCATTCTTTTTTATATATATCAGCCCCCTTTTACTTCGCTGTAATGTCGCACTTTGACAGAATAATTCCCTTTATTTTCCGCCATGAACACTGATGTTGAGGAATGTTTTCTTTTCATGAAGATGCTGTTGCTGAGGTAGTCATGGATAAATAGTTACTTTTTATAGTAGAAGTGTACCATTGATTTGTTTTTTTCATAATGACTGTCCTGTGTGGACACTCAGACTTGAATTGTAGTGATTTTTTTCTTTTTTTTTTAAAGACGAGGTCACGATTGAGGCCATGCCCTTTATGATTGTAATGAAATATGAATGATGTCAGTTAACCACAGGTTACAGGTCAATTCTTATTTAAACTCGGTCAGCTCAGGAAATTATTGATACCAGAGTTGTTTAAATTCACAAATTGAACAAATTTAGCTTGAGTTGATTTCTAAAACAGAATCATGTTCAAATGGTTTCATCTCCCACCAGCGGAGCATTCAGAAATGATGCATCACTCAGATTTTAATGTCGCAATATTCTTTTAAGGTTTTCCAACAATTTAATTTTTTTATATATATGTGTGTTATTTCACTAACACTCCCATATGTTATTATAGGAAGCAGCACAATCAAATTTAATTTAATGAATGTGGACGTTATTTTATGCTGAACTTTGAGGAAGGGTGTTTTTTTTTTTTTTGTCTGTGTTGATAGTTTGAACACTCCTGCACTATTTGCACCAAAAGAAAAAGCCCTTAAAACTACAGAACCAAATGCATAAAAAGGTGATAAAATTGCTTGACCCTTATATTGGAATATGGTCTTTCAGGTCTCAAAGCTCCTGCAGGGACTTAAAGTAGCAGATATCTTTTATTGACCAGTCACTGAAACTGTTTGCTGTGTGTGCATTGTCATTTCAGGTCTTGTTTCATTCCAAAGCATCACAAGTGCCCACACTATTAGTTAGGCGCCATGTGTTCATTTATTTACTTTGTGACTTACAGAGGAGGAGAGGCTTTTTGTGTTTGGCTGCCCTGCATTTTGTAAATGTAGTTCGACAACTAAACATGACACTGTGCCAACACGTAAAACCCACTATGTTGATTTAGTAGTGAAAAAGTGCCTCACTGGTCGCATTTTGAAAGAAAAAAATGTTCTCAACTTTTTACCGTCAGTATGTGGTCGAACTTTCATCCTTTTTTATTTTCCCAAATTCCATCTGCAGACCAGTGACAAATCTCTCTTTGTATGATCAATCCATAGGGCCAAAACCAAGATTGGGTCAGTCTTTTTTTGTTTTTTTGGTAGACTCCTTGACTATGGAACATTCAAACTAACATTTAAGTCACTTTTTAATGAAATTCCATCTTAATGTAAGAGCTTCATTTCATTCCATATCACTTAAATGTGGGATCCATGACAAGTAATCAATTGTGGGTACCTGAATGTGAAAAACAGTCCATACATTTGGCCCACAACGAATATAGTGACATCTTCCATATATTATCACCAGATGAAACTAGTTGTCCCTTCTTTGCTTTATCCCTGGAACTTTCCCTCAGTGGTGCATTTCGAATGTGCCGTAAAATTAAAATATTTCTCCATGTCCCCCGTCTTTAACATGTCTCCTTTCCAACGCTGCTTACTGCTGTCCTCTTACCACTTCCTTTACCTCTTTCACTTTGTCCTTGGACCATTCTTCCACTGCCCACTCCCCTTTTGTACATAATGTAAGGTTATTTATATTTCATTCCTGTCTGCTTCCTTGCTTGTTTGACTTTTTTCCCACTCTTCCTTTTTTTTTTTCTAAGAAAAAAGATGTATATTGAACTGTATTGGGACCATTTTGAAATGTGTTAGAGATGTTTAGTTTTGGCCATTTTCAATTTGGTATAATTGTCTTAAGCGAATCCTATATTTTAATTTGCCTGTTTGTTTCTAGTGTTTTGTTATTCAATATTTGAATATATGTATATATAATTATATATATGATAAAATTATATATAATTATATAAAGCCAAATGGCCTTTCTAAACAAGATACTGTTCAAACCTAATAAAGTGCTTGAGATTTTACCATTTGCCAACATTTGTTGATTTTATAATTATTTTAATACAAACATTTTTTGCTCATTTCAAGTCACATCTTATGGATCAAGTTTTGCTCTTGAAGGATCCTTTTAATCACGTTCTTCAGTTATTAATTTATAAATGTCTCCTGTTCCTAAAATATTGGATGGACAACAAAACCTTAAATACATTTTCAGAGTAATTACATGTATATTAAGGTAATATCACCTTTTAATCTGTTACAATCTAGTCATCTTGGTAATAGCTGAGCATAATAGTCTTAGTCAGGCAGACAGTTTATTACAGAATAATATATCAACAGCAATCCTGTAGTACCTCTACAGATCCAGTCATGAGGGGTGATAAATCTGCGTGCACCAGCAAGACATTTATACCATTTTTAAGTATATTACTTTTTACAGAACTGCATATATCGGATAGCTTTATTACTTTTTAGAGAATTATTAATGGAAAATTATTTTCCAAAGTGTCTCCTTGCTTTGACCAATCCTTTGCTCCGAACATTTGAGCTGGCAAATTAACTTGGTCAACAGCAGCATGTCATGCCACACGTCATTTCCCCAGTAAGGGCGGCGTCTAAATGTTGAACCCGAGAAGCTATTACCTTCTCTGATTTTATTGACAGGGATGTCATCAGTGGCCTGGTCACACACGCACTGTTTGCTCTGGTTGTCATCAGGTGCTTCAGAGTTTTTCCTGAATGAAGGGGCAGAAGGGTCAGAGATCACTGTGATGGCTGGTCAGAAAGGTAGAAAAAGAGAGGAAAAGGCAGCTGAAAAAACCTGCTCATTTTATGACAAGAGCTGAGTGCCCGTACTGTAAGTTACTGTGTACAGGTTTTTGGGCATTGTTGTTTGCTTTTACTGAAGTACAGCACTTTGGGATGCTTGTGTGTGAATGGTGCTATAGGAATAAACCATATTATTATTACTATCAGTATTAGAAGTAGTAAAGTATTAATAGTATTGTAATTATTATTATACCTTGCAGAATCCCTTTGGAGCGAAGTGAAGATTGTCTGGTGGCACATGGTGGTTCATCACCTCACCAAGAAACTTTGTTAGTTTTTTCTTTAATTATCGCCCATTTGCAACATGGCCACTGGTACAGCTACAATAATGTTCATTTAACAACTTTGATCTGTTGTTATTCATTCAGAAAACCTGTATTTGGAAATGGATATGAGGATGTATGCGTGTGTGTCAGCGCTGTTTGCACATGGTAATTGGAAATGGCCAGGGCTTCCGAGGGAGTGTGGATTTCACCACTGGACAGAAGGACCAAAAGGGTCAGTGACGGGCACGGCACAAAGGGAAGGATAACAGAGATGTGGTGGGAGGGGGTGGTGCAGACCGGTACATATATTGAGGAGGATTAAGAGGGTGAAGAAAAACCCCACAGTTATACACCTGTGAAACTGAAAGACCTTTAGCAACCAGCCAACTGAGGGACGGACCTTCAGGAGAAGCATTGACGGACACCAGCGGTGATCAGGTTGTTATAGCCGAGGCTACGGTAAGAATTCTATAAACCTTTACCGTACTCAATATCAATTATAATTATTTTAACAGGAGGGTTTAGGAGAACGGTTTATTTCCAGTAAGACAATGAAAAATCAAAATTCATTTGATTATATTAGTGTGTGATTGAATGAATGATTAAGTTTTATTTATTTATCTTTTACTAGAGACAAATAAAAAGTTAGAACGATACTTTGTAAAGCTGAAATAGTAAATTGTCACAGATTTTAGACATATTTAAAGTCATATTTTACCTTCATCCAAGTGTCTTAATAATATTGCCAAACATCAGAGCTCTCTGATGACAGTCGCCTCTGCTTCTTATAAAGCATAATCTAGTCAGTTGAGCTTTTATTCAGATTTTTCACCTTTTACACAGATCACAGTGAGTCCAAAAAATCGAATGTTTGTCTTGGTCCGTAGGTGGAAATATGTGTGATTCACGGCTGATTTTGCTCTTGGGGCTTCTTCTATGTGTGGGGGCTCAGATGTCGAGCGCCCAGCACTGGTCCCATGGTTGGTATCCTGGTGGCAAGAGGGAGCTGGACTCATTCGCCACATCAGAGGTTAGGATCCAGGCTGTCGTGTGCGCGCCAGTTTACATTTCTTAAACATATTCTTTATGTGTTATTATGTTCTCTCTCTCTGTCTCTCAGATTTCAGGGGAGATTAAGTTGTGTGAGGTGGGGGAATGTAGTTACTTAAGACCCCAGAGGAGGAGCCTTCTCAGAAACATTCTTGTAAGTAAATTGCTTCATAGTTAATGTCTCTAAGTTTTAAGCACATTGATTTGGTTAACACATGAGCAATGTGAAAATGAAGACTGTAACACAGCATTCCTAATATTACACAGATTTGACACAGGGTGATAGGTACTACGTGCTCCCCTCTAAAAGTAATGGAACAGTGGGGTCAATTCCTTTATTTTTGCTGTAGACTAAAACACATTTGGGTTTACATTTACATTTAGTAACTTTACATTTAGTCATTTGACATCAAAAGATGAATGTGAGATAAGAGATCAACATTTCAGATTTTTTTACCCAGGTATTTACATCTGGATCTGATGTACTACTTAGATAACAAAGTGCCTAGTGAGTCTTCTGTGAACAGTGGATTGTGATGCCTTCACTCCTGCCGGCTGGAGTTTGTTGCTGGTATCACAGACAGTTGTTTCAGGGTCTTTCTTTACAGCTTTACAGCTCTCACAATCTTTCTGTTGTCAACTGCCGTTGTTTTCCTTGGTCCAACCGTTCAAGCCGTTACTTAATGCACTAGTGGTTTGTTTCTTCTTCAGGAACGTTCGAAATGGTTTTACTGCCTATGACAAAGGTTTGTGCAGTGGCTCTAATTGACTTTACAGCTTCTCTCAGCTTCACAATTGCTTGTTTGAGAAATGGGTGTGTTCAAACACAAGCTGCAGATGTAAATACCTGGGAAAAAAAGCTGAAATGTTGATCTCTTGTCTCATATTCATCTTTTGATGTCAAACCCAAAGGATTTCAGTCTACAGCACAAATTAAGGGGAAAAGGGGGAGTGTGCCAATGTACCGTTGGGTGCAAAATTTTGCAGACCTACTTTGAAAGGACAATAATAATTACACATTCAGCTGGCTGAAGTCTTCCTTCATCAGAAATGAATTTAAGTAGTTATTTAATTAATTTAGAATGCAAAGTTTTGCACTAATATAATTTTGCTTAATTTACTTTTTTTATTGGTTATTTTACCATGATAATTTTTGCTGAAGATGAAAAAACATTTGTACTAGCTGAATGTATGTTGTTACTATGTTAATTCTTTGTTTTACTCTTCTTACTTCATAACTTTTTCACAGCTGGATGCCTTAGCCAGAGAGCTCCAGAAGAGAAAGTGACGGCCTTCCATCTCTGCTTTTCTAACAGCAATCCCTTTTCATCAGTGTCCATGTCATGATGTGAAATATGGTGATCACCTAATCTTCTTTTATTTGTGAATTTGTATTGCACATCCAATACATGTGTTTTCCTTGTGACACACAAATGTTGAAATTACAATGTCCCATAATAAAATGGCTATTTTGATATTTAAATTTTTCAGTTATGGTGTCTAAAATGAACTACAGAATAAAGTGTGAATAGTAACACTAAAAAAGTGCATGATTCAAAACCGTGTTAGGCACATTAAGTATTGTATGTAGAGTACTAACCACATTTTACCTTACCAATTCAGGTTTAAGCAGATATATATAATTATTTGATGCTTACAGCACCAGGCTACATTTTCATGTATTACCACAAAGTAGTATTTACAGTAGTAAAAGCACAAATATAAATAATTATGCATATTACATTTAGCTGCATCAGTTTCAGGGCCATGAATCTTTAAAGTTATGGCAATACCTGAACTTATCCTAATATGAAAAGTCATCATGTCTGCAGAAAAAATAAATCTCCTATTGATAAAGCCCAACCACATCAAATATCATAACACCTGTGCTTTTTATTTAAAGTTGTTGGCCAAAAATGTATTTTCAGTTTAATCAATCATGGGAAAGGCATGAAATAAACAAGAAAAGAATGTTTTAAACATTATTATATTTAATATTTAAAAAATGCCAATCAGTATAAAATATAGCCTCAGTACTATAGCATTCACCAATTTAAAAATATAAAACCATGTTTAAAAAGTCTGCATAAGTAATTTGATTAGAGAATTGTCATTATAGAATTATTTTCTAAGGATCATCGAAAATTAAAAAATGAAGTGTTGGTGAAGGCTCTCAGACATTCAGGTCGGATTAAGCGAAGGTTGAATCATTCGCTCCTGTCTGGCAGTTGGAAACACCAGTGGTGGATCTAGAATTACCCAACAGGAAAGAAAAAATGATATTAGGTGATTTGATGGGTGGTTTTTATAGCTGCACAGAAATTTAATATCAGGGATACATTCAGATTTATACAGATGGATCAAAAGATGAAGAAACAGGGATAACTGATGCTGCAGTTACAGTCCCATCTCAAGAAGTGGGTATCGTCAGGAGGACACGGTTTGCTACTGTGGTAGACTGTGTCTCTGTGTCTCTGTCTGTCCAGCATTAGATCAGGCACATCCAGACCTACTGATGTACAGTAAGACAGGGGACACACATCAAATGCATGTGGGTCCCTGCTCACATAGGCATCGTAGGGAATGAGAGAGTGGATCAAAAATGAACTTTCAAAGGTGGAAGGAAAGAACATAGTATGGAGAGAAATCAAAGAATGGCGGCAGTACTGGGATCGTGAAAAGACAGGTAGACAGCTGTCCTCCATCCAAAGCAATGTCAGGTCCACAAGGAGCAGGGGAGGAAAAAGAAAGGAGGACACAGGGAGGTAAGGACCAGGCTACAAATAGGCCACAGTAATATGAATGATACTAGTCAATTAATAGGAAATCATCAGACTGGGCTTTGTGAAGAATGTCAGGAGCATGTTTATGGTAAACTGCAGGAAATGCAGCATAGAGAGAGAGAGTTGAACGTGTGCTGCCAAATAATCCATGTAGACGTGCTTTATTCTTTTTTTAAAGGCCTGATCTCAAGAATATAACATACAGAATATGTTTGGAGAGATTCAATCCAGAAGATGGCAGCAATGCAGCAAACGGGCTGTGGGCTGCCGTAAAACCCCAACGAAGAACACGGCGAACACAGCTAGAGAAAAGATGGACGACACAAGTGTCTGTCCTCCGCTGCTGGCGGAATCAGACTCTCCAAATAACACTACCAGTCCCCCCAACGCGGCTTCAGTCACAGATGTTGCCACAGTAATAAACACTAAAATAGATAGTACCCAGGTCGAAGGTGAGTTTTGTCTAGAACGTGAGAACTGAAAGCTGTGTGGCGTCCTCTTTGCTGAATCAACGTTAGCTTTTTGGCTAACTGGCTAGTTAGCTCCACAGCCGAGCGAGCCGACTAGCTTCTTAGCTAAATATGCCGACGTGAGCTGTTCCAACGACAGGTGTCCCGTTGGGAGCTGGTCACCTGTTTTACCGCTCCGTGCGTAAAGTTTGTCGCCCACCAAAGTGCCTGTGACGCGCAGACGAGCCTCCTGCTGAAACCATACGGAGCTGAGAGCTTAGCAACTTTTTCCCACGGCCGGAAGTGGTTAGCCAGGCTAGCTAACGAGCGTCAGCAAAACACGGCTCCATCCCTCACGCGTTACGTTAGCCGCGAGTCAGGTTGGACATTTAAGAGGAGAATTGGTGAACTTCGATCTCCCTCACTGTTGGAGGGAATCTGCGAAAGCAGTTTCGTGTGAAGCATTCAAACAGTCACCAAAAGTAGTCTGTGTGTGGTGGGATTGAATAAAATATGCCCTAATCCTGGGATGGTGGTGAGTTTGAAGCAAACCTAAATGTCCATTTTTTTATGGCCACCTCTCACTTTCTTGGTGGCCTTGCTCACCATAAAAAATCTTTTTTAAAAAGTAACTGCTACTGTGATAAGCATTAGGTAAGTACAATATTTGACATGTATAAGCGGAAATTATGGGAAGGCTCCATCAAATTGTAGATAATATGACAATCCTTTGTTTAATTCGGTTCTAGATAGTATTTTTGGAGGATTATATTTGCATAAGTTAAAGCCAGCTGTTTTCTATGCTGCCTGTCAGTACTTAGACGGTGTGTTGTAGTTTCCTTATTCCAGTATATGGTCATTGGCAAAGCATATGTAAAATTAGATTAATAATTTCTCTTTTCAAATGATACCGCATTTTTCTAAATAAAGCTGAGCATGTTTATGGGGATGAAACAATAACACACACGCAAACTACACACAGTTTTCAAAAACTGCTCCTTTGGAAATGTACCGTTCTCTCAAAGCCCAGGCTTGACCTAAACCCGTAACTGTACAAACACAGTATTTCATAAAGAGGCTTCATGTTGTTGGAGCGTAATCGTTTTTGACTACATTATGCAATAGTGTTTTAGAGGGTGATAACTTTTTTAAGCAAATCCAATACTTATTTCTTAGCCAACTTTACAGTAACAACCAAGTTTTTCTGTTGGAAATCAGTCTAACAAATAGTTATTGAAGTAATTTACAGTATGTAGTTGTAGTTGCTTTTGGTTCTTCAGTCTGGTTTTCAACATTGTAGCTGAATTTCTGTAATTTAAAAATATATTCATATAGTCTGCATTTTCAATTCAAAGTTACTCATGGTAGTTGTGCTTGTTGCAGATATAGTGTATTTGCAGTTAGTCATTGTAATTGGATGAATCATCCCTTAAATATTTAGCCTAGACCTGGAGTTCAAGAGTACAACAGCAACTGTCTTCAAGGAGGGCGTGATGCGATCGCTCACAAAAACTAACAAACCTGTTTTTATAGAGGATAAAATTAAATAGAAATTATTTTTTATTGTTGCTTCAAGTAATCATATTGAATAAGATGAAGACATTTATAGGTATTTGGCTTACATTAAAAAGTTTATTGAACTTATTTGAGGACCAAAATGTTTTACTTTTAATATTGTATTTTTGCCCGTTTAGTGAATAAGTAAAATAGTATGACTGCAGCAGCATTGAACCTTGAACATGTATCCAGCTTAAACAAACAGAATGAATGCAGTCACGCATCAAATTCTGATTTTGTGATCTCTGGAAGTAAGCTATATTGTGTCTTACAGTTTCTGCATAGCACTATATTAGTAAGCGTGAAAGGAACTCATCCAGTAGCATTTATTATGGCACAGATGAACCTTACAAAATTTAGAAATTACCAGGCCCTCTAGAGCACTATTCTCCCAGTAAATATTTTGTGTAAATTACATCTAATTTGTTATAGTAGGGCTAAAAGTTTGCTTTAGATTCAGTCTGTTGTGTCTTTGAAAGTAGGTAAAATGTGAAAATTTAACTTAGTTATATAAGGTGTAAATACATTTGAGAAACTGTTTCTGTTATGCCTGTTAAATAAAGACCATTTCACATTCATTCAATGACAGTTTATACAATTAACATTTAATTTTGCAACATCTCTTTTAAAGACAGAAATTTTCAAAATAGCTTGGTCTGAGAAACGAGCAACTGGGATTGCACACAGCTGTAGTTGTCTTCTAATATAGGTTTGCATTATATAGAAAACTGAAAATGAGATGTTTTTTATGTAGATGTCAAAAATGTTGCTTTGATCAAAAGTGTCATCCATTTAAATGTGATATAATGATTTCATACCTTAAATTTCTCCCATTTTATTCACTTAATGGCTTAAGTGTAACTGATAGTATTTTGTGCCACACAGGCTACAAAAGTGCAAAGGAGTTACTAAAAGGCTTCCTCACTGACGACTACTGCCACGTGTGTGAGGCTGTGCTGCTGTTTGAATCTCAGCGGCTGTCCCACTATGAGGTGCTGTATGTCCTGCTTCCCAAACGCATTGCATGAAAAAAGTTGTATTTACCCTACATGAATTAAGAATTTATAGCACAATCTTTTCCTTCAACTCCAGGGAAAGAAACATGCTCAGAAAGTCAAGGTATACCTGCAGGCCAAGAGAGCTGAGAAGTCAAACACAGAGTCCACAGGATCCCAGGTTGGCTGACATGAGGAGATTTTACTGTGTAAACATTAAGGTGTATTTATCTGTAACCCTGAACAGTCCGTGTCACAGAAGAACAAACAAGAAGAAACTCAGTGGTTTTAAATTTGAAAATTCTCTATCGAATGTGAGGTGCACAGAGAATAGATTTCCTATTAATACAAAGCCTAAAGTCTAATGTGACCAATAAGCAATTGCCGGCATGAACATTTTGAACTTATCACTAGCAGCTGTAAGTAGCAAATGAGATAATATCCAAAAACATGTCATATGGTAGAGCTTGGGATAGTGACATTTTTAAATTTAATTTTTGGTCTGGAAGCAAATGCCTTTCACTTCCATGTTTGTGCTTGTTTTTTTTTGCAGCGGACCATAACTACTGATAAGGATCGTTTCTGTGAGCTGTGCAACATGGTGTTTAGTTCCCAAGTGGTGGCAAAATCACACTATGAAGGCAAAGTCCATACAAAAAATCTCCGTAAACAAAGTGTTCAGCTTCCAGGCAAGTATTAGTCGGGTGATAGAAAATTTTTTATAGTTGACTGCATGATTCAAGTTCCTCTGTGTTTAAAAGGTCAAACCTGAAGTAACCAAAATTGTTATATGCAGTTGTAAATAGGTACACAGAGGTGCATCATTTACCAAGTCTGACTCTGGATTCTGACAATTCTGGCCAGAAATCAGCCCCAGTATGCGATACGGAGCGTCTGGTGGATCCAACAGCCGGCACAGCTACTCCCAGCACAGACGTGGATCTGAAGGACCGTAACAAGTATTGTGCTCTATGTGCTGCTTCCTTCAACAACCCCCAAATGGCCCTGCAGCACTACAATGGACGCAAGCATCAGCGAAATCAGGCCAGACAGGAGCTGATCAAAGAGCTCGGAGACGATGTTCAACAAGGTAACAGAGAGTCCCGTATAAAACAAAGCAGTTTATAAAAAGGAGCATCAAAAACTGTGTTATGTTAAAATTCAAAATTCACTTAATAAGTCAGACTTTGGGATTTTAGGTGTATTTTAGGAGGCAACATTAATGTGACAAAATATTTTTTTGAGGCACACTTTTTTCTTTTAAGATGCACTATATGTGTTTTTATGACATGCAAAGCAACAAATTAAAACAAACATGATCATAACAAAAATAAGTAATAATGCTTCATGCTCAGACAAGCAAAACAAAAGCATAGATGGATTTTCCTCTATGCTTTCTATAATCATGGCAAATACTCTCAGGCATCAAGATTTTATTCCATTAGTGTTAGCAGGCACAATTTGGTTTGATAAACTGATATTAAGTAGAATAAATCTAATTGTGGTTATGCTTAATAATAAAATAGCAAAGTTCTTACAGTTGTTATAGTGCATACATGTAGAATTTGTTTACACTTTATTTTCAGTTGTTGACTATATAATTTTCTATAGAGATGATCCCCAATGAAAAACAGCATTTTTGCTGTTTCCCATCTCACCCACTTTTTTTGTCTGCAGCCAATTCCCTGATGTGCCAAACGT
The DNA here is from genome assembly GCA_033026295.1 of Channa striata. NCBI lineage: Eukaryota > Metazoa > Chordata > Actinopteri > Anabantiformes > Channidae > Channa > Channa striata. Next base: position 19,593,822 of record CM065168.1, on the reverse strand, counting down.
GTGGTGTGCAGTTCAACTCTGTGGAGATGTACCAGGCCCACATGCAGGGAAATAAGCACCAGACTAGGTAAGATCAATAACTTTCTTACATTAACACTATGTCTACATGTGTCATGATTAACCTCGTAGTTGTAGTGTAAGCTCTGCTACACTGTTCTTTATAATTCTTCTAGAAGTTTGACCACATTAAACATCTATTAAAAAATTAATTTCACACCATAATGGAATTAGATGAATATTCTCTCTTAGCCAGCTGTTTTCACGGTTGAGGTGGGTAATAGGACAAACGTAGTATGAGAAAGAATATAATCTGCACACTAAATATTTCATTGTGGTAATTAAGAATTACCTGGCAGAACTTGTTAAGTTGCATCTCCTGGATGTGGTTTAACATTTTAGGCTAACCTTTGGATGACCTAATGTGATTATGCAACTATGTTTCTGAAAGTTAGTTTGTCTGGTCTCTGATGATCAAAACAGGTAGCGGGGCTTTAGTGTGACATCACCTAATTAATGGCTTCATAATTGCTCTTCACATATTGTTGCACAGGGAGAAGAAGGTCATTGACCTGTGCAAAACCCAACAAAAAGTCTACAGCAATTTTGCGGATGAACTGGCAGATTACATTCAGGTCCAGAAAGCTCGGGGAATCATCGCAAAGACCAACCAAGTTCTTCCACAGGATGACACACTACAGGAAACACAAGTGGAGGAACAGGGAATAAACACTGGGGAGGTCACAGAACTCAACACACCTCTGCCCACCCTCCCTTCCAAATTAAACAGATATCTTCATTCCCATTCTGGTTGTTACCACACAGATGAAAGGGGGAGTTCTCGATATCAAGGCGCACCCTGGCCTCCTTATGGCTGGGACAGCAGCTTTCCTCCAGTCCTGCCAGGCTCAGGCTCTCCAAAGTTCAATAATTGCCCCATTAAGAAAAGGAGGAATAGAAAGCAGTCAAGCTCCTCCTCGTATACTACCTCATCATCTGACTCTTCCTCATATTCCTCCTACAGCAGTGGCTTCAGTGACAGTGATGACAGTAACTACAAACACAGGGAAAAGCGGAAGATTAGAAGAACCAGGAAAGGGCGCGATAGGAGGTTAAAAGAGGAGGAGCAGAGCCAGCGAAAACGACACAGGAGGGAAAAACATAACGAGTCTGATGAGAGGAGAAGAGAGGAATCCAGAGAGTCACAGCAGGAGATGAGGAGAAAAAAGCGAAAAAATCACGGCAAGCGAAGACGAGAAGAAAAACAACCATGGGAGGAGGACTTTGAGAAAGAAGTAGGGGAAAGAGTAATGAACACACTAAAGCCAGAAGACATGACGAACAGTAACAAACAGGCTGAAGTTCATATTCACGCTGAAATGAATGTCGACCACAGGGGTGGTAGACATGATGAGCCAGCCAAACCCAAATACAAGAAGGAAAAGAAGAAAATGAAAGAAAAAGTAGACAGTAGAACAGAAGAGGAGAAGCTGTGGGATGACTCCATTCTGGGGTGTTAAACTCAGCAGGTGAACAGTTGACCTGACAGTGATCATGAGCATTATACTGAGTAATAATACTAAATGATACTGAACGAATAATACTAATTTAAAGTTATTAAAATAACCTTGATAGCAGAAAAAAAAACGTTTTTTTCTCTGCTCAGATAATGGTGTGCTAGCTGGCTAGCAATGTTTATTAATTTCCTGTGTGTAAGGAATGGATATAATCCTCTTATTTCATTTGGTTTGGGGGGTTTGTCAGACACTTTAACACTTTAACACTTTACCAAGTTACAGCAGCTTTACTTTTTACTGTGACACCACTAATCTCTGACTGAATTAATTAATGGAGTGAACATGCACAACCGGCCACAGGTGTTTGCTGCAGTATTTAAGATCACTTATTAAGTCCTTTTGACCTTTTACCACATCAGTAATTTAACGCTTCATCATGTATCTGTGCTCGACTGTATCGGGTTGCGATTCCTTTAGGAGCCTGTGGTTGGCACTGTTGAGCTTGAGTTGAGTATCACTGAGGTAAATAAATGAACATAGATGTTGAAAGCTAGTAATTCCCTTTTTTTTTTTTTTACTTGATATGTGTTTTTACTTAGATGCACAAAAGAACTATAGATGTATTTCATCATATGACACGTATAAGAGGGTGATACAAGTATAACACATTCTGTGCCTGTTGAACACGCTGCAGCAAATAGGAACTTTGCTGAGGCACTGCCCTAGTCTACATTGCATTGTCTGCACGTACAAGTGTTTGGGGTCAGACAGGTGCTCAAGTCAAATCAGACCTCAGAATTCATATGTAGATGCAGTCTAAAATGAATAAAATGAAGGGAATAAAGGCATCAAGTTGAAGCAAAGTTAACTCTTCAATGCCAGTTTCTCGTCATCCTAGTTAAGGGGCCACTCAAACACAACAACTTTGAAACTTGTCCTTAGTATATTTAGATTTTAAAGGTGCAGTTAAAAGACTAATTACAAGTTTGTTCATTTCTGTATTTACAGATATTTAAAACGTTTAATTGCATAAGGATCCTAGGAATAGCGTGTGGCATAATACCCAGCTTGTTAAAATAGCAGAACAAAACTTTTTACAGGAATCAAGCTGAAGTGATGTTGCGAATCACAAACATGCACGGGACAGCTTGCCAGAGTTTTTTTTTTGCTGAACAACTCAGTCGTTTACTTGATTACCAAGTACCAACATTGATGGGAAAGAGGAATTGATGCGAGATAGAAAGCATCTTAGAAAGATCTTAACTTTAAATCGTGTTTGTTTAAAGCACTGTAATGAGTGCCAAACACATTCATGACAAAACTTCAGACATCAACTAATTGTCTCGACAGAAATTTCAACTAAACTGCATCATGAAAGGTGTAGAGAAGTGAAACGAGTCAAACAACTTCTCAGTGCGGCAGCCTTTGACGTGGAGCATCACAGCAACAAAGGCTTTTTGGCTTAGCGATGTGTAAAGAGCATCTCTGAAGCCCCCCTGAGATCTCCTGTTTTCAAAGAATCCTGTGGTCTTGTTCCCTGTGCCGCTCGAATCTTCGACCCCCGTAGAGCGCTCGGTGCCCACATCCTCTCACTTCAAGACCCCTTCAGACCGTTCTACACTTTACTTTTATACACACACACACACACACACACAAAAACAGTCCACACACTGCTTGGATGATGAAAGTCATAGTAGGTTTATTAAGGAATTGGGTGTGATGGGTGATGACATAGTTAAACATTCAGTCCTCTTTTCCCCTCTGCTCGAAGGTAGAATAGAAATACCAATCAGTGGGATTTACAGTTTTAACTTTAGGGAAAAGTAGTTTGCATTTGTTGTTTACGTAACATAAAAACTAGATGGAAATCAAATCAAATGGAAAAGTGTCACCCCACGCCTATTTCAGTGTCCCTCAATAAGTCATCGCTTCTCCAAAATGAGAGTGTCACTTACTATAATCACAACAATTTGGAGCTGATGAATATACTTAATTGTATTGTAATTGACCTCATTCTTTTAAAACACCAAACTACATCTATGGTGAAATAATAATAACAATATTTTAAACAACTGATTATTAGACAATTACTTTACAGATTCAATATGTTTAAATCATACACTGACCAAAAATGCCAAATATTAATTCGTTCCCGATTCAGAAGTATGCAGATTAGTTTTTCCCCATGGTTTAAATAATAATATTGGAAGTACCTGGAGGTACTAAGCTGATCTTTGGAAACCGTTTAGGCTCTCGGCAGCATGTCAGTATTCTCACCACGTTCTGCTCTTTTATAGCTGAATAATTCTTCAGTTTCTATCAATAAATATATAAATGCTCAAAATACCTGTCAGCACCAGCTCACTCTCTAAAAAAGCAGGTATTTCAGAAACTAAACCTTTATCTGCATCTTTTCATGCACCATTTCTATGTGTTGGATGGAACTAAACTCGCAGATCTACCCGCTGCACCTCCAAGTTCCCATAGAACCAATTGACAGTTTGCAACTTTCTACAACTAGAGGTTCTCAATGTATTTGTGCTGAAAGAACATTTTTAAAAGCATTTTTATGAGGTCATTTGAGCATTCGTAAGATAAAGATGGAAAAGGATACAGACCATTTCTTTTCAGTCCAAGAGAGTCAGACGACTCATTAAAATGCCAGTCGACCAGAAAATCCTACTATATGTAAAAAGAGATTCAGTTTGTTGAAGTGATCTGAGTGATTTCACTTAACTACTAATTGAAACACAGATCCTAAATGGCAGAAGGCAGTTTTCAGAATTTCATTTGATTTGCAAAACTGCATGCACACTGCACAAACCTCTGTCAATTTTGTGTATAAGATTGTAGATGAGGGTTTGTATGAGTTATCCTTTGGTTTTTAGTTAATACCTGACGTTTGCACTCCGTGCGTTGGTATTCCCTTGCCATGCTCTGCTCCGAGACATGAAGCTGCATATGTAGGACTCTGCTGAGCTCTAGGTCACACACCTGGGCAGAGACCACAGCACTGCAAACTGCGGCTCTGTGAAATGTGAATTTACAGCTTTTTTATTCCTTGATATGTGGTTTCATGTCAGCTGTGAAACAAAACAATTTTTTCTGCTCTTTGTCATGATGCCTCTGACATGTGAAAACGAACGCCTTGTATTTTGGGATTCATCTTTGCCGTTAAACAGCCTGAGTCTCTCAGGTGAAAACAGCTTTATTTTGCCGCATTCGTACTTTTTAAAGTAAATAGAGCTAAGGGTGCCAGAATAATTAGCATTCTTTTTATTCTGGTGCCATTTTAAATATTCAAAATTTTTATTCACCCTTTGATTATTTTTCACTAGTGTGTGAGAATTTCACTGTGTGTGTGTGTGTGTGTTATGTTTAAGTCCCTTAGCTTTTGTCTGGCCCCCTCTGATAGGCCTGTGTGTCACATTGGGGAGTTACCTTGACAACTTAGGGCCCTATTAGCTCAGTTCCTCCCCATCATCTCTGACAGATACATAGCAGGAAAAGAAAGTATAAGCACCTTCCTTCATCTACCACGCAAAATACACACGCGTACACACACACCGGCAACTGGACAAAATGATCCTGCTGCCACTGGGATTAACACTGTGGACAGTATCACTGTGGACAGCAGGTAAGACTAAGTTTCTTTGTTGTTTCGTAAGCGTCCAACGTTCTCAACATCGTAGCTTAGTCAGAGGCCTGTGGCAGGGGATGTGTTGTTGAACTGACGTTTTACATTTTGTCTACTTTTAAAAATGCCATCGTGACTGTAGTTTCTACTTAAAGACGAGATTTATATTCTTCTCTTATTTTGTTGTTTGGAGTACAAGAGGTGAAAAGGATAGTTTATAGAAACTAAGTGCACGCAGTAGCCTTTATTTCAATCGTACTGAAATGGTTAAATGTCAGTGAAAATGACTTTTTTAATTAAAAAATTATACAGTAATGCCAGTAGCCATTATTGATGTTTAATGTTATTACATTAATGTAATGTATAATTAGGATTAAAGGTTCCGTGATCATGTTATTAAGATAATTCAAATGTTTGCATTTTGCTCTAGGTCTATATTTACTTAGATGGTATATTTAGATGGCGTGGGTCGTGTTCTATCAAGGTTTTGAAATGAACTCTATGCAGTTTAGCACAACTCAGCGCTTAAAGAATAATTCCGATACATTTGTAAACCTGATGCAAACTGTGCATTTGATATGTTGTCAAGAACGTGACCCACCAGTCCTTAGCCTTAACTTGTCACACACAAGCAGCCCAGATGTGCCATTTACCTCTAAATATTTCATAACTATTGTGATTGCAACATGTATATGCCTACGTACCAAACTTAAAAAACACACAAAATAGCATTGGAAGGGATTCTAAAATTAAACAAAGTAGCTTTTTCAGTGACGGCATCCCTTGAACGTTGAGCATAAATTCCAGTCTCATAGCAGTACAGCATTTTTAAAATGTCACATTGGCAAACTTTGAAATATATGGAAGAGGTTTCTTCAAAGTTTGACTTCGATTTTATTCTTGGGGGTTTTGGTTATAGTTTTTGTGCTTCTATATTGCCTGTTGCATTTGTAATGTTGGTTGTAGCACAATTACTTGCACGAGCTTGTAATTTACTTTATTTATTATGTGAGACCGCAAATGCACTTTTGCTGAAGGCGTTTCTTCAAGTCGTCCTAAAAACCGAACGATGGACAAACATTTAACAAAACTGACATTTGAGAATATACGCGGTTTATGTCAGCTTGGATGTTCTTATCTGGTGTTTTAGAAGAAATGTTAATGTTATGCAAGTAAACTCTAATACTGGATGTATGAGTTAATACAGTTCACACATATATGTTGAAATCTCAAGCATTTCTGTCTTTTCACTCCTAGGTTCCAGCCAGATCCTGCTAACAGAACCCACCACCGTTCTTTATCCTAAGCTCGGTGGTTCAGAGACTATCGAGTGTGGCTGCGGTAATATCACCTGTGACTCCGTCTTCTGGTTCTTCAGTAATCCTAGCCGGGGAACGGTAGAGTTCCTCGGCAGATGCAATAATGCTGAGCGTGCTAACTATGGAAAACATTTTGAACACACACGTTTTAAAATGACCAAGAGGGGCACCACGTCCTTCATGCTCCGTATCATCAATGTGACAGTGGCCGACACGGGGATTTATTCTTGTGTCGTAAAGGAGAAGGGCATCACTGACATGTGGAAGCCTGGGTATCTTCTTCTGCCAGGAGGTTTGTATACTGATACATCCAGTCCTCCATTTACAGCAGGTAAATGCTGCATCAGGCGTTTGGTGTCAGGCCGTTGTGAATCTGTCTGAATTCAGGTGGGGAGTGGAGGGGTAAGTCATTTAACTCCCATCTGAATCAAACCCCTGCATTTCAATCTGCTGCAATAGCCATTTTGAGTTCAAAGAATGACATAGATGCATCCAATAGGCCATCACGGACCATTTCCCTGAGGTGCGCTCAGTTGGAGTTCATCCGCTTTGTCTCTCAGTGCCCTCTCCTCTGCACTGTTCGCTGTGCTTTTTCAATTTTATTCTTACAAACTAATTTCACTGTCAAGCCTGTAATAATTTGTCACACCGGGTCACAGCAGCCTAATATAATCACATACGGTTACTGGACACGCCACAGTACCCCAGTACAACTCAGAGATTTCTGTGGTTGCCTTTGTTGAGAGATGTACACTTGAAACAGCGATGAATACAGAATATAACAGTTTGAAGCTACTTCAAAATGTGGTTGAGTTGGTCCATATGAACAACAATAAAATGTCAGATCATCAAAATACAAAAGTGACATCAGTGTCTGAATGTCTTGGAGCTAAATGAGTCTTTTTGTTTAATAAGACTGTGTTTGTCCTCATGTGACAAAACGTTTTTTTTGTTAGTGAGATCCTGGTCAGAATTTGTTCATGCCATGTGAAGTTCAGTAAACGGGGACATATGTCGGACATTGTTGCTTCGCTTTTCATGTTTAGCTTTCGCTTCTTTTTATCTGACAGTGACCCCTCCAACATTACCTCCTGTCACAAAACGTAAACCGCCAGTCAAGCCAATCTGCACCTGTAAGAAGAGTCACTCAGGGGGTAAGTTAAGTGTTTTTTATTTTAAAGGAAGAGGAGCACGTACAGGTGAATGTGTGCACTTGGTTGCGGCGGTGCATAATTTGTATAGCGGTCTGCTGGTTTCAAACAACATTATACGTGTATATAGTTATGAGCACTTTTCTGTCTTTAGTTACAGGTATAAAGTTTGTGTACTATACCAGCAGAAGTAGACAAAGCAGTAACCTTGTAATAATTACTTAAATCCCACGGCGGAAATGCTATGAAATACACATTCAACTAAAAGTGCTGCATGTGTTGTGCAGTTGCTCCAGGTGGCTGTGACTCCTATGTTCTGTGGCCCATTGTTGGAATCGTTGCGGGCCTGGCTCTTGCTCTCATCTGCTCACTCTACTACTTCAGCCGTGAGTGCTTGTCCACATGATTGTTCTAAGTCATCTTAAGTCAGACAACAGATGCGCTGCAGAGACGAGTGCAGCCCAACTTTTTCACAAATGTATCTCAGACTATTTGAACAGCTTTGAAGTGTTGGGAGTAAATTATTGATGCGTTTGTTTCTTTGAACACAATGTTCCTTATAGGTCTACCAAAAAAATGTCACCACCACTTTGCGAAGTAAGTAGAGAACAGTAGTATTATTTTTTTCTTGTATAATAAAAAAGAATCTTGCTTCTTTCTTGCTTGTTTCATTTGGCTGCTGCAACTGTACGCACTGTAAACTACAAAATTTTAATCTCTTTTTTTGTTTTTTTATATAGAAAAGGGCAAAGATAAAGGTGCTGCATCCACAGCGTACATTTGATGTATGTACCTGATGCGTATAAATATATCGATTTACCTGCAAGACATTTATTGGATGTGTGATGAATATCTATATCATGAAAATATGTTAAGGTCATTTTTTTCTCTGGAATCAATAATCTGACACAGGCTAACGCTCGCTTATGTAATTGCAGCGGCTGATGTGACGTCCAGCGTGAAGTTTGTTTTTCGCCCTGAAGATCCACTCTGATAACAAAGACACATCATGCGTATCTACATTAAAATTTGTGCTCAGCCAGTGAAACATATTAAATGTTCAAACCCAGCCATGTAACATATTGTGATATATTGACTATGTGATACATATTTTATGTATGTCAGACATGTTGTGCTCTACGTTTAATTCTATATTCTGTGCTGTAACTTTTCATTTACAGTAATTCTAATAAGTCATTAATCAGCTACATTTATCAAAGGAACGTTTTTCTAGATGTGTACCCGTGTTGTGTGTGTGTTTTTTTTTTTTTTTTATTAAATCAGGACTAAATTGGGGAGTACTTTTTCTTGTACAAATGCCTTTTTGGAGCTTTTAATGAAAGAGAAACATGAAGGTGAAATATTGTAGCAGTTGCTCATTTGCTTTTTGCTCTCCTGTATTTATTTATGTCCGTCCCGGCATGTTGTGGTGTTACGGTCAAACATGTATCTTAAGGAAAACAGCACTGACAAGTAAATTGTCTTGTAAGAATAAACCTGTTAAATAAATAAAACTGTATTTTTCATTTACTGTGGTGGCTCTTTCCTTTTTATAAAGTAAAGAACAATGATTGCGTCACTATGTATCACCCTGTTTAAATGTGCGTCCAGAAACACATTTTCTTTCTTAATTCTTACCAGTCAGTACGGCAGGTATAACCTCGCGGTTCATCTCTGTTTCTTCAATGAAGAGTTGACTTATGAGCATGTAACATTTGTAATTGTTTCACAATGTTTATATTGTCGTACATCTAAAAGACTTCGCTGCACGTCTGGGGACGAGATGCGCAAAAGAAGTTTGGAAGTGGGTGTTGTACTTCCATTGTCAATATTGTGTTTGGCGGAAGTTGAGTAGGTGAGTGACAGAGTTTGGTTTCTTCATTGACTTTTGATGTGTAAACTTGCATCACATTCAGTTTCTGTTGAACTGTCTCCACTATGTGGCAACAAGCTTTATTCTTATATTCTTAGTCCTTTTATAGCCAGTTGTGCATCACTTGCTGTCTCTCTCTTTCACGTACACAAGAAACAGGCATGCACACCTGCGCAGTCGGAGCGGTGTAAAGAAACTACTTAGATGGTAGTTGTTCAGGTCTCAGGGAGTGTGCACGACCCTTTCCTGTGTGCTGGAGAGAGAAGAGACAGAGCCGTGTTCACGGAGATGCTATCAGCTCGCTCAGCTTTGAGCTCTTCATCTAGTCTCTGAAACAAAACGACCACAAAAATACCACAAACTGAACCACAAGCATCGGCAGAGACACACACACACAGAGGCAGAGTGAAAGAGCATTTCAGTTTTGAAATGAGAATACAGTAAGAAAAAAAAAGCTTACGAAAACTTAAAGTTTATTGGTGCAGTATTTTATTGAATCAAAAACAACCAAATATAAAATATACACAACGTAAAATTTTTTCCCCAAGTGTATTTACTGTTGAATGCGTTCATGTGTGTATGTGGGTTTGGATGTAGGTAGGACAGTGTCAGTACAGGTATCAATTATTTGATCAAATGAGTATCATCCATCCTTTATCAATAACCATCTCAGTCCTAGCTGCCACTGGGTAAGAGGTGACATGCACCCTGGACAGGTCACCGGTTTATTTCAGGGCCAACACAGAGAGACATTCACAGACAGACAACCGTTCACACCGAGTTATCAATTAAGCTAACATGCGTGTCTTGAGACTGTGGGAGGAAACCAGGGTACCCGGAAAACCCACACAAGCCCGAGAGAACATACAAACTTTACACTGAAATGCTTCAGTCGTCAGGGGATTCAAACTACTGACCGCTGTGCTGCTTTAAAATATTAGCATAATGTATTATGAAGACAGTAAAAGCATGTAAATGCAGCTGAAATAGGTTATGCAGTTGTGATACAGTTCACCAGCACCAAAAGAGACAACCTCCATAAAGACCACGAGGATGAATCAATGCCTACCTAAAACACTTTGAATAAAACGGAATATTATAACTTGTATAATGAGTGTACCTACAGTATGTTGTAAATTGGCATCTGTATGTACACTGTCAATGTTACAATAATTTGTTCACAACAACCACTTCCCGGAAACACGAATGACTGCAGATGGCCGCAGTAGATCTGTAGGACGTCAGATATCTAGCATTATTTTTTTCTGTTTTCTGATAACAAATACACGTAAATACTAAATATTTAAAAGATTAGACACTGTGTTAAACAAACCACATACAGTATGAAGACAAATGATACACATAATATTTTGTGAATATTTGTGTCGCATGCTGCACTTTCTTCTGACCGTCTTCTATCTTTACCATTACCATTGTATGTTAAGAATATTTGTAATCAAATTTGTAATGTCAACAAATTTAAGTTTATATAGCAACATTTTACAGAGAAACACTGACAACACTGATACTGTTTCAAATGTTATAGTCATAGAATTTATTAAGGTTAGCTACATTTATTGCTTTCTCAAAAATAAGTACTTTAACATCTCTGTTTTCACTGAATACTGACTGATCATCATGGAATGAATATATATTTATATATATATATACACACACACACACATAAATACACATATATATGTATAAATATATATATAGAGAGAGAGTGACACAATAATACTGATTAATAATTGCATGTACTCTTTACTTTAGTTTCAAATGCCTTTAAAATGCCTCATATCGTTTATCATTTTTAATAAGTGTCTTTACCTATAGATGAGCTTCCATGTAAAAGAGGAAAACTCAAAAAGCAAAAGTTTTTGCCCTTTCTTTAAGAACTAGTACATACATGAATAAAAAATACATATAAAAGACATTCAGCTGCTGTGTATCATTGATCTGTAAAATAACTGAAGGTCTAAAGTGAAAGATTATGTTTAAAGTTCTGAATTATGAACACATACCATTGCAATATTACATTTTAAAAATGCACGTGTTTAGCACTGAAGTCAATACTGACATGTCAGGTATAGGATACAGTAAGACTTGTTCCTTTCATAAGGCCAAATTAGTTACACGTTATTTAATTTAGCAAAGTTCCTGAGGAAGAGATATTCCCTCAGAGTAAATACCAAGTACATGGTATCACTGCATAACATCATAACACAATTACTGAATATTAAATTCCCAATATATTAAAATGATTGTAACGTTCACAATTAGAGACAAGAATGCAAACGAAAAGAAATCATTTCCCAAATCCCATATACAATAGTGTGCAGTGGTTTTAAAGTTATGAACAGGGGTCATCACTGGTACTCTGACCTGTCTGTGACTATCAACAAGCTACTGATGGATCGTGGCCACCATGAAGTGTTTCCCCTGCTGACCCCTGTCTGCTACAGCACGGAAAGCACAGCCGGGGTTAATCACTGTGGACTGACAGGATATCGAACATTAGAAAGGATGAGCAAACGTTTGCACGTGTACGGCCATGTGAAAGTGTGTGTTCAATTGCTCCTTTTCTACTTACACAACTTGCAGGTCTTGGCTTCCTTTTCACAGATTCATATCCGATAGTGCCTGAAACCGCCAGCACAGCATCAGCGCAGTGACACGGAAGCCAAACTGATTAAACACCAGAGCATGATTGAACACCTGCCATTAATATCTCTTACTGGTATTACAAAGGGCTGCTAATTTCATAATGTGAGCATGTCTGTCCTGCCCGACGGGAGTCGAATGTCAAGCGGCGCAGTGCTACTGTGTTGGGGTAGCCGATTATTCACTGGCTTCCCCTGGTCACCCACCACATACAGCCACACACAGACACACACACACAGGTTTCAGGTTGGAGACCCCCGGTATGACTAAGATAGGGAAGCCCATGCAGGTGTGTTTCTAAGTGACTCAACTGTGAAAGGGAGGTATGGAAAGGTGAAGTGGGCAAACTGAGAACATTTTGACTGGGTCTTCCCTCGAACATCAACAGAGTCCCCTGTTTACTGAAAACGACGCAAAACCTGAAACCGACCTGGTTTCCATGAGGGTTTCAGTTGCAATAAATGTCAAGTAATTTATGAAAAACGTAAATCAAATTCAAGTTATTAAACAGGCACCTGCATTTGAGGTCGTAATGTCACAATGTAAAGAAAATTCTCTTCATCCTTCAACAACGAGACAACGTGCTGTTGTTCCTTCTGTGTTATTTACATTGTCTCATCCTCTGGGTGTTTCATTCTCCCTCTCTGTTTATTTCTATCTCCACCCACCCATGGAACAGATAAATCGCCCACAAAAGCGCAAAATGTCAGCACTTGTTGCCCATTACCAAATCGGTGCTTTTACTTTCCATCACTGAGCAGGAAATAGGACGGGCTGAGTTGCGCCATAGCTCTCCACAGTTGATCTGGGGGGAGTTTCACTTCTGTACAAATGTTTAAACAGCTTTCACATGAGGAGACAGGTGACATGACGCTGAACTGTTGGTGCTTTGGTGTTAGTGGAAAAGGTTGTTCTGCAGCCCGGGTCTTATTTTTTGTTCTTGTTCAGTTTGGGTCATTGTTCCAATTGTTACTAGTATCATGCAGCTTTCAGCTGAACACTGCAACACAAAAAGTTGCAGTCACCAAGTCCGAGCCAGAATTACCCTAATGACATCATTGGAGTTTTTTGAAATTAAACCTTTACGCTGCATCTTCTCTCTGTAATTGTAAGAAAGCCAATCCATGAAAACATCTCAAATTTAACCCAGCTCGTGCATGTGTAGCAACACTATAAGTGCTGACGTCACGGCAGACTTTTTTTTCCACTTGCTGTGACATCACTGATTGCTGTGGTGGCCACTAATGCAGTTCACTTTAAAGTGTAAAGTGTTTAAAGTGTCAGTGTCACCCCACGATTCACTGATGTGCTGCTTAAAACCCATCAGAGCAATTAATCCTGGTTTTGCTGCCATCTAGTGTTTTTTTATTTTCCCCTGGATACACTGACACAATATCACAGGGCCGGTTTTGTTGGCTGTGCTCCTTTTACGTTTAATATTTCATTGTTATAATAAAACCTATTTAAGTATAGATACAACAGCCCACACAACGTTAGGCCAGAAACAGTCGGGAGTAACCGAAGAGATAAGAATGAAGTTAGGAATCACTCAACTGTTGACCTGATGTCAGACAACACACACGACAGCAGGGAGAGGAGAGCAGTGCACATGCACATAAGGACAGAATATTAGACATTACACAATATTAACACCCATTTTCATGTAGTTTAGGAGTTTTTGTTGTCCTTGTATTTTATTTTTTCAGGGGTATTGCTTTGGTATTGCATTGCTTCTAATTTTTCTTTTAACTTTAACATTATTTACCAAGGTCTCTAGAATCACATTTAAATCTAGGGCCCCTCAGTTTTCCATCCAACCCCTCACGCTTGCTTTTTCAGATATATTTCTCTACGTGTTCTGTTGCCACTTCACCAGAAAGATCTTTGTTTCCATTCAAAACTAATTTCTGTCTTTTCACAGCTTCTTTGTGTCACAGGGGAGATCAAACGCACAGAGCAGTCGTTCTGCAACAGTCATCAATTCTCACTCAAGGACAGTTCAGCTCGGCACATTTTTGTTTTTGATGGGCTAATCTTATTTTCAAGAATAGTTTGGTTGTAATAGTGTTATGTTTGCAAAAGGCACTTTTATGCCTCCAACATTTCCCCACTCCTGCTTATGGATTAATTTGAGCTGTTCAATCCTTCAAACTAGAAGCAGAGGAGCAGATCAGTGGGCTCAACTTCAAAACATCTTGCAGACCACGACTGTGCTGCAGGAGGTCTCTGCAACCCTCCATTGCAATGATATCATTTGACACAGCACAGAAGAAGGTTACAGGTGGGGCGTAGTTTGATATCGCTCACTGAATTATTTCCTGGCAGACTCCAACAAGCACCTCAAAGACCTATTTAGCAGCGTTATAAAATCTACAAGATTCAAATGGAGCAAAAGTGGATTCGGATTTTGGTGATTCTGGTATTTTATCAGAGTAAGTTCAATCTAAATTTTATTGATCAGTTTTTTTCACTACATTGTCCAGTACCTAAATGTTCTCTGGATTTTTTCTTTTTTTTTTTTTTGGCGATATAAACACAAAGATGTGTTTTCTATTAATGCTCATGTTCTTTGTAATGTTTTAGAACTGACTTCAGGAGTTGAGGAGAAAAGAGTCAAAGAGAATGGAGAAGTTGACATTTCTTGCAGTCCTGATTGTACCGGCCTGGTGCACTGGTTTCGAGCTCTGGACAATTCAAAAATGGAATACATTGCAACTTCTAACCCCAAGTTAGGTTCCACAGTGAAGATAATAAAAAAAAACATCAGTGATAAAAAGATAAATGAAAAGATAATTGTTCTGAAGTCCTTTAACAAAGACGAAGACAGCGGCGTCTACACCTGTGTGTGTATTAAGAGTAACGAACTAAATTTTGGTCAAATAACCCGACTGCTTGAAGGTGAGTGGCACTACTTATTTCTCATCTAGTCCTGACATGACGAATACTCAGTTTAAAATTTTCCATCAAATCCTTCTTCCTCAGATAAACCTTCCCCCGCAGTCACTGTCAAGCCAACGACGACTACTACCACCAGCCTACAATTATCCACAACCACACGGGCCTGTGCTTGTAACAACAAAAATCGTGGGCAAGGTAACAGTTAACCACGCATTCAAACACAACCACACTACTTCTGCGTATGTCATTCCAAATTATAATCCTTTAGAGTCTTTTTAGTTGGATGTTTATGAGGCTGTGACAAGTAACAGGTGGTAAATGGTTGGTCTTGCAGCAGAATCGATTTTTGACTTGAATTGTAGTCCAGTCATCCTGGGCCCGTTGGCCGGTGCCTGTGGCCTGATTCTTCTGCTCCTGATTCTCACCATCCTGTACTGCAACCGTAAGTTCATCTTCTAAATCAAACAGTCCAGCCTTTATGTTACATACCAATATACTGTATGATGTTTGATATGGAGACAGTGCGTGTCTGCACTGTGAAAGGAAAAAATATTACCCCAAATTTCTTAAGTCTTTTCTGCGCGTGTTAACTAAAAAAATATATTTTGCAACAACATGTTTGTAATAACCGTCTTGATTTGCTGCAGAAATAAGGACACGCAGATGTCCACACCACTATAAGAGAAGGTAAGTTATTTAATAATTTTACATATTTAATATGGTTTTTCCATTTAGGGCAGCAACCAGGATTCTTTAGAGGTCATGTTTTTTTTTTATAAGTGCTTAATTATATAAAGTGTAAAATGTTATGACTGTAAAATAAGGTGAGTGTTGCAGTATTTTCCCAATACGAAAACCTTATCAAAGATATTAGAAATACAAAATTATTACAGATTTCTAATGTATTCCTTTATTTATTCAACGTAATGCAACATGTTGTATATATCAAATATATAAACATATAAAAATGCTTTTGTTTTCCACTTAAGAATATACTTCTGCACAGGTCACTAAACCCACACATATTGTTCTACTTTACCACTATTAAAATAAGCCTTTTGTTATTTTGTGTAGACCACGGAACATGGCTCCTGGAAAACAAATGATGACCAACAGACACATTTAATGCAGTTGCTGCACATTCACTGCAATTTCATTAAGCTGCAATTATTTTACCATGTTGCAGAAACAGCTTTTCATCTTATTTACAGTTTAATGGCAAGTGTATAATTTTCTGTGAATGTTAAATTTTCTCACCGTTTGAGATAGACCGTATATAAACTGTTAAAAGTGATTTAAGTATTTAGCACATCAAATACTTTAGAAGCTTTTCATTGGCAACTGCTTTGTGATTTGAGGGCCGATTATGCTGTGCTGTCATATTCGCCTTCCCTTTGAATGTCTGATGTCCTGAGAATATTAAAGTGCAGTATTGCAATTCTGCTTTTAAAATGTATATAGTTGTTGTTGTTTTCGTATAAAGTTCATTTACACCTATAAAACTTACTTTTAAAAGCCATTTTCTCCCATAATTTTTGTGTGTACTGTCATCTTATGTTTTGTAATTTAGACAAAATGTAAACTTGTTTTGAACCATAAAAAAAATCATGATCACATTTAATTCATTTGCTCAGATAAAAATTAGTGTTTTTTTATTTCTTGAAATCTATACTTATCATTTCAAATGTGTATATTATATTATATAGATATATACACACACACACACACACAGGTTTTTCAAAGGATGTACAGTATTTTCAAATTACCCTACTGTCTGTTGCAAATTTTGATTATTGAAATAAATGAAACAAATAAGAAATAAATGTCATGCCACTCAGGCACGAGCTCTTTCTTGGCTGCCATGTCTTGTATTTTGTACTTTATTTAGGTTTTCATATCTTTTTCCACACATAACCCAGTTGTTTGCAAACAGTCATTTGGGGTCTTGGCACAAAAAAGTTAAGTTTGAGTGCAACACTTTTTTTTCTTGTGAGCCCCCCCAAGTCAGAAGGAAGTGGGCTGCTACAACTGTAAGCAAAGTACAAAACCACTAAGTCAAGAGTGCGAAAAAAGAAAAAAAAAACTTGACAGGAGATTCTGTTCCCATTCAGTTTTATACGTATACGTAGTTTGCACCTGCAGCAAAACAGTATTTACTGATTTTATTTCTGAAGTTCTTAGATTTTTTTTTAACACGGATTAAGGCGTGTTCATGTTAATGTTGTGCTTTTTATTTTTGCACATAATATAGAACCCAGACAAATCTACGAAGAACAAGTGCACTATTCTAATTTGTAGATTTTATTTCATTAGTATTCCCTCTTTCAAAATCACTCATATTTTGGATTCACACCCACACAAAACCTGACATGAAACAGACGTGGGAAAATATAGTTGTTGTTGACTTTACAGTCAAAAGCCCTTTGTAAATATACAGTGTATGAGTTGCCCTATGTAGCGCAAAATGTTGTAATTTCAATCTTTTTTTTTTTACATTTTTTATAGTATACACATGGGCTACAAAATTAAGCACAACATCTCATGGAATTCCTCCAAATGTTTAATAATGTAAACTGTGTGCTGTTCAAAACAGAAGCAAACTAAGCTGTACACTAGTGTCTTAATGGCATCTGACCACGTTCTGAAAACTTGGCTTTTCTGCGTACATCAAGATTGCACAAACATCTCAATACACACACCCGCTCCGCACTCATCCCACGCACACACACACACATAAGCTGACAGACACCACCTCTCCAACCAACGTCACACAACCACCTGGTCTCCCTTAACTGGTGGTTTGTGATATTAGTGTATCAAAAATAGAAACTGTCAGCCGATATGTACAGTCAGAAGTCTGATAAGCAACGCCTTCCTTCCATTAGCACATTCAACACATCAAACGGGTAATTTTTACATTCTTACAAACATCCTTTCAAACTTTCTTACATCTCATCTCATTCTCCCATTTACTTTTTTTCCCCTTTTCTGTCATCCATCTTGTTTAAAGAAGTCTTTTCATTTTCTCCAAAGACAGAAACCAAAAGCTTCTCATCGTTGAATATGCTACGTGACACTAAGCAAGAAAGGCGCTGCACACAGGGGTGCGCGGGTGTATCTGTGTGTGTGTATGTGTTTGTGTGTGTGTGTGTGTGTGTGTGTGTGTGTATCTGTGTATGTGTATGTCTGTGGAGTGTGTGTGAGTGTGTGTGTGTGTGTCTGTGTGTTGAGCAAGTATATGGGTATGTCCAGGTTTGTCGATCATCCAGTATAGATTCTTGATGACTTAGAAAAATATAATCTTTATCCAGAGAGCAGAGGACAAATTGCACCATCGACCTGCAACAACATGTGACACATGCAGAAGTCAGTGGAAATCCATGGACAATTATACTTATAACGTTGAACATCAAATCTGGCAAAAGATAAGCACAAACTTTACCTTAAGTGGTCTAGCTCTTGCCTCCCTTCTTTGTGGATGCTAGCGCAACATCTGAGCTTAGCTGAGCTGACGCCTGATTAGTGGCAGGTGGCTGTTCGGCCTGGTGCTTCTGAAAAACAAGATTAAAGTTTTTAATCTTTTAAAAAGGACAAGAAGCAGCAGTGCCCTTGCATGCAATACTTGGATCTAATGTCATTTAGGGAAAAAAACATCAGGTCAAGCGGCAAGAGGAGAGTGCATATCATGCAGCTTTTTGCAGCTTCCACAGATGCAGTTTGGTGGTCGATGGATTGCGTCTCTGTTTGAAGTGCGCAGAACCTTTGTCGTTATTGTGCATGTTTAGTATCATTTAGGTCTTCATGCAGCAAGCAGTTTTCTTACTTTAGACTTTGACTTTGACTTGCTCTTGCCCTGTAACAAAGTTGACACCATGGTTAGGCCCAAAAACCCCACAAAGCGATGCGAGATGACGACCAGTGATCCCGTAAATGTTAGTAAACCGACTGTAGGGGGCGCCAGGTAACCACAAGTGTGGATTACCCCGGAATCCAATGAACTGCCAATTAGTTAGAAGAGGACAGACTCCACCAAGATTTGGTCCTGGTCAGTTTTTCTTATATCAAGATCAGCTGATGCCGTGATCTTACTTCCTATTCTCAGGCAGATCTTTTACCTTTGGTTTGTCTGATTTGAACTGTGGGGGGAGCAGGGTGTCGGCCAGGGAGTCAAGAGTTGGACCAGCCATTGGCTAGAGAAACAAAAACTTATCAAACATGATCCGTTCTGTACTGAATGCTGTTCGTGAACTCCACAGACACTTTTCATAGCAGATACACTGATTTGTCAAATAAATACACTAGTAGACGTAATTAAACAGACAATGGCTGATTGCTGTTACAGGAAGTGTCACCAGTGACCCCTTATGTGCAAGATGAGGATGCAGAAACTGGCTCATAATTCATAATTAATTGCTCAAATACCTAACACACATAGTGCTTTACAAGTACCTAGAATTACATTTTTGTCCCATTTTGCTGATAAAAAAAAAAAAAAATTGTGCTACCTTCATGGGACCTGAGTGCAGCGCAGGAGGTTCCACCTTTGTCGTGGCTTTGGATGATGCAACTGTTGGAGAGGGCTTGGGAGCAGCAGAGAAATCCCCAGAGAGCAGGTCTAAGGCTGCGTTGTCATCCATAGGCTTCTACAGGGTGGAACAATATGGGAAGTCTATCTGTGTGTTTTACCTTTCAATCATTTTATAATAATTCTTTTATGTAAGGGACTTACCTCTTTGGGTCCTGCTGGCTGATTTGCCATTCCTTCTTTCATTTTCTTTAAAAATTCAAAGAGACAATATTTAGACACAGTAATTTACTAATGCTGCTACATGCTATAAAAGTGTCCCAGTAGACATTTTTATTTAACTGAAAATTGTAAAATCTGCATTAACAATCATTTATACAGTAAAGGAAAATATGACAAATTATACAGTGTGAGGCCAGTGTACCTTTAGATCTGCTTCACTGGTTCGATATTCTGGTGGCAGCGTGTCATCTCGCTCTCCCATCTTAACCACCTTTTCTTCAACAGCCTTCTTCTCCTGCATCAACACGACATATGAAATCTATAACTAACTTTCTGACTTTGATTTCTGGGCACTCTTACATTTGCACTGCTCTCTCACACGCTGACTACCTTGACGATGTCTTTGGCAGGAACTTGGACAGGCTGGGGGGTGGGTGTGACGTCCTTTAAGGTGTTTGACAGAGCATCGAGGGCATTGTCTGCCCCTGCTGCCAGCTGAGGGCACAAACGCAAAGACAAGACAGTTTGGATGTTTTAGACAGCGCGAGTAGAAGTTGAAAAGAGCTCGAGATGTACTGCTGTGCTGTGTGTTCACCCACCTGTGGGGCAGTGCCCGTGGGAGCACAAGCAGCAGATTGCACTTTTGAAGCAGCTGTGGGAGCAACAAAGTCTCCTGCTAAGGCATCAAGAGCAAAGTCTGCAGAGTGCTGAGGGAGGGACCGAAATAAAGGCTTTAAACTCTGCATGGGACTAAATTATTAAATGGTTGCTTTCACAGTTCCGCCGCATACCTGTGCAGGAGCAGGAGCTTTAGCGGAGGTTGCGAAGTCTCCAGACAAAATGTCAAGAGCCTTGTTGGTCCCCATGGGCGACTGCAGAAGAGAGAGAGGAGGGACATATAGGATGATGAGGACCTTGCCTTCATATTAATTTTAAACTTTAAAAAAAATGCTTGATCGTGGGGCCTTGATCATGACATTTGCAGCAGCTTCTATAAGTGAATTCGAGTCTTACTTCAGGTGTTGCAGGAGGCAGATTCTTGTGCTCATCTCCTTTAAACCGGTATTCTGGGGGAAGAGTGTCTTCCCTCTCTCCTACAAGCACACCCTTCTCCTTCTTGTGTTTGCCCTCCTATGAAAAAGGAAAGTAAAAAAAGATATTGATTGTTGTGACTATGACACTTTGATCATTTTGTTTTATTGTACTGTACATTTCCTTTTCCTTTCATACTTGAGTTTTAAGAAATAAAACACAAAATATCAGCAACAGCACGTTGTGCATTACATACTGAGACAATGTCCTCAGGTCTCAGTTTGGGGGATTCAGGTTTTGGTACGTCTGCTGGCAGAGTGTCGCTAAGAGCACTGAGAGCATCTAGAGACAGAGAATCATCCTGAGGACAGAACAAGAGAGAAATCCAGCATGATTGTTTTTACAGCATCATAAAAAAATCTAAATACTAAAATATAGTAACATTGATGATTTCAGGAAGAAATTTTGTCCTCATTGTTACCTTCTCAAGCTTGGGTTTTCCTTGTTGTGGTGGTGCATGGGTGACACCAGCTGAGCTGGGTTTTTCCAGAGGACAAGACTTCTGCAGAAACACAAAGTGAAACATGTAGATTGAAAGTAGACGTGGGACTTTAAAGGGCTCAAGGAGAGACACAGAGAGGCAGATTGTGTTGTAGAATGACAGAATAATTTAGAGCCACATGGGTACCTGAACTCCCGCAGCTTTAGATGGAGCCACAAAGTCTCCAGAAAGTACATCCAGGGCTGACAGGTCTTCTACTTTGGTCTGGAAAACAGATAAGAAGAAATAACAAAAAATCTTAAAAAAAAAAACTTATCAGTAATATTACAAGTAATAAAGTAGCAGTTTGGGAAAATAAAATGTTTACTTCACTTTCACTTCGATTAGCAGAAAGACCAAAAAAAAACAAGAAAAAGCAGCAAGCAAGTTTCTGGCTGACGGCCCAAGGTGGCTGAAGTACACACAGTTAATACACTCAAGTAAAATAACAGTAGGTGCTATAAATTCTTAATTTCCTTCAATATAAAATGTTTAAGTCACTCCACAAAGAAACTGCAGAGAGTTTATTCTAGTGTGTCCAAGAACAGTATTGTCCAGATGTATTTTAAACACTATTCAACTCAACAAGATGTGTTGCACGTGTTCAGACACCGTGTTAAGTTTAATTCAAGTACAGATTCAAGGAGAGAACCACTTCATATCGATTATTTCATTTTAAGAATTTAAATTGATGAACTAGACAATAATAAGAATTTCAGAAAATTAACCCTTTTTAAAACCAGAACTTTTTTACTTCACAATTTTAAAGGTGAAATTTTTGGTAAAGAAATGTTGGATGTAACTAATGAAAAATATTTTCAAAACCTTGTTGTGGAACAATAACAGCAGCTGATAATTGTGGATCTGAATTTAACCACCGTATGTACTGACAGTTGCTTAATCCATATCCAATTCAATATTTCTCATTGGTAATCTGCATGTGCAAAGTAACATGCAGCCAAAGGTGTAAAATGAATGTAGTGCAGCAAAAAGTATAACAGTTTCTACTGAATCCTGGAATATAAAAGTAGTATAAAATGGAACTTCTCAGGTAGACGTAGTAGTGAAAGTACCTCAAAAGTATAGTACAGTACTTAGTTATTAACCACAGCACATACCCCCACAGAAGCGCCTGTTATTTTTACACATTGGTTTTTATGAAGATCCAACCAACATGTGTAACAAGCTTTTGAGGTTCTGATAGAGAGATTTTGTTAATTGTGGTCTGCAGTTATACAGTAGCGGTTTTCTTAGATGTAAGTCTCTTCATCTAAGCCTCAGCAAGGTATTCAGTAAACAAAAAAGCACATTTCACAAAATGTCTTACTTTACAAATAAATATCTATAAAACCGTGAAATCTGAATATGAAGACAAACATCGCCCTGTACTATATATATGAATATCTGCTCCATCATGTACCTGAGCAGGAGACTGGACAGCAGGAGCTGCTGAGGACGACTCAAAGCCCCCAGACAAGAAGTCCAGAGCGTCATCAGTGTCGATGCTGGGCTGCAGGAGGACATAAAGGGAAGTATTCGTTTATATCGTAGCATTGTTGCTGTGTTTCATTTCATTTTTAAAACACTAAGGTGAATTTGTCTCATTCTCACCTCTGGTGTTACAGGAGGGAGATTTTTGTGTCCGTCATCTTTAAACCGGTATGCTGGGGGAAGTGTGTCTTCCCTCTCTCCCACTCGCACACCCTTCTCTTTCTTGGCTTTGTTCTCCTGTGAAAGCAAACACAAAAGGTGGAAACGACAATGTTTGGTGAGTGTTTTTGAGAAGGGCTGAAGCACAAACGCTACTGATCCGCCCACGACAGGAGGGTTTCCTGCAGCTGAGTGTCAGCGAGTGCCTTGCATACCGAGACGACGTCCTCAGGTCTGAGTTCGGGGGCTTGTGGTTTTGGTACATCTGCTGGCAGAGTGTTGCCAAGAGCACTGAGGGCATCCAGAGACATAGGGTCACCCTGAGGAGAGAGCAGTGGAAGATTTGTCTTACTTTTTTAGTTACAGAATATATATATATTTTCCTTACACAATATATCCAACCCAGTGAAACAGGGAGGAAGGAACCTCCATCTGTAAAACTCCTTCATGTCACCTGAGGTTTCTTGTCCTTGTCAGCAGTAGCAGCAGCTTTCTGTCCATCACCTTTCTTATTGACGGGAGGAGCATGACACACTGCCACAGGGGGAACCGCCGACGATTCAACTTTCTGCAACAGACAACACAGATCACATTACACTAATATTCAACCTAAGTCAAAAGTTGCAGACCATAAAAATAACCTAATCTAGTTGTCACTTTCGCCTGCCACAGCTAGAAGGTTCCTAATACAGTCCACCTGCCGACATTGGCTGCTCCTGCGTGCATGTCCTCCAGGTGCTACAGTTTCCTCCCACAGTCCAACAACATGCATGTTTGGTTAATTGGTGGCTCTAAATAAACGGTAGGCGTGAACGTCAGTATTAATGGTTGTCTGTCTGTGTATGTCTCTTTGTGTTGGCCCTGAAATAGACTGGAGACCTGTCCAAGGTGTACCCCGTCTCTCACCCAGTGACAGCTGCAACAGGCTCCAGCCCACAGCCACCCTGAACAGAATGAGCGGTTACAGATAGTGGATGGATGGATGGTTTTCACTGCCACTACATTCATGTGTTAAAGTTGGCATCCCCTCTTCTAATTATGTATTATATGGAAAATCATACTCAAACTCTTCTGATTGTGTTGGGTCTTTGTATTAGGTAACTACACAACATTTTCATATTCTTTAATTAAGAAAAAATAACCCAAAAGAAAAAACATGTGGTCAATACTAGTACTCTTTACTTCTTCCATAGGTTTTAAGGAGTTAATTTGCAGCCAAATGCTGCTAATCATTAGCCCTTGATAAATTATTCATTAGCTGCAGAACATCCAGTAGTGGACGTCCCAGCACGTTCATCCCAAGGTCAGAACGTCCAGTACTCAGAGAAATACAAAAAAGTCCATGACAACACAATTAGAGAACACTGATTAAATATGGCATGTTTGAAAGGGTTTTTGGGAGAAAGGAGGTTCCCAAAACGGCATCTTAAAAGACCACAGGACTTCTGGAACAATGTCATTTGGACAGATGAGACAAAGTGGAGTTGTACGCCTTAATACCCAGTGCCATGTTCAGTGAACCCAAACACAGCGTGTCAGCAGAAACACCTTCCAAGCCCGGTCAAGCAGGGAGGTGGAGGCGAGTCATGATCCGGACTTGGTCTGCAGCCGCAGGACCTGGACACCTTGTCAGTGAGTCGACTCTGAACTCCTCTCTAAAGCAGATATTCTAGAGGCAAATATGGGCATCATTCATGGCAGCCAGTGCCATCTGTGTGTGATTGTGTGTGTGAATGGGTGAATAAAGTGCCCTGGATAAAAGCTGTATGTAAGCAGAGCTTTTAAACCGTGGTAAGAACGTATGAAGTGCAGACACACCCTTCAAACAATGAGCAAACTCTTTAAAATAAACCTGAAAAACTCCCTTGGCTATTTTGCAGGCTTTTTTAAGACAGTCCCTGACCTCATTAGTTTCCGTCTATTGCCAAGTCGGCAAAGTTCCCCCAAATGTTTCACTATCTGACCATGAGGGGGAAATTATGCACTACACAACATAACCTAAGCTTCATTGTGAAATGAGAAAGAAATCTGATGATCATTCAATGAAAACATCTACCAACACGTCTAATTTTAGCTGCTTCGACAGAAGAAAAGTCTGAATCGGATGCCCAAACACATCCATGGACGTTTATACTGATGGACTCTGGAAATGATAATGCTACTGTAAAGAGTAAAAGAGGGAGTTATCCTGACTATCACACGTACGTTTCTGTGTTTTAATATGATTAAGCTGTGATGTATATTTGTACCTGTTTACAGCCATTAAACTGCGTTGCTGTCTTAGATACATTGGGACAACTTATTAAAAGAGACACTACACCCTGGACAGATGTTTGCCAATTTCTGACATTTTGAATTTAAGGTTTTGTTCAGCTGAATCCTCTTAAATTGATTTCAGGGACAATAACGTATGTAGTGATATTATAACGAGATAAGTCATATCATGTTTCCCATCCGGATGTTGTTTCCGGGCTCTGTATGCGTCTGTCTCCGCCACTGCTTGCAGTGTCGCTTTAACACATGTGGGAGATGCTTGAAGCAAAGGAGGTGAGACCTTGTTTTACTCTACCTTTGCAGTAGAAGCTGAAAGTCCAGCCTCCACAGAAACATTATCTTTCGTTGTTTTCTTATCAGCACGAGGCCCAGAGGGGGGTGCAGGGGCTTTCTATGAAAACAAACACGGATCTCATTATACAAGATACAGAATTAGAGAGACTAGATAACTGCAAACAGATCCACAATGTACCTGTGCAGGAGCAGCTGGTGATGTGTCAAAGCTTCCACCTAAAATGTCCAGAGCCTCGTTTTCGTCCATGCTGGGCTGCAGGAGGAGGGGCATGAATGTATTGTGAATAGACATCTTGCAAGTATTATTCAGGAACACCTGAACACAAAAGGCCCTTAAAGTGATTTTGATAAGAGTCTCACCACAGATTTAGGAGGAGGCACATTTTTGTGTTTGTCTTCTTTAAACCTGTATTCTTCAGGAAGTGTGTCATCTCTTTCTCCTACACGCACACCCTTCTCCTTCTTGTGTTTGTCCTCCTATAAAAATAGAGAAGAGGAAATAAGACTTTTTGTCTTGTTGAAGCTTTTAAGGGACATGTCTCTTTACTGCACTGTCCACTAGGAAAACCTTTAATGTCTTTGGGAATACAGGAGAACAGTGTGTTGTGGCTGTGACTGTTCTCTTACTGAAACAATGTCTTCAGGTCTGAGTTTGGGAGCTTCAGGTTTTGGTGTGTCTTTAGGCAGCAAGTCGCCAAGAGCACTGAAAGGATCTGGAGACATAGGGTCACCCTGAGGACAAAACAGAGGAAGAAGGTAATATAATTCAGCATAACAGTGGGATGGGCAGACAATGGCACATACATGCATACATATTTCGTACACTCCTTTAAATATCACCTTGTCAGCCTTCTGCTTGGGATCCACTTTAGTATCCAGCCCAGCCTTCAAAGAAAAATCATCTTTCTCCAATTTGGCTTTTTTATCAGCAGGTACCTGACACACAGCCACAGGAGGAGTAGATTTCTACAACAGCAAAAAGTGACATTTTTACATGATGACAACATAATGAAATGAGACTCGGAAAGTAACATTCCATTATTCTGCACCATAAAGCTCATAGAAACTTTCTGTGAACTTGTGATAACTAAGACAGACGTGTAGCAACGTACCGTGGAAGGAGCAGATTGTCCAGCCTTCAGGGAAGAATCAACCGGGCCCTTCTCCATCTTGGCTTTCTTGTCAGCAGGAGGAGCTGGAGACACAGCTGTAGCGGTTTCACCTTTCTAAAAAACATATCACATCAAACAATTCAAGTCTCTTCTCTTTCAGTCTACAAGTCTCAGAGTCTACAATTCTGACATTACATTACCTTTGCAGGTGGTGGTGCAAAGTTAGCAGGGCGGGCAGATGAGGCACTCACACTGTCAATGCGGTCCTATATAATTCATATAACACAAACAAAAAGATCTAGAATGTTAGATAACTAAACAGTATATATATGTATGGTTAATGATGTCTACAAAACATATGTCAAACTGGGAATGATGGAGCGGCACTTTAGTGCTACAGTAAATCCTTCAAAGACTCTGACCTCTTGCTTCTTGGTTCCAGCTGGAGCAGTGGGTGCCGAAAAATCACCCAAAAGAGAATCCATGGCCTGGTCTGTTGTCATGGGCTTCTGAGGAGAAAAAAAAAAGTATTCATCACCACCAGTTAATGACATACGGATCAGATTCATACTAAATACCAATAACTATGCTCATCATGATCGTCCACTAGAGGGCGTGTCTGACAAATAAAAAAAAGGGGCAAAACATTGCAAAGCAAACTGCATGTACCAAGTGGGAAAAGTACAGACACACCCTTTAAATTCCATTAGACCAAACAAAAAAATAAACAAATATGTCTTCAAAGACATATTACACAAATAAAGTGATGCAGATTTAGCAAACATAAGATAAATGCCATAACTAAACTCCATATTAGAAGAAGAATCTCACAATGGAAATTAGATCATGAAAAAGAGAAGAAGCCCTTACAAGACAAAATGACAAATTGGGAGGAGGCTGATGCATGTGGTGTGATGAGGGTGAGTAAATAGGCTGGATAAGGGTGGAAATCAAAGTGTGGAACATGCGTATGTGCATGTGTGATTGTCTATGTGGGTTTTTACTGGAGTCTTTGGGTTTGGTTGGAAAAGAACAAGCTTAAACAAAAAAAGGTGGGTCCTGCACAGTTTACTGGGACAACACCCTCCAGTGCAATACAACATTCCCTACTCTAGAGGAACCAGCAGATCAAAGAGTCGAAACAGCCCTTCCTGGACGGGTGATGTGTAATCAGCAACAAGAGACAGAGTCTCTGTCTGAACTTGTGACTTTGTTATTCCATGCAGTGACATTTTGACTTACAGGATCGTCCTTGGGTTTAACATCTGCAGGAACTGGAGACTAGAAAATATAAGGAAAAAATGAAGAAATAAATATGGGAAAATTTACAAAATTTTAAATGAAATCTGAAACTGAAAATGCATTGCTAGTTTTGACAGTTTGTGACAGTCCTGCAAACATGTCAGTTGATGACACAACAATTACTGTAGTTTGACAGTAGGTCTGTTCATCTTAATATAATGGAGGCAAAGGGAGTTGTATCTGCAGTTCTCATTGCACAAATTAATGCCGTTTAAATTTTTTCCAGTCAATCTGGACACATTTCCCTTTGCTATAGTCAATAGTCAGTGATTACAACACCAAGAACACACAAGAACAATTAGTAAAGAGGAAGAAGTGATTAGTGAGTCCGGTGAGGAGAACTGACCATGTCTGTAAGTCTGTAACCTGGAGGCAGCGTGTCCTCTCTTTCTCCACACTTTTGAGCTTTCGCGCTGGTGATTTGATGCTGTGACACATGCAGCACACACGGTTACACGTTAGAGCCATGCTTCAGCTGAGTGCAATGACATATTTGCTCAGTTTGCATAGACACACATCCACGTGCACACTGTAGCTTCGCCGTACCTCTGACACATTTGGCCCAGTGTACACAGGGTCAGCGACAGGAGCAGTGGATGGTAGTATGCTGGCCAAGGCGTCGATTGGATCCACTGCAGGTGCCTGTGCATGCAACACAACTCAGCACAGGGGAGCAAGCAACATGCTTCTAAAAGCAAATCCTTACAGCTTTAGTAAGTTTTTACCTCTTTGGCCCCTTTAGCTGCTGTGGAAGGAACCTCTGCCTGCACCTGCAAAATGGATCCAGAATCAGTGAACATGCAACATGGCACAATTCTGTGCATGGTAGGACTGAGAGGTGACTTAACACCTCGGGTAAAAAAACTCTCATTAAAAACAATACATCAATACAGAATCTGCTACTGGATGTAGATCAATGTAAGCCAGGCTAAATCTCACTTATCCCCGTGTCACCCCAGGGAAAAATAAAAATGTTGAATCAATAATACATGCAGGGTCAGAAGGGACATGACTCGTCTCTCCACAAGAGACAGTGAACACAATAATAATCTTCAAATATCTCCATCAGTACAATAGAGACAACAAAGAAGACAAACAATTAGACACCCTCTGCCCAGATTGGTTTCAGTTTGGTCTACCTTCGTTTTTGACACTGTGGCTTCTTCTTTCTTCCCGAGAACATTTCCAGCTGCAGCTGTGGCTGCTGGTTTGGATGTTTTAGCAGCATCGACTTTGGGCACATCAGCTTTGACTGTTGTGGTGGTAGCGGTACTCTAAAATACAACGATTTGGAACGTTTTACAGGCCGAGCGCATGTCAGGTAAAACTACAGCTCCACCGTACATGCACAAAGTCAGAAATACACCCAAGTAAATAAAAGACAGGCGAGGAACTGGGTTGAGCAGAAGAAATATCCTCCACCTACAGCCCATTATTTGATATCCGTCAGTAGACCTCTTTGTTTCCTCAGGCTGACGCAATTTGCTGATGTATATGCAGTGTTGAAAAAGGGAACAGGTGTGCACTATGAGCAAATCCCAAAACAAGTGAAGACATGCTGAGGAAAGGGCTGCAGGACAAAAGTTACTCATGTTTCTGAACTGCACAGCTCCAAAGTAGAAAAGCAAATGCAGAAACAAAAAAATATTCGTCTTGGGGCGACTCCCTAGGTTTGGTCACTGCAGTAGTTGCTGCTGTGCTGGAAGCTACAGCTCTTCCAGTGGCAGCAGGAGTTGTAGCTGTGGCTTTGAGGCGTCCAAAACGCACATAACATCATCTCAAATGTGCTTTTAATCAGGTCTGAGCATTGACCAGTTTATGTATGTAACATTGCTTTTTCAGGTTTTAGTCTATATAAAACACACATTATTGCTCAGGCCTTAAATGTTATGTTGATGTAACTGGAATTTCAGATTTGACAGTGAGCTCCTGGCGTGAAATAAAAATAGTACAAACAATTCTAACCCACAAGACCACAGGCAAACTTATGGGGACATTGAGTTTGATAGTGTCATTTGAAAGAACGTGCTGTTAAACAGCTGACATTAAAATCATGTGTGTTCCATTTTCCCACAAGCATAACGGAATCAGTTTGAACTTTGAACAGCAACAGTAGCCACTTCCACTAAAAATAAAGTCGATATGTCATTCACTTGAGGGAAAATGTCCAGCAGTTAAAGGAAAACACGGGATTGATTGTTAAAAGTCTGGTTAAAGCAAGAAAAGCCCCGACCAGAAACCATCATAACCTCTGACATGTCTTTTGGACTGTCCCTCAACCCTGCTGATGTCTTGTGGGTAACAGTAGCTGGAGCAGATGACATGTCAATGACAGTAGCAGCTGATAGTGTTACTCTACAAACCAAAAGGCATGTGTTTGGGAATGTTATGGAGGAAGTCAGCGTCACAAGTGTGATGATGTATATATATATATATTGAAAGAAGATACAGCCAGTAAAGAAGGGACGTAAGCTGCTTCAAGATGAATGTTGAATGAACGCGAAGGAAGAAAAGAGTTTCTTGTTGCATAGCACCCAACAGCCACAAGCCCCCTCCTCCACTTTTACTCAGGCATCCAGAGTCTTTCTACCTCTGGTTTGGTCTTAGGTGGCTCTTTTCCTGCTGTCCCAACCGAAGCACTTCCTCCTGCTGTAACACCACTTCCGGTGGCTCCACCTGCTGCCTTGGTAACCACCCCAGGCTTCGTAGCCATGGCGGGTCCCGACGAAGCCTTCTGCAAAGCACCAGGTGTGGGAATGTCATCTAGCATTTTAACCAGGTCATATAATACCTGCCCCACCTGTGTGCACCTCTGTGCCAGCTTCTGATGTATTTACTGTTTCATGACAAAACTGATAATCTGCCAAATATAAACACGCTGCAGACTCAGTCCACTCATCATTAGAAGTACTGCTCAACCAGAGTAAACGACTGTAAAACGTCTCCTGTAATGCTGCAGAAAGCACTGTGACATCATCTCGATTTGTACACTGAAAATGTATAACCTAACGCTTTTTTGGGTGCTCTGAAATTAGTAAATAATTGCCTGATGGCAACAGTCAAACTAAATTGTGATATTATTATGACTATTGGTTATTGTTGTCTGAAAAGTGTACGATACAGTGTATTTAAGGCTTGTGCAACACAAGAAAGTAAAGACTAAATGTCTCTTGCTTAAATTTATCCAATTTTATTGTATGTGCCCCCAACATAATAGAAGTATGATATAATTTTTGGTGCAAGGTTACGATAGAATAACTATAATATAATAAAAATATGTAATAATTTGGGAAAAGCATATAGCCATACTAATGTACCACATGTTCCTGCACCGTGTTGCTCTTATACACCGTCACTGAAACATGAGCAGCTGTATGGAAAGACAACCAAGAGTTATGAAAAGGTCACCGAGGTCAGCTGGTTATTAAGTGTTTGAGCAGTACAAGTCTGGTATATAAATAACTACCTTTAGAATATGTAATTCGTCATATCAGTATTCATTACTATTTTTACTTGTGTTATCGTATTGTTTTCTGCACACAGCCACTTATAGTTCTCACGTCTCAGTAAAGCCTTTCTCTCCAGGGCAGAAACCAAAATAGATGAGGTCTAAACGCGGGTGTCAGGGGCCAAGTGGAAACACTTCATGCTGGTACTGTTTGTTTCGTCTAAAAAATATTTTAGGAAGTAAAGTGTGAACTGAAAGACAACAAGACAAAGGAGTCCGTATGTTCTGAAGTCAAAAAAATTGAATGAAAAGAAAAACTGGTCATTAGTGGACATTCAGTGCTTTTACTAAAAGAGGAAGGATAAAAAGGATTTTATTTAGGCAAAAAGCAGTTTGCCTTAATGCCGTCACATATAAACTCCAAGTTTGTCTCCAGATAAGACAAAATACCAAAAGTCAACCCACTTTGTTATATGAAATCTCTCCTCTGTTCTAGCAGCAGATCTCACTCTGACATCCCAACAACGAATAAGGTTCCTTTTAATAAACCTACAAAACGGACTTTTCCTGGCTTGCTGACTTCTTCCAGAAAAGGGGTGTTAACTCTGTCGTCCATGAATAGAAGGAAGAGGAATGTTTTCTTTTCTGTGGGCTACAGCTTATGGATCACTGCTAACGTATGTATTCCCCTATCTCCTCCAAACATGGTAGCTATATGAGAGTGAACACTGCTGGAGCAGGAAGGGAAGTAACAACCCTACATAGTTTAGATAAGGTGTGGGTGTATGTGGGGGCTTATGGGGGTCAGTCGACATAGGAAGTTCAATTAGTTTCTTTAGAGATGGAAAGGGGAAGACAAGGTTAAACGGTTAATAGGAAAATGTTTTATACCTCGAACTGTGCAGGCTTCGCAGAGGAGCCCTGAGCTGCCAGATTGGGTGTGGGCTGGCCCGGCTTCGACTGCAAAGAGAAAAAGACAGAGAAAATGTAGCATTGTAATTGTTTCAAGGTTCACGCTGAGCAACATCTCAGTTTCACAAGAGGCAAAACTTGTGGAAAACAAGACATTCCATGCATCTCACTTCTGGAGGCCATCACAATTTTGAAATGATGAAGGGAGTGGGAGGGACATTACAAAAACTATAAGCGTCGCTTCACATCTACTGCTGGAAAATGCCCCTGCCCACAAACATATACACCACAATGCTGTCAGAGGTGTTTCATTCAAGCGCTACGTTCCACGGTGAAGGGTGTGACTGTTCCTTCACAGCAGAGAGCAAGAGACTGACTGTTAGTGTTGTCTGTAGTTGCCTCAGCAACTGACAACAAAATGAAGAACACAGAAATTATTCTTCAGCTGACATCAAAGTCTGTAAATATCACAAACCAGGTCAGACCTTGATTATTCATACATTAATATCTCTGCTGCACTGCACCTCTACAAACACCGGCTCATGTCCCTATGTGACTTCTTCAGGTAACGCTGCGTGGGCTAAACACTTTGTCTATGTCAAACTATGTACCTTTGGATTTGGAAAGTTAACAAATTATCTATAATTTGTGTCACATCAGTCAAGTGCAAACAGAAATTTACTGACACAAGTAACTTATCCGTTTTATATCAAGTACATTTTAGTGAAACAACACGTTCTGACTTGGAGTGAACTTCAATGGTCAGTAACATAATCCCTGTAATAACATAGTGGTAAAATGGTGGCACAATATACTTTACAGCTAAATTTGTAATACCCATTAGTTATTATATCCGTGATACACGCATATGCACATTAGCAGATGCTTTGCATGTATGCGGATTTGACAAGCACAACATGGAAAGGTTTACAGGAAGCTCTGGATTATGTGTGTACTCTGTATCTACATATATATGACTTCTGTCCATAGTCAGTGTTTGCAAATGTGTGTGTTTTCTGCAGCTGACTACAATTTACAACTATTAATAATTTACTGTTTTTAAATGACATTTGCAGAGCCCAGACCTGTTCTGCCAGGTGGTGTAAATAAAGAGCTTCCATCCTGCTCACACCACATTTAGATTACTGCTGTTACTTTCCCATCCATCCCACTGTATTGTTTCATGCTGTACCATTGTAAAGTCAGTTCTAAGCCTGCCTGTTTGGGAACATTATTCCCTTTTTTCCATTTGTTCATATTTATCACAGACGGGTGTGAGATTGTTTGAATATAAAACACACAGGTTGACAATAAATGCACTGTAAGGCATGCCGTAAATTACAATACATGGTTGCAGATTATAGGCTTTAAACAAGGTTGATCCTTATTATTATAATACTGTGGAGTCCCATGGCAAATAAACGCCTATAAGCCTGAGAGCACAGTAACCAGTCAAGCAAGATTGGTACCTGCTTTAACAATTAAACAGAGCAAGCATGATGGCATGATGAAGCCAGAATGACAAATAAATGAATAACAGAAGGGAGGAGTCACAGGTGGACAAATGAGGACTCGACTGTCTGCGATCTGGGACCTTTCATTTCGGAAATGACTGCAGCTCAAGGTTGCCACGATTGCCTCGCGCTCTGGTGTTAGGTACAACACAAATGAGGTGACAAAGCAGTCCTGAATTAGAGCAAGTGAATCAGTGTTAAATTTAGATTTTCTTCAACCTTCAGAGCTAAATTCCTTCTTTAGAGCATCACTATTTATTGGAAAAATGAACTCCTGTCCAAACTTACAGGTTTTCTCTTTCAACCCAATCTTCTCTGTAGGAAAATCATTTTACTGTCAGTAAACCGAGCAGCACTGAGCTGATCAGGGAGAGAAAAAAGGAGGAAGTGGCAAAGAGAAGGAAGTGAGGTCACAAGCAGCCAGGGGATCCCTTTGCCACACAGGAAGTCACGATGCTCCTGTAAGTGCAAATATTGATTGTTGCCAAGTTACCACTGAAGAACATCGGTAACTTATAAAAGGAAGCAGTGTGTTACCCTGTGATGTGCCAGGTAGCTTAGCTTAGCACAAAGACTGGAAACAGCAGCATAAAACATCGCACAGAAAGTGGAATCGATAAGGGTTTTCTATTTCAGTTAATATCAACTTATAAAATTCAGACCACTTTAAATGTATGAATTACATGTTCTGAGGAGTGGAATAAATGAACTGCAGAGTTGAGTAAACTCTCTGTTGTTGTGCAGAAACGCAGAAACCTTCCAATAACTCTTTTCAAAGTTAAACTTGCTATGAAAAATCATGACATAAACTTGCTATAAGGGTTTATCTATTTAGTTAATATGAATGCTTTAAAATTCAGACCACAAATTTTAAAATGCTTCTTCAGGAGAAGTGTGCTATCATTCAGATTTTTGATATCTTTTACTTTTTATGATATGCTTTTTCAGGCAATTTTTCTATTAAAATGAATGGGGAAGGCCTTCAGCTGCTCTTCAACCTTGTCTTCTTTCAGGCTTCACCATTCAGGAATAAATGAACTGCAGAGTTCACACACGCTCTGGCCGATTCCGCGATTATTTTTATGCTTTTCCGCTTCTCTTTCTGATTTAAACTCTCTGTTGTTGTGCCCTCTCAAACTCCCATTAGGGCCCATTATAATGCAACTCCACAAATGTTCTCAATTCAGTTTTAAAATCGCCGCCACGCCTTCATTTTATTGACTAAACCTTCCAATAACTTTTTTAGCAAAGCACACACACTCGCAGACACTGTCACACACACACACACACACACACCTACCTACAATTGAGACACTCACACACACAGGAAACGAACTTTCAAAATAAAAGCCTGCTTAATTCTTTTTCACATTTTTAGCAATTAAATGCTCAAATTAGTTTGTGGCCAAGTCCACCTACAGTGGAGACACACACACTGAGACAGGAAAGTCAAAATAAGAGCCTACTAGATTCTTTTTTTCACATTTTTAACATTTAAATGCCAAAAGAGTTTGTCTTTCAGTTTTCATTAACATTTGATTGAGAAAAGCATTCATGACATAAACTTGCTATAAGGATCTATCTAATATTTATTACATAGTTTCTTTTCTTAAAAATAAAGAAACATGTTAACTCTAAATAAAGTTGGTGTTGAATTCAGCATTTCCTGCATTTTTTAAAATTTGAATTTTCAAGCAAAAAGACACAGCTTTTTTCTAGCATTGCTGAGACAGATGATGACATCATTTTTTTAATTTTTTGTACAACATGGATTTTTTTTTTTTTAGATGCTGTGGTTGTAAGTTCTTCATGTCAACACAAAAGAGGCTTTAGAAAATGTAAAAAGAAGTAAAATTAAGTCAACTTTGTTTCTCAAGTTCAATTACCTGAGTTAGTCTTACTCAAACTCACATTAAACTAACTATTAAACCTTTGAGTTTAGTTTGAAAGGCAACGAGTGAACTTTTGTTTCAAAGTTGATAAAACTTGAGATGTTTTACAGTGAGAAGAAAGCTGGCCTGGTCCTGAAGGTAAATTTTTAATTACTGATGTTTTACAGTGAGAAGAAAGCTGGCCTGGTCCTGAAGGTAAATGTTTAATTACTGATGGAAATGTACTGCTCTCTGCAAGTCACACATTTTTAGTCCGATTTGATAAGTGACTGGCTTTTGGCTTTAGCTACACACAGTGTTCACCATACATAAAGAATAAAACCACTCTTTAGATCAGCCTCACAAAATGAACAGCATATCCCTCAATGTGTCAAATATTAGTGGTTTTTAGTTACTGTGGACACGATAAACCCACGTTCTGAATGTATAACTTCTGTTAAATTCAAACTTTAATCTGCTAAGGACAAAGGAGGCCAGCCAAGAGGATTTGGTGACTCATTTGCCTTTAGTCATATGAGAGCAGTCTGTAAACACAGTGCTGGGTGAAAACCATGGAAACAAGACCAACATGCCACATTTGCAGTGAGACCACATGCCACACAACACAACAAACAAAAGTGTTTCCCACTAATGTTCAGTCTGACATCAAAATATTCCAAGTCCACCATCTGGCCTGCCTTCACTCTGTGCGCCATAAACAACAAAGACAGGTTAGGCAGCACAGGGATCCACCCAGAAATCACACCAAGCCGACGTCAAAGAACTGCAGAAGCTCCGGAAAACCGATTGCTGCCTCGGCCTCTTCTGGGACAACAAATAGCACTGAACTACAAAAGCAAAGACGGGAGCTGGTAAGTGTGTAGCAATGCAAATTCTGCGCTTGTGTGAGAGGAAGAGAAAAGGAAAAGCTGGGATAGCTCTAGCTCTGGCTCACCATAGATTTATATCTATCTAAGTATATGTCTGATAAGTCACAACAATAAGAACATTACATTTCCTAAATCAAAAAGCCAATCAGAAAGGCTAACGGACACAGATTCACATGTCAAATGCTGCTGACGAGGGTCTTTCTAGCGACGATGATGCAGGACATCTGCAGACTAGAACGATGGAGGCCCCCAATAGTCCGCTTGGTGTTCCGCCCTAACAGGCAAGCAAACAGCTGGATAACAAACAGCAACAGGTTGCCAGTCTATCACAGAGCCAACACAGAGACAGCTACACAGGAAGGCAACTATTCCCGTCACACTTAAACCCACAAACAATAAGAGTCATCAGTTATCGTAACATACACGTCTTTGGACTCCGGGAGGAAACCGATGCGAGCATGGGGAGAACATGACGGTTCCACACAGAAAAACGGCCGGGGATTCAAACCAGGGACCTTCTAGCCGTGTTATCAGACAACGATATTGTAAAGATGTCAAAGAGTGAAGCAGAAGGTTTTATAAAATATGGTCTTATGTCAAAGGAGATCTTATCTTGCTGGGAATCTTATATTTGGGATCATTTAGTAATCCTTAACTTATATAATGATACTAGAGCAGAGGCTTGTTATGTTTACATTCACTCACCTGACATTCACCCTTGTGCTTCTCCACACACGGCATTCCTACACTCCTCAACGCCCCAGTACAGCACACTGCTCTCCTCCTATAAATAACAGACTCGCACGTGAGCCTGTTCTGAGTAATGAGGACCTTGATGTGCGACATGGTTAACACAGGTGGCACTATGGAAGCAACAGGTGTTATACTTAGTCTGCTCTGTAACATGCTTTTGCAATTTTAATTTTTCTGAAAAAATAATTCAAAAGCCTTGCGAACACCTTTTTTTTATTATTTTATTTGTTGTTGTTGTTATACCAAAATAGTTCTATATATAAATATAATAGTCGCTAATGTTAAATCCCTGTGTCATGTTTTTATTTTTCACAAAAACAGAAAAATACATGCAAACGCGTCTCATGTAACAGGAGCTAATTGTACACATGATAGACCCAGTTGGTTTTCATCCTTGGCTTAGCACACAGGACAATGAGGAGAACCTGCTTCACTTTCGTCCAACAGCTGGTGGCCGAGTAAACACGAACACTTTACAATGGTAACACAGGTTAGCTGAGGGAATGGGGCACGTCGTTTTAAATGACCAGCCAGAGTTTATGGTTGATGCTAAGTTCTGACCCATGGCACCGACACACGTGGCGTGTACATGCACACCGACAGAAACACAGAACTGTTGCAGGAACCAGTGAGGACCACAGTGGTGACGTAGCCGACAACAGAACACTGATCAACGTCGTGGTCGTTCTGGGAAAGCTGGGCCCACTGCCAGACGAAGCCAAAATAGACACAGCATTTTAGAAATACACCGTTTGAATCACGACTTCACAGTGAGCAGTGAACACTGGTGACAGTGCACTGAGGCAATGTGGATGACGGCAGTATAGTTATATTTAAAACCATGTCAGCTGTTTCATTTCATTTCACTTTGACATATCAACCTCTGACAGAAACGCATGTAGATGTGACTCCTTGTTTCTGATAAATGCACATATGTCGAACGTCACCGTCCTCATGGTTTTTCTGCCTGTCAACGTCGAAAAAACAATGCCATGTATCCAGACCTTACCCAACAAGAACGATTAGAGCAGCCGATTTGCCCTGCTACGAAAACTGATGAGTAACGCTGGGCCCCACCCAGCAAACCACAGACACGCAGATGTGAATACGGCTGGCATAGGATCCTCAGCTAGCTGCTAGCAGCTGCTTTAGAGAAAAAACACTGTCCGTTTGTGGAAATGGTCAGCAGAGATAATGTGGATCGCCTGGCGTCGAGGCAGGAAGTGACAAAAACTGCAGCCAGTGTTACAAGGCAACAACAGGGAGTAAAAGTGCAAAAGTAGCATCAAGGTTGTTGTGTGACTAATGCAGAGCAACTGTAGGTGAGGATGAATAATGTCGCTGCAGGGAATATTTCCCAAGTTAGCACACAGTTTGGTAAGATTAAAGTCTGTCAGAACCTAGCACAGTTCTGGTTCTATACTGGATGTTAGTTTGTATTTCAGCGCTCCGACTCATTTGGTAAAGGAATAAAATTCCATTACCATCATCCAACTTTCTGCAAACTAATTTTTACTGTAATACAACTGTCTATGAGCTGCACAATGAGGTGCTTTTTTCAACAAGAACCAACAAACCCTGGCTTGCAGAGACCCGGATAATGTTAGAGGATCAGGTTTAGGTTTAGTTTGAAGCAAATCGAGACAACATTAGTGCAGCCGTCAACATACAGGAGCAATTTTATTTTCAGTGTGAATGTGTTTTTTTGTATAGGCAGCAACTGTTCTCAGGGTCGATGAAAACAACAGCAACATGTAATTCAGTCCTTTGCCAACGTTTCTCAATGTGACATGGAAAAGTCACAAGCTGCTGCCGCTCTCACACACAAAATATGGTAATATGCATGAAAAAGAAGCCTTCAATTGTCTGATCTGACATACAGCTACAACAATATTTTACAGGTATCAGTGAAACAGGAAGCAAGCACACACACACACACACACACACACAGAAGCGTTCGCAAAGAAACAGTCATACTGCCCAGATACATACCATAGTTTTGATTGGAAGTGGGTATCCTTTATATATGCTGCTGTGTATTACCAGTATGCTCTCGAGGCGAGTTCACCTTAGATTCCCACTGTGGCAACACCACACTGCAAATCCACCCTGTATGTCAAGCGCACACACACATGCACGCGTAAACACACGTAGAGAAGCACACCCAGCCGTGAAAAACTTGCTGCTCTGCCCTCATGGAAGAGGCACAACAAGTCTGTGCTGCTCAGGCTCTTCCTCCTTGGCCACCGTGCAGCAGAGCAGGCTCAGTCAGATTGGGCCGTGTGACATACAAGGACCCACCCACAACCGACTGCTGGCTGTTCGCTGCCTGCCCGGAAATATAAATAAGTCAGCTTAAGTGAAAGTTTGGCCTGGGCCGTATGACCAGGGATGTTGTAGTTCGATAACACTGGCGATGACCTGCTTTCAGATGATTGCAGGATGAGTTATTACGAAGGCAAAGTGGAAGGAATGAGTTATGAGGCAGCAGTGGATTTGCTGCAGCGGTGCTGTTTGCGTCTGGGTGTGTCTGTCTGAAAGACTCACTGCTCAGGAATCTAAAACTGCAGAGCCACTGAAACAACCCAGAGTGTGCGTGTGCAAAGAACAGAGGGAGGGGGATCTCATCACATGTAGTCCAGACCACACCCAAAGACAGACGCAGCAGAGAAACACAAAACCTGTAAATTAAAGAAAGACAAATTTGGAACTAAGAAACCATAAATAGGTTGGATATTAACACAGGTTTTCCCTGGGGGTCCTCAAAGTAGCCCCTGGACAAAGAGAGAGACAGGAAACACAGCTTGTGGAATGCAGCCAGATGTTATGTAAGACTTTCAGAAAAACACAGCAGCGTAACTTTTTCCTCATGTAATCTTCCTTTACACACACACACACACACACACACACACACACTTACTTCTCAGCATTGATTAGCTGTTAAATCTGCCAAAAAGTAATCCACAGACCATGAACTAGTTTAGATAAAGCTCCCCACACATTTTAACTGCGGTATGAGGGGGGAACCTTGTAAAACAGCACCGCTCTGTGTCTAAAACGATTCATAGCGGTTAGTGGAAAGTGGAGGGTGGTGTCCTGGGGTTTGTCCCCTGAAACTGCTGGGTAAGCTCACTGTGGCTCTGTCAGGCTCTGTACTAGCCTGCAGCGTTTCGCTTTATTAACAAAGTTTGGCATTAATGTGCCTTTTGTTTTGGGTTTGAAGTTACCACTTTGAATACAGGCAAACTAACTGACGCATGCATAAACGTCTTATGAACAGGAAGCGTATGCCATGTGTCTGAATTGTATTGACCTCCTTTTTGCCTAAAAATGTTCTTTAAAATAAGTAAACACACATAATCTTTCCCATTGATCACACAGCTGAGCTCTTTTTTTTTAACCATTTATTTAAGATTTTGC
This sequence comes from Channa striata, assembly GCA_033026295.1. NCBI lineage: Eukaryota > Metazoa > Chordata > Actinopteri > Anabantiformes > Channidae > Channa > Channa striata. The sequence goes on along the minus strand of CM065168.1, from coordinate 19,553,006 downwards.
TTTTGTGTCTTTGACTTTGTGTGTGATTGTGTGTGGGGTAACAAATGTGTATGTGTATTACTTGAAGACCCCTGGTAACTCTTATCTTTGTCGTTAACTAACGAGCTAAAGCAGACCGACCCACCCAATCGAAAATTACCCATCAGATTGTACACAGGAATGTCAGTCTGATGCTCCAGTGCTGTTTTTAGGAAATCACAGGAAACTCTTCTAAGTGGAACACTTGTATAATGTGTATACTTCAACTGGCTGGTGCAATCTGGGAGATGGATGGGGTGTGAATTAGGTCGTATCTGATCATGAACAACAGCAGCCAAAAGGAACACATTCCATCACATCCTGCAAACGATGTGTTATGTTGCCTTTGTGTCCGCTGACTGTGAAAAAACAAGAAAAATGTCGAGCAGAGGAACAGCTAGGATGACTTGACAAACCAGATTAATACTCCTTTAACAATATTGTATATTGGTGGTTGACCTGAACAATGTGTATGTTAGAAAGGGGTCACTGACTGTGATGACGTCATCATCACCAAACATGGTGATCTAGTATGTGAAAAGCAAACAGTTTTTTCTTCACGCTTCAAGCAAGTAGTTACAGTTTTAACTAAAAAAATAAATAAAACTTCAGCACCATAGTAACCACAATGTTCACAAAAACAATAAGAATTAGTGAAGTGAACAGCTAAGTGTTTTTCTCAGCGGTTCGGGGAGATCAAACATGGCTAGAACAACCATGAACAGCAGACTATTATTTATCAGATGGACCGAAACACAACTCCAAGAGAATGTCGCTCCAGGTTTGCCGCGCAAATCTGCAACTATATTACAACATCAACATTATTCAGTAATCCAGTGTCAGAGCATCTGCGTGGATTAAAGATTTCCTGAGCTTTCATGGACAAACGCAAACAAATCTGGTGAACAGTGCAGCAATTTTAGACTTTCACAAAGATCAACAGATTGACAAGCTGCTGGCACCACATGACCAGCACAGGAATATCCAGTCATGTCAACCACCAAACTCTAATCTAACAGACTACACAAGCAAAATATATCACCATTCTCACCTCGAGCAATACCACTGCTTTGACTAAAGATTCATGTTAAAACTTGTTTTCTCTAACATTCATTTGACTGTTCATTAATAAAAGCTGAAAAACAACTATATGGTGCCTTCTGTATCCATTAATCTAAATGTGACTTTGTATCACTAGCTAACTTTTCATCTTTACTCGAATATTATGACTCCTATGCACCACCTATATTTGCATATATATCGTTTTGATGTGAATGTCTTACCCCTGCATTGAACTTTACAGAGGAACAATAGTGATGTCTCAGTGTTTTCCTATAGTCTCTTTACTGCTGATATGACATTTGAAACCCTCTTTTGCTGAAATTCCATCCTTGTACTATCCAAACAGTCTTTCTTGTTTAGGGTTTACATGGGATCTGGAGCCTATCCCAGCTGTCACTGGGCGAGAGGTGGGGCCAGTCTATCACAAGGCCACACAGAGGGGCCTCGCATTCACACCTACAGCTCATTTGAAGAGTCACTATTGTATCACTATCACTATTGTACACTTAAGTATCACGCATGTCGTAAGACTGTGGGTGGAAACCACGCAAGCAGAAGGAGAACATGCCAACCCCACACAGAAACACCACGTCCAGAAAGGTGGATTCAAACCACCACTCCAGCTGTGAGGCGGCAGCCTGAACCACGTCACCACTGTGTCGCCTGCTGGGGATTCCATTACAATCCGCACCGGTTTTTAGGAGTCATAACACTGCTTGGTAAAGCATGTTGAGTCGCAGGCCTAGTTAAAGTCTGTATCTTATCGACTTAGGGCGTGTGCAGATGCTGATAAGATGATGAGAAATCTGAGATAGGAGAGTTGTACTTGGAGACTGATGATGTAACGTGATTTTCAAATGGCTTTCATGTGTCTATAATCTTATCTACAGTGGTCAAAAAGACAAAAGCGTCTGAATTTTTGAACCCTGCAGTTTCCTTTTCATACTAGGTTTTACATTTTAAGAATTGATCACGGGTAATCCCGTCCTCGGTTCCCTTATCTCTCCCACACTGCTGCACGTCCCTGCTCCACCATTAAATATAGCTCTGCACTTTCCCCCCAGTTTGTTGACACACACTCATCCCACTAGAAACACGGATCTTTCTCCACTTACCTTCAGCATCTAATGTCAATATCCGAGGTTAGCTCAGGCCTGTGTCTTATATTTGCACAATAGAGTAAATAAACTCTTAAACCTCAACATTACAAACTGTTTGCTAGATAGAAAAAACATACAAAAGAACTAAAGTAAAGCCAAGATATAGTTTGGATGTGTAGGCAGTTTTGAAAAGGAGCTGATAATAAACCCATGGTTGCTGACATGTCATCACCAACATTAGTTTTCTGCCTTTATGTGTTGATGTGAAGCCGTACCCAGTGGTACCAGGAATCTCAAACGTTACACAGCCTGACAGTTGGTTGCTGGGTTTTCATTAGGTTTCCTAACTTGTTGGGACAAATATCATGCAAGAACAAGCATCAGCTTTTATTGAAGCGTGGCAAATGTCAGCAGACAGTAGACAACAACGCCTCACTGCAGCCCAATTCTCAGGTGAGCTCACAGGCCTGGAAACTCTCCCAGACTTACTTTTATGCAACTGACGGGACTAAAGCCTTTGAGGAATTTTATCATCAGCTGAGCTCAAGCCAAACTGACAGGGAAATGAGAACTATGATCGCACAAATATCGATGACGAGTGCTGGGAAATAACATGCAGCCTGCTGACGAGATAAACACCACCACACACACACAAAGACAAACACACACATGCCCCGAGGCTCATTGCACCACGTGATGGAGCATCTCATCAATACCACCGATTCCTATAGTAGCTTTGCACAGATTTGAGCTCATGTTATCCGTCCCAGCTGGTGGTGATTTATTACAAACTTTTTCATTTCCTGGTGGAGGAAGACTACCTGACATCATTTTTATTGAGCAGCTGGGTCAGCAGAGTCTCATTTAAAGGCTGGACCCTACTTTTTACTTAAGCCCCATGTTTGATACAGTTGAGACATTTTATTTTTGTTGTTGTTTTTGTCTTTTTAAAAGGACGAGCAAATGCAAACAAAAGTGTTGGAAACTAACTGAAAAGCTGTGCTAAATTACAATCTATACAGGTTTTATTTAGCCATGTCCCATTTCTGACATTTCACTGCCATGGAATATTTCACCTTTTGGGGTTTTTGCTTTTAGCAAGTTAGGACTGGAACACAACACTTTTTACATCATGGCAAATAAAAGAAGCTTTTAATTGCGCCAAGAAAAATGTTGTAAAATTGTGCTAAAAAACTGTTCTCAGTCATAAATCACACTCTTAAAAGCACCGCAGTGCTAAAATAGCTCTCAGCTATATCACAGCATGCAAACACAGGTGTCAGTGACACCTGAGACATCAACTCAGCCCCTGACGAATGTGTGTATAGGAGTGGAAATGTATTGGATGTGTGTTTGGAAGTGTTACGCTATTGTCTTCTTATCACTCTAAGACTGTGTTCTAATGATTGTGGCTGTGCAGTGGAGATATGTTTATCCACTAACCATTTCCTGTCAGTCTAATGATTATGGTGCCAAATAAGAACAAATTGTGTGGGAGGCAGCAGCCAATTGCAGCTCAGTGCTGGGAATTCCTTGCCCAAAACAAAACACTTTTCACTAGAAATCTATGGGTCTTGTTGTTCCATCCTCCTCCCAGGATACAGTTGGTATTTAACCTTTAACACATAAAGTGAGTCAGAGCAAACTACCACAGCCCTGATAACAAAACACTGACATGAGAAATTTACCTCATGACGCTGAGGATATAATATATGACCTACAGTTTATGCAACTTTAAGTTGTGCAAAGAAGGAAAGTCAAAGTTTATTCCAGCTACACACCCTTTCAGACTGCTCCATCTGCGTCTGCACATTATCACAGGAGAATGCTATTTGGGCGAGTCAGAAAATCAAATCGAAACCCGCTCCTGTGAAACAACAAACTAAATTTAATGTTCCTTTGTATAAAAGAAGACCACTAGCACAGATCTATCAGTTTTACCACTTGTTTAGAGCTTGAAGAAACTGGTAGCAAACACAGCGTCAAACATAGTGTCTCGCAACTATAAAACGGACGCACACTGGCTGTGAGCTTGCAGAGGCTGACCGGGACACTCGCACATTCCAGCAGAGAAGACAAGACTGACTTGGACTGGAGCCAAGACTGTTTTTCCTCCCGAACCAGCCTAACGGACCCCGTGCGTTTTTATTAGCAGGCCCACTTATATTCACCACACGAAACAAACGTGGATCTTTCTGGATTAGTTCTTCCATTTGTACAACATGACATGAACACACATGAACAAACACACACACACAAACGCTCTTTTGCACACACCTGCTCCTCCACGGCAACATCCTGCAGTGCCGGGGTGTCCCTTGGGCCTCGGATCCAGCTCAGTATCTGGCCCATGTTGGCTGAATGTGCCTCCGAGTATGTGTGTGTGTGTGTGTGTGTGTGTGTGCGCTTCAGCCTCTGCCTTGTCTGTCGGCATGCAGCATGTTTCCAACATGCAGGGAAAGGAAAGGGAGGGAGAGAGAAAGGGGAGGGCAGAAGAGGGCGTGGGCTGGAGAGCAGAGGAGGGCTTAGATGGCGAAGTGACCAGGCCTTACTCTCAGTGCTATAAAGGGAAGTGAACTGACTGCAGGCCGACTCCAGCCGGTCACACGGAACATATGAGCTGCTTCTCAGGAAAACAGATACTTCTTTAACACACACATACATGCACTCCATTAAAATTAGCACACATTGGCAGATGTGTAAAACCTTTTCCCAGTGCACTTTAAACACCCTGAGGTTTATCTGAGAGTATCTGAACTTCTTATCAACCAGCGCACCCCTAGATTTGTAATGATATGCAGCCCTTGAACACAAACTAACACACACGCCTATGTACAAACTCCTTGTGCGTGTGTGGCAGTAAAAGTTGGCTCGTGCGATGTCCTTGGCTGCCTAATTGCCTGTGAGGATTAAGGGAGGGGCCAGGTTTGAGTTTTATGTTGCATGTGTGTGTCAACTATCTGCTAAGACGGATGAGGCAAAGCTGAAAATTGTGTCCTCCATTACAGTAACGGGACCTATTACAGATAAATGGCAGGGATACTGATACTGCTTAGACCCTGGCTAGTTCACTATAATTTATTAGGATAGCGTGCATGAAGAAAGACAACAGGCAACAGCGAATCATTGAAGAAACAAGAATGAAGGGAGTGTTTTTACGAAACACATGAATGATTTGCTAAAGCTTAGGGCATGGGTGTTGGCATTCTGAAGCTTCACCTGTGGGTGAAGTGTCAGAGATTTGAGATCCCCTTTGATAAACAACACACATACTAAAAACAGCATGACAACAATACAGCAAGGTATATCTGATTCCATTTGTTTTTCATGTGCTTTAAAGACGATTTAAATTCCGGCCATATCTCCGAGGTTTACCTCACCTGTGACTTGGGTGTATCGTCCGACCCTTTGAGCAGTTACAGGGTGGAGTGTGCAGACAATGAAGCCTTTCAGTGAGTCACTGTGATGGAATCAGCCTTGCCTTTCACTTACAAGTGTTTTAGTAGCACACCTCAACAAAATATGAAAAAGATAGACTTTGCGGAAAGTGAATTTAAACCAGCCTGACATGAATGTCCTGTTTCTGCAGCGCCCAGGCTGATTGATTGAAGGGTCACTAAGGCTAAATGTCTAGGTGGAGCTGGGAGCTGTCCCTTTAATCGTGTCATGTACTTTACCAGTTGAGATATTTGAACTGTTACTACAATTAATAATTAAAACGCACAGCACACACTGAAATCACAACAACAGACAATTAGTGATGCAAAAAGATTCAACCAAATACAATTTAATAAAAACACTTAGCTGCCGTGCATTTAGTTGAATTATATCACAGGGTGAAAGAGAGTTGAAGGGGTGTTGGATTAAGCTGATATGTGCATGATGTAAAAAGGATGAGTCCATGCTGAAAAAACAGGAATTACCACACTAACTTACTCATAATCAGAATTATGTCAAACCAAAACCCATAGACACTCTAGGCATATTTTTAAATTCACTGTGATTTACACTTCATCACAGATATGAATTAGCCAATAAGCCTCAATACATCCATGCAGAAATCATTAAAGAATGATTCAGATGAAACAGAAATTACTGATAACTAATTCTGCACAGTTTTAAAGATGCAGATTTGATCAAATGTAAACAAATGCAAAATATCTGACGGACCCTGTGAGGCCTAATCCAGGCTGCAACGTGTTTCACATTAGAATAAGACTTAATTTGACGAGGAAGGCTTGAGTTGATGTTTTTGATTTAATCAGTCACCCGGGCAGGAGAGTGATGCAGACAAATAACGGCAAACAAAGAATATCATGGTAAACATGATGTTATATTCCAAGACCAAGGAGCAGGCAGAGGTAATAAGATGTGTTCAGATTAAAGTGAAAGCAAAGACAACTGATTTTTCCTCAGAATATACTCCTCAGTCTTGGGATCTAAAAATCTAACCATAAACAACAATGCAGTTATTAATGACAGAGAAAGTCTTCAAACACGAGTGGATACTCACACACTGCTTTACTCTCCCTGTGTGTAGTGTTTGTCCTAACAGGTAAATCAGAGGAAATCCCTGCTCCTGAATCCAAATAACGTGAACACGCGAGAGTCCTGCACACTGTCTCATGCTGTAATATTTACTCATATACTGTACATGGTTTTGGTCTAATCACCCATAATCTATTAATTATTGAACAAATTCAATAACATTTAACGTTTATGTTAATGTTCATTTATGTTTTTATTGTAAACTACAAAATAATATAAATTTTAGGCTTTCACACCTGGACATGCTGACATTTACACATCACCCCCAGCTCAGCATAGCCCCCGTCACACATAGCTAAATGCCTTTGGCAACGTGAGGTGCCGGTGCAAACACTCAGGGACACAACCAATTAGTTCTGTGACTTCCCAAAAAACTAGTCTGAAGTTGTTGCACTTATGTGGCGTTTTGTGGGTCGTTTTTTTTTTTACCTGTAAACCTGACATTATCAGATCTGCACAAAAAGATTGAGCCTAGCAACAAGAACAACTGAAAAGTAAATGAATAAGAACATGCAGCGGCACATTTGCACCTACACTGCATTACATTTTTAAAACGCTGAAGGACTCCCAAGCCTGTGTGAGACCATGGTAAAGATAACGGTGGCTATTAATAAAGATAAAAGTATCACAGGAATTTCTGATGAGATAAATGAGTTTAAGGGTTAGACTGAGGGGAAATATTTCTGCAGTTGCTCAATACGAGTACAGTCAGTGAACAAATGAATGCATTTCATAACGGTGCTGTACATCGGTAACTAAAGAAAACACAAAGTCACACGCGTCTGGGTATTTCCTGGGAAGTAAAACACAAGAGCAACGTGACTCAACTGCAAACGCAAGTTCAATTTGATTTGCCTATGCATACGCGACACTCCATTTACATCATAAAGATATAAACTCATGCAAATGTGCCACAACGTTGCTTCGATGTTTCTGACTTACGGCCTTTTTTCTAAACCTCAAAGTGTACAGTACAAATAAATACAGACAGGTCACGACTGAGTAGAACTTATTAACTGTTTGCACCTATGCACGTCCAGACAGTGGGAGGAAACCAGAGCACCTGGAGAAAAAAACGCAAACACACTCCACCCAGAACAGCAGGCTGCCAGACGTTAATAGAACCATGGGGAGGGAGACGGTTTTCACTCGCACTGTCATTTTCTTTTTGAAAGTGCTCGGAACTGGACGACATTACATGTGAAATTCTGGTTTTTAAGCTTTTTTTTTTTTATTATTTCACAACGCCTTTAACTTTTCTTGGACTATCTTTACTCTTACGTATGTTAAATACTGTAGGTGATGCTGCTGTGGAGCTGAGGGTTAAAGACTTGCTGCTGTGTTGGACATTATTTTAGGAAGCAGCTGCTCCTTGCCACATACACACACACACACACAGAGACTTTGAAGGCTGAAAAAGCCTGTGTACAGGATGCAGGAATTTGAACCCATTGTGCTGGTGGATTGTTCATTTAAACTGTTACTGTTTGACATCTATCCAAGTCTAATGCCATCAACTATACAGGGTGTTTCACTGAAGTATTACTAGAAGCAGCCAAGCCGTTTAAATAGAACAAATATGCTGTTACTTTATGTATGAATTAGTTTGGAACATTAATGAGTATTTGAGACTAATCCAAACCTTTCACACACAGCAGAGAATAACGGCACAGTGAAGCTGCTTCAGCTCAAATACCTGCGCACCAGTTCTGTGCAGAAACAGCCCATCGGTGCCAAACTTCGATGTGAGGACTTGAAAGAAAGAAAAGTACTTACAGAACAAGCATTCCAATATGCTGCATAGGCCATGGGGGGTCCGGAGCAAAAACCAAAGCCAGAGAGAAAGGTTCAACACCGCCCTGCCACCCTCTCCTGTCCTGACTACAGGATCTCCACCGTCGTACCAGCACGTCAGTGTGTGTGTGTGTGTGTGTGTGTGTGGGCCACTCCCCGCACACTTCAGCCTATTATCACAGTCTGTGCTGTAAACTTCATCGGACTCGGACAGGTTTCAGAGAAGTCCTTGTTCTGGCTCTTCCGCAATTCGAATGGAAGGCACCGTGCTGAACATGAGGTCCATTCAATCCCACCCCCCACACACACACACCCATAACCCCCTCCCACACACACACACACACCCATGCGCAAGTTTTGTTCAAAGCTTCTTTCTGCAACTCTACCGATTATTGTATAATCTAAAAGTTTTATTAAAAACAAAAACCAGTGAAACCATCCGATTTCCTGTTTTCATAAAAGCTCCTTAACTGTCATAATCAGAAGCTTCACATGTGAATCCGAATCGAATACGGATCCATTCCAAAGTCAGCGAAAGGAGTCTCACCTCCTCGGCCTCCTTGGAGCTTTTGCTGCTGCTGCTGCGTCTCTTCTTGTGCGGCATCTTCCCAGATCCGGACGGATGAAGCCCAGTGGTTCCCCGGCGGTGCTGGCTCCCTCGGTGCTGAGCTGGACTGAAAGACGAAGCTGATCTGCTGCTTAGCTCCAAAAAAGAAAAAAAGAAAAGGAAAAAAAAAGAGAAAAGGTGCCCCACCCGCTGACAGGACTTTCGAGTTTGATTTATAAGAAATAGCTTTCATAGGCAGAATGGTTCGTATGCCTGTGTTTGAAGACCTGCAGATGGATTGATGCTCCCTGTTTGTCCCACTGTGACACACGTTGGATCAAACACCTTAAGGGATCAAAAGGCCTATTCAATCAACGACAGCTTCATATGACCTGCATTAGTGCACGTTTATAATGATGACGTCACTTTGTGGTTCAAAAAAACAATTTGAGTTATTTCCGCAGCAAGGACCTGACGGGAGCTCGGGAAAAGTTGAGTCACAGCTGCTGATGTTGGATGCTGTTGGAAAGACAACGCCGCCCCCTGCAGGCAGAACCCGGGACCGCAAAGTGGACCTGAACGCGTCAGTGGGAAGAGGCGTTCAGGGCTTTTGGAAACGTGAAACAGCATGTGACCAAATAAAAAGGGGTTTTATTGCAAAGCTGCTGCTGGTGTTTATATAGACCAACATCACAAATGAGCAAAGTTAGGCCTGATTCTGATTGATTAAAGTCTGTGGCTGTTATACATAAATGTATGCTCAAATTAAATGCTAAAGCTACCAACTACTTTATTAATCATATGAACAACAATCGACTTAAAGCCACATTAGCAAGATTTATTATTTGGGGGTATTAGGAAGTCGTGCCAACAACAAAGTTTTTGGCTGTGGCCCACCTCAGCTTAGCCAGATGCTGAACATGTCTCCATGAACATTTGTAGACAGATTTCTGTCTACGAGAACTAATAAAGAACATGCAAAACCAGTGCAAGATGTCATCTGTATGAATGAACAAGAGCTCGAGCCATGGTGAGATAAAAAAAAAAGTCAATACCAATTTAATTTTCTTAAATTCAACACAAATCCCTCTAAAGTGCAAACATAATCTAGTATCTCTCTCCCCTACATTTTCCTCTATGCAAAGATAATCCCCCGTCCCTTTTTTTTTTGTTGTTGTTGTTTTTGAAAAAGTTTAGTGTATTTTTTAATAATGAAGCATTTTAAGTACAAGAAACGGTCAGAGCAGCACAGAAAAGAAAGCATCAAACCAACCTGCCCTAAATGGAAAAGTAACTCACATCCCAGGATTCAGTGTCCATCCCTGCGGTGACTTTCAGTGTGACCTTCACACGTTCTGATAACAGGCTGAACCCTGTCACTGTCCCCCATCAATGAACTGTTTCCTCAGTCTATCACCTGCAATGTGAGGCCAATCTGGCTCACACCGGAATGACATTTGTGGAGCATCCACTGATAACCACTGACATTTGTACAACAGCAGTCGAACTTCAGTGTCCTCATGTTTTGTTCCCAGAATTAATCGGATTTTTCACAACTGAAGTTTGAGCCTTTACAAAAGAAAGAAATCTTGCTCGGCTGCAAGATTTACTGTAGAAATTAACAAAAACAAATACTGAAAACCGCCAATGAAAGGACAGTACTGCAGCAAATACTTTTTTTGCTTTATCATAAAGTGTTTTATTGTACAAACTACCTATCATACAAGTAAAGATCGATAGAGCTGTGACATTTATTAGAGTGCAAAGAAATGAGAGGACAGTGTGGACACAAAGCATTCATCATTATCATTTGTTCCCAGCTGCTTTTTGGCTCTAGTGTCCCCAAACTCTCGACACTTCATGTAAAATTGCAACATGCGTAAATATGCCATGTGTTGTGTTTGTCTACTGTACATATATATACATATTTATCCTGAACATATGCATTTTTTTCTCATCTCATTTTTCTCAGTCTCATCTCTCATCATTTGTACTGGTTTGTAAAGCTTGGATCTGTTATGGAAGTTGATATAAATAAATTTTTATATTATTTTAAAAATGCATTTAAATCGATACAATGTCAAGTGTATTTTCAATTCAGCACCACATGACTCAATGAATACAGTATGTTGTTTAATATCTTTATATGCAGTTGATGCTTTTCACAGTAAAATGTTTCCCAGCAGTTCCCTTTTACTGTTCGGCAGATTTTATTGCTTCAGATGTTTTGACTTGTGAGCAAAGAATTTTCACACTTTTGCTCTCTGACGGTGACAGTGACAATGAAGATGACAAAAGTTGGGTCGTCGTCATGACAACCAGCACTCCTCGCAGCTTATCATTGAGTATCACAAGCTGCAGAAACCCAAGATCAGGTTAGGGAGATGAGAGCATTTTGAGCTTTTGCGCTGTGTAAAATGTGTGAAACTAGCCTGTGTCATCGTCGTATTAGACTGTTGTCTTGCTCCATTAAAGTTTAAATTTAACACAATTCAAATACAATTTTAGTACCAAACAATTTATTACCTTTTATCAGTTTTTATTAGAAAATGTATTGTGACTTGAAAAAGCTGTATATAAACAGCAAACAACTGTGAAGATTGTGAGAAGAGAAATTACTGTAAAATGATGAACCATAAATGAGGATACGGCTGAAGACGTCATCTGTTTGCCACACCTGATTTATTTCGGTTGAATCCCCGTCTTTATCTGCGTCATCCTCCAACTAAAAGCAGGGCTTTCCTTCGCTCTCCGCCTCTGGAAAAAGAATTAGCTGACAAAACATGATGAGACCTTTGACCTCATTTGATGAAACTGATGGTGTGACTGGTGTGTAATTGCTTTTGTGCATCTGTGTGTGTGTAACAATCACCGTAGTGAAATAAACACATCACAGAGATAAGGATAGAAGAAGAATAGAATGACGATACAGTCGAAGATTGAAATGCTCCGTAATAAAACGGCGATCTCCTGAACTGTTTTTCCGTGTGTCTTCATTTGTGGCCCTGAATTAGCGGCCGAAGCAAACAGCCGTTGCTAAGTAATAGTAGATTATACTGCAAATCTCGTACAGACCTGTTTGTGCACAGACAGATGTTCACAGGTTTCAATTCTGACAAGTTTAACTCAAACTCCCTCTGTTCAAAGACAAACGCCTGAATTAAACCGTTGAATAACAGGGTGCCCACTGAAGCTTTTGTTTGCTCCTGATTTGTACAGTTTGTCCAACATGAACTGCACCTACGCAGCCTCTGTTGAGAGGAAAAAATGACATCCACTCTCACAACACCTTTATCTCTGAATCATAGCGCACGCTTGAACTCGGAGTGTGTGCTGAACCACTCTTTCCATCAGTAAACTAAATGAACAGCATCTTACACAAGGTGGACAGTGTCATTGTCATAAATTACCCTGCAAACACTGTTTGACAGAGCGTGGACATGACAGAACTAATTCATTTTGAATGGGTAAAACCGTCTATATTAAAGCCTGCACATTTTCTGAAAAGTGAACGATATTTATATTTCAAGCTATTTAAGAATCACATAAGTATTTTCCTAATTTGTCAACTTTTTAAAAAAATTTAATATTCACATTCCTCATAAAGCCCCCAACCCCTTTTTCACTAAATGGCAGTGGAGATACAGTTGCCTCCAACATTATGTTCACTCCAAACATCAGTTGTACACATCAGGATTCATTCCCTGGATTGAAAATTGTAATTATATATGTATAAAACATTTAATGTACATTGCCAACTGCTTTGGGTTTAATGATCCTTACCTTAATCATGACTCCCATTGTTCACATATGAATAGATATTTAATAGGTCTGCAGTGTCTTTGTGAGGTGTTAATGTTGTTTATCAGCAGTACTAAGGTTTTTATCCTTTATATGTGAAATCAAACGTTGACTTGTTTTTTTTTTGTTGTTTTTTTTGAGCGTGTCAGTGTAGAGTGTATCAAATTGTCCAATGAAATTTCGCGAAAATAGTTTTGCTTTTATTATTATTATTATTAAGTCATTGAATATAGTTTATGTAAAGTTGTTTTAAATATGCTGGTGATAAGTTTCACTGAAAGCAGAGAACTAATGATGGCTGTGGTCTCCTTGCATTCACAATGCCACGGCTTTAAAAGTAAATCAGCCGTAATTGCTATTGTTAGTAACACCTGCACCTTTTCATGTGGCCATCATTCATTTACTTCCTCCTGTGCCTTTTCTAGTGTGACACATCAAAATGGCTTGAGCACTTTTAGCATTCTCATCTCTTCTGATTATATTATAAGATGTATGCATTTTTGTGTAAAAAAAACACAACTATAACTGAATTATTTAAATATTTGAGTCAGGTAAAAAACAAAAACCATGACAAAAGAGCCACCTTAGATGTTCTTTAGTATTTTCATTATATGCACCACTTTAAAGGTAGATAATATGGAAAGAGATTATGACTAATTATTATCACAAAGCAATATTTATTGCAGATGATTATTATTAGTAGTTGTATTTAAAATACTTCACAGAAGAAGTGATTAAAGGCTATAAAGAACTCCTTCCTTTCTGCCATCTACAGCAACAAATACAGTTTACATGGGAATGGGTCATTAATAACTATATATAATAGAATAGAATTAAATTTTATCTGACAATGTAACATCAACAGGGAGCATTGTGCTAAATAATAAGCAATCAATTTTATGTCTGATGTCAGCACATTTACTCATGTAGCATTTTGATTGCGATTTGAGATCTTGTACTTTTACTGTTCCGGGATATATTCGTGTGTAAAATCAATCATCTGTTGGTTTAATCTAAGTATTGTGTTATAATAGTCTGTCCCATTTTCATCCTTGCATGTCTGTCTGTGGTTTTGGTTTGATCTCATCTCCGGATGTGGATGTGGAGCTGTCCCCGGTGCTGAAGCAGACTATCTCCATCTGTCTGAGCGTCCACAGCCTGAGGACGGACAGAGACGGATCGATTGAGACGCTCACATCGAGCATCGGTGATAAATAATAATGTCATACACGGATCATCTCACGCAGAACAGCAGTAAATGGTTGGGGAGGGGAAAGACCCTACACCTGTGTCATAATAAGAACATACATGTATCTGCGGTTTATGTCATGGTTCTCCGCCTCCTCCAGGAGCAAACTGTGGGGTATTTTTAGTTGGACCCCCCCCCTCCCATTTAGACTTTCTCCCTCCTGGGACTTGAACTCACATCTTACCGAAGACAGACGCCAAACTGACGTCAGAGAACCCGTAATGTGACGTGTGAAGGAACACACACACACACACACACACAGCCGCCCTCCCCATCACAGTACTTCCTCTGCTTTGCGCACCGGTAACGCTCAGTCTCACGTTCTCTCCACCTCAAGCGGCTGTTTCCTGAGGAACACACGGAGAACATTCCATTTCCGGCCGCTGATCGAAGCTGTCCGCACATTCGTTCGCTCCCGTGCTTGAATTTCCCTCTGAGATGGAAGTGAGATGCCGTCCAGCGGTGATGTGCTGTGTCTTCGCCTTCCTCCGCTCGCTGCAGGCTTCTTCCTGGGACAGACAGTACCTGAACGAGTGGGCGGTGGAGATCCCGGGCGGACTGGCCGCGGCGGAGGCGATCGCCAGGGAGCTGGACTACGACCTGGTCCGACAGGTGGGTAGAAGCGAGACTCCGGTGAGACTTTAGGGGGACAAATGGAGGCTGTAAACAACCGGGAGGGTGGGCAAAACCTCCCATCCTCATTTTAACATTTGCTAACACAGCCATCACACAGAGTAGGATCCATCAGATGTTCGTTAAGGCTGCAGGACCTGGGTCTGAGCTGTGAACTGTGTGGTAACAGAGCAGCAGGTAATAGCTGTATCCTCTATTCTGCTTTGAATGATGAGACCATTAGACCCGGAGCTCATTGCTTTTTTATGATGGCCCAAAAGCACACATTGCACTTTCAGCACGCTGCTAAATGAAAGGAGAGAGGATTTAATCAATCTGTGAGTCACTGTTTACACACTCCTGATAACCCAAGACTGGGGGCTCAGGTTTTCATTTCCCTGCTCAGTACATCCCGGCCTTTGTCGCTGGTGTAGGCTGGCCAATGCTATCGTCTCCTAGACAAACACATTTGGTTCAGTCTGAATATATTGAGCCGGTTCATTAAATCTCGTGAAACTTGTTGCTCTGAACAGCTCAGTCAATGATTAACTGAGCTTTCAGGTGTCATGGATACTGAGGCATGCTCTATCTTGTCTACATCCCCTGTGTCGGAGCCGCGATTAGTCAAATTCCAAATTAAAGTATGCACAGAAACACACATACTGCGCATGGTTCATGGATGAGGTAGTTTACTTCTAAACGTTAACACGGATCTTCCTAAAGATCTGTGTAACGCACCCAAATTTAATTTCACCTTCGTTTAGTAGTGAAATTTCACTGAGGTAAAATCTGTAAATCTGCTGACTTTTTGAGTTATCACCCCACGCAGATAATAACATAGATAAGGGCAGACGCATGGGGATGTTGCACCCGAGTGCTGTTTTATATTTACTGTTTACCTTGTTTCTCCCTCCTGATTTATATTCCTTAAAGCCTTTGTGAGAGATAGTGATGTTTCTTGACCTGCCCAACAAGCTTCAGTGAGCACATGCCTTGTATTATGTCATTGTCCTATAATAATATAATATTCAGCCCTTCTTACTCTCTGTAGATTGGGGCCCTGGAAGACCATTTCTTGTTCAAACACCGGAAGCATCCTCGCAGAATGAAAGAAGTTCCAGCCACGTCACCAGGCAGCTGTCGGAGGATGATCGGGTGAGCGGCATCTTTTTGTTAATAACATGTCATGAACTGTGGACGTTCACCTTGTCTCCTTTTAAAAGACTTACTGAATCAATGTCTCCACGTGTGTGTGTG
Source organism: Channa striata (assembly GCA_033026295.1). Classification (NCBI taxonomy): domain Eukaryota; kingdom Metazoa; phylum Chordata; class Actinopteri; order Anabantiformes; family Channidae; genus Channa; species Channa striata. Next base: position 19,537,018 of record CM065168.1, on the reverse strand, counting down.
TGTGTGTGTGTGTGTAGGTGTTATGGGCAGAGCAGCAGTACGAGAAACGTCGCAGCAAGAGAGCGTCAATCGGGGAGTGCAGGGACTGCCCGGTGGATAAGCTGTTTGATGATCCCATGTGGAACCAGCAGTGGTACCTGGTGAGAATTCAGTGGGGCTTGAATAACACACACATAACACACAACAGTTGACTGATTTTGGCTGCCATGCAGGACATGCATAAGAACGTGCATGAGAAGTTCCACAAATGCTCCCAGTTCCTCATAAACCACGCTTTGGGTCTGGTCCTGCCCTCTGTTCTCCTGCTTCTCGTCTGTTCTCCCTTGAGTGTTGGACAGCTCCACACTCCTCTCTGTCCTTGCAAGGCCCTGTGTGCAAAATGTGGGTCTACACGCATGCATGGATAAATGTAACCTGCAGAAATAGAAAGAAACACACAACAAACACTTCCGGTTCGTACCGCAACCATGCACGTCCTGAAAAAGATGAAAACAATGAGACAATAGCACGCTACGAAGCAGTTCCAGCCAAAAGAGCAATTTGCTTAATTGGTAACACAGCCTGTGTGGAGATGAGAGGGGTGGGGAGAATATAATCCAGCAGGATGAAGTAGAGTAGAGCACCACGCATTAAGTCCTAATTTGCCCTCAATGGGATGTTTTAGCCCAATGAGGGCAAGTAGTAGCAGACAACAGCAGATTGTGGCAGCTGTGCTTCCCAGATTTAACACATACTGACACATTTATATTTACAGTGACCAAGAGCTGACCCCAGGATGATCACTCTGAGTGACATCTTTGGTTTGATCCTCTGGCTGAGAATAAACGTTATACTACTAATCACAAGACACAGCGAGATCCGCGTTTGAATGTACTGGGGGGAAACAAAGGGATAGTTTGATGATCAGACTACCAAACATTTAAGCCAAGAGGAGCTCGATTAGAGCTACAGCTATTTCTATTATTAAACGGATTAATAATTTGATCATCACATAGTGAAACATGACCCTTATGATTTATTGCTTTTAACCAAAAATATACAGCAATTAGAAGATGAAATAAGAACATGTTTGACATTTGTCAAAAATGGCGTAATGGTTATTAAGTTTTTAAAAATATTTGAAAACCTATGCTCTGTAATACTATACACGCTGACCATTAAAAAACAACTTTACAATGTCATGAGTGAAAATCTGAAATGTTTGTAAATGTTTAAGGCTTTTCTTTTATCTCAAAGATGCTCATAATTTCACTACAGTTGCTAATTTGCAGAAAATTTAATCTGTACTATTACACTACGTGGCACCACATCCGTGGGATAAATGGGTAAATCAGGTTAGCCCGATGAATTACTAAACTGATCACGCAGGGACAGCTAAAGTCACCGAATTACCTCAAGCTCCATTATCTCAGTTGTCGCTGCTTCATTAAAAAAGCAGAAAGTGAATATGTGAGTCCATGTGTTGCATCAGTGTTTGTGTGTGTGCTTCAGAGGGAGGAGGAGGGGGAGGGGAGATCGGTATTACATTCTCTCAGCTTCCACTTCTCCTCACCTGCACTAACCGAACATGAGTCACCCGCTTGTGGGGAATAAGAAAACAAATTGAGATGAATCATTTTTGCCAATGAGAGGCAACAACACTAATGGAATTGGCCTCAAAGTGCCATTAAGTGTATTTCCACATGAGCTTAGGTCTGTGCCACTGCAAGGGCCACGTTGTAGTTCGTCTAGCATTGTGATTTGCTCACCTTATCCATTCAGAAAGGACAATGATATGCAGAAATGGGTAAAGCAGAGGCGTTAGGTGTCAGTTATTTCACATTAGCCACTTTGATATGATTTGATTCAAGAAATACCAAAAGGATACAGATTCAAAGACAGTGGTGCTGGGAGACCTGATGATTACTGACATTAATGAATCTGTTTGATGGGGTAGATGCCAACGTAATGACGGGGAGGGAGAGCTGAGCACAGAACAGGATGTGTGTCTTTATCTATCAAGAGTGGGTGACTGCCTCCTAATTTAATCAGAGAATGACTCATAGTTGTAGCTTCAAATTCTTCCTGCCTGCATGGCGGAGTTTGTGTGCATGGCTGTGCAAGTGTCAGGCTGTGTTAATTGTGCATCCAGGGATTTCATTGTGTGTGTTTGTGTGTGTCCACTCACGTTTTATGTGTGCAGAGAGATTTCTATACTGTGAATATTTGCTGTGAGCCATTAAAATCCATGCATGGCAGATCACTGACAGCCCCCTCAGCTGCTATTCTACAAGTGAGTCGCAATAAAACAAGCACGATATGAGCTGGTCAGGAGTAAAGACTGTTTCGAGCAAATTGTTACTGAAACACACTGTGGTAAAGTACAGGACATCTGCCGTTGAGATTTGACTTGTGTACAGTATCGGCTTAAAATGATACGGTCAAATAAGAAAAAGAGGGGTATGATAAAGAAATCCTACCGAGAGAAACAGAGAATAAAAGTGGGAGCCGAGGAGGAAAAAAAGGGGATACATCACAGGGATGAGTCATGTCCTGGTGTGGCGTTCTGCAGTGTCTGTGCATAATGCGCAAAGAGCGAAAGAGCAAAGTGAGTCCTTTTTTTAGTCTTAGCTGTCTCCAGCTCTGAATCATACAAGCAGGCAGCATTGGCCCTGCATACCGTCCCCAACCCCCCTGCTGGTTTTCCATTTAAAACAGGCTCAGAGCCCCCCACCCTGCTATAGGTTATACTGCCTCAGAGATGGATTCTAAATAATCTGGGGGGGGGACTGAATTTCAGTCGAGCCGGAAAAACTGTGGATTCATCTCCAGGCACTATAACGTCTCTTGAGGGTTAACTTTGCCAAGAGGGCTGCTGTACTGGATAACAAGAGCCTGTATCATTGTGACCCTCTGGCAGCAATCAGCCTGCAAGTGGCTAAACACTAGGAGAGAACTCAAGCCCTGACAAAGGAAAAGCCGACAAGTCCACAATTGAATCTTTGTAAAGGTCACTGAAGAAGAGACAGACTCAGTAAGCCAGAAGACTCTAGTCAGTTTGGCTGATCTCTGTAACATCGAAAGAATTTCTAAGAAACTAAGTGATCATTTCCATGCTACTGGCAGTTGAGTAAAGTTGTAATTCTGTCTCTCCGTCTCTATCTTCCAGCAAGACACACGAACGTCATCCTCGCTGCCGAAGCTGGACTTGCACGTGATCCCCGTGTGGCAGAAAGGCATCACAGGAAAAGGAGTGGTCATCACAGTTCTGGATGATGGACTGGAGTGGAACCACACAGACATCTACTCCAACTACGTAAGACACCGTTTCCATGGAGACAGCCTCCATCGCCTGGGTCTGCCGTTGCCATAGCAATGTTTCCGGTGACACCTTTCAATGAGATTCATAAAGACAGTGATAAACCTTCTATATAATACCATTTGGGTTTTAATGTCTGTCTGTTAAATGGTCGTTTTGCTGTAATGGTTTTGACTTGATTGACATTAGAAACGAAAGGAAATATTTATAGTTTCTTAAAAATGTTTTTGTTGTCTGTCTGTTGATGCACATAATTGCAAGCCACTGAATGTTGGCTTGATGAGGTTTCATGTTGGAATAGGTTCTCCTCAGAGACAAACTCTAAAAGCCCTAAAAAGCCCCATCTGTGGTTTGGATGGCAACGGCTGTTGCTCTCAGAAGCCAGCCGCCACTGCCTCAGTCACACACGACAGAAATGATGTATGACAACAGAGCTGATGGAAACAACTCCCACTGTAATTAAGTTAATGCTGATTAATCAAAGAGGCTCAATCAACCAAGACGCTCATCCTTAACAATCGAGGCATATGAGCGGCATATTTTCATAAACGTAATAGCAGTAATTCTAAAATGACAGATGCTTGCTTCTGAATTAATCGGATGTTAAAGGTTTTGCGGAATAATCTTTTCAACAACAAAGACAAGACAGTTCAACAGCATTCATTGAGGTGCTTAGTCTTATTTTTGAGAGGAGAAGAATGACAGGAAGAAGAGAAGACACACATTGTAGCATTTATCTCTGCAAAACCCGACACAGCCCTCAGGCCAAAGCCGCAGTTTCCTGCAATTTGATTGTTTCAGTAGATACTCTAGTTGTTGACAAGCACTTCTTTATCCTCAGTTGTTCAATATGTGTCATTACACTACTTGGTCCCATCACTCTCTCCACTAGTGTCACCATGACAGCAAATGGGCATTGACAAAGTGTCACTGAGCTTTTTAAAAGAGTTTGTCTGATCATTGTCCGTCTCTTGTTTTTATAGGATGCTGCTGCCAGCTATGATTTCAATGACAATGACCCAGATCCCTTCCCCAGATACGACTCCACCAACGAAAACAAGTACGTTACTATTGAAAGGAGACATTGTGACATTACCCGGCCCCTTTTTTCTCCACTAAAATCCTCATATAAACGCAAAAGGTGTAAGGAAGTTTACACTGAGTGTAAATTAAATGTTCTATTTCTTGATAGGCATGGGACCAGATGTGCTGGTGAGATTGCTATGCAGGCAGACAACAACAAATGTGGTGTTGGAGTGGCATACAACTCCAAAGTTGGAGGTAAGAGCTTTGTTTCTGAGCGTGCAATATGACAATATTATTTTTATCTGCATATGTGTAGGATGTTAAAAACACGTTACTGAACTTTAAAATGTTCTATATTTAAAAGATAACAAATTACATTGCTGTTTCTGTAATGACATTAATTTTGGAAGCGGTAGTAATTAAGGACATCACGTCATACAATTTCTTATTCTTTTGACACATACAATTAAGAATTGTTGAACAGGATACAAGGAACTGAATGCTGGTTGACAATGTGCCTCTATTGTAGTTGCAGATGCCTGAATTTTTATTTATTTTTTATTTTATAGCCAGTAGGGAAGGAACATTTTCTAACGGAGACCTGATTTTTACACCAAATTGTTACATAATGTCACTCTCGAAAATTACTTGGCTCCAATCCACCTAAACAATGGTTTATATATTAGGTCTGCAACAACTCAAAGTCAGCTGTAGCCTGATTCTTGGTGCTAAAGAAGAATCTGTTTTTATCACAAGTGATGAAGAAAAATATTTTTTTGTTTCTTTGTTATTTGTCATTGATTTGATTGTGGAGTAAACTGCAATGCTTAACACATTCTCTCTACTTCCAGCCCAACAATAGTCCATGAGTTTGAATAACAGTTTCCTAAACTCTCTCTCTGCTCAGGCATCCGTATGCTGGATGGAATAGTGACTGATGCCATCGAGGCCAGCTCTATTGGGTTCAATCCAGACCATGTGGACATCTACAGTGCCAGCTGGGGACCCAATGATGATGGCAAGACAGTGGAGGGCCCTGGTCGCTTGGCCCAGAAGGCCTTTGAATACGGCATCCAGAAGGTAAATTATAGGACGTGCTGCTATTGCTCTGAGTCAGCTGGTGTGATCCCAGATTGAGAATCCTTATGTGAGCTATTGTCTGCAACAGGAATCAGTGAATGAATGCCTCTAAGAATCCATCTTCTAATGGCAACAAAAGGCATAACTGTGCTCTTTCACAGTAAATAGATTCAAAATTGTGTCATTTCTACATAATATTACTGTGGCTGGGGGATGTATTTTACGATGTATCACGGTGTCTAACAGAACAGCACAACTTTCTTTTCTCCATCATGCTTTCTACAGGGCCGTGGAGGGAAAGGCTCAATCTTTGTTTGGGCATCAGGTAATGGTGGCCGCCAGGGCGATAACTGCGACTGTGATGGCTACACTGACAGCATCTACACCATCTCAATTAGCAGTGCCTCCCAGCAGGGCCTGTCTCCGTGGTACGCTGAGAAATGCTCCTCTACTCTGGCCACAGCGTACAGCAGTGGGGACTACACCGACCAGAGGATTGTGAGTAACTGTTGTGTTAGAAGCTGCATTGGGTAACATTGTTTTGCATAAGTTATGCCAAGTAAGTGGTTTTGTTGGGGCATGTCATCTTATTCAAGGTTATGTGAATATTTCTTTCAGACGAGTGCTGATCTGCACAATGAGTGCACTCAGACTCACACTGGAACGTCAGCCTCTGCCCCTCTCGCTGCTGGAATATTTGCCCTGGCACTGGAACAAAAGTATGCAATGCTGGAAATGAAACACACATACTCACACACATACATCTGTTTACAGCATGACACTTCTATGTCAACATCATTTTTTTCCCCTGTCTCACAGTCCAGATCTAACGTGGAGAGACCTGCAGCATATCGTGGTCTGGACTTCAGAGTTTGATCCTTTGGCCAATAACCCGGGTTGGAAGAGGAACGGAGCAGGACTGATGGTCAACAGCCGTTTTGGCTTCGGCCTTCTTAATGCCAAAGCCCTGGTGGACCTCGCTGACCCAGCCACCTGGAAACATGTGCCTGAAAAGAAGCTGTGCATAGTCAGAGATGACTCTTTCCAGCCCAGGTTTGGAAATCTCTCACAGCTTTTGTCCTGTGCCTCCTTTTATATTTTATACAATTTTAATATTATCTTGATTTTAATTATGCTGTTGTAAACTGTATGATGGGACCTTGTTGGGAGCCTATTTAAAATTGCAACACCATAGTCTACAAGTTTTAGTAAACAGAGTTTAATTTGCTATTCTTCTGACGTTTTGGGCCGTGCAAAACAAACCCATCAAACCATCTGTGTTATTAAAAACGCATCTGTTCCTCTGTGATTCCGTCAGTGCTTAGTAGTCTACAGCCCCCGTCAGCTTTATACCAGCTTGAACATGGAACTCCTTTCATTCATGTGTGGGAGAGACGGCATTAACAATTTTTCAAATGATCCAGATGTGTTTTATGCATTGCATGTATCCATGTGACATGCTGAATAATTCTCATATTTGAGACTGTCAAATTAACTTTGACAAAATAATGTATAATGTTCGCATGTTTCTTCTACACTGCACTAATACATTAATGTGAAAACATCAGTACGTGGCACAATTTGTTGTTATGGAGAGCGGCTTGTGTGGCTGATTGTCTGCTATTTTAATTTATTCCACAGAGAGCTGAAAGCGGCAGGGGAGATCACTATAGAGATTCCAACCAAAGCCTGTGCGGGCCAGGAGAATGCAGTCCATTCATTGGAGCATGTGCAGGTGGAAGCCAGCATTGAATACACCAGGAGAGGGGACCTGCACATCACACTTACCTCTCCAGCTGGTGAGAGACGTGCACATACACACACACACACACACACTCACTACACACACACATTTTTGAGTGGAACAACGGAAGTCTCAACTGGTTTGTCCCTTTGGATTTTCCCACAGGCACCAATACAGTGCTGCTGGCTGAGCGAGAGAGGGACACGTCCTCTAATGGCTTCAGAAACTGGGACTTCATGTCTGTCCACACATGGGGAGAAGACCCTGCTGGTACATGGACGCTGAAGATCACAGACACTGTGAGTTACACTTATTTTGGGAGATCAAAGACGTCTTAAATTAGCTTCTTATTTTGGAATGTGGTCAAATCGAGCATTTACTGTTGTATACAAAATGCAGCATGTATGAGGCCCTGACACATTTTTCTTTAAAATAGGAATCACTGTGTTTTTAAATTTTTTTTATTGGTGCTCAAGTCATTCCTGAAATTTACTCAGTATTATTCCCTTTTACAGTCAGGTCACATGCAGAACGAGGGTCGTATTTTGAAATGGAAGTTGATTCTACACGGAACATCAGAAAAACCAGAGCACATGAAGAAACCAAGAGTGTATATTCCTTATAATGCTGTGCAGAATGACAGACGTGGTGTGGAACATATGGATGACATGATGGAGGTCAGTATGCTGCACAGAATTTATGCAGAAACATGGTTTTGAATGAAAGCATAGGGAACGTGACATCAAAGTTTACGTATGTCGTGACGAAAATGGCCCCACTGCAGTTTCATGCAGTGTCGCTATGACTACCAGCCACATTGACAGGGTCCTATATGGCATCTGCAAGTGAAAACAAAGCATGTTTTCAGATGAGTCGAGTTGAGCTGGTACCATGCAGTGAAAAAGCATAATCTTGATAACACAATGTAACACAACCTGACACAAAAATGGAAGAACTGTGATTTTACACACAAAGGGCGGAAACAGTGATGATGTCCTTTAGTTTCTTATATAACTTCCTTAAGCTCAAGTGAAATGTTACACAGACAATAAAAATGATATCATGTGGACATTGTTTGGTGTGGCACGACAGTGGAAATACTGACCAAATGTTCCCTCTTACAAATTCTTACAAAATGATTATGTTACAGAGGCATAATCATTTCTGTGATGAAAATGACAATGCAATCCCTTTGAACTGATCCAACACCGAGTACATTTATTGGATTATTGGCAACATACTACATAGACAGTGTAGCGTAGGTCTATTGTTTTGGATTTGGTATTCCAGCACATTGGATTTAAACGAAACAACAACTGTAAGCTTAACGCAATAGAAAACGTAGGGGCAGACTAGACATTTGGGAAACTCCATTTAACCTTCATGCCAAGAATGAAACAAAATGATTGCTACCGCTCTTACATAAGCAACATGCAACAGCTTAGCTTTTCTCAAAAAAAACTGGAAATAGTGGAAGCAGCTACACCGACTCTGTCCAGAAGTAACAGAATCTACCTCTAAACATCTGTAATTAAAAAAGCAGGTAAATGTTGATTATTTCAACATTTCTAATTTTTATTTTAAGTGTTTTCATTTACTTTCCAGCCAGGCTTTTTTCCCATCAGTTATATGATAAGCCAAGCTAGAATTAATGAACTGAATGAAGAGGTGTGTGTCTAAGTACTTGATGTCCGGCCAGCATTTTATTTTGAACCAAACAAAATGAAACACTGAGTGTTAATATGTGCACTCTGATGATCACCTCCATCCCTGTTTGTCTTCTGATCCAGGAGCCCACACAGGCCCATCCACCCCAGAAGACAGATATTGTGCAAGCCTCCCCTCCTGCTAGCCCAGAGAAGGAGCCTAAAAAGCCTTCAAATTCACCTTCTCCCTCCCTGGCTCTAATGCGTCTCCTGCAGACGGCCTTCAACAGGCAGATGCCAGTCTTGCAGCGGACCCAGACCACAGAGAGGGCCTCCTCTGCCTGGAGGAAGCAGCAACCGGGCAGGAGCCTCTCTCCTCCTGCTACAAGACTCCCCCCGCAGATGCTGTACCAGGCACTGGATATGATCAACAAGTACCAGAGCCCGAAGGACAGTGTCTACAGTGACTACACCGATGGCTTCTACAGCGCCAAGCCGTACAGGCACAGAGATGACCGACTGCTACAGGCCCTGTTTGACATGATAGACGATGACCAGAAGTGAATGCCGAGAGGAGAGGAGAGGAGAGGAGAGGAGAGGAGAAAAGGAAGGATACAGTGTGATAGGAAAGCGTGGTTATGTGTTGGTTGGGGAGCAGAGGAACAAGGCAAAGAGAAGAGAAAAAGGAGAAGAATGGGAGAACTGGAGGCAACGAGAAGAAACAAAGAAAATGAAACTCTTCCACTCAGTTTTGTTTTCCCCCAAAATGCTGCATATCTGATCTCTTTACCTTCATTTACCAATTTACTATTGATTCAATAATTCTTTCATTCCATCATGCAAAATTTCCAGTCCACTCGTGATTTAAATTATGGACCTAGTTAGAAGCTCGCTGCTACAAATCTCCATGTCGTGAAAGTGAAAGCATTTACATCGTAAGAAAAGGAAGCCTTGTTTCCCTTTTCTTTGCTGCCTGCTCAAGCATGCCACCTTTAGATTCTAAGTTTTGTCTTAATATCTATATATTATCTATATATTATACAAAGACATTGATTGTAATATGGTTTTGAAAACATGTGACATCTGAACTTCACTTTCAAAAATACCGTTCTTTTAAAGTATGTTTTGCACCATAATAGAAACATACTCACATTGTTCAGTTTAGAGGACAAATTGATCCTCAAATAATACGGGCAGGAAGTCTTTCAATTAGAGTCAGCATACATTTTAAAGGAAACTAAATTTTAAAATGAGTAGCTTTTTGAAAAGATTAAACCTATTTAAAAAAAAAAAGATTTATTCTCAGGGTTTCAACAAAGCTCGAGAGAGTAACAGAGTTGTACTCTGGACTACATTTATTATAAGAGATGAGATGGTAGAGTTCTACTAACACACTATTCAGAAAGAGAAAAAAACTCTGGAAAGTCTTTCGGTTGGAGTAGCGATATTTCAAAGTGGAGAAAAAAACAGGTTAATCTTGTGCAATTTGTTTAATTTTGTACAAGTACAATGCTGCATTAAATGAAATATTTTTCTAAGGATACTCATAGTTTATGGAAATAATATATACAGTATCAAACCCTTGCACTGTTTATTTTCTCGTGGCACAGTTCACTCTGCAAAGTCAGCATAGTTCTCACAACTACCACTGAACACTGCCAAAATCTTTGCTGTCTACAAGCTTGTGTATGCAGTGATTGTGCAAATGGCTAATATGTTGTTTGTTCATCATCTGTATTCTGCCAACTACAAACATGCCAAAAGTTCCTTGAATCCTAGATGGATTTTTTTTTTTTTTTTTGCATTAATATTTGTAACTGAATCACTTCCCTGGTGTTGTTATTTATTTGGTATTAAATTATTTATCACACTTAAGAATTCGAACCAGAAACGCTGCGCTGCACCCTGCAAGCACATTCATCTTGAACGCCTTAATATATCCTGTAATAAATGTGCATATTCATTTTCACATGATGTAGATCATGCTGCTAGTCCAAGTGTTTCTGACATGAAAAGTTATAAAGCCTTTATGCAGAGTCACTATCCTCCAACTTGTAACTGCCTGCCCCGCTTCTCTGCCAACAAGGTGACAGGAAAAGAAGATGTTTGGGACAACGCTTTACATGCAACCTGTAATTTATCCATTCATTGGTCTGGCCTGTGCTGATTTGTTTTTGACTGATGCTTCAGTCTAAAGTTGTTTTGTTGCAATTTCTGTATGGATGTACAAAAAAAACAATGAGATTTATCGTAATAAACTGCAAAGTGATCTGTTGCGTCTGTTTGAGTCTCTGGCAGCGTGTAGTAATATCGGGCTGGGGGATAAATTCATTTGAACTGGATTCTAATTGCATAAGATACGATTCTCCTTAGAGTCCAGATATTTGACATTTTTTTCATCTGCAATCTAAAATACCACAGTAACTTAATATCAGTGCAGGGCTGAAATATGCAATAAACAGTTTGTAGAGATAAAAAAAAACAGTGAACAGTGACAAAAATAAAGGAGCAGGATCTGAGGTTCATTCAAGTCCACTCACACTCCCAAATCCACAAGTTTATTTATACCTATTTCGAAACTAGTGTTTCACTAACACCTTCTTCGGCATGTGATTTTCAGTATGTCAAATGTGCAGACTTTATTAAATTGTAAATAATAATTATCTGAACAACTACCAAACATCTATGCTAACTTGTTGATTTAGTTATTCAGCCAAATGTGGCAAAATATGTATTTTAAGAAGGTCCAAATGGCTCAGATTTGTGTGTGAAATCTTTTTTTTTTTTTTTTTTTGGTCTTAATAACATAGAGGAAATGTGAAGAGAATGATGTCTATGATGATATTATTTAAAATCTATTTAGAGCATGTTGTCTCTTTGCTTGACAGTAACTTCTTTCCCTGTATTTCCTATTCAGTGCTGCCACTCTGTGGACAAGAAGAGTACAAGCCTGCTGACGTGACCAGAAGTCTACTATAAAGTACAGTCTCTCTGCTCGGTCTTTATTCTCATCTGAATGCCATCATTAAAGGAATGAGATGTGTAAACTGTCGATCCTCTGTGTGAAGAGTAAACATGTGGAAAATATAAGCTCCACACTTCTCTCTTTACTCTACATATAACTTTGACTTTAAATCTTTTTTCTTTCCCTGGTTGTGTCCTACCCTCCACTCTCCAACTCCTCCTTTTTGCCCAGATTCCACACACATCTGGTTGCTTTGGTTTTTCTCCAAAACTAAATACTGCAACAGGCCGATGGGACGAAAGATACGTGAAGAAAAGACAGAGACAGAGTGAACAGTGACAAAACAGTGAGAGAGAGAGAGACTGAGAGTTTGTGACAAGAACAGTGGACTCAAACAAAGGTTTGTGTGTTCATCCACCAGCAGGTCACACAATGGCGCTGTTCCCATTCTGCAAGTCGTCGACAGGTCAGTATAAACTCAGCCACTGCGTCACCTCTTCTGCTTGTGTCATAGCTGCTTGTTTTCCCCTCAGTCGTTCCTCATTGATTTGTGATTGCTCTGCTTATCCAGCTAAAGTTCAATTGCTTACGCGCCAGGATAAACAGCAGAGCTTTTAAAGCCTTTCTCTGTGATTTTCTATGAGCAATCTGATCCTGAAAATATGTCCAGGAAGGCAAGTTGAGTCCTTGATTAATTCAAGAAGTCCTTGCGCATTAGTTCTAAATCTCTTGGAGGGGCACACACACGGAACATGGCGCATGTGGGGAAAAAGGAAGATGAAGATGTACATGTACCCACTTGTGCTTCTGTATAACTTCTATCTAATACAGCAATGTGCAGTTTTTGGCTCAGAACCAAATCTCTGCTAATATATAACAACACCCATCAGCACTATTTGACTTCTATTCCTCTTTGCCCTTTATCTCATGCACTGTTCACGGTAACATGATATTATTATGTATGTTTCCCAGTTATCACATTTTTCTTATCATCTTACTACAACCAAACTGTACAGTACTTTTGAGTTATGTTTTATGCATGTAAACTCGTATAAATTATTAGTAAAACATATAAGTGCTGATATTAGCTCTAACATTGTTTGCTCAATCATAGGTTGCTACACTTGCAAAGGAAAATGTTTCTTCAGCAGCACATTTTTTTCATTCCTTTGAGGTCAGACTTTTAACCTGTCAGCTTTTAAAGAGAATTATATGTGTGTGCGTGTGTGTGCGTGTGTGTGTGTGTGTCCTTTACACAGGATCAGTCAGAGTGACCAGAATACAACTTCTCCTGTATTGTCTCCTGCTTACTCTCATCATATGTAAGTTTTCACAGGAATTTGCTGTAATCTAACATTTGGCAAATGTAAAAAAAAAACATTATTTTTGCATGCTACAAAAAGTAGTTCTGTCCTGTAAATTTTTTTTTATTTATTTAATGACAGATTTTACAAACATTTTCTAAATATGTGTTGCTTCCTCTAAATAATACAGTCGCAGGTATATGGTAAATAAAAAAAATGCAGCAGTAAAAAGTAGTTTAAATAAGGTAAATTGTTATTAAACTGGGCTGGATGTTTTTTCTCTAGCTTTAAGAAGAGTGTTGCTTTAATATTGTTTTCTTTTTCTGCTTCTTCAGATTTTATCCGTGAACGCAAAGCTGCTGTGAGAGTGAAGTCACCTTCTCTTATCATGGACCTCCTGGGAAGGGACCGAGGAAGAGGGAGAGACAGAAAATTGGACAGGATAGAAGTGCAACAAACTCCTATGGAGACACCGTGGGGTGCTCCTTTAGTGTGGGGCGACACTCACAACTCAGCCTTGCGCAGGACTAAATTTGCACAACGGGGAATTCGTGCAGGTCTTCTGGTTCTTGTGGTAGGAACTTATGGCAAGTTTGTCAGACGTTTCCTGTCTTCAGCTGAAAACTACTTTCTCCCTGGTCAGATGGTCACCTACTACATTCTCACAGACAATCCTCGTTCTCTGGACCCCCCTATCGAGCTGGGGCTGGAACGGCAGCTGAAGGTGGTTCCCATTGCAGAGCTGCCTCGGTGGGACAGGTTGGCCTATCGTCGCATGGCCCTGATTGCCGACGCCATTCGAGACCCGATCAAAGGCGAGGTGGAGTACATCTTCGCCGCTGATGTTGATCAGGAGTTTGTTGCCCCTGTGGGAGAGGAAATCTTAGGAGACCTGGTGGCCACGTTGCACCCAGAGCTCTATGGTAGGCCAAGGAATGCATTTCCTTATGAAACTGAAGAGGTCTCATCAGCTTGTGTTGAGCAAGATGAAGGAGACTATTACTACACCTCAGAGCTGTATGGCGGGTTGGTTTCTGAGATGTACAAACTGGCTCATGCCTGTTCGTTGCTCATTCTGCAGGACAGTGCTAGAAAGGTAGTGGCCAGGAGCCTCGAAGAAAGCTACCTGAACCGCTATTTGATTGACCACAGGCCAACCTGCGTGCTGTCACCAGAGTACAGCTGGTGGAACTCACCACTGACTGCTGAAGTTCCTGTTCAGAGGCTGGTTTCATTGGGAAGACAATGCCAAGCTTATGATAAGCAGAAGAAAGAGCAGCACAAATGTTGACTAAACGCAAGAGGACATGGTTCTGCTGGCTGAACCTTGGACATGTCTCACTCGCACAGGAAGTGCCACTGTTTATCTTGTTAAAAGTCCTTTAGAGATGTTCTCCTGTCCCAAATGAGCAAGTAGTGTTGTTCTAAGCCCGGAGATAATAAGGAATTATGTATTATAATATCATGTGTATTCATGTCCTTATTCATTCAACTTTGCTTTCTGATAACTAATCAATACAGCTGTGATCATTCATGGTACAATAAAGTGTAAACTACATAATCTGCTCTCCATTAAAGATGTTCATGCGAAGAAGGCTTCTGCATACCCACTATCTCTTTCTGAGCAGACAACAAAGAAAATGACCTGTCTCTTTAAACGAAGCGCTGTCCTCTCCATTAATGCCAGCCTTGGAGATACTGCTCCAGTGGCTTTGTGGTCAGCAGCGATAAGAGTCAACAGTGTAAGTGCACACTTTCCCTGCAGTGGCCAATTATTAACTGGAACAGCTGCTGTTTCAAGGTCTTTAAATGTCAGATGAGTGGAAACAGATACAGCAGGATGCTGTTTCTCCAGGTTGCACACGTATGGAAGCTTCACCAAAAGCTAATATAGTTTTGACATTGATGAAACAAGTTCGGGATGTATTAAAGTGATTTTCCAACATCCCAGTTGGAGCTGGAGTACAAGGTAAACTCACTAAACCTGATTATGGTGGTTATATTGTCTGTGAGTTTGCCTCCCACCATCTCTCCACACACACAAACATAGACCCACATTCCCACTCTGCATTCTCCTCCTTGTGTGCCGTGTTTTACTGGAAGATTTAAACAGCAGCAGATGGCTTTTTCTCGCTGCCAACAGAATCTGTCCACAGAGCCAGATCGCCACGTGGAGTGAAGCAGCAAAGTTGGAGGTGAACTTCAGATAGTACTGTCAAACGTTTTTTGGGTTATCTTTATGTTTTATCTCTTCATACAAAGTCAACCTATATCAAAGAGATATAGTATTTCCATGTAGTAAACTACAGTCCATTTTGCTTTTATACTACTAAGAACTGTCCACTTTCAGGTTTGTTTTTATTACCAGCATTCACATCTTAATCATTAGTATGGTGATATTGTGGATTTTCAGCAATACAGTTGTTAAAGATGAGGCTAATTTACTACATACTGTAATACTATAAAAGCATGATCAATCTACATTTAAACCTAATGAACACTAGAACTTGAAGTGTGTGGGAATAATGTCTATATACAGAAAAATAGTGTTTAATCGGTTTTTGAATTTACATGTGCAAGTTTGTCCTGAATCCAGCGGCTGAAAAAAAAACACGTTCAAATTTAAAGCAGGAAGTAATTTAGAATATGAGTTTCATCTGTACTGCATGTGTCTGTAGGAAGGAGGAAATTGGGCAAACTCCAGCCTAGGATATTGCAGTGAGACGACAGTGTTAGCTTGGGAGCCACTGTGCCACTGCTGTGCCTGCTTATTAGTGTCAATTACAGGCCACTACAGGTAAGTTAAACGACTGGAGATTTTTAAATGATGGTGCTTTTTCTAAGTCACGTATAGGTAATTTAACTCTCCTTTAATTTATTTGTGTTGAACTATATGCAGTAGTTAAACTGTATAATAGTAATGTGACTATTTTACATGTTGAGATATTCCACAATCAAGCTGCAGAGATAATGTCATTTGTTTAACCCGTTCTGAGATAAGCTGATACCAAGCAATGCCGCTGATATTTGAATTATCTGAATTTCTCATGAACTTGCACTGAAGGTCTTCGGTCTGCACCTCTATAACAAAACCTGCCCCTGTATAGCACGTTTTAGAACGTACTTATTGTGCGAAAACATTGTACAAACAATTATCCATGTAGAAAATTTAATATATAAATTTGTCCCAACCAATATCCTCACTGTTTTTTGTTTCAACAGAAACTCTTGACAATATATAATCACACACAGACCAGAGAAGATGACTCCATTTAACTTTTCAGCAAGAGAGATTAGTCAGAGCACTTTTTCATTCCCGTTAATGCACAAAGAAACATTTAATATTTACACTAATGGTGTCCATAGTCTTTACTGCTGTTTAATGTTTATTCCTAAACAAAGGGTGTTTGATTTTAACTCATCTTTCACGCTGTGCTCCTAAACATCCTCCAGGTTACACCTTCAAAAGCCCTAAAATCAATAAGTCCTATCTGCCCTGAGGCTTTATTTAATTGTTTGCACAGCAGGCAACCTGTCAGACCAACCAGAGCACTAATGGAATTTAACAGTCTTGGCATTTGCAACGTGCATTTGCATTTAAACCTAAAAGAAGGTGTATTAGGCAATGATGTTGCTGTTTTTATGTTACGCACATGCATTTAATTTGACTGTATGTCAGATATACAGTAGGAAGAACTCATATGAGGGTGAGTTAATATTACAGAGGTATGACATCTGTGTGTGTGTGTGTGTATGTGAGTGTGTGAGAGAGACAAAGAGAGAGCGAGACTCCACACGGGGAAGGGTGGGGTGTAGAGCTACGATAATCTGCTGGATTCACACAGGCCTTTCCCCACCCTGTCCAAGACCACGCCACATAAAAACATGCTGCCCTAATCACCGGGTCAAGGAGACTGACACTGCAAGATAGTGGAGGCGCAGCTAACAGGGGGGAGACACACATTCATGTCCCATTGTGCTGATGTCAAATTATATCCATATCATGTGAAAAGGTGTCCTGGCTAATTCTGCCACACTGTGAGAATTTAGTTGAAAAACTGAACGAGCAGTGTATAAGTAATTCATTCACTGAGTCTACGCTGCAGTGTAGTGCACAAAGGCAACCTTTAACGGTTTGACTGAGCTACAATTTGTTTCACCATGTCAGCAAAAACTGAGCAGGCAGGGGCAGCTTTGGCAAGAGGCATCTGCACATGCAGTGTGTGTCTGAGAGAAAGGCTTGCAGAAAAAAGGGAACCTAGTTTAAAAAAAAAAAAAAACCAACATGGCCAATCTTGGCAGTGTTGAGTTTGTACATGCATAAATGCAAAACTGCACATGAACGAAAAGTGGAGGCATGCTGGTTCCAATCCTTGATCACAACAGTCTCTCCTCAGACACGCTAATGTGTGACGCCTTCAGCTGACTGGGAGCTGGTGACGATCAATCCGCTGCTGTCAGCCCCGCAGGCAGCAGCTGTAAGTCCCTCCCCGGGCCGGAGCCAGCGCAGGGAGCCTGGGCTGCTAAATGCTCCAGCCTCAGAGGGACGATGGTGGAAGGCTGCTAAAGATGGCGGCGCTCTCTGAGGATGGGAGGTACGGATTAAACTGTGGCCAGGAGAGCGCTGGCAGGGTCACCGTGTTGCACGTTAAACTGACCGAGACGGCGCTGCGAGCGATCGAGAGCTACCGGGGTTTCACGGTGAGTGGAGGCTCCTTTTCTTTCCGCAGAAAGCGCCTCGGTCTGTCGGGCTGACACGGCTCGTCTCCGCTGGGAAGCCCAACTGCCACGCACAGCTAACGCTACAAAGTTAGCTGAGCTGTTGACACAGCTTTTTTTCGGCCGGTTTCTGTCACTGAATTAGTCTTTTATCATTAGAATATTCCTCCGAGAAACGTTAACCGGGTGTCACATTCACGTTTTCGACAGGTTTTACCGACTGACAAGCGGGTTTTAACGCGCAAAACCTGTTGGTAAAGTTAGACGCCGATTAGCCGACGATTAGCTCGACGTTGTCTCAGTGTCGCTGTGCTGGGCAGCCAGGACGGTTTTTTTTTTTTTCCTCGCAAATTAACGTTTCTTTGACCAAATTTGGACATTTTCGACACATACGCTTTACTCGACGAGTCTCATAAGGTGAATATGAAACATGAAACTGCAGGTGACCAACACGACGTAAACTTTGAACCGACGAAGCTGCATTTGAGTCGGGCTGAAATTTTAAGGTTAGTGATGAGCTAACATCGAGGCTAATAACGTTAACTTCATCACAAGTTGGTTGTTTTGCCAGTATGTCGGTGACTTACGAGCATTACTGGTGATTAGAAGTTTCACCATTTAAAAAAAGAAATATTTATATATATATATATATATACTCACAAATGAACCTGATAGGGCCATGAAGCACAGCCTGGCTTTTCTTTTTTGCTTGCTCAACTGTTCATAAAGACTTTGAATAAAATGTCACGTTAAGGAGGATGTGAGCTACAAGTGATTCAAAGGTGCACACAGCAGAAATATAGGCCTGTCATATTTGCTTTTTTGACAGATTGCTTTAATTTTTTTTAATGTGCACATTCATTCACATCAAGCTGCATTAGTGCAGTAGGCCAGGGCAAACAAACACATGCAATATGATGGCAACAAATCATCAAAAGAGTTCAAATATATAACATGATAAAAATGAATTGGGTGTCAGTTGCGTTAAAATGAATGTGTTTTACGCCACTAGTCTTTGAGAAGCTTATGAAACTGAGTTTGCTAACATGGCACTGCATACCTGTGTGGATTAAATATAACTTGTTAATCTTGAACTGTACAAATTGTGTAATCTTGTTGAGGTGCCACACAGGTGAACTAATCTGGAGATATCTCTGCAGACTTGAGTTGCGGAGGCCTGAAGGCAAGTTACCTGACTCAAAACTCTGCCAACAACTCCGTTACATAACAGTGACTGGGCCCAGGTCTCAACTCAGAGCTGATGTAGCGTTCAGAGATCTCAGCGACAGCTTTTTATGGCACACAGTGTGTGTCTGAATACGTCGGCTATACCATGTACTACTGCCGCCCTGTATGTGCAACACTTGCTCACTGTCAGCGCAAAGATCGCCTTTAGAGAAATCCATGTCTGAAGTGTGAATTTAAAGCACAAATTAAAATAAGTGTTTTGTCATTTTTGGGGTTTCTGGCAATCCGAGTCATCCCTAAGTTGAAAGAATAATTTTCTGACAGCCCATCCTATGGCTTGTTGGATGTGGTAATGTTGGTCTGTACACTGCATTGAACGGCAGCCTGCCATCTCTTGCTGACTGGGCAGCCAAAACTGCCTGCTTTTTGTTTCTCTCCCTCTCAGTAACATTGAACTATGGAAGCTGGCTAACTTTGTCTTTCTGTGGTGATGTGAAATGTGATCAGAACTGTGTGTGTGTGTGTGTGTGTGTGTGTGTGGATAGTGGGGGAGGTAGTCCGTCACTTACTTAGCTTAGTTCCAGTTTACGCTACTGACATTTTTTTTAAGTCAGATAAAATGTTTTATAAAATTTTATTCCTTTTTTTTTTTTTTTTTTCAAACAGAAACTGTAGATAACATTTATTTTTTTCTTTTTATGAAGTGTGCATTCCACTAAAACCAACCAGTTGACTCAACATTTCAGAAGTCTGTGATCTGTCCAACGGGTTCTTCTGTTGGCTACAGTTGTGTGAAGGAGCTGGAAGTCCTGTGCGTTCCCATCCTAACCTGTACTGCATCAGAGCAGCCACAGCATAATTGTGGCTGTCAGTTCCATTTCAAGTAGCCACCAACATAGACCTGCAAACCTACACAAAACAAAGATGTGACAGAAATACCCTCTTCAAAATATCTGCTGTGTTCCAGTTTTGTCCACGTGGTCTTCAGATAAAAGCAAACAACTTTACCTGCCACCACTTGAAGGGAAGTTACACGTAAAGTTGACTCACATGGTCTCTGTGTATGTTCAAACATAAGAGCTTAGGGACACTGAGCCGAATGTTGGCCTTTCAGTGGAACGTCATCGAGCCGTTGTGGTCGATGGTTACCTCTGGTATCTGCAGTACCCACTAGTCTCATACTGTTGACCTCTTGATGGTCACCTGTCTCATTGAGCTTGTTTGACCTTTAGTAAATTGTGATAAAAATTCTAAACTTTTTTCCAATGTTTTATTAACCAAACAAACCAAATTATTTCCGGATTAATCAAATATTGAAAATTGTTGCTACAATACACTGTACAGATTCCCAGTTGAATGAAAGAGTCTTTCCGTGGTACTGTCTCTTTTGTGTTATGAGCACAGATCAATGCCAAGGTTGACAGACACAGTACTTTCATCTTTGGTTTCCATCTTCAACTAATTTGAAGTGAAACTCTGTGCAGAATATGTAAGTGGAGTGTTTTCTCAGGCAGCTTTTGTCAGAGCTTGTTAAAAGGTATGCTTGGTGTGATAGGACCCCAAGGCTCTGCTGTTTCTACAATCAAATGTTTTGAGTTCTGAGTGTCACTGATGCTGTGTGAAATGTTCTGCAGCTTTGACACTATACTACACTATATTGCAGCCTCTAATCACCGTTTAATCATATCATCACTTTTAATGTAACCGTTGTTGTTGTTGACTTTCAGAATGTACCTTCTTTGCGGCCAACAATACAGTTCAGGGGACTCCAAGGGGTAAGTATTTTTCTTTTCCCTTATGAATTACATAAATGGTCCCTAATTAAACCCTAGTTGTGCTGCATTTGTTATTCATTGAATTGCTCCTGTGCAAATGTTAAAGAGCCAATAAAACCGCTATGACTATTTTGGCTCGATCAAGTTAATCAGTTACTCAGCTACTGCTCAGTTTAGTTATCTGTGCCACCAGTATTGGCCTGTTATAGCATTATCACAGTGTGTCAGTTGTTTACTTACTGAGTCATAGATTATACATTTAACACAGTGTAAGAATACAGTGCAAATGTAGAGTAATATACACTAGAAGGTCCCACCCATATTTTTTATTCGTAAGTGTATTCAGCAGTACAACTTGGTCATATAAATTTTACATGGAAAACGAAAAGTGCTAAAGTATATGTGTCATAAAATATGTTAAAATTCATACCAGTAATTTATTTACTTATGCTATTAAAACTTAAGATTTTTTTCATTTTCATATACTGGACTTGGAAATTTTAGATTTTTACCTACTAATAATTAAATGGAGCTTCACTGTAGTAATTATTTAGGATTGGTAATAAAACCTTTGTCTCCTTTGCAAACTGCTGAACTGTTTGTGGAGGCTCTATCTAATTTCACACCCATCTGAAGTCTATAAACACTGTTTTCCACTGCTTGTTGTCCACGAGGCATATGACTCACGTACAGCCTCCCCTTAGTTGCTGGCTCCCATGTTGTTCACTTTAACCCATATCTTAAATGTAGACCCTGCCTCTGTACTCTGTGCATAAACACACAATTAACCATAAAACCCTAGCAAGATTTAAAGGTGTGCACTATATAGTAGTTCCTATCTAGTTTATTTGGTAGATCTCTTTTGAGGTAATCATCTCAAACATTCACAATGTATGTTCTCCATTTGTGTGCCAACTTTTTTTTTTTTTTTTTTTTTAAACAGCGTATTAAAATTCCCAAGACCAATTCCTCCTCAGACATCTCCTACAATTTTGATTTTTACCTGTCTAATGTGGGCAAGGACAACCCTCAGGGAAGCTTTGAGTGCATCCATCAGTATATGTCAAGGTAATGATAATAACTGGTCAGCTGAATCAGCTGCTGCTGTCTTATCACACATCGCTAGGAGATAATCCTTCTATGCCTCACATTTCTTTTATACAATCTCTCTTCATCCTTAGCTCAGGGGCCTCACACCTGGCATTATTGGCGACCATACAGGACAAGATCACTGTTTGTGCCACTAATGACTCCTACCTGGTGACTCGAGAGCGCATGACCCAGGCTGCAGAGGACACTCGGGAACGAGGGACCAAAGTCATCAAGCCTGGGGGCCAGTACAGAGGTAAGGCTCTGATTTATCTGCGACATCTACAGACAGATGCCAGTTTCATCCCAGCACAAAAGAATGGCTTTACATCCTATGAACACTTATCTATTTTTAAATTTGGCCCATTTTGAAGGACTAAACTGTTGAAAATAACCAGCCTGACTACTTTCAAGGCCATTGTTGCTACTGAATAAACCCGGTGTCACACATGTAACAGCGGGAGATCATCCGAGTCGGAAACGTCCTCATGGGAGAAACGCCGCTTGATTTCAGTGTGCGGTCAGCATGCACACGAGGTACAACATAAAAGAAAACTTTAGGCTGTGGGAAAAGCGTTTTCTTTATGCCACATCGAAGCTGTGCAGCATCCCACCCATTCGCTTGCTTTAAAATCCTCCTGACAATACAGGATAGAACAGTGCGTTGCACGCACAGTCTCATGCACATAATACAGACTTTATCCTGGGGGACACAAAGGATAAAATCCAGATAATGTGAGGAGCATCTCACTCAGACATTTGTGTTTTCACACACACCCCCTCCGGATGAAGTCATGTGAATGTCAGAATTCCAGTGCATGTGTGAAAGGGGCTCAAGCCAGTTTATATAAAGTTTCTCCTTATTAACGCTCCAACTGAGAAGAAGTAGCATCCAAAGGGTTTTGTCTCCTATAATGATACAGGAGGCAGTGTCAGTTTATGATATAGCCTAGTTATTAAAGTAAGTTAAAGATTTATTCTCTTTGGCAAATGCGTCTAAAAACAAGTGAAACATGGTATTTATATTTGTTGCACTACATGCACAAAACAGTTATGCAAGAATATAAAAAACCTGGATCCCTTACAAGGGCATCATAATGATTTATTTAAAAAATGGGATTTTATACAGATATTGGTAGCAGATGTATATACTGAATAAATACTGAACATCTACATAAACTGGTTCTTTGAGCTTATAAAGTGTAGAGAAAGGATTTAGTCTGCTCATCAATCCACCTGCCTGGAGTTTCACTAATATTTAACTTGTGCCCCTGTGTCACTGTTCTTGTTTGTTTTTTACTCCAAAACAAGGAAGGAGGCATGGTGGTAGTTTTGTGTAAAGATTCCAGTTCTACTTAAAAACCATCATGAGGAGCAGGCACTGGTGACAATAAGCAAATGACTAATAAATAACCAGTGTACCCGCAGGTTACTCGGGTATCTTAAATCTTTCCACTTACAAAGGAAATGGGGCAAGGCCCAGACATTGAGTAAGGAATAACTTAATAATAATCATTTTTTGTCAAGGACTCTGCTTCACTTAAAAATCATTTTTACATGGATAGTTGTAGTTGGTGGCAGCATATTGTTGCTCACAAGGCAAACAGAAACCTTCATACACTTGGACAACCTGTCACCATTTTTTCCATATGCAAGCTAGAATGTGTGTCCTCTGGGATCAAACTATGGCTATCAATTCCGAAACATATGTAATGTTAATATCTGAAATTCACTTAAATGTAAAAAAAGTAAAAAAATACAACTATGATTTGTTATGCAAGACAATATCTTAAAAAATTCCAAATAAATACCGAATAATGAAACTGATCATTAATTGAAATGTAAACTATCCATGTAGTCAAAACTAAAGTTTGTTAGATATAAAGCCTTACGAAAAATCTTTGTTGCTTAAATGAGGTCTAGAATTTTTAGTCAGGTCGCAAAATGTCTTACAAAAGTCAACCACTCCTTAGGGCAGTTTTTCTGGGGCCCGGGGATACATTTGCATATAGTGGCCCACATAGAAACTGGGAAACGAGAGGAGCAGCAAAGAAATGTGGTGGGACCAGAGCTTGTAGCAGCTGGCTTGGAGTGAACACCCTATTTACTTATGCAAAATGGGTTTTTACTTTGTGGTTTTCACAAGCTTAAATTTCTGGTAACTACGTACAATTTGTATTTTTATCTCAATAGAATATATCTTTTTAAAAGTGCAGAATTATTTCTGATGGGGGGAAAAATTTCATAAGCATTTCTCCTGCAGACACCTGGCTCATAGACAATGCTACGTGTGTGAGCTTACACCTCCTCACATTGCATGCATTTTCAACTTTTTGGAAAGCTAGGGGGGCTGAGTTTTAAATTCTTTGTCTCTCTATGAAATTCAAAATCTCTTTAAGAGATTAAGGTTAATGATTATAAAGCAATATAGAGAAATGTGCAGGCAAGACGACTAAGCACTTGCCCCAACATCACAAAACAGATGTCTTGGGTTCTAAACACCCTAAACACACTTTACACTTTTAGAAGTCTTTAGACTGTTTTACGTTGAACATGCTTTATTTCAGATTGGAAAAGCTGCCATTTTTTGGCGTCTTGAAAATGTGTTATTTAAGAAATATTGCAATATTTTAAACAATGATTTTGAACTCAATTTCTCTTAGCAGAATTTTAGAGGATTTTTTGATTATGCAGGATGGCATAAAAATCGGATCATATTTATGCAGAATAAGCACTGTATATTTTTATTTGAAGTGACTGCCACAGTGTTGATATGGCGTTGATATAGCTCCTCCATTCTTTAGTCCAGATTTTTATTTTCAGGGTAGGGGCTAAAGGGTCTTACAAGATTTTATTAAGTAAGTTGGTAAGTATTTGAGGATAGATGGGACTGAACCATTATCTGTAATCAAGACAGAATAATGTAGTGAAAAAGGAGTGTTGATGTTATATCTACTTTTTTTTCTCTAGGAAAGCAGGTCCATGTGCGTAAGCCTGCACTGTCGACCCCAGAGGTGGTACCAGAGCGCAAACGCTCTACACCCATCAACCCAGCCAACACTATTCGTAAGTGCCTTTCCAACAACCCTGTTTCCCAGCGGTCTTTCCGGGACCGCATCGTTCACCTCCTGGCGCTGAAGTCGTACAAGAAGCTGGAAGTGCTTGCTCGTTTACAGCGGGATGGAATCAATCAGAAGGACCGGAACTCACTGGGGACCACCCTGCAACAGGTACTGTAAGGCAGTGATCAGCAGCGGGTTGTTCAGGGTTAGTTAGAAAACAAGCAGAGCAGGGGTCCTTGAAAACCACTGCTGCAAGGTGTCTGACCTAAGTGAATTTTTTGAATACCATAATTTGAGATGTGGGTGAGCAAATTTAGATTTTAGGAATTTAATTCAGGCATCTGTGTTCTTAAAATTTCAAATTTGATCCCATAGATCCTCTTCTTAACATGAGATACAGAAAAGTATTAGCTACACACGTCTTCTTGAAGAAATCAGTTTTACAGCAGGAAGTATTGTAGCAGACCTCCTTCGTGCTGAAAAAGAAAAGCCACTTAATCGTTAAATAATATTTGCATGCACAGATGTTTGGCCAGCACAGGAAATGTGAAGTTTCTATACATGCCTATACCTTTCATGCTTTTATAGGATGAACTCTTAAACTCTGTGTCTATCTGTCTGTACTTTACAGGTGGCAAACCTGAACCCCAAAGACAACGCATACTCACTGAAGGACTTTATTTATCGTGATGTCCAGCGAGATTGGCCTGGCTACTCTGAAGATGAGAAGTCCCAGGTCGACCGGATCCTGGCTCGGTATAGAAAAAGCTATTATAAGGCTGTTTAAATGCACACATAGCTCAAAGGACTACTTAAAGCACTAAAGCATGTACATTTTATAGTGTGTGTGTTTGTGTGTAAGAGAGTATTTGTACAAGCTAAACATACGCCTTCTCCGAAGTTGAAAGTAGCTGTTTTACACGTTTTTTTTTCTGCTCATAACCAGGGGCAACATACTGTCTTTTTTTCTTTTTTTTTTTGCAGTTGTGGTGTTCTCTAAAAATGAAAAACTGTCAATCTTGCTTGACACCTTTCAATCCTGCTGAGCCTAGTTACATAATGATTTTGTTAGAAGAGTTGGGGATTTGTAAGTTTCCAAACCAGTTAAGCAGTACACAAGGAGTTTCTTTTTCTTAAAGTAATGTCTTTTTTTAACCATTAAAATAGCACCAGAGTTGTGCTGTTGTTTTGTGTTCTTACTTTGTACGTGTGTAACTGCTTGTCCACTAGATTATAGATTACAATGACAGCGAGTACTTGTTCACTAAATGACCTGTGAGTTTAAAAAGCACCCTGTGGAATTGTAAACAGACTTTCACAGTACGTTTAAGCCTAAAGATAGCTAAGCACTGACCCCTAACTCTTTCCTTTCATCAACAGCAAATTAGGTCTTCCTACTGAGACGCCTTCATCAAACAGTTCTCCCAAAGACAGTGTCCCCACATCCCCTCAGGTATCTACGCAGAAACACTCCTACGAACTCCCACAGTGAAGAATGTAATGTGGCTAAATTCTGAATGTGTTCTTATAGAAGCGTCAGCCAGACTTTGACTTCATCGATCCCTTGGCACCCAAGAAAGCCCGCATCTCGCACCTCAGCAATCGAGGCCCAGCCACGTCGTCTTCCACCACCTCTGACCGCCGTGAGGACGATGGCAGCCCCGGCTCTAAACACTTGTCTCTACCCTCAGTCACCTCAGGCCCTCCCACCCATCTTCCCATCTCCTCCCACCCTCCTGCACCCTCTCACCAACAGCCCAGCCCAGCTTCTACCAACTCACCGAGCACACCAGAAGGCTGTGGCACCCAAGATCTGCCTATTGATCAGAGTTCCTCCTGTAGAGATCCCTCACCCAGCTCCTTCTCCACCAATAGAAACATGCAGGACAGTTATGGGCATCCTGTCTCTGTCCCCAGACCAGCTTCCTCCCCAAGCCCTCCTCCTCGCACCTCACTCACAGTTACCTCCACTGTCATCACCAGCCCTTCTTTATCCAGCAGTACCAACAAGAAGTTCAAAAAGAAATCCAAGAAGCACAAAGACAAAGATCGAGAAAAGGAAAAAGGGAAATGGATGAAACGAGGCAACAGTCCTCCAAGTGTAGCGGAGCAGGTTGAGGAGAGCCGTAAAGCAAAAAAGAGGCACAGTGCTGAGGAGGAAAACGGTGAAGTTATCAAGAAAAATCCTCAAAAAGATCAAGGTGTGGTTGAAACGAATGTCTCGGGACTTGGATGTCAATAACAATTTTTCATTGCTTGTTTTGCTCCTTTACTGCCTTTGTCCACACCTCCTTATCACTCTGCAAGCCTGCACAGGAATGGGGACCAGAAATGTTAGATACGTCTTTTAGAATAAGCAGAACTACCCACATGCAATTTGGAAAGGGGGAGTTCTAAATGTCAAACCTGCAGAGCTACAGGATCAATTTAAACTTCTGTAGTTAATTGTATGATTTGCCCACACATTTCAGTTAGCACCAGCATAAAAGCTCAAACACTGTCCAACAAATGGAAGGTGGATGTAGTTGAGAAAACCTCATCTGCTGAATCTAGGCATTTTTTGATGTGGGACCACATGAAATGGTGCTAGTTGGTTGGCCAGCCAGAAATGCGACTCCGTTAGGTCTTTTGCATAAAAGTCTTTTCAAATGTCACAGTGGGAAAGAAACAGGTGTCCATAATGAAATTAGTTCTTGCTGATTTTCAGTTAGCAGCTTTGGTTTCAGGGTCCTGCTACTTTTTATGCTGACTCATGTCTTGAATTAAACAAGCATGGTGTTTACTGTAAGCCAATGGGATGGTAATATTGCTCTGCTTGGTGTAGAGAAAAGTGAAATGGCTGTAATATTTCATTTTAATGAAAGATGTAAATGTTAGTGTTGCTACAGTTTGCCTAAAAAGTACTATTATCACATCAATGGGAAGTAAAGACTTATATTCTCAGCCAGAGATTAATAATGAAGCTTGATGTAAACCAAAAATTGAAAGTCCCATCCCATGCAGCATAAGAGGATAAAAGAAAAGTAACATTCTTTAAATCCATGTCATTAACAATTTTAAATGTGTGTTCATGCATCCAGCACTGACCTACATGTCTTGTGACTAATTTGGCTTTTGTTGCTCACCTTGTTACAGGCCATACAGCCCCGTAGACTTTGAACTTTGAGCACACTGATGTGTTGAAGCACTAATCGGATCTTTGTTCGTCTGTTTCTATGCAAAAACTTTTCAGTCAAGAAAAAATCTGCAGCATTTAGTCACACTGACTATTTACCTGCACCAAATATTCATAATATGCCAAATGTTCATCAGATGGCACAAATTTGTGCAGAAGGTGTTTTGGATTCTAGTCACTGTTAACTTTAATTAAATAATAATAATAATAATACAATAATAATCCATGCCTGTGACACATTGATGAGTGAAACTACATTGTCCCTTTTGGATTTTTTTTTTTTTTTAATTTATAGTTGCGCATTTCAATGCAGACGTGTTGATATTTTGTGTTTAAGTTATATACATATTGTAATACTTTTCTCATTCTTATCAGACTCTGCAGAAAAAGACAGACCAGTCCAGTCCAGTGAATTCTCCTCCACAACAGAGTTGCCTGACTATGTAGTGTGAGTAATCAGAAAGGCCCATATTTCCACTGTTTCCCCTTTTTCTTTCAGATATTTCACTTCGCAGAAACATAAAAAAAAAAAAAAATGTAAAAGCTCTGAGTTCCCAACTTCTTTATAAAATAATCAAATCATGACCTTTAAGTCTCAAAATTAAAAAACGAGTACATGCTGCAAAACTTGACTGTGGCACGTTTGTTTTTTACCTGTGGAGCTGAATTTCCTTTTCCCTGTCTACAGGAAATATACTCCACTGGTTTCCGTAGACCAGCGTCAAAGCTACAAGGATGACTTTAATGCAGAGTATGATGAGTACCGCCTGTTGCACGCCCGTGTAGAGAGCATCACCCGCCACTTTACCCAGCTGGATGCCCAGTGCCGGAAGTTGGCACCTGGCACCAAAGAGTACCAGGTAATATTTAAACATTTATTTTCAATATATTGCACGGCAACATTTTAATCTAACTGTTTTTTGCATAGAAGTCACTTTGCAATGTGAATATTATCGCATCTGTGACCACTTCTTTATTTACTTATTTATTTACTTTTCATAATTTAATCAGTCTTATAGCTGATACATACAAAATGTAATGTATTAGCACACTGACGTTAATATTGTGGCACTACATACAAAAGGCAGGAAGTGAAGAGTGTTTAATAATTAGCAAAAACTGGGCTGTAACCATCCAACATCTGTTCCTTGATCAAGTGGGATGGAGAGCAACAGTCAGGCTGCACACAGGTGTGGTTCATCAGATATTCCATGCCTCTGTTCAGCAGCTGTTGTTGTGCCAAGTTGAGCTAAATTTAGCGTTTATAGAATGTCCGACCATAATAACTCAACATTTTTGCTTCAAAGTTAGTGAATTGTCACTATGTTATCAATTATATTATTGATGCGCATTGGCATTAAATATGGCAATTTATATTTTGAATTTTACAGAAAGTTCAAGAAGAAGTCTTGAAAGAGTACAAGAAAATGAAACGAGTAAGTTTTCAGTCTGGTAAAGATGCATTTTTTATTTATTTATTTATTTTGTGGGGAGCTGTAGTCTGAGAATATTTCCGTGTTTGTTTTACAGCACAGTCCCAACTACCACAAGGAAAAGCAGCGATGCGAATACCTGCACAACAAGTTGGCCCACATCAAACGGATAATAGCTGATTTTGACCAGCGCAGAGCCCAGGCCTGGTGCTGAGAGCACAGCACACAACATCTACACTGATCAGTATTGAAACTGGAGTTTCAAGCCAGGAAGGGGTGTTCAACTGGCAATTATTTATTAATGCCCCTCCAGTTACTGCCTCCACAACAGCCCCCACTCCCCCCTCCATTTTCCTTTTCCTTCCCCTTCCCACTTCACCCTCCTTCATTCCTTCCTCCTCTTACCAATCTTTGATTCCACAATGCTTCATTGTTGCCTAGAATCTTGAAATTTTCACTTCTACCCCCATCTTTTGCTTTTTCTTCTTTTCTTTTTTCTTATAAGCTCCTGTGGAATTTCATACCACTGGACCAGTGGAAGGAGCTGCCTGCATGTTGTGAAGGGTTTGGGGGAAAAATGTCAACTCTTCGAACCTTTTTGAAGGACTTTATTGTGAGGCAAAAAAAAGATCAAAGTATTTTTTTGAGCATCAAAGAAAATATTAACATGTATTTAAGTTGAAAAAAGAGGAAGATCTATTTATTTTGGGACTCCTAGTGCAAAATAAGAGTCTGCAGATGGATATATTGTTTAACTTTTCTTGAAAACAATGCAAAAAAAATTTACCGCAGGCCTTATGTGTTTGACTTTGTGAAGCCATTTTGCACGCATGATCCATTATGTCATCTCGTTTGGCAAAGATGTCTCTGCTGGCTCTTTTCCTTTCCTTGTACAAACTGTACTAGATAACCTAACCTTGCTTCAACAACTTGCTGGAGAGGAAGAAAATGAGACAGGAAGGGAATATGACTTGAGCTGATGGAGAAATGACAGTATGTGTGCATGGATTGTATGTATTTCGTTGTAATGGCCAAGGGTGGTGGTGGGATTGGGTAAATTAAAGGAGTATTTTCCCCTGTAAGCCGGGGGCAGTATTCCCTGCACCAACAGTGTTCAGTGTTCCTGGTGCATTATGGGTGCCTAAAGGTGTTTATGTCGACTCTTTGGGGGCACAGGCTACAAAGGAACTTCAACTGCCGTGTGTGTGTGCGCGTGTGTGTGTTTGCATGCGTGGGTAGGTAATTGGTAAAAGAAAGAAGTGATGTCAAGTTTGGAAGGTGTGTGTGCTTGCATAGTGATGTATGATGTGGAATGAAAGGAAGAATGAAGCATGGAAGTGTGTGTTGGGGGGGATGAGGAACATGGAAAAAACAAACAAAAAAAAGCTGCTAGTGTTTAACCAGCCAGAGCACTCAGGATCAGCCTGGCTGGGGTAACAGTATCTGTTCTCAATTGAAGAGATGGAGAAGATCCTTATTTTCCAGAATGTTTCATCTCTAAACCCTGGAAAGGACTGCGCCCGCCTCTTCAGCTTTGTCCTGCGGCAAACAGTCTGTATTTGTTTTATAGAAAGAAGCAAAAACATGTCATCCACAAGCGCACTAATCTGTATCATGTCCGACGTATTTGGTTCTCTTTAGGTTCTGCACAGCAGTGAAAGATTTTAGAGTAGCTTTTAATTTTCTTTCCCAACATTGACATTAATTTCAATAGATGGATGAATAGCTTCTTCACAAACACTTTATTTCAACAAGGGAAAATTGTTTACAAACCTGTGTTAGAATGTTTGCCAAAAATTAAATACTTTCTGGTACTGCATCCATGGAGTAAACTTTCTCATTGGAGCTTCATTTCAGGAGACATTTATACTTAAAAATATGTAAAACACTTTACGATCTGTGAAGAAGAACTTGTTCGCTGTGCATCTACACAGACCCACAGTCTTCTGAGCAGAGTCTTCTATGGGATATATTCAGTGAACGTGGACACGCAAGACTGTCCTGTCTTTTCCCCTCAAAGAGAGATTCGAGTAATTATTGACCAGGACGTATTTTGATTGTGGCATTCCGTCAGATAGTCGGTCTCTGCAGCAGACCGGCTGTTTTGGTCGGCTGTCACGATTACTTAGCTTAATTACAAACTGGGCTTAACATGCTTGTTGCCTCAAGATTATTCTGGCCAAAGTCAGCACTTGTAACTTGGAGGTGTCACAACACCATATGAAAATTGTCCACAGGCTCTTGTCAAGAGTTCCATTTATTGTGGAGTACAGGGTTAGTGTTTGGGTTCATTTTTTTCCTCTTTTCCTTGGCAACACAACCTAAAGTGACTTATAGTTCTGGAGGTAAAGGAGACAGGAGGGTTGGCAAAGAGTCTTAATGAGCAACTGACAAGTGTTTGGATATGAAAAACCACTGAAAATGTGAATTTTGAGCAAAATCTTATCCTGCCCATCTGAAAGTGTACACGAATTTTAATAAAATCAAGTTGGTTGTACCTTGAAACTTGCCTGTCTTGTGTGTCCTTCTGTTGGATGATATAAATATATCTATATTTTTTTTTATTTTGAAGAAGCTGATGTTTACAAAGCTGTTTCACAAAATGAAGCCAACATTTTAAAGCTTTGGTATGAATTCTGAATTTGTCCAAAATGTGATGGCTTAATTGCAGTTTGTATATACATGGCCAGGGATGGGGAAAGGACTACATCCAGGAATCAGATGAATCCAAAAATCCCTTCATTTCCCTATAATTGGAAAAAGTGTTGTCTGCCCGATAAACACTTTTAATGTCAAAAGCCCTTACTATCATCTTAGTTTACACATTTTAAAAACTGAGAAATGCTTTATCAATTAATATTTTTGGGGGCTGGAAAGTAACGGTGCATTTGCTCATCACACCTGTCGTTGTCTTACTTGTCGGACTAACTCTTAGTTTAATAGGATCTAGTGAAGCCGCGGATGAAGATCAAACCCTCCACCCGTGAGTCTGCCGTCAGGCCCTGGGCCGTCGGCGGACTGTGTCTCTTTAACAAGACCAGAATCTTGCTCCTTCGGAAGTCTTTTAGTGACGTCATAGTTTCGTTTTTCTCAAACTCTTCGGCTCCGGGAAAATGGCTCAGCAGTTTGTTCAAGCTAAGATCCGAGAAGACCGGGTGGTGCTGTTCATTAAACCCGCGTGTCCGTACTGCGAAATGGCCCAAGACATTTTGTCCAAGTACAAGTTCAAACCGGGACATCTGGAGTGCGTTGACATAAGTGGACGCAGCGATATGGACGACTTGCAAGACTACTTCCTGCGTGTGACCGGAGCCCGCACGGTAAACGCACCGAGACACACTCGCAGAAACCTTTAAATCTGAAAACGTTATGACTCATTTGTTGGTCATTTATCTCGTTATAAGTATAAAAAATAAATATACAAGTATAAACCTTAAAAATAGCATTTTGTTACTTCCTGAAAGTAGCGTCTCCATGGTAAATTACGGGCGTGGAGAGCATTCACTCATTCACTCATTCACTCACTCACTCACTCACTCACTCATTCACTCACTCACTCACTCACTCACTCACTCATTCACTCACTCGCTCACTCACTCACTCACTCATTCCCTCACTCGCTCACTCACTCACTCACTTGTCCAGATGTAACATGAGTCCAAACCACTAATAAATTATAAAATATAATAATGTAATAAACGGTTATTCTCAGGCAAAAAAACAAAAAAACAATCAAAAGTGCGCTCTAGTCTTTTTCTTCTCCTCAGGTTTAAACTTTATTGTTACTAGCCCCGCCCCTACTATGAGTAATGGGGGTTCCCATGGCAACACAAATTCCAGAAGACTGCATCATCGATAGAAGCGCTCAGACCCATTCAAAACAGGAAACAAAGCAACTCTTTTTTTCATGTGTGTAAAATTATATTTAAAGACATGTTTAGAAAATGTCTTAAACTACAAAACCACATAACTTGACAGGATGTAGGAGGGAGAGATGTTCAGTCCAGAACATTTTTTACTCTGCAGACCCTTTCAGATCAAATAAATGTACTAATTTTTCTCCTGGAGCCTGCAGGCAGCAGCAGTAGCAGTAAATTCCTCTATGAATGGCCATGTTATATAAACCTTTACTGATACGGATTTTCATTTCTCGGTCAAGTTTCTTGGAATGTAATCCACTGCAGCTTCTTGCCATGGCACAGCAGAATCCGGTCACGTGATTAACCTCTGAGCTTTGTTTAAAAACTTGACCTGACAGGTTTTTGACCTCATAATACACAGTGGAGACACACACATACAAAAAAGCACACAAAACCAGACACACACCCCATCATAATAAAGCAAGGTATTCATAAGTCTTGTTCTTACTTTATTTCCTAATGATAGTTTCCAGAGTATTTGAGCTAAAGGGAAAATCGACTTTTCTAACTCACTACAAACATGTATTAGAAATTGTCAAATTCAGCAAAGTCTATTGTCTTAATTTTTGCTTGGGAATCCCAGGTTTGAGAGGTGTTTAGTGACTCATGAATCTACAGGCACCATGACATTTTTTCTCATAATTGCTGTCTCACCTCTTGTTAGTGTTTACAGTTTTTCAGCACTTATATAATTCAGTTTTTAGTCTGAACCAGGAGCTGCTCAGGGCATCTTCACGAGGGATTGTGCTTAGACATGTTCTTACCTGACTTATTGTTGCAGTATTAAGTTGAAAGGTTACAAAATTAGGTTAAAATGACCTATTTTTGTTGAAGGACAGTTTAGTGTGTGTGTGGTTGCCTAAAAATACATGTGAGGAAAATGGATACATAAAAACAACGTCACTTAGATATACTGTAGATTATTGTGCAAACGTTTTAGGCACTAAAAGTAAAACAAGGATGCCTTAAGAAATTATGCCATTATTTTTTTTAATCAATCAATGCATAGTAAAGTAAGAAAATAAATGTAATCCGTGTTTGGTGTGGTTAAAGCAAGTGTCTTGTTGGAGAACTGCCCCTGGCTCTGACTTTCTCAAGCTACAGAATGAATTTAGGACCAGTCAGACACTTCCCTGAACCTTTTCTTTATTATAAAAATAATGAAGTAAAGAAGACACCTGGGGTAAATCCTGCGAATCAAAGTCCACCAGTCCACTGATTTTGTCCACAATCCATGGCCTTATACAGACTGATGTTAAACAGTCCTTTGCCCAAATATGTTTCATCATAATATCCAGCGCTGTTTACCCTATTTACCGTTTGCGTCCGTGTTTCTTGTGTTAATATGAATGTAGGTGCCACGTGTGTTTGTCGGCAAGGAGTGTGTTGGAGGGGGCAGCGATGTGTCGGCGCTGAACAGCAGCGGTCAGCTGAAGGGCATGCTGCAGTCTATTGGAGCTCTGCAGTGATTGGCTACAGGTAAAAGACACTGCACACACTTTCATGAATTCTGTCAAACATACATTCATAAAAAGGGAAAGAAGTCTGGCTAAAAGAAGGAAACGGCAGGTCAAAAGAGAAATACCCCATGGAAGAGCCCAGACCCAGTCATGAGTGAAGGTTAAGCTCTTATTAGTGTAAAAATTAACAATTAAAATTATATAAGATTCCAGAGGTGGAGCTTAAAGAGATAAGAACTAAATTCTTTTCAGATGAGTAATATCCACTCCCACAGCGTATCACATTCTGATGGACATGTACATCTTATACATACACAGTATAGTTAAAACATAACGCAGATACCTGAATATAAGGGCAAAGAAACATATTCAATTGAAAATCCACACAGGAAACCGCGGTGTACTGCATGTGTGAGCCTCTCATTCAATAAGAGGTTAACTACATAAGTAAACATTCATTGCTGAGAGAGAACAGGAAAATGTGACACTTCCGAGGTTCAGGGTGGTTCACCAAAGACCCTTGATGTTGAAATGATAACTGTCAAAAACAATGCATAGCACTTTATATTCATTCTAAAACACGTCTTTATTGAAAGTCAGACTTCAGGTCATGTACAGTCGGTACAGCACTGGCCCCAGCGGAGGCTCGGGTGTGTCGCCACATACCGGGTGTCGACGCAGCACTGGGATTCATCTAGTTTCACAGTCCAGAGTTTCACCTGTTGTTCACCGTCTGGTTTCTTTGAAATGTTTGGTATGAATAGTCTGGGATGTATGTGTGGATTTCTTACTAGACACGTTTTGATTGTAGTGATAGAGCATCAGGTTAAATTTCCACGTGATATCAGCTGTACACTGTGGCACCTTCCCTGTACTATATTTACACACAACCTGCATATGCGACGCTGCCACAACTAGATACAAATACATCTTAATACTGCTGGTTGACGGGTATTGACTGATGGTGACAGGTTTTATAAAACCTGCAATGTGTGTCCCATTGATCTTCTCCACTTTCTTTTATTTAAGGTTTATTTGAAAAATAGTCGTTTTGTTGTTTTTTGGCATGTAGTTTCCGTTTCATTTATTTATTTATTTATTTATTTATTTTTTATACCTTTTAAAGCAAAAGGCAGTGAAACATTAGACTGTACAACCATATGGCCCAGTTATCTTTACTCCAAACTAAAAAAAAAAAAAAAAAAAAAAAAATCATAGATGTCCACATACAGTATAGTTTACAAAAATAATTGCAGCACCAATAAATCATAATCTCATTATGAAACAACCTCTCAACATAAAAAATAAAGAGTGTGTATCCACCCAGAGGCATTTCGGTTTTTGTTTCACCACTTACCTTTTGTAATATTTATTACATTTACTACATGGAAATATTACAAAAGGCTTTTGGCTTTAAGTGTGACAGAGACAGACGTTTATTGTTTTCACAAATATAAAAGTAAAGTAAGGAGCTTTACCATTATCATACATTATCCTGCATTGGAAGTTCTCGTGCTTTAAACGAAGTTTAAAAAAACACGATGAATATTGTTCTTGATTGGGTGTAGACTTGATTTCGATGCAGCCCGTGTGTAGTTCAGTTTGATTTCATTTAATTTTTAAGCCGTGTCTCGGTTAAAGTTAGATGGCCTCATTTGACACAGTCTACAGCCGAAATGTATTCCCTCTCACACGGAAAGAAAATCAGTCTGTCTCTGAGACGCTCACTGATGTTGCATTATAGATCTGAAAGAATCTAATAAAAGAAATGAAACTATATGATTAAACTGGTTTTGCTTGAATGCCTAACAGAGTTAGATTACAGAAGAAAATGAGAAAGACTGTGCTACCAGCAGCATTACCAGTTGCTTTCCACTCTGCTCTGTCTTTATATAGGTCACTGCTCAGCTGAAAGACTCACTGAGCTGCTGAGAAGTTAGAGGCTCAAAGGTTATTTCAGCTTAAAAGAAAATGTTCAAGGTTATCCTTTTCAGATCCAACATCCAATCATGGACCATTCTGAGTCTAACTGAAGATGGAGCAGTCCTGTGTCCAGAAGCATCGCCACATGTTTTGTTGAAAATAAAACACTCGAGCCCAGTTTCTTTGCCGTTTTCCGCCTGAATTCCCATCACGAGTTTAAAACTGTCAGCAGATAGCCGGGCTTGTGATGCAGCCACTTTGTGTCACAGCTCATCTCCAAAATCCACCATTTTCCACCAGCCAATAAAAATATATTGTCTCAAAGAGCCTCTGGCAAGTGGCCAGACAGTCATTTTAAATTCTTATCAGTTTTAAAGGATCAGTCATTTTGTATTGCCCATGATCGAATAGTCATTGCACAGAGGATATACACGGTTTCTCTAGGAGCAGAGAGATGTGTCACAGTAGTTGCTTCTCGCCATGTTTCCCTCAGAGTCAGCCCGTTGTCCAGCAAGATAAAACGGAGGAAACTGCTTGTTCTTCTGTCTGTTTGTCAGTATGCTGATCACAATCCTCACACTTTGTCATCATTTTCCCCCTGGTGAACCACCTCTGCCCCTCCCCTCCGTTTTCCACAGGACTTTGGCATCCAGATGGGGGAGGGTCACATGACTAAGCAGCGAGACTTGCGTAGTTTGCGTCGTCGTTGCTGATACTCGCTCAGCTCCTGCAGGTAGCCTCTGGATGGCCAGCGTAGCCTCTCCACCTGCTCACGCTCCTCCTCTGCAACACACAAACACAAAGATGTTAGTACTGTACTCCACACAAACACAAAATTATGGCATGTTTGGCTGATAAAACCCTTCCAGCAAGATTTAGTGTACTTGGCACATACACAGAGTAATAACTCCTTGAGCTGCTGCCATGAATACAGGCCGCAAGGCTGATATGTCCTTTAGGATTTTGTTTACACCAACAGTAATCGATCATGTCTCGTTTCTTTATTCTGTCCTTTGACTTCTCTCGTGGGCTTCAGTACCCATCCAGTGAACTCAAATGAGTCTTGTGTACATGATTAATGATGACAATAAAATGTTCAAACTGGAGCAAAGTTGTTAATCTCTTTAAGTAACCTGTCTTCATCTGCTTTTATGAAGTTTTAAAGTTTTAGAGTAATGCTGGAGAAAAAATCTGAAATGTTGGATACTAGTATTTCTTAGAATAAACTTATATATGTATTACTAGACGTGCATAAGCATAAAAACTATAAGGGCATTATTCTGAGTAAAACATAAATACATTTTTTTATAGACGTAAAGCCTGAAAGAAGGTTTCACAGTTGTTTATGACCATCTTTTCAAAACTCAGAAATACAGAAGTGATAAGCCTATAAAGTTAATAGTGCTTAATTTTTTCACAATTGACTGCGTACACCTTTAGTACATTACATGTATTTTGTACATTTAACAAAGAATTTGAGATAGAAGCAGCTCGGGGGTGCTCTGAATTTTAAACGGAAATCTCAAACTCTTTCCAAATTAATTTTTGCATAATGATCACAACAATAAAGGGTTGTTTATAATTGTCAGACATCTGATTAAAGATTACACACTGACCTGAGAGCTCCAGGAAGTCGGGTTTGTGACTGAAGATTAGGTAGTTGTTCGCGATGAAGTGGAGGAGCCAGATATACAGCTGCTCTGCATTATGGCACTGAGAATCACGGGAAACAGAGAAAAAAAAAGAACATTATTCACATAACATTATTCTCCTGAGAATTAATGCTTTTAGAAAGATTACCAGAAATATCTATTGCCCATGGAGGCCTTGAAGTGCTGCTAATTGAGAGATCAATCATTCAACAAAACACTGCACTGGGCAATTTCTGACAGTACGTTTTTTACAAATTGCACACTGGCAGCTAAAACTACATCTGACGTACACAGAGGAGCCGTCCCCTGCAGGTTGGTTCAAGTTCTCTGTTTTTTGTGTAATGCCACACTGACCTTTGCTCTGCGCAGTAGTCGCACAACGCTGATACCTGTGGACGCCAGCTCCCTACTGGGCATGCTCTGAAGGTAAGCGCACACACAGACTTCACACAGGTGCTGCAGTCGTTTCACCTGGTACATCTCCGCACACACAAGCACGGCCATGGCCTGCAGAACACTGGCTGGATACGCAAACAGACGCAAATGTCAGTTTAACTGAAGTTTGACCAAAAAGTTCTCCAATGGCAGTTTTAAGAGTAAAGTCAGCTAATAAAAATATATATGTTATCAGTGACAGATGCTTTTTAAAGCAAGATAAGCTACATAAATCATTTTACATTAACCCCTTAAATAAACATGTTTTATGCATCACAAACCAGGAATACAGCACAGTGCATTTTGGCCATTTATAGTATTTTACTGCTTTTATAGTTAAATCATTTCTAAAAAGCGAATAATTTTCCCATTGGTCTAAGCTGTCAAATTGCATCTTCATATAAACACATGATAAATGTCAACGACTGCCAAGTACTGTCAGTCCTATTATGTAATGTCAAAATGTCAGATACAATTACTCCTAATAGAACCCGATTCCTGTCGTTTCCGTCAGTCAAATACCACCTGCAACATCCTTTGCTGCCTCCTATGAACACGGATTGTCATGCAACTCTCAAGCTGTTGCGCTGTCAGCTGAACAGCAGTCATACAAAGGGTTTGTTCTGTTTGGCTCCACACTCATCTGCAGTATATGAATAACCAGAAACATAGTATTCTGCTATCATATCTGAGTGAAGTGCTGTGATTGTGCCCTTTGTTCGATTTCACACCCTTTGATTTTGTTGAGGCTGATGGAGTTACCTTGCTGTGACCTTGAGCACTGAGCTCTTACATAACAATGCAGCGGCTGCAGCCTCTGGAGCTTCTTTCTTCATGGCTTTAATTTGCTATTCCCATGACTCAACGTGAAGCTGTTTCTCTGGAAACAGCTTGTTTACCCTCACTGTATCTAAGCTGGATCGTAAGACTTGCTGATTTAAGATTTTCATTATTTTTTAATCAATATATGCCACAGAATAATGCATCATCAGTTCTAAACAGCAGCTTGTTCACTAATCATTATTCAGATGCTTTACATTGTCCATTCAGCAGCTTCATTGTATTATAAAACTGGAAAGGAAGATGAAAACAAAATTTAAAAATGCTGTAAATCTTTAACTATTAGGCTGAGTGATCTGATTTTATCTTTTAATTACGGAAAACCTTACTTTCAATAATATGTAAGTTGTTGCAGTTATAGGGCTTAATCATATTATTAACGTGATTGTCATTTCAGTACACAAACACACACACGCACACACACACACACACCCCTGCAAAAGCTCGTTTTCAAAGCTCTTTAAGTAATCTTTCACCACTAGGGGGTGAAAAAAGTCAAAAATACACAGCAAGAATTCATTAGTTGATCATTAGGAAACAGCTGCATCTGCACACATGTAGTGGCAATGTTAAGGTGACACTGGGGATCCTCCTGACCAATTGATAAAGGGAAACGCAATATTTAGTTATGTTTTAGTCATGTTTTATGCACAACCTGAAAAAGAGATTTGTAGGTGCTCTTTAAATACCATTATCAGTGTGTAATGTACTGTAGATTATTGTCACCACCAGAGAGAATTATCAAAACTAATTACTTTGAAAATGCAAAGCACGTGTTAAAGAGTGATAGAATAGAACTATAACAAAAACTACGACATGTTTGGGATGTGATTTGGCACCAATGAAAGCAGTTGGAGTAGCGATGTCATGGGTTGATTGTGTCGTCACTAAATCTAATTTAATTTTAAGCTCAGTGCTGTGCTGCCACACGCCTCCTGAGACTGACACTGGCAGCTTTTTGCAGTCACACAGATGGTTGACGGGACTTGTCATCTGCGCTTTTGTTTTAGGCAGCGTTTAGTGAGCGAGACCTAAAGGAACAAACTACAGTACCACTCTCAAGTGTGCTCCCATTTGGGATCAGAGCTTATTTGCAAGGTACATTAAAATTACATCAAAAGGTCCATTGTCCTACAAAAAGCCATCAATTTAATGGTCAGATACATGGCACATTATAAAGCAATTTTTTATCTCTACCAAGTCGTTTTTGAGTTAATGTCTGCAAGCATTATTTTTACATTTATTTCACAGCAACAGGCTGAGGATATAGTTATAGGCAAATTATAAATAACACACTGATTGAGGGTTTCCCAGAGCAATCAATCACATCATCATACAAATCTGCTACAGGGTTTAATTAGTCCAGCAGATAAAGAGTAGGGAAGGGCTTTTCTATTATTATACTTAGGTCCTCCCACTGGTGATGTGTTTGCAGTTTTACAGGGATTTACTCATCATTACAGTTATCATATGCACTGCAGTAGAGGCACTGCAGTGGTCACAGTGGAACACTACATGGAGTACATAACTGGATTGTGCGCAATAAACTCACCAGGGCAGCAGGAATCAGTGTAGAGGTACTCCAGGAAAGACAGGAAAGTATCTGAGGACACTCCGTGGATGGGCACCACTCGACTCCGGGCCTCTGCATACTTCCCACTGAACATGGCCGCCATGACGTCACAGCGTGCCACCAGGACCGCCCGGTGAGCTGGCAATACACTCCCTAAGACACACAGAAAAATGTTTAGAGGTCCAGAGTAGTATCTAGAAAAATTACAATGCCAGAGACTATTAACCAGTGATGCATAATATACAGATTTATGAGTTGAACTGAATTGAATTAAAATAAAATAAATGGATCTTTGCTCTTACCTAAATCAAACATAGTTAATATCAATAACTTTCACACTAACATTTTTGTGACCACAGAAATACAGCAGTAAAACCTGATTCCGTTTGTTACAAGTAATAGTGTGTAATAATGGGCCATTTAAATTAACAGGAAACAAATGATTTACAAAGCCTGGGCTTTCCTGACATAAATCACTGTCATTAGGGGGGTTTAGCCGTCAGTGACAGCACCCACCACACTCCATCAACACGTCAGGCAAAAAAAAAAAACAACCAAAAAACAGATGCACACAGACTTGAACTTGTAGTTCAGTGGTGCAAGGACAATAAAAGGTCATTGTACAGAGATAAATATTGATTATTAAAGACTTCTGTGCATTTCCGTACTTTTATTTTTTAACAGAATTGGCAAAATGCTTTTGGAATGAAATCTTTTGGTGATGAAACATGACAGGAACAGAAGGGAGCCCATTGCTCTGAAAATTTGATCTTATTTTGTCTCCAAATGGATGACCAGGCCAGAGACTGAGATCATAATTTAATCACATCTAATAAAATGTAACTTTCTGCTGCTGTGTGACAGTGCATGCACTTGTAAGAATACGTATCTTCAATAGATCAGCGTGAACGCACCTTGCACCATGAAGATGACATCTGAGTAAAGAGGAGAATTAAACAGGTTGACAAGAGTCTGGGGGCCAAGCTGAGCTGCCCGAGCACTAGGTGTGTCTTTGATGACCTGCACGTATACACACACACACACACACACACACACACACACACACACACACACACACACACACACACACACACACACACACACACACACACACACACACACACACACACACACACACACACACACACACACACACACACACACACACACACACACACACACACACACACACACATGCAAAAAGAATCAGACACAATGTTAAGATTCCTCTGCTGGATGTCAGGTACTAGTTACCAGTACAATTGCTATTCTGTGCGTCTATCCCAACCTGCCCTGTGGAATACAAATGGCCTCTCTGTCAGTCTTGCTTATTGCAACCAAAACATACTTGATCTGCAATGCCAAGAACGACATGGTGTAACTGGCTAACACTGAGAACAGACTGAGAACCAGACGGTCATCCAAACAGTCCATTTATTTAACACATTCATGCTCATTTTAAGCAGTTTAACATTGCTTGGGTTAATGAACTTATATTCAGTATTCTACAGAATACAGCATAGGAAGGACTCTGTTTCTTTTTAGGCTGTGCACACGTTAGTGAAATGTGGGATATCGTTAAGTCCACAAATGAGTGTCACCAGAGCATCCCATTAACATTACATGACCTTTCTCAGTCAACTGAAGCACAAAGAACTTCATATTCTCACAGTGCTCTGCTGCAGAGGGAGTGATCACCAAACA
This sequence comes from Channa striata, assembly GCA_033026295.1. Lineage (NCBI taxonomy): Eukaryota > Metazoa > Chordata > Actinopteri > Anabantiformes > Channidae > Channa > Channa striata. The sequence goes on along the minus strand of CM065168.1, from coordinate 19,494,007 downwards.
GAGTCTTCAGTAACGGCAAGAGAAGAATCAAGCTTTTTTCAATTTTGTGAATCAATGCAAAGCTTATGGAAAGCAAAATTCAGCAGGACTTTAATATGTAGACAACCCGCAGGTATTTGCAGAGGAAGAGATCAAATCGTGACGGGAGGTTAGGGTGTCTCATCACGTTAAAGTGGCCCGACTGACTCTTGGTGTGTCATCTTGTCTCTATAACGCCTCAGGTAGAAGACCTAGTTCCATCCAGATGGGTTGGTAGACCATGCATAGTGCCAAAGGCTTGTCAGATGCAGCAACTTCATAACTCCTTATCTCACTCTAAATCTTAAAGTCTGCTGCCTATTCCATGCGGCCACATCAGATTTTTTTTAAGTAGACACAACACATTACCAACACAATAATGTTTTTTATTTATTAATGATGATTTCATGGAGGATGTCCAGTGTGAAATCTTTACATATATTGTGTTGTGCTTCTGCTCCGGTAAGAGCATCTCTTGTTTATTCTGTGCAAATTCCCACACTATGTGAGACGTGATAATGGGCAGCAATTATGTAAATATCCTAATTAAAGCCACAGTATCACTGCACTGTTTCCAAACACGGGCATGCTAATGAAGGTGCTGTTAGTCTGCAACTACAAACACGTGTTTATATCTTCAAACAAGAAGTTTGAAACGTTATAGATATTTAACCTCTTCTTTTTTTAACAAGGCTGGTATAGCAACAACACTATAGCAGAAATATGTGAGTATGACAAAGACATCAGATGTGATTTTAAACAATAAAGACCCTTACCCTTTCTCTGCCGATGAGAGACCGTATGCGATCAAGCAGCTGAGCAACGGCCAGGGAGTTCTTCAGCTTCTCTTCCAGAGCCTCCTGGAGGTGCTCCCATTCCCACGCTCCTACAAAACATCCACAAACACACTGATTCCGGTGGACCCACAATAGCAGAGTTTATAGAAACACACAGGCAAACTTTTTTTCCAGCTGGTACACTGGTCTGGTCGCCCACACTACCTTACACCAAACATTCGGCCATGTTTTGACAAAAGATGGCTTGTTTCTAAAATTTGTCTGCTTACATAACGTTTGGTGGTTATGTGTGGGACGCCCAGTCCAGATGCCACAAAAGTCAGCTGTAAAGATCTCCTTTAAAAACATATATATTACTAGATTTTATTTAATTTTCTTTCATTAGGTTCCTTTTAGTGATTTAATTTTACATTTGAGAAGGGCTTAAAATTATCAAATTCATTTTAAACAAATGTAGTATATTATATTCATATATTTAATATATTATTTAAAAATAATATTAATACACTGTAGCTGTATAGAGCTTTTCCCACATGCTTGAAGATACTTTACAGAAGTGTAGTATATAAACAACAGAAAAAAATACTTCAAGAGTAAAATGAGTAGCAGGGGAAGATCAGATCAACTGATAATGTTGAAAAGGTGAGTGATGTCAGTGTAACATCTTCATGAATGGCAGGACTCATAACCTTCTGACCATGGTGATATCTCTTCCCCAGGTAAGAAAGTAACACACACACCTGGCTATAATATGAAAAAAAAATGTAATTCATCAGACCAGGGCCACAAGAACTTCATTTTTTGGGCTTCTCCAACCCAGTCATCTAGCCATTACAAATTGGCCCCGTGTCAAAGTTATTTAAATGCTTTCGTTTGCCAATGTTTTCTGCTTCCAACACATCAATTTCAAAAACTAAATGTTTGCTTGCTGCCAATATATATCACCCACTTCCAGATGCCATTGTAATGAAATAAACAATGTACCTGTGAGTGGTCATAATCTTATGATAGATTGGTGTATACCAGGGTTAGATATGTGAGGCTAACACAGTGAAAATAATAATGCTAACAGGTACAGTAGTGGATAATCATTTACCATGTTAGCACACTAAAGTAAGATTAGTGTTAATTTACACTTGGCACTAGCAAAAGATACTGGGTTAACTGACCTTTTGAACTGTTAATCCATCATGACAGCAAGTAAACAAGGAGTGGGTGGTGCTGCTGTCTCACAAGAGTTTGCATGTTCACACAAAGCATGTGTGAGTTTCCTATGGAACTCTGTTTTTTCCCCACAGTCCAAAGAAATGCAGTCAGGCTTACTTTACTTTTAAAATGACTGTAGGTGTGAATGGTTGTCTGTGTCTATGTGCTGCCACGTGACCAGAGCGTGCTTTGCCTTTTGCCCAATGACAGCTGGGAGACAAGATAAGCGGTTTAGATAATGACTGGATGGATGGAAGGAATGGCCAAATTGATTAGAAGTCACAAGAATTCAATGATTGAACATTTCGCCTTAAATAATTTCATAACTTAAAGGCATGTCACTTAAAAATCAACCTTTAAAGTCACCAGGAGGTTAAATGACAAGTCATTAGAAAACAAACAGGAAAAAAGAAATTCAGCTTGTAATATTGATTCCTGTCAAACGTGATGTGAAATAAAAACACTCAACAAGCAGCACTACTGGAAATCATTGTAACTGCTTTTACTCACATTAGAAAGCCTACACAACCCTGAAAATTGACTAGAGTAATGCGAACTGTCAAGGGAAGAAGGGAGCTAGGCTGGGCAGGATTTAGCTCATCATTAGTTCATAATGACGGCATTTCAGCTGATAGAGGGATTACCTCAGCACCCAGTGCCGGATAATGACACACAGCACAGACACCTCATAGGCAGGGTGAGAGATTAGCTCGAGTGCTGTGGTGCTCACATATGATGCAGCCAGACACCAAAGGAACAGCAATGGGTGGGCTTGTAGATGTTTTTGTACTTGGACGGATGGAAAGAAATTTAATATACTGTAAAATAGCAAAATCAACATTTCTGCATTCAACCATTTTCCATCACCAGTCTCTGCAGGCAAATTAGAGTCATCAATTAACCGAACCTCATAACTTTGGACCATGGGAGGCAGCAAACATAGGGATGTGGGAACATGAACACTCCACCTAGAAAAACCACAGCTAGTCCAAACCCACGACCTTGTAACTGAGAGACAGGAGTACTAACCACTTTACTGCTATGCTGCTCCCTTTGTTACGTTATACAACAAATACAATAAGTTTCCATTTGGTGTATTTCTCTCTTTACCCAAATCTTTGCCAACACTCTCAATCTTCTACATTCCTGTCTCAAAAATGAGACCTAGATAAAAACAAACACACTGATTAATCTGTGTTACATGCATACATGTAATACACATGCACATATACACAACAGCAAAGCAGTGACAAATTCAATAATTCAGCAGGATTATACACAAAGAGACAGAGTCTCACAATGTTAACATCACACGAGCAAAGTCACAGCCTCTCTGGCTGTCCACACACACACACACTCATGTGACAAAAAACCCTAAGCATGGAATAAAGCCACAAGTGAGACACCGTGTGTTTGCAGAGATGGAATGTTGTCATGGAACTATGTTCTACAATAGAAAGAGCTATAACTGAAAAATGACAGGAATCGAATTATGATCAGAAGATATCTGCCCCATCTGTAGCCAATTTTAGCTCTTTGTTGATATACGGCAAATGAACATTAAACACTGACACAGTGTCCACAGAATTATTCTGTGGGGAAAGAAGGCACATTTTAATGTCAGGTAGGCCAGTTCAAGAGAACAGAGGTATGTGAGGTCAGCTGCTTTTACCACACAATCAGATTCACCACGTTGAAGGTTAACATTAGTCATTTTTCACACAAGACTTAACTGCGTCTCCCTGCAGCGCTTTATGGAAACGTGACATTCATATTCTGCTCAGCGCATGCACACATACCGCTATTTTCTCTAAACCTCACTCACACATTAACAGTATGCTCTAGTGCCCAGCTGCCCTACCACCCAAACTCACTCTCCCCATCACATTATCTCACTGAAAAACAGAAAAGCAGCTCCCTACACTCTGCCCCGCCACCTTCATTTTTCACCCTACTCAGTTTTCTAATCTTTACTTATTCATTTGTCTAATCTCTTACTCCGAGAGAAAAGCGAAAAACAATCAACACAGTGATGCATGTGTGAAAATATAGCCTGCTCTTTCTGTCTTATTCTTATTCCTACAGTCACTCAAAGAGATTCAGTCTAACCCTATAATCTTCTTCCCGTCTCCACTCATCCTTCTCCAGCACATGTGCGCAGTGTGTCTACCTCTATTGTTTATGTCTGTGTGTACAGTGTGTTCATTCTGTTGATCAGGGTTGCTCACGTCCATGTTAAGAGGCTGTCATGAATCACAGCGAGTTGCCTTAAAGACTCTTGCATAGCATACAGCCTTTGATAAACTGCTGGCATGAACAGGCGTTGCGATCTAACATGCAGCAAGCACAGCTGTGCAGACGCTTAAGCTGCAGAAGATTTTCATTACAGCATTCAGGTCCCAGACAATATCACATGACAGTTTAATTTAAAAAAAAAAAAAGAGTGTTTTAGAGAAATGGCTCTGCAATTAACACATCTGCAACATCTGTTTTGGGTTATGCTGTATATGTCTGTTTTCCAATAATAATTTTTGATGACAGTTTAATCATGTCCATCATTTTTCATGTACATACTAAGCCACTGTCTATCACCTAATCTGTTAACCATCCCAATGAAGGACGTTCTGCAAACACACTGCTCAGAGTACAAACTCATTCTAACCATTGGCCATATGTTTAATAGAACTAATCTGGCTTGAGATAAAGGAAACGTGAGTGTCCTCAGGCATCAAAGTACAAATGTGTGGTCGAAAGCAGTCTGAGATCACACTATCGCACGATGAATAATCAGGTCCAGGATTAAAATACTACAGTTGCTTACTATCAAGCACTTTCAAATAGACTGATTTGTGTTTCTCAGGTAATGGAACATTGGACAAGACCCAATTGGAGGCAAACTGCTTTTTGCTGCCATGGACATTAATCATCATATCTAAATCACTGGGAAAAAAGTAACTGCTTTTATGGAAAGGAGATCCTCTGCTGTAGAGGTCAGTCCAGTTCTATTATCAGTAATTGAACTCCAGCTGTATTGTGTCTAAGGTGAAAACAAATTGAAGCATCAATTATTTTTAGGGAAAAATAATAATCATTTAGTGTGTTTCATATAGTCATGCACATTGTCCAGATTCCTCTGGACAATTTGCATGTTGTCCACTGTTTTGGACACACTTTTGCTATTTGCCACTTCCTGTGCAACTGCCCCTGATGCCAAAAAACAAGTTCTAGTAACTATATTCTGCTGAACTTACCAGATTTTGAGTAGGGATAGGAGGCCATTTTATGTGACAGCCCTGTTGTGATTTAGGTTGCTACAAGTTTTAATGCATAAATACATTTAGTGGAATTTACTTACTACAAGCTAGATTGTTTTTATGACAGTGGTTTTTTTTTAATATGTAGAGACAACTGGAACAATAAGTCAACTTAGTGATTGATTGGTTTCCTGTTTGATAAATAGCAAATTGATCTCTAATCATTTAAATAATTAGTTTTCTTTGGTTGTTTTGTTTTGTGTTTTTGGTTGGACAAAATAAGTGATTATAAATCAATTCTTATATTAGACAATATTGGCATTTTGTCTGTGATAGTCTTTTACCATGTTGTCCTTTTTGTTCACTAGCAGTAAGAAAAAATGTTTCATAAAAGGAACAGTGGGTAATGAAAAAGTATAATGGAACTACAGTTTGAAACGGTTAGTTTCCTCAGATGCGTGTGATTGTGCTGCGTTATTTTACCTCTGTAAATGAACATAAGAGTCTCCCACAAGCACATACACAGGAGGGGGTCCTTCACCACCAGGCGAGAGAGGCGTCCTGTCATATGCCCGTCTGATCGTGGCATGTCATCAATAATACCTCCATCCCAAGTGGAGAGCAATGAATGGGGCCCTCCATCCCGCTCTCTGCAAACACACCGTGACTGTGGCCGTTCCCTGTCCAACCAAAGAACAATGGCAGCACAAAATGCTTTGCAGTTACACTATAGGGGTCCACAGGAAGAACTGAGCTCCTTCTGGCTACAGGCTCAGATGGTAAAATAGCTAATTAAGCTCTATGCTTTGAACGAGCTAATGTCTTTCCTACCTGGTCTTGGGCCCAAGGAGCAGCTGCCTGAAATACGGGCTAACCGCACACAGCACAGCTGCGTGTGCCCATCCTAGTTCTTTCCCAGAATCCCCAGCATAGAAAGCCACATCTGCAAACTGCACGCCACGCTCTAACAGCCACTGCATGTCCTGGGAGAAGCTGGACTCCTCCACTCGAATAGGTGGAAGACAGGCTGAGGGGGGAGAGAAGAGATGGGAAAGAGGGTAAAAAGAATGACGAGGTGAGTAACTCAACAGTTACTGCAGATTTTCAGCAGAAGTGGTTTGCTATGTTTATAGGACCCCAGGCTAATTTTTTCTTGTGTGATTTATCCTTTTTATGTTAAAGAAAAACTGCATGTATACAGTTATGTAGAGAGAATGATGTGTACAACAACAGTGTGGTAAGGCTTTTTAGTCGTAAAGAGAAAGCCGAGTGAAACCAAAGTCATGCTATGCTCTGCCCTGTTACTCAAGTTAGAAAACATGCTTCGAGATATATTTGTCTTTCCACTAAAGACAGACCTGCAAAGATGCTATCTGGGGCTGCTGCACTGGATTCTGGTCTAGTGAGGAAGAAATGGCCATGTGTTTCTGTTATATAGTTTCCCTGCACCCTTAATTCATCTCAAGAAATTGACACAAATTTGGAATATTTTCCAGTTACCTATTAGACACATTATCAAGCAGTCAAAATTAACCAGAAAGAAATGAAACTCAAAAAAAAGGTGTTTTAAATAAGGTTACACTCTTTAATTGTTAAAAAATCCGGAAAATGGCCTGAAAACAAAAGCAGTAAATATATATTGAATATATCAGTGAAATATACTTTAATGAATAAAGCACAGGACTGAAAAGCTTGTCTGGAGCAACAACGTGGAAAGGAAATCATTTATCATTGTGATGTATGCATTCAAGAATTAAAATTAAAAAAGATTTTAAAACTGACTAGGAAAGTGAAGGGGTGAAGGTGATAAAGGTTGAGGAGTTCCCAAATCCTTGTCCTCTTATATTCCTATTTATGCTTAACACACACTTTACCTCTGTGGACCTCATCTCTTTTTTATGGCCGCTTAGTTTTGGCCGAGAACTAGTGCTGTTTCTAAATCAGTGCATGTCATATTTAATGCATGCTACACCATAAGCAGAGGTAAGTCGCACTGGACAGGCTCCAATACATCCTCTAGCACTTAGCACTTACAGCCTTGTTTTGGCAGAAATGTTAGTCACGGAATTAGATTTCAACACACACGGCAGCACATGATCTGATCAATATTTAACAGTTTAACAGTGACGTTTGTATTAAATATGTTTTATTATGTTGAAACAAAACCAAAAAAAGGCATATTTGAATGGCAGTTGTGGTTATAGTAGAGTTAAATGTGGAACTGTAAATATCAGCATCTCCTATACACTGAACTCACATTTTTTAAATACAAGGATGCTACAGGATCGATCTGTGTTGTGAGTTGTGCTTTTAGCCAAATTAACTTTAATTATATAATGTCAACACACAAAAAGCTTTTAGTTTGTGGCAACATCCGGCAATTAGGAGTGGCTGTCAACTGCAGATTTAATCAGTTTGTTTTCAGCCAATGTTCCATTCTAAAAATGTGGAACATTAGGTAGAACATTAAGATAAAGTAAGAGTCTCATTTGTGACAAAGCACTCCACTTTGTTTCTGGTAAATGTGTCACTGCCACTTGTCAGCTTCAGTCTTTTGATCTTGATCAGCATGTGTATTTATGTCTCTTCATAATTAACATTTTGTCTTTGTAGAAGCTGATAAATCTGGAAAGCGCATGGATGTTGAGGCTACAAACTAAAAACTTCTAAAAGAGTTGAATGTTTTTTGTTTTGAAGCTTAATTAAAATTCAATCGAAATATCTGAATTCTAAATGAGAGGATTACGACTAGATTTGAGCTTAAACAATTAGTCCATTCTTAATTAGCAATGTTTGGATTATCACTCTTTAGCATTTATTCCCCCTAATCAAACAAACTCTGGTTCCAGGTGGTTTTCTCCAAGATTAAGTTCACATCTGTGTTTTATAGAACTCGTATGTTTTTCAAACGTCACCTTAGGCTCTGGAACACATCTAGTTGTCATCTAAAGCCCACCACAATTTTCTTGACAACACCTTAGAATACATTAAAATAACTTTTTTCTTTATCGATGATAGATAGATAGAACTGCATTAGTGATAACACTGGCTGGACAAGAGAATTTGCAGCATTCAGATCAAATACCTAAGCAGGTGACTGTAGTGAGTTAGGAAGGTTAATGAGTAATTCTATCCCACAACAAGGATCACTATGGTGATCATGCTCAAGGTACTAAACACTCATTTGTTGTTATGTCTGGTGCTGAAAAAACCTTAGTCTACTGATTCATACATAATTAAATAAAAATACTCTACCTTACTAATTGTGTCTCGTCTATTTCCAGTTTGGAAAAGAGAATATTGATTCAGATAAAACCTATGCACTCAGCTCCTTTTGTGGCTACGTAAGCTGAAGAAGAAACAATCCACCCCACCCTATTGAATGTTTTCTGTACACTACAAAGAACAGCAGCATATAATAATTAAATGACAAATTTCTAAATGCTAAATATTTTGTTTTGTAAGAGTGTGAAATAACTTTATGCCATTCACAACAAAAGCAGTGTCAGCTGTTGCAATAGAACTCCTCTGACCTGGTTGTTCTAAGTGAGGGGGACGAAGCTCATTCACTTTATTTCCTCGTCTCTTCTCTGGCCTCTCTTTAGCTTTGTGTTTCAGACACTGAATCATGAAGTATTCCAGCTGAACAGCACAGAAATACACACGTTAGTTTAAATGCAAGATAGAAAAAGCAATATAATCACATTATATTGTCATGTCTGTTTTTTCTTGTTCAATTAAACATCCCGACAACACAAAAAAAGGAAAAGTTAGATGAATTTTCACATTTAATAATTCCAGAACATTAACCTTAATAAATTAGTTGATAGGCAGCTAAACAGGAGCTAAAAATGTCTGAAGTGATGAAGTTTAATATTTTTGAGTCCTGTGCAGCTTCATTACCTACCACGCTACCAAAGTAGCGACCCACAAACACATGGTTGAGAGAGGGCAACTCCAGGTAGGTGGCCCCCAGGTCCCGGGACAGCTGCAGACCTTCACTGTGAGGCACACAGCTGCTCCAGTCAGATGCACACAATGGACAAGTACATGGAGGGCCCTCATCTAAACACAAGGATGAAAATTCAACTCTGGAATTAAATCATTCACCCTGAGTACACAGCTAAATCTGATTTAGGATCTGGTTTACAAGGGAATATTAGTTACGTATTAGTTACGTATTTGAGACATAAAGGTTTTGTTGATGTATGAACTGGAATAAGTATTATCAGCTAACGCTGATAATAAGTGTCCCAATTTTTCACTAAATAAGCCGCACTGGACTGTAGTACCTAACCCATAAAAAGAGGCATATGCTCCTCAAACATGTTAAAATACTCAAACAGTAGCAGACACAGCCAGAGTTCACATTCTGATCCGTGGTAACAATGTCAGCCCTTTAAAGCAGCTCAGACAAGAAAGTGTGCACACCACATTAAAAGCTGATTGGTTGATTAGACTGATATAACAAAGGCATCGTGCAGTTTAGCAGAGACCTTCATCAGACATAGTCAAGTAAATACAGCAGAGTTGAACAAGCAATATACTTAACAAGGGATATAAACACACCCAAGCGGTTGTGAATTGCATAATTAGGAGCCATTTTGCTCATGGACTCAGCAGTGTCTGATACTCCCTAAGGAGTAAGTATAGTAAGTATTTCAATACTTACACTAAAAGTATCTTTAAAAAAAAAAAAAAAAGGTAAAAATGCAGAATCTACTAATTCTGAAAATGTAAAATACCAGACATTCAAGCTCAAATATATTTTTAAACATGTGCTTGTTTGAAGCTGAAGAAAAACAAGTTAGTTTGTGCAAGTAGAATCCAAAATACAACACTTCACAAACATAATTTAAATTTTAGCAATTTTTTTTACCAAAATGAAAATACAACACAGGTGCCATGGCCAAATGCACTCCTCTGTTGATCTACTATGGCCTACTCTGACAACCTTTTTCAGAATCATATTAGAAGGTCAAAACACAGCCTCCAACATACCACAAGAAAAGCTCTGTGATCCGCACGTCATGGCACACGAAAACAAGAATTCAGCCCTATGTGATGTCCACTTCACATTCTCTATACGCGCTAATTCCTCTATTGCATGCAGAGGCCAAGTATTTACAATATAGTTTTCTTTCTTGTTGTGATACTGGAGGCCCTACCAAGTCATTTATCTTAATTAAGTTAATCGAAAAAACAAAGATTTTCAAACTTTTAATTAAACAAGAGTAAGATCAACTAGGAGACAGCATATAGCAAAAAATTAGAAGAATTAGCTTATAGGTGAAAGTACAGACTTCAGAAAGACTATACAAAGGAGGACAAAACCAAAAATAATTAGTGGGACATACAGCATATGATAATGCGTACTGCAAAGTTGAAGGTAGACAGATTATGCGAGAGGTAGAAGGAAAAGGAGACAGTGTGTGAGCATATGACAGTCAGTGACTTAGCATATCATTGTTCATTGTGCGTGTGTGTGTGTGTGTGTGTGTGTGTGTGTGTGCGCCCTTGGATAAATCCGCCTATGCTCCTGCGTTCAGCACTGGTTTAATGGCTGCATTAACGCACGTATGACAGCACTCTCTCTACCACAGCTGTGCCTTAGGTGGTCTAAAGTTGAACAGCAGGAAGTGCTCAGAGCTCAGACATCAATCTGTGCAGTCATAAGGGGATAGCATGAAAATACTCATGGCAGCCACAAACAAAAACACAAACAAAGGCTCCAGTTTATAGCTACTCGCTGCCTCTCTCTCTCTCTCTCTCTCCCAGCAAAGACTTGACTTAGATCATTCTGCAGAGGAGCTCTGACAGGATCTCAAAGTATGTTGAGTAAAGCAGCTAAAAATACAACCTGGCGCATTTGATAGGCTTGCGTACAGAATCTGGATTCGACAGGGGTCAGCATGTCTTCAAAACTAGTCAGACTGACTGAGGTGTAAATATGCATGGACTTTAATGCCGGATGTGTTAACCGGGAAGCAATAAGCCTATACTACTAAGAGACAGTCTACTGGTGTAGAGCACAATCCATGACAGTGTGTACTCAACTGTGCATGGCACACGTAGCATGTGAGCTCTTGTTGCATGTAAGCCTTTTATGGGCAACACCAAAATATTGCTTTGGTGTGTTTCTTGCTGGGGAGCAGGAGGCCTGAAGGCTGCCAAGAGGAGATTTAATCATGAGCAGCCTCTTCATTGTTAGGAGGACACACTAGAGGACACAAGCATCACTGGTACAATAAGAAAGGCATGGTATTGTTCCCAAATAGCAAAGCAACTGAGTCAACACTGATGTAGAGCGGTAAAGACATTTAGCTTTTTACATACAGGACATCATCATCAGTGGTCCAGGCAAAAAACACAGGACAAAAGCACCCTCACCGTTAAGCCGCGCTCCGACCGCGACAAGGATGACAGGTACACCCCAGTGCCTCAAGAGCGGGCGGAGTCTCGGCGCATAGCCATTTCTGACCTGCTGGAAGGCCAACTTGTCAGTCACTGAATATTTGATGACCAGTATGTCTGCCTGTTCAAGAACTTTTCGAACGCTGGCCCAATCGCTGTCCAACAAGTCCTGCAAAAGCACGAATAAAAAAAAAAAAAAAAAAACAACACAAACAACAAATAATAGTAGGTCAGAGGACAATACAATATACGGGACGGTTTGCACAAATCTTACCTCATATGACCCCCAGCCCCCCCAAGTCTCTCTAAGTATAAATACATCTGTACAGCTCTTGGGAGTTCACCCCCAAGGGCCTCTAAAACACAATTCAACTCATGGGGCAGGAAAGAGAACTTTATAAAGCTTTAGGCAACTGAAATTAAAAAAGGACACAGTGACGTAAAAGTAGACTGACAGGCTTTCAACTGTACCACCCAACAGAGTAAGACAGCCTTAAACAGCACACACAAAGTGCTGCTACAAATCAAAACCAGTGCTTTCATTTCAAACTAGCATGTTATTAAGAACAGAAGTTCTTTCATCTGTTTTCTGCAGTGCATATCAAAATAGCTTCTTCCTAAGACACTTTTGTAGTGCCTGCAATCATGCTGGGAGGCAAATGGCCTTGAAATCGGAGATGATTTACATCTTATGAAGCAGGGTGAACGTAAACAGCATGTCAGCTAAGTGACACTCTTTCCATAATGACAGTGATCAAAATTACACCACGATTTGTGGAAAGCTTTGCCACCTCGGCCTTCCGTGAATGTCCTCTGCCAATCATGTCTCATTTGGTATCACACCTGCAGCAAGGTGTAGGGGAAGGTACCAGAGCAAATGGCTCTTATGGTGCCTTTCAACTTACATATGGGATGAACACAAAGAGCAAAGTGTATGGATGAAAAGACACATGCAGCTGTCTGTTTTCCTTCGAACGGTTCTGCACACAAACGCACCACCTCTCTCTTACCCAACTGGGACAATCTCGAACCACTACAGTAACATCCCCAAACACACGTGAGGTGTACTCCATGAAGGCCGGGTTGTGCAGGTTGCCCTCCAGGTCGCAAGGTCCCACTAGCGCCCCGTGACCCAGGTAGCTCCACAACAGGCCTCCCTGCAGTTGTCCTTGACCCAGGATCTCCTCCCCTGGCCCGACTCCTCCGGGGCACTCGCTGCCCAGAGCCACAATGTGGATGGACCTGCAAGCCAAACAACTTGTGGTTGAGAGAGAACGGAAGCACCGCAAAGCCAGATGAAGATCCAGGAGGGAAAAACCACTGAGGAAAGAGAGAGACCTGATCCTTATTATTCATGTCTATCACGGAGACAGAGAAGACGCTGGCCAAGGGCTTCTACACCTGGGTGGGTGTTCAGGTTCGCTCAATCAATCACTGAGAAATATCTCAGGAGCCCTTTTATATTTACCCAGCTGTCATACGTTGAGTAAAACAATAACGCATGCAGCCGCACCAGAACCATCATTCTCCCCACAGCCGTTAATGAGTTGCAGCTTACGAGAAACTTACATTGTCGGCGCGGGTTTTGTTCCGCTGCTCTACGCTATGGAGCCCGCGCCAGTCTGCAGTCAGACTCGGCTTTTTCCGCAATGAGCCGCGGCTCCGCTCCGTCGTTAATCCCTCTCATCGGTGGCTGAGCCCCCGGGAGCCCGACAGCTGGGGACTTTTGCGGTCACTCTCATTTTTCCCGTCTCGTCATTCATTCATAAAAGCGGAGCCCGAACCGTCCCGAACCGACCGCAGAGGCGCACCGGATCACCCAGCCAGCGGCGGAGCAGCGGCGGCGGCGGCAGCAGCAGCAGCAGCAGCGGCGGCGGCGGCGGCAGCGGAGTGTGTCAACAGCAGCGCCCATGGACAACCACTGCGCTACGGAGACGAACAAGTTGTCAGTCGGTGGGTCACACAATCAGCGGAGAGGAGACGGCAGCTTCGCGCCTCGGCGTCCACACCGGATGAATGGCGACGGCGGACAAAATAAAGTGTCGCTGGCAAAGAACTAGCGAGAGAGAGACAGAGAGACAGACAGAGAGAGAGAGAGAGAGAGAGAGACGGACTGAACCGAGAGTGGTCGCGCCTGACTCAGCAACACACACACACACACAGGCAGCGTCACACTGGGACATGACAGCGTCGTTTTGTTCACTCAGACACGGTGTGTGTGTGTGTGTGTGTGGGGGGGGTTCATCTCCGACAGCCACAAGCGCCCGAGGGTTTTTTTTCAATCATGTGTTGAATGCGATACTCCGGAGCACGTGTCTCATAAATGTCCGCCCCCTGACTCTCCGACAAATTCCAGCACGTAGAAAATCATTAGCCCGAGGCGCAGCGTAGCCGCGGGAGCACGGAGCAGAGTGACTGTTCAAACACTGGGACTTGGTGACACCTGGTAGTCCACCGTCTCTCCAGAACCGTTTCAGAGTAACAGTAGAAAGAGCCTTACTGGTTTATTCAGAGCCTCTTACAGGATCTAATGATCAGCAGTAACACAGACCCGCTGCTCACATGCTGTGCGGTTCTTTAATGTGCAGCAGTTTCTCCAGACACTCTGCTCTGTCTTGACAAGCCGTCCTCCAGCTGACCTACTGCAACTGCCCAAGACCCTCAGTTTGACTTCATAACACTCTAATATTTATTGTGCAGGAACTGGGCTGCTTTTTCCTGTAACCAGAATAATGTGCATTTGTTCATTGTATTCAGAGTGTCACAGAGGCCATGGCCTTAGACTGTGTTGTGAGTTTGCTGTAGGCCAACTATGGAGGCCCGCGTCATTCATGCACAGAGGAGTATTATTCCCCAAAGCCTTCGTGTGCTCAGCCCCTGGTGTTTGCACTCACTGTTTGGGTACAGAAACATAGTCTGAATGTGACAGGCTGTCTGGATGCTTCACATCGAATGGTTAATAAACCACACAACCCAATTCTTCTGTATAACATTTGTGTGAAAAAATTATTATTCCACCTCTTTCACTGAAGCCACGTGATCTATTTCAACTTTGTTATTTTAAGGTAATTGTATAAAACATATGGGAGATGGGTTAAATGGAATCAAATTTAACTCTGTGCGTGAAAGTGTAAAGAAGTGTATTGTACAGTTTTATTGTATTTAGTCTTTCTTTTTTGTTCAGCGTCTCAGGATGACATTTTGCATACACCCCATTGTTAGGGCAAAGCATGGTGATATGCTGACTGCATATATGACCAGTCTGAAGATTTTTACTTGAGTATCTACTATTTCTCAAAGGGAAAAAAGACAGAGTTTGCTGTTAGCATCATTGAAGGAATAACAAGAATGGAAGAGTTTAATCATATAAGATATACCTGAAAGTCTGTGTTTCAAAGCCGTATTATGGGAACTGCCGGACAGGACAGTTCTCCCAATGTAACAACATCCACACACAAGCTCCTTCCGGCCCGGTCTGCATGCTAAAATAAACCAATAGCTGAACAGTTTCTATACAGACAGGGCTGTATGGATGCCATGTCCGAACAAGGAAGTGAACAACAACATCTCTCAAAATGTCACACTTTAAAACAAACTAGAATGGACGTTCACAACAAAACCCTGAATTCCTCTACTAAATGTGCACTGTGGGGCAGGAGGTGGCAGGGCCGGAGATGAGTGCCTACCAGCTGCCTTCAAGCTGTCAACTCACCTTTTAACAGCCTCAGGGATTTGTTCAATCTCCTCAGCAACAGTTCTTTTTTCAAATGCTGGAAACCGTGCAGCCTGTGACCTGATAATTCTACTTTCTAAAGGAAATGAACAGTCATGATGACTATTACAAAAAATGTCCACAAGTATGACCTATGTTAGCATGACCTTTATATTTTACATGAATGATTTTACACTTCAGAGCATTATCGATCAGTAAACCTCTTTACCTTATCGACTTAGTCAGAGTATAAATAATACATGAGAAATACTGAAATGCACGGTAATTATACCAGTGTGGGCATGCATACTTTTGCTATTGCCCCATTTTAGAACAAACACTTATAAGTCAAAATTCAACCATAAAATAAGTTTATTCACTGATATACATGATAGTCTTGAGAAAAAGCTACACAATGTGGAAATACGTGACTTTCTTAAATATCTTGTAAACAACTAACAGGCCATAAAAAAGCAATATAACATGCTGCTGATCAGAGATGCATGACATTAAATGTCTGCCATCCTCTCCATACAGTCATCATGTAGTCATTTACAGAATAAGATCACAGTGAACCCATCCACATCCATCTGTGTCCTGTCAAGGCGAATCCTCTGCAGCGCTTTCTCTTGCCACCTTTCCTTTTTCTCCCTGGAAGTAGTCTGAGTCAATCCAGCACATTTGCTCAGATAGCTTGACATAGATGTCCCCGTTGGTCTCTGTGACGGTGTGGGTCCGTTGCTTCACGCCCTTGGAGTACCATTTGAATACAGGCGGTTTTAACCTGGGGTCACTGGCCCTGTATAAGCCCTCCCCATCGGCTAGACTGATTTTGAACTTGTGCTTTGGACAAACTATGCACATTTTTCCATCGATTTCCTGTGTGTGTATATAAAATAAATTAGGTGTAAGATAAGTGCACGTTATTCAACCATGTTGACACATCAAAAAAAAAGCAGAATGCTTTCCATGAACATAAATGTTGTTCTTTTCTCTGGGTTAGACAAATAAAAAAGAAAGAAATATGAACTTCACCTCAATGTCTCCATTCTGCAGAATAGATCCAGAATCTGTCAGGAAGATGTGAGTTCAGTGTACTGCATATTATGCAAAGAGTTTACAGCATACTAATATTTTGCTGACTGGACACAGTTTTGAGGTGATTTGTGCTAAAATGTCTTACGGATAACTAAGGCACCATGACAGGATTTCTATTAGCAGCAATTTATTTTGAAGTGGTTTAGTGAAGGGAGGCATTTGTCAAGAACACTTCCGACTAAGATGAATTAATGTATTATAGAACAAAGTGTAATAGCCAGTAATATAACTGTTATATATGATCATTTTTTGTGAAACTGCAGCGGTCAGAGTTGTCTGACTCCTGTAAATAAAGGTTTTTAATGCTTAGACTAGACGATCTCTACTCACGGTAACAGTAAGCATCCATAGCATGGAAGAATCCCTGATTGTAGATGATCAGTATGTCCCGACCCTCCAATGTTCTGAAAGAGCGCTTTGCTTCAATCAGTTCGTCCTTCTTCCCACAAAATGAGGCACTCTCTTAGGCTGCTCTTCATCCCCCATGACACTACAAAAAGCTGGAAACATCACAGTAATTGAATAGATTGTTTTTCATAACCAAACCATATTGCTTCCTGCAATCAGTGTCACCTACATGGCAAAATAAATGTTTTCTAAATATTGGCAAGACCTTTCACTGAAATATTAACTACACACAAAACCTGTCAATGGTATTATTGTGTTGGCACTACTCATTGCATTTGTCAGCTTAAATTAAGTTCACAACACCTCCAGAACACTCAGCTTCCAGATCATTTGCTTCAAGCAAAGACATGTCTTGGCACTGATCAGCTCTGATGCTTCAGATCCAATCACGAATTTTTATACACAAATAAACAATCAGAAAAATCAGATCAAGTGTCCAGTGATTGCAGTACATGACAATTTGTGAAACAACAGAGTGACATAAAAATAGATTTGGCTGTCATCGTTTTACAAAACAATCAGTCATCTACAGACCACAGTCCTGCATCATCCCCATATATATTCTTTGTGACAGTATGCCCCAAGAAATATCCTGGGAAACCCGATACCAAGTGTGATTCATGTATAGCAGAGGGGAATAATGAGCACTTTAATGCCGGCCTGAGTGAGCGCAGTAGCATCAGAAGTCATATTTTCTCTTGTCTCAACCATTATAGGGTAACAGAGCAAAGCAAAATCATTTTTGTTGTAAAAGCAGTACATTTTGTTCAAAGAAGCCCTTAAGGTCTACAGGCTAAATTTAAAAGATTACTTCAAAAGTATCTAAGCATCCAGTCTTTCTTTTCTAATATTTTTCCTTATATATTTGTATATATACAAAACACATTTTACCATTCTTTTGGGATTTACCTTGAAACTCAGCAGCGGTGTCTCGTCTCTATCGAGCTGAATAAGTGAACTTCTGACAGCTCCGGGGTGCGTGGGAATGGGGCCCGTCTCTTTTATCATCAGCCACAGCTGTCTTCAGTTGGTCCAACAGTATCTAGGCAGGGTACATTTCTTATCTGTCTCCCACAGCCTCGGCAGCTATTGCCGTGACAGTAGCTATGTACGCTACATTCATTTATAAGGCATCATTTTTACCAGTTACCTGTACTGACTGACAATATAATAATAAACAATATAAGGCTGTATGATGAGCTTTTTATTAAAATACAAAGTAAGAGATCTATACATTTTTTTCAGTAGTATTTCTACTAATGGTATATCCATTTACTCAAGAGCCCTGCCTAAATACAATTTTGAGATAATTTTACTTTAGCTTACTTTGCTTTTACTTTTACTCCTTTTTAATTCAAATAGAATATTTTGCTTTTAACAAAACTTCGAGTTTGTTTTTAATTGTTAATACAGAATATATGCAACGAATGTTGATGTATTATACAGTTAATATAATGTCAATACAAGTCATACATTAAAGCATTAATATTTAAAATTACATTATACACTGATAATGATAATACATAAATAAAATAAAATAGTCTTCGCTTTTTTAAATGGAATTCTCATTAAAAATATCGTTTTTTTGTGATTGTCTCCATTAATCTGTCCATGAATTAAACTAATTCTAATAGTGCCTGAATTTGGGATTTTTGCAGAAACCGTTTATGAGCCAAATGTGAACGATATGCACATTAATGTTAACATCATTAAGTTCTATAGTGCTCAAATAGTTTATGTTTAGACTCATTTATTTTTAGTCGGATTAATGCCAATGGAAATACATTCCTAATGCAGTACTTTTGGTTTTATAAGACCTGGTTTTATGCGAATACTCGCAGTTTTACATGAGTATTGAGTTTCTGTACGTCTGAAAGCGGAACAATATGTCAATTTCCAGAATGCGGGCGGAGCTATTTCTTGGTGCACCACAAAGCTTGGCGCATGCTGTTCCGGTGAGAGACAAGCTGAGACCCCTGACGTCTTTAATCCGTGAGTTAGTCACTTTCTAAGATGAGTTGTTTAGTGTCTGTCATTCTAGCTGTCTGTGCACCAAGAGTGGAACAGTAAACGTGTTCTCTGAAATCAACAAAGGGCAGAATCTAAACTTTAATATTGTGTGCAGTGACGTCAGTAAAAGCAGAGAGCTAGCTGTCATTGTACGATCAACCTTAGTAACTGAAATCCATTCATACACTTTTCATCGAGTTAATGCAATAAGTAATTATTGCTATAAATTAATCATTAGTTAATAATTCACTAGCAAGACCAGTGAAAATTAGGTAGCGTTTAATAAATAAATACGCTAAACATCCTGAATGCTGGAAGGCAGCACTCACAATGTTTAGCCTCTTTAAATACGTTAACTCCTTTTTTACATAAGTAATTTCTGTTTTTCTTAATAAAGCTGTAGACTCTGCTTAACCAGATATTCCAATAAAAAGATTTACTTTTTGAAATTTTCCCATGAACGGAATTACACATGTTGAACATTAAATGTTTATATTTTGGCAATTGTTTTGCTCAGTTCAAAGGTAAATAATATAAGACATTTTGATTTTCACACATAATCTTTGTTAACATTTGTTAAGGTGTAATATTTGCAACTAAAATTAACAGTTTTGGATTAGCTGCCAAAACATCTTGCAAAACATTTTTGAACATCTATCCATTATATGGAAAGATCAAATCAATTCAATTCAATTCAGCTTTATTTAAATAGTGGCAATTTACAATAAGGTCATCTCAAGGCACTTTACAAAAGAAAGTCAAGACTATACAGACATTTAGAGAAAACCCAACAAATCCCCCTTGAGCAGCTATAGGCAACACTGGAGAGAAAAAAGTCCCTTTAACGGAAGAAACCTCCAGCAGAACCAGGTTTAGGGTGGGCGGCCATCTGCCTTGACCGGTTCGGGTGAGAGGAAAGTGGAGAGAGAAAAGAAAAGAGTGTCATCATTGTGATGACATTGTGATGAATTACTCCTTAAATTTATGTTATTTGCAAAATCCCCCCAAAAATGATTATGAAACAAGCTGAAGTGGTGTTTCTCTGCAATTTGGCAATAAAGAACTGGCTCAAGGTTTATTGATCAACCTCAAAACCTATTCCCTCACAACACCAGGAGAATATATTGTAAATAAATATTATGTGCATTTAAGGATTTTTCATATTGACGACCTAAAATACATATGTTATTTTTAATTTTTAGTGTATTTTAAGTGTATCCATCAGTCAGGCCACCCTAATAAAAATGTTTATATCCAGCCCTGACTTAAATGCTTTTTTTCTTTAAACACTACATGCTTTTTGTTGTCTGAAAATGTGAAACGTACTGCAACATAAAGCAACATTTTTCTTGTTAAACAGGGAGATGGCACTGCGAGCTTGTGGCTTTATAGTGTTTCGACGTCTAGCGAATTGTATTCCTCCACCAGATAACATCGAGTACCTCCTCCTGCAGACATCTTATGGGAAACACCACTGGACCCCACCCAAAGGTGTTTAAAAGTTCAAAACCAGTTCATAAATTTGATTTTGCAGGTATTTGCACACATTATTAAACCGTTGTGCCATTTCTCTCTTAAATTAACCACCATCAGGTCATGTGGACCCAGGTGAGGATGATCTCACCACAGCTCTGAGGGAGACCAAGGAGGAGGCAGGGCTGGATGCACAGCAACTTCTGGTGATTGACAACTTTGTGCAGGAGTTGCACTATGAGGTGCAAGGCAAACCCAAGGAGGTGTTGTATTGGCTAGCTGAGCTGAGAGACCCAGGGACTGCAGTGACTCTGTCTGATGAGCACCAGGACTACCGCTGGGCCAAGCTGGACGAGGCCTGCGCTCTGGCCCAGTACAAAGACCTACAGGACACACTGAGAGCAGCACACAGGCACTTACAGACTCAGCAGGAAAAACGGTGACGTGACAGATTTTGGGCTGTACAGAGGGGAGGTTTGGAAAAGACAATACCTTTCAATTGGTATGTGGGGGCCTCACCATATTTTGGCATCAACACGTATTAAAATACTGCTTCTACTGTACATGTAATTTAAGGAATCTGACTGTTCCTGCTTGTACTGTTTGTTAGTGATTTACGTCTACTTTATAGTGTAAGGGATCTCAATACATTTTCTACTTTCAGGTTTAAAATAAACCACTTACTGATTAATCAGACTTATCACACACAAATATGTTGCTGACTTTTGTCATGTCAAGTCGTATAATGTAATGTAGTTTGAATTAAAAGCTTGTATAATATAATATATAGGTGCTTTTCCACTTTTAAAAAATATAGATTTAATTTAAAAGACTGGAATGTAAGGCAATAGTAAACATTGAAAGAAAATAGTTACCATCATCCTGCAGTAAAAATTGGTTGATTGAGTAAAAAGGTGTCTGGGTTAAAATAAATTATAAACATTAGATTCTACCACATGGTGGGGACAGAAACCACTCTTCACCTCACAGTACTCTACTTATGCTGCCCAATGTTCTTAAACACCCTAAGTTGCAGCAGACTTTAGGTGACCTTTGGCTAGTATTAAAGTTTAGATCACAGGGCTGGCAATACACTGTACTG
This sequence comes from Channa striata, assembly GCA_033026295.1. NCBI lineage: Eukaryota > Metazoa > Chordata > Actinopteri > Anabantiformes > Channidae > Channa > Channa striata. The sequence continues at coordinate 19,472,515 of CM065168.1, read as the reverse complement.
CATCAAATGTACTGCATTTTTGAAAAGCATAGAAAAAAACTTTTGTTGTTATGATTAGACCTTTTCCATGTTTTCTCAGTCCTCCAACCTACATGCACTTTCACCAGCAAACAGACACTGTACATAGGTTACATATGTCTTGTCTCAGACTAGCTGTTATGTTCTATACTGAGTTAACAGTATTTTGTTCAGAATTTGAAAAAATAATAAAACCGAAATATATATAGAAAATGGAACAACTTACTTTAAACACCTGAAGTATAGTTGGAGTCGGGAGGGGTGGGTTGCACAGTTATCTGAAAGAGAAGCATAGAAGTATGGTGATGTTTAAAGAACATGAATGAAAGGAATTGTACCAGTCTGAGAGAAATGGAAGTGACAGTGTATACAAAGGTAAAAAAGCAGGAGATGATCAGAAAATCTAAATATAGGCAGTATATAGAGGGGGGAGGATGTTTCTTTATTTCAGGCTTTTGTTTCTGCGGCTTGAAGGATAATTGTAATAAAACTGCAGGTACACGTATTGCCTGTGTCAATCATTTTATTATGTCAGAAATTAGAGTGGTAAAGTTTTAGAGACCTAATTATTATACAAAAAATCCAGCTTAATATACTTGTCATTGTAAATGTCAAACATTTAACACCAGGTTAACTGTACTTGTAAGGGATATATTATTATTAATATTGATATTCTAATATTTTTTAATGAAACCATTTGACAGCTTTGACCCACCATTAAAAGAGATCATCAGGTATCATTTACTTTTATGTGATCTGCACTTACAACATTTTTCTACATTATCAGTACCAAATGTGCCTGGACTTACCAGGAATACTTAATTTGAATACTGTTTGTATGTTTTTGAGTTATGCCATTCTCTCCCTTTGTGAAAAAAAAACAAAGGAAAGGAAAAGCATAATTTGAAACACTGGCATCCTTTCCTTATTCTGATATGATTGAGAAGTGGTACGTTTTCCGCTCTGGACTTCACTCTGCAAACATTAATAGCCTCTGCTGTAGGAATAAAATACGACTAATTAAAGTAAAAATTAGCTCTTTTAACTCATAAAGCAGAATGGAAGCACTTACTTCAATCAAGGGCCATTTAATTCTGCTTTAATTCTTCTGGCAAGTTGAAGGACACACAGGAAACAGAAACAGCAGGAGACGTGGAACAACTGTGATCTGTATCATTTGAATTTCATGAGACTATAAAGTAATACTGTTTCAGCACAAACTGAAATATTGCTTTAGAAATAATTGATTTATTGGTCTTCTCTTACTAATAAAAGAAAATTAATTACCAGTTTGTTCTATGATTAAACAGTTATGTGAAACATGGTAGTTTATGAGCCATCTCATTGTAAGTGGATTTGAAGAGTGCAAATGTGGACCATAATATTTCATTTAGCTGTGGGGTTTTAAAGTTAAATTTCATTAAAAAAAGAAATAATGTACTCCCACAGCTCCAGTATCCAGCACTATCTAGTTTTAGCTTAATGTGTCCAGGAAATTTGTGATTCCTCTATGAAAGAAGAAACTATTTTAGTCTGTAATATAATGTTCCAGAAACAGTGTCACACTTTCAATGGGTTTAGGACATCTGTCTTCAGTAGGAAAAAAAACACAAATTAAAAAGAAAAGTATGGTCACAGTATGGTCCATGAATTATCCAGAGCAATAAAGAGATTTTCTTTTAATGAACCCATATTGCTGTAGGACAGTTGTAATTATGCTGTGTGCACATTCAACTTCGATGGATTGAAGACACCAGTATAAACATGTGGACAATTACATAACATACTAAGTATTTTATGTGACTTGGGTGAAACAACCTATTGAAAAACTAAACTTATTATAGTAGACGACATATAGTTGTGACCAGTGGCAAAATAAGATGAAAGCCTGTAAGCAGATTTTAATGACATACTGTTTTATTTTGAATGATTTCCAACTTATCCACAATAACTACTGTATATGGCTCCATATGCATATCACTCCTAGGATCACTCCAAAATCCAACTTGCTGTGTTTTCTGTTTTCCGTGACATTTGGACTTGACAGATGTCAAAGCTACATAAAAACAACTCCCAACAATGCTTTTTCTTTACAATAGAAACTTTATGAGTGACATTTGCATCCTCACAAACACAAAATGATGAAGAAAATATGAAACTAAATCAAAGAACCCATCAAGGACAGCAATAACGTCAATAGTTGTGGACATGTGGCAGCATTGTGGACAGGCCTCAGGTGGACCTGATAGACTTGGCCCACACTTTAAAAAAAACACATACTTGTGCACACACATGCTCACACACAAAGATTAAATGAAATAAATGCCTTCATTCAGTTATTTGTACATAACATGTTGGATTAACATCTCAATATGTTAGACTGCAGTCCTTTTTACTGAGTCATTTCTTTTTCAAGTTTGGGAATTTTCCTCATAACTATAATAAATGTTGGCGGCTCTCTTTCCTCCCAATGTCTCCTCAGCTGTTCTACACCTCACTCACTATGAGAAACAAGGCAATACATTAAGTAAAAACATAGTGGATCCTACTATCGAAGAGCTCGGATTTGATCATCAAATTTCTATCATAAACATTACACTACACCTAGACTTTACTCTAACAAAAACAATAATGCAGATTCAGATTTTGAAATTTATGATGGAGGCAAGAACTTTAAAGCAATAGTTGGACCTTTGGGAAACGGGTTTGATTGTCAAATATAAGCTACTGCTAGCAGTCAGTTAGCTTAGCACAAAGACGGGAGACAAATGGAAACGATTCGCTTGGTTCTGGGAAGTAGACTCGCCTGGCAAATGACACCTGGTAGACTACAATCATTTTACATTTCTTTAAAAAAACAACAACACGGTTATAATGTGTTAACTTGTGTGGGTTAAAGCCAATCGTTTGCGATTATATTCCCACTGACGGAGGCAGGCTAGCTGTTTGTGCTTAGCTAAGCTAAACAGCTGCTGGCTGTAGCTTTAAATTTGATTTGTAAAATATGTTTTAGCTGTTTGGAAAATGTATTTGCTTTCTTACAGAGAAAAAGATGAAAAGTTTCATACCACTCTGATATCCTATGTATAAATCTGCTGTTGCTGTTCATACAAAAAACAGCTGATTAACAACCAGTTAACAAGGTTGACTGGAAACTGGGACACCGGTTTAGTCTGGCTGTTTCCTATGGTGCCAGAATCCGCTGACAGAACCTCTAACGCTCACTAACTGAGCTAAAGAGAGAGGAGAGTGCGTACACTGCGTATGACTCTAGTAAGAATCTGCTAAAAATTGTTTGTATGCTTCAGCTTTCATATGGATTGAACAAACAAAATGTAAAATGTTAACTTGTGATCTGAAAGGATGCTGGCAGTTGGATGTTGGTACTGCTGGAAACAGTCAGGCCACATTGTTCATTACTCTAAAAGAACCAGCTACCTGCCGAACGGCCCAATGTTAAGACAGTGACAGTTTTATTGATCTTATCATCCGACTCTCCACCAGAAAGCAAATAAATGTATTTCCTCAAAAGTCAAACTATTACTTTAGCAGGCACACATGAAACAGGTACTGTTACTATTGACTTCTCTATATAGTGAGGAATGGGCAAAAAATGGGGACCACATCAAGAAAAGTTCACAATCTCTAGCATCTATCCACTTCCTGCTGATTCTTGATTTTATGTCCATTAAAATCCAGTCCAGGAGTGGATTTCCTCTCCATGTTTTTAATAGAATACAGTCTCTGTGAGCCTCAAAAGGGCAAGGAAAGAGAAAATGTTTCACTCCCTTGGCATTAAATCCACCTCTGCTACGCATCCACAGCTTAGTCCTGAACAGTTTTGGGGCTGTACTTGGTTCCTTGGCATAAAATCCATCCATCTCAGAGGTTTGCCCCACTGCTCCGCTGTATTGAACAGAGCAACAGATTCATATCCACAACCGTAACGCAGCTTAAATTTGCGGTTTCCTTGATCCTGTGCATACAGTTAGTGACAATATGCTATTCAGTGTGTTCAAAAGTTCAATACTCAGTGGGTGTGTGTTTTTTTTTTTAATTATTCAAATCCTCACCCATTTTGGGCGCCCAAAATCAGCACAAGAACACAATGCTAAAACACTCGATTCTCAACTAGACGTAGCCCAAGTCATTTAGGCAAATTCACCCATTGACTGAAGTGTGAACTGACTCAATACAGACAGGAATGAAAAAACCCTGACATCGCAGCTGTCAACAGATGAATAGTAAATGTAAATATACACTCCCACACTGATAACAGGCAATCAGTGTCACATTCATTCAAATGTAATGGTCAAACTAAGCTGTATGTGGATTTTGTCTGTCAATGAACAGACTCAGGATGTGGTGTCACACACTAACATTGTCCGGATCAAGTTGCATTTAAGCACAAATTGGGAGTCAGAGTGCAAAACATTTTCACATCTATCGCAATAGAATATGTGCATTGCCTTGAGGACACGGTCCCTACTGGTGTATTTTTTTTTTTTTTTAAATTTCATTATAGCTTACTGAGAAGAATAATTTTTAGGACCCTATTTAGGACAACAAGCAACACTCACTCATGTGTAAACACGCTGGTTGTGGTTGTGTGATTGGTTCACTTTCTGCCTTCTAAAAACACGCAGTGATGCAGAAAGTAAGAAAAAGAGGTGAAGGTGAGGAGCACTTTTATGTAATGAGTTTCTCTTTGACTGTTTTTTCTCTCTCAGTGAAAGTCTATTGAGGCCCTGAGGTTTGAGAGGCAGAGAGAGGTGTAGGAGGTGACTGACATAAGGTCTTTTTTGTTTCATCCGCAAAAAAGTGATGCTGCTTTGAGGGATCATGACGACGCAACTGTGATCGACTGGAGGTGGGTCCAAGAGAGTGGAGTCACGGCGGAGCCTGTGTTTGCAAGTTTGAAGAGAATTGCATCAAAGTCAAACAGACAGGCGTCAGAGGGACAGAGATATTCACCAGAAGACACACTCATGGACAATGTAAGGACAAGCTGGTCATCTGGTTAATGAGGCAAACAGCAAAGAGTCCATTAGCCAGACTTTTTGAATCATCCCAGAAAATGCAAGGGGAAAGTCAGGGAGAGCACACACCATTGTGACTTAACAAAAGTAGTAAATGAAAACCAGCAAGTAGGGACAGTTGATGGAGTCAATGTTTTCACACAAAGCCACACAATCTGACAAGGACTAGCCAGACAAAGAGCCAGCCTGCAACAGTGGGGTTCAAGAGACCACCACAAAGGACAGTTTGTTTTCATCATTTATCAAATACTAAGAGAAGATGTTAACTTTGCCAATGGTCTTCAATAAATAACATTATTTAGAACTGACAACTACAATTTTTTGTTGCTGTTTAGGTATAATTACTGGTATATAAATGAGAGCAAGATCATCTACCTTTTTGTCTGACCATGTTTGCAGCATAATTATGATATTAACGCACAGAAGTTCCTACACAGGCCATTTAACAACAAAACATCCTATTGTTACTACTAGTAATACTGAAAAATTGACTAATTAAAAGGCTGGAGAAATATTCGCAGTGTTTAAAACAGAGAAAAAACACAACTAAAGATGGCAACATGGTGTAAAGAAACAGAGTTGAATGAGTTGTACTCCAGCTGACAAAATCTACAGGAAACTGTAGCAGTTATCAAACCCCTATCTGTAGTGGCAAAACAAGTGTGCTGGCTTAGCAATTACTGAACAATACTGCAATGTCACTGGACGAAAAACTAAATTTTAACTTCATAGTTGCTACCAAACAACTTAACAATACAGTTTGAGAGAACGATGAAATTAATTGAAAAACTAGCGTCAAACACAGTGACAAAGATATTCACGTGTAAGGATGTTTTGCCTTATGTGGAATCAGTAACCTACACATGATTAATCACTTAGTGACCATAGACTAATACTGCTCTACTCTGCAGAAGCATGCCGTCATTTCTGGTTTAATCTTGTGAGGAAGAAGATGCACCATGACCCCTCTTCAGTGAGAACATTTAATATTTTGAAAAATAACGTCAGAACCACTCACTCTCAAGCAGTGCTGCCACAGTTCTCAAACTTAAAAGTATTTGATGGCGGACAGAGTGCAAAGCTGTAATTAAGGCAAACGGTGGAAACACACAATCTAACTTTCACTGAAAACAGTACCAACAAACTTTTGTTAAAAACACATGTAAGAGCGATCGAGAACTACTAGTTTAATAAATGATGAAAAGGTTTTGGCAGTAGACTTTGACCCCACTGTATGTGCAAATACACACACACACACACACACACACACACACACACACACACACACACACACGCGCGCGCGCACATTGAAAATTGTAACTTAACACATAAAAGAAGGAGGTTGGTGGGAATTGGAAGGAAGAAGTTATCATCCAGATCATCATGAGTCCTCGTTGCCAGAGTCATCCTGGTTGTCATAACATCGGGTGGACATCCCGCTGTCCTCCACAGTGCTGAACCCCCCTGCTTCACCTACAGACTCCATCTCACTCTCATCTTCTTCGTCCTCCTCCTCCTCCATGTCATCGTCATAAAGGTCATCATAGAGGAGGTCTGAACTGCTGTCCTGGGAAGGAACTCTAGTCTGGACGCAGTATTCTGCCAGTGTGGTCGGCACCTTGACGCCGTCACGCTCGGCCTCTGCTGCTGTTGACAATACCTGTTTCCTGTGGGCCAAAGAGACAAAATCAAGATGTCCTGGTTATTTCTTAAGAGTAATGACTAAGTGGAAGCAATGTAGTTCTCTCTTTAAGAACTCAATATTTTATATTACCTGATGATCTCTGCATACTCCTTGTCCTTTCCTTTGCTGTCCCTCCATTTGCGAAACATCACAGAAGCATCCACATTGGCTGGAGAAAAGGTGTTGGGCTCATTGAGCAGAGAGATCACACTGAGCAGGATAGTCCTGATCATGATGCAACAACACAAAAAAGCCACAGACAAAAAATAAGGACAGTTCAGTATCAGGTCCTGTCAAAATACAAACTCTACACGGCTTTTTGAAACTCTAATGAGCTGTATCCCAGCACCGATAGATGCATTTCCTCTCCTCTTTGCTCTTCTTCTCAGTTACTGTACATGCTAAACCCAATCCACGCAGGTTTTGAAATACAGACTCAGCACTTCATCTCTCCTGCTGGAGAAAACATATCATGCTGACATGCTAAATTTAAAAGAAATGCTGAAAGCTGCCCTGCAGTAGTGTCTTGTTCTTTAGATGTGATGCAGAACAAAGGAAGGATCAAAGGAAGGAAGCCAACTGTTAACTTAAACCACTTTAATTTGCTGTTTATAAAGGACAGAGTTATAAGCTAAGATTTCTAAAATTAAGCCCACGGTACTTATAAACTTGTGTTTGAATGAACATTCACATGTACTGACAATATCAACTATGTAAAAAGTTCACCAAAAAAAGGATGTCTATTGTCAGAATTTGGCCTTATATAGGCATGTACTAAACCAGATGCTGTGTGGTAGACATTACCTAACATTCTGGGTAGGGTTCCACCTTTCAGAGGGCAGCTCCCCACTCTGAGGGTCATCAACTGGAGGGTGCAAAATGGAGATGCACACATCTCCATTCTGGAAAGAGAAGAACATGTGCTGTATAAGATGGAGACATTTTACCTCCAACTGAAAAACTGTTTTTCTTAACTGTATGCACAGATGACATCATCTGGAAAATAAAACTGCGTGAAAACAGTTAATAAAGAATATTTGCCTCGTAAATGTTGGGGTGCCACATCTTGGTAAGGAAGCGGAAGGTTGGTGGGGAGTATGGGTAGTCAACTGGAAACTTAATGTGAGCCTGAAAGAGCAAACAGAAGTTGACAGTTAAAACGTACGTTTTACAAACAGCCAAGACTGACTTCTGTGATGCTAAATTTAAAGTCCTTCAAGTCTGTGGGGTTGTAGCTTGAGGATGGACAGACTGCAGGGAGACTTAAGCTGATGTTTTAGAGGGCGGTTTAGCACACTAATATGTGGAAAGTGAAAATATAATTTCCAACTAAAACACAAGTCTTACCTGTGCAATTTCTATATTTTCTGGAAAGACAAAATAAATTATTCTTTCACGCTTGTTCAAACTAAATGAAGTGCAAGTTGCTATTAACCTTATCTTAATATTCAGAAACCAGACGTGTTCAGAATAGTTAGATTATTAGATTCAGTTTTCTGTTTTAGTCAAACTGTAATGATGCAACTAAAATGACCTTGACTAACTTCACTAGTTTCACAAGTTGTTTCATTACAAGTATTGGACAACAAAGCGGCTTCCTGTATCTTCCCATTTCAAATGAATGACGACAGAAACATGGATTCAGCAATACCTAAAATCACACTGGGAAGCAACTGACAATTTTGTTGTCAGTAATTCCTAATGCTGATAAATTTAAACAAATGATGACATAACAAAAGGTGCTTCTGGGTCTTGTGTATTTTGTTTCCAAAGTATTTTGCAATTATCTAGGGGAAAGGCCTGTAGGCGTGGGTGTGCGTAACAACACTAAGCTCTCAATGAACTGTTGCCACTCTGATAGGACTATCATTACTCCACAACAAGTCACTACACTCCTGTGGCCTCAAGGCATTAAAAACACAAATGTCATGACACTCCAGTGTAAGTTGCATCTTGTTAGTGTCCCAAATGCATGAGAGTGTGTGTCCTACGTATGGCATGTTCTTTGTGATATGTTTAGCAGCAGAAGCAAAGTTACAGAAATTTGTTCCACTATTTAATCACGGTCAAGAAAATTCAATTAAATGCAAGTCAGCAAATCCCTTACCCACGTATGAGAGTTAAACATTTCTTTCTTATGTCTTTTCAGTGTAATAGATTGAAAATAGGCAGAACTTCACTTCTTACCAACAGCAGTTTTTTGCTTGACTGTCTGTGCGTAAAGACAGATGCCTCTTCTGTTGCACTCAAGCAGGTCTCGAGCACTTTTTTTCCTGTCAAGGTTTATTTTTGTGTATGAAGTTTTTTTCTTATCAGACCCCATGGTCTAATGATAGAAAGTGTAATATAATAAGTTGTACACAGTATTAAAACCCTGTGGTATAAACTTGTAATTCAAGGCTATAAAAATGAAATTGATATAACAGTGACTTGACAACAGATCACTGTAAAGGCTAAACATAATATAGTCAACAGTGGCCAGCTACAAAAGCAGACTCCAGCAAAACCTGTTTTGCATTATTTTGCCATTCCTGGAAGGCAACAGCCTCATTTGAATTGCCCCAACTTGAACACTAGCTCTCACTGTACCACTTTCAATGAATAAGTAACATGAAAGAAAAGAATACGAAACTAGTCGTGCCCTTCTCTCTTACTTTTTTCCTGAGCTGAGGTGCCATTTAAATTGGTCTCATAGCTAAAAATAGCCATCTGAGGCACAACCATCATACAGAAACGGGGGAGAAGGCTGGACTAGAAGAATGGAGGGACAGAGGAGGATGAACTAAAAAAAAAAACAATTGCTTCACAAATGGATTTGAAGATTACAAAAATCTCAAACAGTTGAAACAGGTGAACAAAAGTTTTAAAAAAGGGCAACAAAAATTACAAGAAGACTTTATTTGGCATTTTGACATCAAACAGAACCACTGTGACTACCTGGCTGTTTTTAACAATCTGAGCAAGCAACAATCTCCCACACCCCCAGTTAGCTCTGTTTCAAACAAGAAATAAGTAAAACCTAGCAATCTAACGCAAGCCAATGAAACAGCTCTGCCATATATTTGCCCACAAGGGAATAGTTTGGTTATATTTTTATATGTTTGTTCAGACTCCAACACAAGGGTGTTCATTTAGCTATACATTTAATAGGAACTTTATTAGCAAAGATTATTCAATCACTCATTAATCCAAATATCTAATCAACCAATAACATGACAGCAACTCAATTCATTTAGGCATGGAGACATGGTCAATAGTCTGCTAAAGTTTGAACCAAGCTTCAGAATAGGAAAAAAGGTGATTTTTAATGTCATGGTTGTTGGTGCCAGACAGACTGGCCTGAGTATTTCAGAAATTGCTGAACTCCGCACAAACATCTCTAGGGTTTACAGAAAAGGATCTGTAAAAGAGAAAATATCCAGTGGAAGGCCATTCTCTGGGTGAAACTGACTTGTTGATGCTAGAGGTCAGAGGAAAAAGACCAGAGTTTTTCAAGCTAATAGAAAGGTCACGGTAACTCAAATAACCAATGGGCTCCAGCAGCCACACCAGGTACTCACCATGTCTATCCCCTCATAACCACGGTTTATCCACCTTCTGATCATCTTAACAAAGCTAACATAATCTTCACCATACTCAAATAGCCTCCACAGTTACCAGATTTCAATTCAGTTGAGCACACAGCTAACCACGGGATGCTATTATGTCAATATGGACCAAAACCTCTGGGGAATGTTTCCAACACCTTGTTGAATCTATTCCAAGAAGAATTGAGACAGTTCTGAAGGCAAAATAGGTTCCGACCCAGTATTAGCAATGTGCGCCTAAAAAAAAGTGGCTGGTGAGTGTACGTTTTAGCAACGAGGTCTTAATTACAGATGCCATACTGTTCTGCAATTATACATATTCTATCCCCTCATGAATGTAAATAGGAAGGGCAAACCTTGTCACCCATCCATGTAGGTTTTTCTGACACATACATTTTTGACACTGTTACAGTGACCACTGGGCTACAGCTGCAGTCTTGTGTCTTTTTCTGGCAAGTTCTGAACTAATTAGCTTGGCTCTCAGTGTATATTCTACTTAGGAAGTCAAACATGCCCAAGAACACAGTTGCCAAATATATTCATATATAATCTAACCCTGAATAATCTAAATTAGCTTTTAAATGTGTATATGAATATGGTTCCCTGGCTCACATTTCTGATTTCATAATTTGTTATTAAAGGATGTCTTGACCCACCTTAAAGTAGCCTCCCTCATACAAGGTGTTTGGGGGCCCGAAGATGGCCACTTCCCAGTTGTACAGGTCAGACTCCTCCACCAGAGTGATGCGGAAGCCCTCCACTGGCTGCTCCTGTAAAGACTTCAGCTCCATCATCAGGGCCTTCTGGGAACTAGGGGTTGCCTGGTGGGCCATGTTAATCCCAATTCTGATCTGTGGCCACAGATCACTGAAAGGTAGGGGGAGAGTTGCAGATTGGACAGAAACAATATGAATGTGTTGATATCATCAGATTTCTACCTGTGGTTTTTTTTTTCATGACAACAGTTGACCCCTACAATCTGTTAGCTCTTCTGTTTTAACATTAGACTTCAGGACTAAAGATCCTGAAAACCTCAACCTTACATGAAGACTTTCAACACACACTGGATATGTGGCCTGCCAAGCTAGCTTAGGTCAGTGCTTCAGTTTGCAGGCCCTTTATGGAAAAACAGCAAAGTTAATAAAAAAGTGTTTACCTCTGTCTCCTTGCACTGTAATATATATTCGTTTGGTTAGTGGTGAAAAGTGGAAGGAACGCTCATTGGATGTCCATGCTATCCTGGCTATGCCTTGACAAGATACAGGGAGGGGAGCAGTGGGTTTTCTGCTAAAGCCTATGGCTGGTCCTCCTGTTGTGTTTCCGAAATTCTTTGTGTGCCAGTGTTGACAGTTGACATGGAGATAGTATCAGTGTAAGTCACGGTCTCCTATGGATCATTCTTGGGCTCAGAAGAGGACCCTCGCTCCCCCTGACATCTCTCCGCGCCGCTGGTTCGGTTCGGTTCGGACAGGCGCTCAGCCGAAGGCGGCTTGTTTGTGTTTGTTTATCTGCTCTCTGGTAGTCTCAACTTCTCCACACGTCAGCTAAACCCCTGTCGAGCAACTTCGTTCAAATAGAGCCGCTTTCTGCCCGCTGACGTCCCCTCCAGCACGGCGCCAGTGCGAATGGCGGAAATATTCGAGCCTACGTTCGCAAAATAGACAGTTGGTGAAAGGTTTACACTCGCGAAATACAGAGGATTTAATCGATTTTTTATTTTCCTCCCATCGATGCTTCCGGCTATCATTGCGCGTGTCTGTAAAACGTAAAGCACGTACGGGTCTGAACGTAACGTGCGCGCACTCGATGCTGAAAAAAAATGTTTAGATTTATTTTTATTTACTTCAACCGTAAATAACCGTAGTCCGCATATTTTATCAACATAATTTTGTCGTAATCAAAACAATATAGCAGTTTATTACATGTTGTGTCTTGGCTTTTTCATTTTCGTTTTGTTTAGATTTTTTTAAAATGTGAGACCAAACAATTAACATCTTGTCTAGGCGTATGCTTAATTCAGTGAATAATTTTGCTTAATTTTGTAAGTAAAAAGCATACGAATTCCCCTTCAGAAAATAATTTATTAAACAGTATTCATCACAAACGTATATGTGTTTATCATAGCTTTCTTGCTTACTTTAGTATCCCAAAGGGATGGGCATTTATCAGTAGGCCAAGTCTCACTGATATTCTGTCACGAGAGAAGCATAACACAAAATCATTTAAGTCATCAGACATACTGTTTAGCTAGAAAAACCTAGGACATGTGGCCCTGCATTATTTGTATAGATTTTGGAAGTACGTTCTTTAAATTTGAATACGTTTATTTTGACAGTTCTAAAAATGGCCATTATTCCTTTATCTCCAAATAGATTCAATATTGTCAGTATATTTTTTAAAACTATCAGAGAGCCCTGTGACTTGATTGGGATTTTAGATGTGAACTTCACTCTTCCTTTGCATTCCTTGCAACAATTTACAAAAATTGAATCTAAAAACACCTTTTCTTTAAAGTGCAGCCAGCGAGCCAACAACATTAACACGCATGTGGATGGTGCTGCGATCTTCGGACGTCTTAAAGGCGAGTGACGTCGTACAGGAACCAGTGGAAGGGAGCCTGACAAATCAAGATGGCGTCGTACACCGAAGCAGGAAAGAGATTTCAGTCTAAATAAAACTCTTTCAGGGAGGACGGAAAATCGGAGTGTTGCCTTGACAAGACGTCGCGTTGGTTTGAAAGGACAGGACGGAGAAGATACAGGTGAATACAGGTTTTCATGAGGGATCAGTTTGATTTTAGGGGCGGTGGCAGCAATCTGTCCTGTCCTGCCACATAACGTTATAGTCAGGCCACTGGTGAGCTAACCGTATTCACATGAACGGTAACCTTAAGAGTTTTATCAAAAACAATAGCCAGCATCGTATGGTAATTGTCATCCACTTTATTCATATGAGCTTTATATTTCGTCCAGATGTCACACCGTACGTTGATGTCTCAATTAAATTGTTGTAACTCTAGCTGGCGTTGGTTTGCTGTAAGCTAACCAAAATACTGATAGCTTAGCTTGTTGCTAACCAACGCTGTCAGAGCTTCAATAGCTTAACTTAATGCTAGCAACAAATATCGTAGCGTTACAGTCGGTCGATTGCCAATAACTGATCATGCGTGACAACTGAAAGCCTTGAAAATTGGCTCAAGGCCAACATAAAATTCCCTGAAAATGTGATGAACTGCATTTCTTTCGCTATCGGTTTTGTCAGAAATCATTTAGCGATAGCCCCCCTTCCAAAGTGGCTAACCTAACTAGCGCGGGCGTGTTGAATATCAACGCTAACCACACGTCGCTGTTAGTTGTTTGACATCAGTGAATAGCTGCTGGTACGTGGTGCAGCTACAACTTGTGGATGAGTACGCACTTGATGTGTAATATAGTGGTATTCCTAAGTACTTCAACCATAGTCTAAGGGTTACAGAAGCTATACTTCAGATATGCGATTGATGGATATTTTGGCCGTAACTCTTCATCGGGTTCATCGTTAAAGGTGAATTCAACTCTGAGGCTGCTGTTGGACGTGTACCGCTCCGCTCCGTACGTGTAGAGCAAGTTTCATTTTCACACAGACGTGTCTAAGGTTTGGGTTATATATTGTGTTGCTGATCACTCTCTTGGAAAGCCTTAGGCCTAAACTGGCCAGTGCTCATGATATCTAAATATTGCATTGTATTATTAACCACTATATATTGATCTACTTTTCAACAGAAGGAACTTGTTCACAGTTACCAGTTGATTTGCCAGTTGTACAGTGTGCTGTGTTTGTTTTACCATTCAGTACTATGCTTCTCATACAAGACGGCACCTGCAGTCAGACCATATGTGGCATTGTTTAGTAGCAGCAGTCAAATAGATATTTTAGTGGCCGTTTGCTTCATTCTACATGTTGAGTAGAGATACTCGTCTCTCCTTTACTCGATAAATGTTCAAATTTTATCACTAAACATTCTTTTTTTGTCTTTCATGATATTTTGTTTTTCATATTCAGTGGTATTGGAAGTACTAGCAATTTGCTCATTGTCAGTTAGCTGTATATTTATGATTGAGTTCATTGATCATTTATCCTTTATTTACACATGAAGTAAATGTTACTGTTTTGATGAAATAAAAAAAACTTTTCCTACTGAGCATTGTTCTGCTCTGGCACACAGATCAAAGTGTTCAGCTGATGTGAAAACAGTTGTGTCCCAGTGTTGATCATATCCGGCATAGTTGCACAGCATAACATAATGACGACATGTGATCTGAGATGCAAAGTGAGGTGAAGAGACAGTAGAAAAATTTAAATGTGTAAAAGAGAGATGGCAGATGATATATGCTTTAATGAAAAGGTTAATAGCAATGCAGAACAATTTTCAGATGTAGTTCAGAGAGATGGTTTATATATCAGAAAATAACATATCGTTCAAAAGGTCATGACTGAAGGAACGTGGAAGTAGGACTGGGGAAGTCCACTATTTGGTATCAACTCTTATTTGTCAATCACTAACCTAACACTTTTCATGTTTTCAGAGTTTCTAAATGGCTGCAAGGAAGTCTGGCTCAGATGTATACAACAATGGTGAGGGCCTTTTTTTTTTTTTAAATTTGTTTTGCTGAGTACATAATTCTTTGAGTTGTAACCGTACAGTTCATTAGCTTTGCTGGTGCCTGTTGTTCCAGAGTCTGTGCATTTATTTTGTGTGTGTGTATTTATGTTTTGTGCACAGGACCCATCAGCTACCTTGATGACGTTCCCTTCAAGATCAATGAAAAATTTCGCTGCCCAGCTAAAGTGGGGCTGCCTGTCGGTTTCTGTCTGCCAGACTGTGGCTCTTTGCTAGTAGACACACAGGTTAGTCAGAAATGGGGGAAACTGTTGAGTGTGCACTTGTGCTAGCCGTGACAGGCAGCACTTAGGACTTTGGAAAAATACAGTATATGGGTACTTTATTAAGGGAAGTTGAATAAGGTACAGATAAATATAAGAGCGAAGTTCAGAGTTTCACCTTGTATTTGATTTAGTAACATAAAGACAAATACAATTTGTATCAGACCCAAATTGTAAGTGAGCAAATGTATCAAAAATAAGAAAACACTTCTATTGTATAAGCAAAAAGAATTTAAGAAAGGACCCTTCTGGACTGGCTGAATTCTAACCTTCGTTATGCTGTTTCCCACATAATTTCATAAATGCAGTGATGGCCTCCTAGGGGGATCGAGGTTGATGGGTGGGGGGTTTCATAGTTAAAATGTTGATTGTATGTTGTTTGTATTTACATATTAACAGCCTATTATTGTTTTTACCACATCTGTATCAATGAAGCCATATGCTAAGTACAGAATCACCTTTCTGTATGGCATAGTACCACAGTGATCAGAAGCCTTTGCCTGCCTTTGTTAGATGTTAATCTTAATCTCAGCATTCTATAAAACTGAGCCACAGCTCTACTTATTTTGCAACTTTCAATCTGGCTTTCTGCTAATTCTTGCTGCTACGGCATCTATATTTCTGCACACTGAGGGTTCTTAAATGGTGTACTGTGATATCTTCACCCCTAGTATGTGGAGACGGTTGGCATTGTCACTTTTTTTGGGATTTCTGCACAACTTTTACAGTGCTTTTCTGCATCATTGGCTATGCCCATGATTGTGCAATGCTTTTGCCCATTTTATTCTTTTCTCCTGTTCATAATGTGAAAAGACACATAAACACAAACACACACACACAGAGCTCTTGGGTTTGTATGCTGTTTAATTCTTTTTAATAACAATGCAGCTGTCACAGTCAAATCCAATATCAAACTTAAGAGTAACAAGAAACAACTATCAGTAACATTTTCCACAGTTTTGCCTAATTTAAAATATGGATCATTCAGTCCAAAAGGTGCTATGATGTTTGCCACATCTGGGTTTAAAATTCATCAAATGAAAGGTGAATTTCTGTACCTTTGTCAGATACTCATCATTTAATCCTAAATCTTTAGGTGAGTGGTCTGTTACAGCTTACTTATGTTGAGAGAGGAGATCTTTCTCTGACTTCTCAAACACTGTACTGCAATGTTGGGTAACTAAACATCATTGGTCTTACTTTCACACTCGCCATTTCAGCGTTACATTCTTGGTCATATAACGTTAAGCTGCAGACAGCAGAAAATTATTTATTTGCTGTCAATGGGGTGACAATTTTATTTGCTTGTGATAAGCTGCTCAAAAAGAGGGTATTCATTGTTCACATTTGAAATTATTTAGGTGGGATTTTTTTAATTTGTAGATTGATAAACATTGTGTGATTCTTAATTGCTCATAATTCTTATTTTCTCTGTTACACTGTTTCATTTTATTTCTTTTTATCATGCTCTCAACAGTATGACTTTTCTCTGGAGAGGCGCAGTGTGCGCTGGGGGGTTGAACTGGCTGAGGCCAGAGCAGCTGAGGCAAGAGCCATAGCCAAGCAGGAGGCAGAGAGCAGGGAGTGTTTGGCTCAGGCCCAGGACACTGATAGTGGTGGAGGGAAGAAAGCCCAGTCTGCTACAGAGGACCGGGACCTTCCACCACCGGCCCTGAACCCTGTCCTCGCAGGGCTGAGTCATAACGCCATCCTCACCCCACTACCTGCCCCAAGCCTTGGCCCCAGGAAAACCCAACCTAGCACTCCTCAGCCAAACAGCCTCAACCTAGCTGACTTTGAGCGTGAAGAGGATCCCTTTGACAAGCTAGAGCTCAAAACCTTGGATGATAAGGAAGAGCTCAGAAACATCCTCCAGAGCCAGCCCCAGCCTCAACCTCCTCCCTCTGTATCACCCCCAGAGGTCATCCATATTGGGTCAGCATCACGTGGAAACAGTCCATCCCCTCCCAGCACAAACACCAGCCTCCCAGCCAAACCAGGCTTTACCCACAAACCCAACGGGTTGGTTGCCCTTCTGGACATGGACCGAGTTGGGCATCCTGGGAGAGATGACCGACCATGTAACATTCGTTCTCTAACATTTCCCAAGCTCTCTGATTCTCTTGACCCAGAGCCAGTTAGGTATAACCCCCTTTCTGCACCCATACCTGCTCCTCGACACAGCCTGTCCAATGGCAGTTCACCAATTGTACCCAAGACTCAAGTTATTGTTGCCCCTGAGCCAACCAGCTATACCACGAGTGGGGCACCAAAACCAGTGCGTATGCATACTACATTTCAACAATGCACACTTTGTTTGTGGTGTAAGAATGTACAGTTGACAAGATATTCTAAATAAGAAATCTTCAGAACCTCATTGATATCCCCTCATGATTTTTTTTTTTTTTCACTAGGCCAACACGGGGTCTGTGTCAACTGGTCTGCCATGTGGTGGAGCCTTGCTCAGCATGACCCCTAGTGAGCGTCAGTGTGCGGAAACTCTAGTGGGCATGGGCTACTCCTATGAGGGGGTCCTACGGGCCATGCAGAGGCAAGGGCAAAACATGGAGCAGGTGTGACGTCCCCTCACCCCATTGCACAGAAATATGGATATGTAACACATTTACTGTCTGACATGCTTGTTTCTTTGTGTAAATGTGCAGTGAAACATCAGTGCAATAAATTTCTAAGTGTACCCTTGAAAAGTAATTGCCTCAAACAGTTTGTTGTATCCAAAATTAAATCAGCAGTAAGTATAACTAGTTCCAGTGTAATTAAAATGACATTCAGAGCAGATTTAAAAAACAAACAAACTTGTGTTTGTATGTTCAAGGTACTGGATTACCTTTGTGTATCTGGGCGTCTGTGTGAACGAGGCTATGAAGCTAGTGCGGTGGAGGAATCTTTAGAGATGTACCCATCCTCAGAAGAAAAGGTTTGTGTAATTTGTTAGTTATTGTGTTGATATTTTAACAATTTAAATAATTTGAAGTGACTCTTGTATAAAAATATGATTAATATTGCATTTCCTGATAATTGAATAGTATACAGTACATTACATTTTCCATTTCCCTCCCAGGCCTTGCAGTTCCTTGAACTAATGTCAAGATTTGTTGAAATGGGATTTGAGCGGGATGCCATCAAAGAAGTGCTGTTGCTCCACAACAATGATCAGAACAAAGCCCTAGAGGACCTGATGGCTCGTGCTACAGCTAGCTGAGTAAAGCTAGCCAGCCAAAGCCCAGGGCTTTGCTTCCTGCTACCACCCATCACAGACACTTTTTCCTTCTGCCTGCCCTATAGCACCTTGCCCTGCCCTAGCCTTGGCTGTGGAAGGGACAGCTGGGCATTTCTCTCTGTGCTAAAATGTGTTGTTTCTCAGCACTCCTTAAAAACTGTGTGCCTAGAGTGGAGGGGGTCAAAGTATAACAATACTTCATGGTGGGGTTTTTTGTTTTTGATTTTTTTTTCTCTCTCAGAAGAAAGCCTGGGGTTGTTGTCCAGGGTTGGCTGATGCTAGCTTATTCAAGAATGGGAAGAATGAAAGAGCTGGGAACTCTGGCATTCTGATGCTGGTTTGATTTCCTTCCACTTAGAAGTTTTTAAGCTGACTGCAGGCAGAGCTGCAGGACCAAATGGAAAGCTGACATCAGCGAGTGCATCACAAAAGAACTCCTGAAATTGACAAAAGATGCCAACTTTCACAAGACCTAGTAAAGGTGGAGGGGATAGGGGGTCTTGATGAGGCTCTCTTCAATATAAACAATTAACGATAAAAGTTAATTTAAAAAGAAAAAAAAAAAGACAGTCACCAGACAGAGAACTTGACTCTTAAGAAGTGCCCTCTCTGCTCTGGTGCCCTGCATCTAGTTCTGTTGTACTTCTGTGCTTTCATCCATTTGTTCATGTCTGTCTTTTTGTTCATTTAGGCACCTTTTCATGTCAGTCTAAAGATTCAGTTTCTTTACTCTGTTTTAGGAAGTGCACACTAGCTCCTTAATCATTATAAGTCAGAACATAAGAGCTACTAGTGCCCCAGTACGCTCTTTGAACTGCACTGGAATGGCCTGCTAAATGAGTGGGGAGAGATGGGGAAGGTTTCTCTGTAGAAAATATTAAGAAATATCCCATTACCCACTGGCACTGATGTGTCATAAACTGCACACACAGATGTTTCATAATTATCAACTTATTTAAAAAGTACACTGACACTTTGATTTTAAAAATAAAGAGTTTGATATGATAATGTAAGATATGTTAACTTACAAATGTGATGTTCTCAACTGTCCTTGGCTTCTCTTTGCAGACTGGAAAAGGCTGTGTTTGAAAAAAGATGTGAGTTGTCTTTGCAGCCACATTGTAGTGCAATAGAAACATTTCATATCGTTTGACTGTTGACTTGCATTTTGGGTCTCAAATAGGAGACAGAGATAAGGAATGCTCTTTAAGCCTTGAAGGAAATTGGGATGAAACCATGAAATGTTTGACCTTAGTCATTTATCATTCATTCTCTGTTGCATTTAATGCAAACACAAAATCTAATCAAATATCATTTTGGTTGTTATCCACTTTATTTGCTCACATGTAATATAAAATGGGAGTTGTGAGTTTAGGTTTTTTTTTTTTTGTCTCAAAAGTCTTAAAGTAAAGCTAAAACAGATTCAATCACCACACACTGAAAGCCATTTTCTTATTTAGCCTTTTTGGTGGACTTGTTTAAAGGATTTTCAGGATCCTTTATTTTTAGTTATGCGTTATACACCTGCTGATTTCCATGCTACATATGTTTAAAAAGCAAGTCTTCTCATTTTCAACATGGCAACAATTTCCATGACGTGTAACTGGCAAAAATGGCATTTTCAGTCGGGGGGGGGGGGGCTACTGTTTTTTTTTGCAGCATTGTCATTATCACCTTTACACTGGGAAACACATTTATACTACTGGAAGCGGCCCAGTACAATGCCAGTCGACCAGTTCAAATCCACGAGACTGAACTGGCAACCTGCTGATTTGTCTAACCATTAGGCCACGTCTACCCGTGTGGTATAATGTTGGGGATTGTGAGAGGCATGGCAACAGATTAAGGTCTTAAAATCAGCAAAATGTGAATTGGCACAGACCTTAGGGCATATCAAGTACTTTCTTTTTGTTACAAATGCTGAAAGTACATTGCTAAGTACCTGATTATGTTTAGACAACCCCAAGTTTAACAAGTGTATTTTTGTGCAGATTAATCATCATATAGACATCATTTCACTTGTTTGAATATTATCAACCAGATGGATGAGCACACACCTTCAGCAAATAAACCTTTCACTGGAGCAAGGTGCAATAAGGGACCTTGTATTCACATTTTAGGCAACATTGTGACTCTGGTATGTGGTTGACATAATAGGCAGAAAAAGTGTTTTCACCATGTTCTGTTCTTTGCCTTCTCAATTACCTGTGAACACTAGGCTTACCTTGCATAAACAAAAATGGCATTGTCTGTATACATGACTCAAGGATGGTTTCATTAGCCACACAAAGAAAGTTTATGTCCACTTGTCTTTCTTCTGAAAGCTTCCCAAGTTGGGGTGAATACATCAGAGCAGGTTCTGGACTTTTCCATCAGTTCTGTTGGTTTTTAATTTTTTGTGCATATAGTCCAACTAGATTCTCATAATTAAGGTATTGAGTTTCAGGTTTCATATTTTAAATGCACTTTTAGGTCACTACCTAATAGAACATGGTACTTAATTCATGAACAACAAAATATCTTACTGACATATAAAAAGCTGGGTGAGCTGTGTTCTTTTCCAAACCCATACAATGTGATTTGCAAGATGTTCAATTAACTTAAATTATTTGGAAATTCCACATCATTAAATGTACACATATTTTCAGCAGTGAGACTGTGAATGTTGCTGACATTGCTTTTTGAGTTTATTTGATAATACCCATTTTCTCAATTATGATCACAGATGAAATGTTTTACATAAAGCTGGTGAGGAGGTAAAACTCTCCTTGTTTTTTTCTCTTCTACAGCGTATGCATTTTTGTCAGCCTAGCAGATGGGCAAAGGCAGCAACAATAGAAATGATTGTCTATCCTCGTGTGTTCGTGGCAACTGGAAGCATCCAGCTGTGAGGCCAAGTCAGCAAAAAAATAAAAGGAAGTACAGTTGGGTGCAAAGGTTTGCATCCCTAATTTTGAATAAATGTAGAAAGAGCAACACAGATATTTTGTATAATATTTAATTCACATTCAGCTTATACAATTGTTCTTTCATCAGAAACTAAAATCCGCTTTGCAAAGTTTTATTTATTTTATTTATTTAAGTTGATGCAAAGTTGAATTTAATTTATTATTTTACTGTAACGTTTTTATACATTCCTTGACTTGTTTTTTCTTCTGACGATGAATGAACGCTTGTACCAGCTCAATGGGCATTATTATTAGATATATGATTAGGTTTGCAAACTTGAAACACAAGTTTTTGACAGTTGAGATACTGACTTTATGCGTTAAAAAAATTAAGGCTTACAATCATTACATTTACATGTATATAGATTTTATTTCGAGAGTATATAGTTATCAGTTTGTTGATTTAGTGATGGAATTGATTTAGTATTATTAATGATATCACTGAAACAAGATAAAACGTGAAATCAGTCTTTTCCTTCTCAAGGAGCGGACGCAGAATCTTTCACGGTGGCCCGGCCACCGTACACACCACGTGAACGAGCACGCACCGCGCTTGCGTTCACGGGCGACCTTTGTTTGTGTTGGACTGCGGCTGCGTGCTGCTCGATCATGTGACTTTACAGGAAGCACGGAGCTCGATCATGTGACTTCACAGGAACTACACAGAATAATGTCTGTGGAAATCAGAATAGGTTGCATGTGATTCAGAGAATTGCAGGAAAGGGGAATTAGACGAACCCTACTAACGACGACAAGTGGGTGGTTATTAAATTATTATGGCAACTAACAGATACCTTAGGTTTGGACAGAAATATCTATTGATAGATTTGAGAAATAAGCCAGTGCATTACGTTGTGTAGTCGGTGTCAAATAAGTGAAAGTAATTTTCTAGCTATTATCCAAATATGCGTTGACAACACGTCTCTAAGACTTGTGTAGCTAGTAAAAGTGATCCTTGCCATTATTGCCAATCACTAAAACAAACAAACAAGATTAATTAAGGCAAAATGCAGAAAGTACAGCAGAAGCAGCAAAGAGCATTATTGATTGTTTTGAGATTTAGTAAATATTGATTGACTAGAAAAAAGTATCTGTCATATCTTTGCAGTTCTATTTGGCTGTATACATGAATTGGTCATAAAATGTGATTTCATCTACATCTAAATAACAACTATAAATAAACACAATATGATTAAGTTAACACCTATACAGTTTTAATATTTAATATCCTTATTGAAAACATCCAGTAAACTATCAAAGTGATAATAGCAAAAGTATCATAGTGATCTCGACCTGTAATCTATTAATTGAAAAAAGACTAAGTGTGGGTTATAGCTACTTATAAAAACAGTTGCTTATTATTTTACAGGAAAAATCAGCTGACTTGGGCCATGCCCCGCAAAAAAGAGATCTCAGAAGACCTACGGTCACAAGTTGTGGATTTGCATAAAGCTGGAAAGGGTTACAAAGAAATCTCAAAGAGTTTAGATATTCATCATTCCACAGTAAGAAACATTGTCTATAAATGGAGAGAATTTAATACTGTGGCTACTCTCCCCAGAAGTGGGCGCCCAACCAAGATGACTCCAAAAGCACACCGCAGAATGCTCAGTGAGGTAAAAAAGAACCCCGGAGTAACAGCTAAAAGCTTAAAGGAATCCTTGGAACTGGTTAACATCTCTGTTCATGAGTCTACTGTGCGCAGAACGTTGAACAGCTACGGTGTCCAAGGATGGACACCAAAGAGAAAACCACAGTGCTCCAAAAAAAACATTGTGGTGCGCCTAAAGTTCGCCAAAGGGTCAGGACCTTCCACAAGTGTTGAACCTCATCCTAGGGGGGTCAAGTCGTAACTTCATCTTCACTCCACTACTTGCTTCAAGCCTTTGAACAACTTGAACAATATACCACCAACCTAGTTGGAAACTTTTGCCAAGCTGGAGCTCAAAAGCTGGGGCAGACATCAGATACTTAAGTGCAGTGAAATTATAAAATCAGTTTCCTTTTATGCCAATGTGAAATGTCAGTGGGCATGGAAAATGCTTTAAAAAAAATTTTACCTGACTCCATTGTGTCCTTCCCAGGCTTTGGAGTTCCTTGAACCAAATTCAAGATTTGATTAAATGGGATTTGAGTGGGATGCCATCAAAAGTGCCATTTGTCCACAAGAACAATCAGGAAGGCTTTAAAGGACCCGATAGCTCATGCTACAGATGGCTGAAACCAGGTTAGCGGTCAGACCGGGGTTTGCCTCCTGTTACCACCCATCACAGACCCTTTTCCAGCTGCCTGTTCTATAGCACCTTGCCCTGTCCTTGCTTTGGCTGTGAAAGGGACATCAGGGAGACAGTTACATTTATTTATAGGGTAACAAAAAACTTTTGTTACCCTATACCAATTACCCTATTACCTTTTTAATAGTTTGTCTTTAAATTCTTGTTGCAACATTTTTACCATTTTGTTACTCGCAGTTTACTCTTCCTTAAAAGTTCATGAGTTTTGGTATTGAATGCTCATAGATACAGTTCCTTCAACCAATTCTTCAATATAATGAATAATTGAGTTTTGCTGATTGATTTGTGTATTCATTGATAATAATACAGATTTTAATCAGAAAAATTAACTTTGGTAGGCTTAATTTCGATTGAATCGGTCAATCATTTTGCCAAGTGTCTTTTAGATTATATCACTGTTGCTTTGGTATTAATTTGGCTCTTTACTTGGTTACTCAGCTTATGGATAACATGTTAATAATGACTTATTGGAAAAAAAACCTTATTAATTCCTTAAGTCTATTTTGCCTTGTTTGTACCAATCAGTTTGTTAGCTTGCTAAGTTTCTAACATGCTGTAAATAAACCTTTACCTTAATGCATACATGACATGAGCAGGGTGCCATGTTGGACTTTTTATCCACACTTCATAACTCTGGTATGTGGTTGGTGTTTTGGTGTATAAATGCTTTTCATCAATGCTAGATGTTTTTATTAAGTACTGTTTTTAATTACGTTCTTTATTTACTTTGGACATTTTACTTACCTTACTGGTTAAGACAAGTAACACTGGTTAATGACATTTTTTTGATTAGGTTATAAAATATAACTGCATTACTGAAGGGAACCCAAACATTTCATTCTAGGATTTAATTATTGCACTTACCACTATATAGATTCGATTTACGAATCTATCTATATATTGATGTAACATCTATGTTGTCGTTGAAAGGAACCAGAAGCATCACTGAGCTCACGCAAGTTGCGTGAGCGAGCACGCAAGTCGTTCGCGTTCACGTACGACCTTGTTTTTGTTGATGTTTAATTTGAGTGCGGCTGCGCGCTTTAGCCGTTGCTGACGCGACTTGGCCGGGGAAAAGAGTGTGCACAAACCCTGTGGTAACTCAGTAGTTTGTACGATCGGGGTGCAGCGGTATTTGGAAGGCTAACGATCGTAAATTACCGATAACCTCCGCTAGCGATTTGCCTCTCTACCCTATGTGATCGTCCTTTCTCGTCGTCGGACGCTGCCAGTGAGGGCCAAGGAACATATTAGCAAATCGACATTATATGATCCAGTGTCCAGCGTCACTTTTACCCTCCATGTGGGTGAGGGAACTGTGTGTGTCCGATTATGGCGAGAAAAACAGTTAGCAGGAAAAGGAAGGCAGGAGAGCCCAAGGACCAACAACAGGTAGGCGGAAACCGGTGCAGACCCATACCGATATTAGCCAACGTTAGCTGTTAACTTAGCATGCCAATTAGCTCTAGGCTAGGCTAACTAGCTTCAAGGCAGTTAGATTGAGCTGAGCGAAATATTGGTGCTCTTGTAATAGCTTACAAGGTCTGTTGCATTGATAAAACATGGAATTAACCACCCCGGTGGTCACCGTGGGTTCTATTCAACCGTCCTTATCTACTAATGTTAGCACGACGTTGGTCAACGGCAGTCCGTTAGCTAACGTTACCAGCCGTTCGTTGAGCTAACGTAACCATCGTTGTGTTACCTTGTTATGCCTGTGATCACATTAGTTAGTGAACATTAAACATATTTTTGTCATTACATAACGCACATAACATTTTTGACTGATGTCTAGTGGTTTTCTAGTCCCCATTCATAATAGGCGTGATTATGGGCTAAATCAAAACGTCTAACTTGTCAGTTTACTAAAGCCAGCTG
Organism: Channa striata; assembly: GCA_033026295.1. Classification (NCBI taxonomy): domain Eukaryota; kingdom Metazoa; phylum Chordata; class Actinopteri; order Anabantiformes; family Channidae; genus Channa; species Channa striata. Next base: position 19,446,906 of record CM065168.1, on the reverse strand, counting down.
CTAGTCAAACCTGTGTTTTACCAAGCTAGCTAACACTGATTCACCTGCTCACTTGAAATTTACTATATTTATGTATTTTGGCTAACCGCAGGTCTGCTTTATGTCATCACTTTGGGCTTAACTGGCCCAAACATTTATCAGTTATTCATGCCTCGAGCCTTTGCATTCACTATTATTCCTCAATATGAGCTATTTAAGTCTACAACTCATTCATATCTGACAAAGCATATGAATTAAAGCAAAAGTATCACTGACCCAGAAATGTTCCACAAGTAAGACGGTCTGCCAAGTAAAGAAATGTTCGTTTCTGTACTCTTTCTGTCTGAGCAATTAAAGTAAAAATATAGATACAGGATACCTGATTAGCGAGCAGATAAATTTGTATCTCTCCGGAAACATGCAATAGATTCCAATTCTGTGTACATTAGGCGTTGGTCATGTGTAAAGCTCATTACAAGAGAAGCTAATCTGAGATTTCTTGTAAATGGTAAATGCTTGTACAGCGGTTTTATTCAAGAATGCTTTACAGTGTAGGTTCTCATTCACCCATTCACACACGATGCCGATGGCTGCTATGCAACGTGCTCACCCCCGGGAGCAACTTGGGGTTCAACGTCTTGCCCACAGACTCTTCAACATGTAGCAAAGAGGGAATTGAACCACTGACCCTGTTGTCCCAGGACAATTGCCTTACCTACTGAGCAGTTTAATTACCCACAGATTAATTTTTTTTTGCCTGTAAAAGAACTACAATCAGCTCAGTGTTACAAAGAATACATCCATATATTGATACATTTTTGTTGCGTTCCTGACCACTCCGTATCTAGAATTGATTTTTTGGGGGGGGTTGTTTTCTGTAGCTCCATAACAAGGAGCAATTAATATGTGAGAGTGAGCTTTTTTATCAAATTTAGTCCCAGCCATGTGGTCCAGCTTTATGGAGTTCTACAGTAGTAATACTCGTGTGATCTTTTAGGGTCTGTAAGCTACACATACAGTTTGTGTCTATGCCTGTGATATTAAAATTGAGGCAAAAAGACAAATAATATAATGGAAGCAAACCATTTTTTTCTGTAGGAATTCAAATTATTACATAATTATCTGAATAGTTCAGTGTTTTTTTCTTCTCTGTTGGAAGTTACCAAACTAAAATTACACAGGATGGTAACAAACTCATGTTTTGGACTTGACAAAAGCCTTCTGTACTTCTCGCAGACATTTTGCGCAACTTCTTCTTCTCTCTCTCTTTTCTAAGCTGGGCTGGTGTCAGACACCACACAAGCGGAGCCGTGTTTCTTGTTCGTCACGTCATGCCCAGCACTGGTGGTGCAGTCGGCGCTCAGTGGTATGTGCCCTCCGGGGGCGGGAGTTCAGGCCTCAGCAGCAGCATGAATTGCGGCTCCAACGCAGCCTGCGGGGCTTTGCAGCCGGCAGGCTACCAGGCATCCTCAAGGAGAGGGAATTCTCTCTGGGGAGACTTAACAAGGTGTTCGCTTCACAGTGGCTCAACCACCGACAGGTGGTGTGTGGGACCAAGTGCAACACGGTGAGATGTTATTATGTTACTAACCTGCATGTATTGGCTAGGAATTCTGATATATAGACATTTTTCAAAGCAGTGAAAGGCTGGAAAAGTACTGGTGTAATTGACAACGTTAGTTATGGTTCCATTTTATGAAACATCCTTAGTGAGTAAACATTCTGAATACCATGATATTGGAGCAGGCACCACTTTTGTAAATCGGAAGCTGCAATGGTTAATGGTAATTATACTACCTGTTCTTTTTACAAATTTGACAACTCAGAATGTCTACCATGAAAATGTTAACTTATTTGTAAATGATTCAGATTGCATTTTCCAGTCAGTGAGTGAATGAAATGTCATTTTTTTGTGTTGGGCAACTCAGAATCAGACGCCATATGAGAAATAGGTGGTTTGTCCTTTTGGTGTTCGGAATAAGTTTCTGCTTCAGGTCTTGCATAAAGTTGTTAATATTCCATGGAAAATTGTTGCCCTCAGTTTTCACACACATCCACAGTTGCTTTAGTTTGTTTATAGTCATGCACTAGCAGTTCTGGGAAGGAACCATGTTTAGCTTTTGATCATCCAAAGTGTCGTTATGTGTTCATTCAGTCTGTGCTTCGTAATGTGAGGCTAGATGCTTTAGTTATATTGCTAGACAGAAGTACTAATTTCTTTCTTTCATAGTTCTAACTTGGGCTAACAAATGGTCTTTTCTACTTTGGCCTTAAGCTTTTTGTAGCTGATGTCCTGACGGGGCAGATAACGCGCATTCCGATGCTGAAGGACGGGGAGTATCAGGTTGGGGGCTCTGGGGTGGCGGGTGCAGTGGTGGCCGGCAGGCACTACCACCCGACAGGTGCCTCTCGTTCCCGGATGGACCAACAGGGCTGTGGAATCCATGCTATTGAACTCAATCCCTCCAGAACGCTGCTCGCCACCGGTGGGGACAACCCTAACAGTTTGGCCATTTACCAGCTGCCCACACTGGATCCTGTTTGTGTTGGAGACGTAGGTATTTTGGAAGTCTTTTGGGTTTACAGAAAGCAGTTATGCTATGTGTTTAATAAGCCAATCTCAGCCCACAATACTTGCTTAGTTGTTAAAAATGTCTTACCCACTGGATGAAATGCTAAGTAATAATTAATGGGCCTTGGAATACTTAATAACCTTGTTTTATGGTCTGTTTTGGAAAATACGTGTTTAGTATCATCTTTGTGCGGATGCTGGTGTTGGATGAAAAGTTAATGATTACAATTCACCCGATCGTGTCCCCACAAAATTGTGTCTACGAGGGATGGGCGATGCCAACATTTTCCTTGCAATATGATACCATTAGTTTATGATACTTTTTCACTGATGCGGATATGATACCAATACTATACCATTGAAATCACATGGCTGCATTATTTATGCATTATTAACTTTATTGCAAGGTCAATAATTTCTTAAATTGAAAGATCAGTGCTCAAGAACTCACATTAAACCTGGAAAAAATCATAACACAACATCACCAACAATAACAGGATTATCGTCATCCTCAACATCAGCAGCAACATCGTCATCTCCAAAATGCAAAATTGTAATTTCACTTGCTTTACACTGAAGAGAATTTCGACGGATTGCTGCTATGTGGCACGACTTTATTATAGACGGAGCACATGGCCTTACTTTTGGCTGAAAAATAGCACCACACTACGCTTTCTTTCTGTCTTTGCCATCTGTGCTACCGCGGAGCTGCTGACTCTGAGCTCACTCTGAGCAGCGGAGTGAGGATTTAGGCAGTGCTTGACTGAGCCTGCACAGTGAGCCTTCAGCTCTGACATCTGATAGGCTGCCTTGGAAGACCACCAAAAATATGCCCTGGCTGGTTTTTACCCATAAATTTAATGCCCAAAACTATCAGAAGCATGTTTTGTATTAGCATAGTGATAAAAAAAGTATTTCAAAAAGTAGCGACTCCAAAATATTGTCCTGCGGGTATGTAATATTGATATGCCCATCCCTAGTGTCTACCAAATTACATTGTAATTCATCCAGCTGTTTTCTAGTCATTTATTTAAAACCAGATATTTCAACTTGATGGTGGTTTTAAGTGACAGTCAGCAGGATTACCGGTTTAGTGACAACCAGAAATCTCTGAACAAACCTTTGTGCCAGTCATTTTCATCGTTGAGACATTTCTTTCCAGTCTTAACGGGGGAACTGACCAACCAAAAGACAGATGGATAGATGAACATAACTATCCTAGAGCCACTTCTATTAGATGAACTATGAACTATAGCAATCACTATGAATATAATGTAGTTTTTATGAATTTCTGTTATGATATGGCATTTTGATCAACAACACTTTTAAGTTTTAAGTCTGCTGTTGCTTTTCAGTTTTTTTTTTTTCTAAGCCAGATCTTTATGTACAGACATACTTGGAACAGACATTGCGGTCAAAAACAAACAGGGTTGAGTGACTTGATCAAGTGCAGTGCTTTGAAAATAAGAGCTTCTTCTGTCATGCTGAAGCACATAAGATTGAGGTTTGATGGTTATGGATGTTTTTGAACCATCGCTTTTTCTTTTCTATGAATTTTTTACAGATGGGCGCTGTAGATTATTTGCAAACAAAAAGCGCCAGTTTTTATTTTCAGCAAACATCAGCACTTTTACTGCCGTGTTACAGGCACCATTCAGGTTCAGGTGTATGAATAAACACTTGTGGTACAAAATCTTTTGTTGAGCGCAGCAATGCGTAATTCGTGAAGAATAAGAGCGTCTTCTCCTTTGGCTATGGAACAAGCCGTTTAATTATAACAAGGACTGGATATTCTTGTATATAACAAGGACGTTTTTGTCGGCTCTGTACATTAGCATGGAGCGCATACAACAGATATTATTTCTCAGCCTGACAACATGGCAGTTTCTGGTGAGTTGTTTTACATCGTAGTTATTTGTTTTTCAGGATGGGCACAATGACTGGATATTCTCTATAGCATGGATCAGTGACAACATGGCAGTTTCTGGTGAGTTGTTTTAATGAGAGAAGGTGTGGGAATACACACAGCTGTTTTGCTGTTGAGGTTTCCAGGCATTTAGTAATACTTGTGATAATAATACTTTGTGTGTGTTTTATTTTACAGGGTCCAGAGATGGCTCTATGGGTCTGTGGGAGGTGACCGAGGAAGTCATGAGCCAGGCTGAAAGGAGTCAGAGTGAGGAGGCAGTTCCCTCCTATGCCCACATCTCTCACCGGGCCCTCAAGGACATCCCAAAAGAGTACACTAATCCATACAACTGTAAAGTCCGCGCTCTGGCCTTCAACAACAACCATAAAGTAAGGATCATCCTGACCCAACCAAACATGTGATTTGGTTCTCTAAATTTTAACATAGGTAGGACTTAGACAAACGTGTAAGATCAATCGAGCCCAGAAATTTGGGTATTTTATAATGGGTTAATGATTTGATTGTGATTTTATTTATACTAGAATCAGTTGAGCTTTTCTGATGGTTAAAACATTAACTAGGCCAGTTATCAGCAAATACTATATAAGCTTTGAAAAATTTTATGCCGACAGGACGAGCAGTTTGTTAAATAAATCCAGACCTATTAAGACTGACAGGCTGCAACAGCAAGATTTCACAATGATAAATGATTTAAAAAAAGTTTGCTGTGCATTTCTATTCAGCCCCTGTGGGTCAGTAATTTGTAGAACAACCTTTTGCTGCAATTACAGCTGCAGGTCTTTTCGGTTATGCCTCTACCAGCTTTGCACATCTAGAGAATGAAATTTTGCCCATTCTTCTTTGCAAAATAGCTCAAGCTAAGTCAGATTGGCTGGAGAGCATCTGAGAACAGCAATTTCTCAGTCTTGCCACAGATTCCCAAATGGATCTAGGTCTGGGATTTGACTGAGCCATTCTAACACATGAATATGCTTTGACCTAAACCATTCCATTGTAGCTCTTAGCTAAAGGTCTTGTTTTAACAGGGGCTTTCTACTTCCCACTCTTCCATAAAGGCCAGATTTGTAGATTGCACGACTAATAATTGTCCTGTGGACAGATTTTCCAGTTACCATGGGCCCCATGGCTGCTTCTCTCATTAACGTTCTCTTTGCCCTGCCTGTCACTTTAGGTGGATGCCACGTCTTAGTAGGTTTGCAGTTGTGCCACACTTCGTTTTCAGTTTATAGATTGTACAGAGCGCTGTGAGGTGTTTAAAGCTTGGGATATTTTTTATAACCTATCCCAGCTTTAACTCTCCACAACTTTATCCCTGAGCTGTCTGGTGTGTCCCTCACACTTCATGAGGCTGTGTGTTTCCTAATGGTCTCCAACAAACCTCTGAAGGCTTCACAGAACAGCTGTATTTATACTGACATCAAACTGCACACAGCTGAACTCAAGTTACTAATTAGGTGACTTGTGAAGACAATTGGCTCCACTGGATTGTAGGTCGGGAGTATCAGGGTAAACGAGGGCCGAATACAAATGCGCGCCAGACTTTTACGACATTGTTTAAAAAAAAAATTTAATACCATTTGTCATTATGTACCGCTTAGCTTTATTGGATGAAATGCAAAAATGCATTTATGGTTGTGGTTGTAACGTAACAAAGTGGAAATGTTTAAGGGGTCTGAATATTTTAACAAGGCACTGTTGATTCACACACTTTATGAATGGAACTGCAGGATTTATCAGCAAACAAGTTCTCTTAATGACTTATACAGCCTTGCAGACTAATTCTTTGTATTGTAAATGAATAACTGGTGTTATTGTTTTCTGATAATTTTCACTTTCATTACAGTAAATGTATGTTTTTTTTCAAGATCATACAACAGAACTTAATATCTGTACTAAACATTTATCTTGTAAGTAATAAGCAAGAACACAGCAATCAATCAAAATAAACACAAAGACTGTTTGGTGCATATGACAGAAATCTGTATTTTGTATTTGACATCTAGTAATTTCAATCCAGAAACAGCTCACAGCTCTTAAAACAAAGAGTAAAGCAATTTTTTTCCTAACATAATATTTAGCGCATATTTAAACTAGTACAACTGTTACCATCAAAAATTCATGTTGTAATTAATTTATGAAGGTGGATGGACTAAGATAAATATAATTATTTTACTATAAACCTCATCATCTCTCTAAACTGCCATTGTGGAGGGTCGGGGGGAAGCTGTTGAGGTAAATCTACTGTGCATGCTCCAAGCAAATGGAGTCATGTGTGAAAGACACCTAACTGAATATTTTTGTTTAAATATACTAAGACCAGCAGTGGTTAGAACATTTTCTCATGTTTTGTTGCTTTTGATTTGAAGCTGTAATACCATCATTCAAACGGCAACTTTTACAAGGTCTTTTCAGACTTACTAAGGTAACAACTACATACTAAAAACAAAAAGGTTGAGGATAATTTGGTAGACATTTACAAAAATTGAAAACCAACACCTGTTGTTCTGGGTTCTTGTACTCATGTTTTGTGTTCCACTTTCCAGGAACTGGGTGCTGTGTCCTTGGATGGCTATTTCCATCTATGGAAAGCCGAGCACAACTTGTGCAAGGTAAATTACAGCTGGTAGCTTTACCTTTAATGCTTATGTGATTGTGTTTCCTTTGTATATCTCATACTGTACCAGGTGATATCGATGTTAAACAGTGTGACTATCATGTCTACTTGTGTGTTTAAGTCCTAAATTTTGTTTTGTTTTACATAAACAAGACATTATGCACAAATCACCAAATTTGCTCTTTTAGATTTCTAAACATAGTCACAGCTAAAGTAATTCGGTATAGAAATAATTTCTACCAATCTGTACTTTTTATTATTTTAAAAACAAATAGTGATAGGACAATTAAGGGTTCAACTGTTAGTGTGGGATCCTTTCATAACTCCAGTGTTAGTGTTTAAATCCCTTGATCCTTTTGTCAATGTATTATTCATACACTGAACCACAGTTTTCTCCTCTCTTATATGGTATTTGAATAAGAGGTTAAACTGTACATAGAAGATGAGTGTATTTCTTTTGTATACAGCTGCAGTGTTTGTTTGAGCAGGCAGAAATATTATAATGTTAGAGTGAAACATAATAACTGATCACAACCCATGAGAATGAGCTGAACAGCAGAAAATAACTAATAAAATGGGGGGGCATGTCAACTTACCGTAAATTCTGGACTATAGAGCGCACCTAAATTTAAGCCGCACCCGCTAAAATTTAAAAGAAATATATATTTTGTCACATATAAACCGCATCGGACTATAAGCCGCCAATATCCAGGCTGAGAAATAATATCTGTTGTTTGCGCTCCTACTCATTGTTCACAGTAGGCATGAGGATGTTCTGTGCGCTGTTTTACCGGCATTACGGTAAAGAGTGCGTTTACGTGTATGTGTGGCTGGTATAACACATGTCGAATGTACAGAGCCGACAAAAACATCCTTGTTATAAATAAACGGCTTGTTCCATAGCCAAAGGAGAAGACGTCTCTTATTCTTCACTTAATTACGCAGGAGTTGCTGCGCTCAACAAAAGATTTTGTACCATAAGTGTTTATTTACACCTGAACCTGAATGGTGCCTGTAACACGGCAGTAAAAGTGCTGATCACACAAAACAAAAAGTCATGGTTTTATTAATCTTCCTCCTGTGCACTAATACCAAGTTGCTTTATTTTTCTTCCTCCTGCGAACTGAAACCACTGAACACCAAACCACCGTCACTTTTTCTTCCTGCGTTGTTAAAGCGCAATTGCAACTATTAAAGTCGCTTCATTCTCCGTGCACGAAACCACAAATCGCTATTCATCTTCCTCCTGAGCATTGAAACCACTGTCACACTTGATTTCCTTCACGGATAGCCAGATCGATGGCTTCAAATTAAAAGCTGCATCATAGGAATTTCTTCGCGTGTTTTCCATTATGAGGGGGTGAGGGTGTAAAAATATTACCGTATTTTGCTGTTGTGCGTCCTGGGTTGCATGCGCTAAGAATAAAAACTGGCGCTTTTTGTTTGCACTGACTTCCATTACAGCGCCCATCTGAGGGCTGCAGAAAAATTCATAGAGAAAAGATCTCTGTTAAAGCCGCAATCGGAAAAAGTAGCGGCTTATGGTCCGAAAAATACGGTACTCATTTATGTAGATTAAGAGACCAAACAACATAGTATTTGCGAGCTCTGATAATTGTTTTATTTTCCACTACAATTCTTCTTGGAGCAAACTCTTTTTTTTAAGTTATATTGTAGAGAGAATTTATTTTAGTTTTTAAAACACAGATTACCAGTTACGACTGGCCTATGTTTTTAATTGAGGAATAATGCCTGGCAATGCCTACTTTTTTTAATATTTGTTTTGAAGATGAATAGATAAAATATTGAAATATGAATGAATGATGTTGATGATGAATGAATTGTTAGGTTATATTAAAAAATAAAAAACATCTTAATGGGGAAATAATCAATAGATTAATCAACCAAAAAATAATAGTTATTGTGCAGCCTTACTTTGATTATGTCATAGAGTCTACGTGCACTGTATAATTTAAAGGGGCAGTTTTGACATGAAAACAAAACATAATTGTTAATACAGTTTGTGTATTCATTTGCTGATTTCTCGTTGATACATATATTAGTAAATGGCAGACAGTCCTTTACGTAGTGCAGAGAAACTTGTATGTAGCATCTGTGTGTTAAATATCCCAGTAATGTTTTAAAAGTCACACATTTTCAGCCATTTGACAGAATGTACATATTCTGTATTCCATGGAAGCCGTTTTGGAACTTTGGAAATGTCTGATTTTGGTTAAATGGACACAGATCGTTTTCTGTGCTGCTTTGCGTTTTCCATTAGTTCTTTTCAAATTGAGACAAAATTATGTCTGTCTTCATTTACTGGTTAGCTTATTGGTAAATTATTTTTGTATTTACCAAATTTATAATGCCTTTAATGTGTGTTTTGATGGTTATAGGAAGCACTTAACTTATTAAGGAACAGTTACTGTAGCATTTTAACATAAGAAACTTTTTTATGTTAAAGGGTTTGGTCTTTCAGAGAGTAGAGTTTTAAAGACAGTCAGATATATGTTGCACTGCTCATTCTGGTGTTGTGTACTGCAGCAACATTGTCTGGTTAATTTAATGTATCAGATTTATGTCTTTGAACATAGGTAGGAGAGCAGGTCATGTCAAATCAGTGGGCTACAGTCCAAGTGAAGTCATGAGTCACTGGTGTTTAAAGTCGAGTTATAAGTTGGATCATTTTTTCATTTTTTTTAAATCCAGTAAAGGTCAGAACAATGAAATTGCTGCCTTTGATCTGACTCGCATCCCCACCTCTGGATTATTCTTGCCTGTTTTTGACATCCAAGGTCTTCACTTATGTAAGTTTGTGTGATATGTGTCCCTGTAGATACTGTCCACCAAGCTGCCTCACTGCAAAGAGAATGTGTGTTTGGCATATGGACTGGATTGGTCATTGTATGCTGTGGGTTCTCAGGCCCATGTCTCTTTTCTGGATCCACGTCAGCCAATGCAAAATATCAAGTCCGTGAATTCCAGGGAGAGAGGAAGTGGTAAGTAAATAACTTCCAAAAGTAGCTTATTATGTAAGCAGAACAACAGCTTTCTTCTCCAAACTACGTATAGAAGATGTTTGCTTATTAAACAGTCGGGTAAAATAAATTGGTAACCTTGTTGTGAGGGCTTAACACCTGCAACTGTACGGAAAGGTATCTCTTTTCTAAGTATGTGTTAGTGGTCTGCAAATCTATACAATGACACTAACTCCCAAAACACTCAAAGTTGGAAAGCACAAAGAGTGGGGATTTTTTGAGTCGCTTTGAAGTGAAGATAATTTTGTTTTTGCAGGGATCCGTTCAGTGAGTTTCTATGAGCACATTGTGACAGTGGGCACTGGCCAAGGTTCCCTACTCTTCTACGACATCCGAGCTCATAGATTCTTGGAGAATCCTTTGAATCCAGCCGGAGGCTGCCGGAAGTGCCCAGGAGATGGCATCCTCAGGCTCACCACAGGAAAAGGCTGGCTGGTACACTTTTTTTTTTTAAACAGTAACCCTCTGAGGCATTAGGCTAGAATGGGCAAAAAACATACACCAATTATACAATATTAGGTATACCTGTACATCTAACGCAATCCAATACAGCACCTCTGCCATTAATTCTACTTTAAAGTTACAGTTTCTTACTTTTTAAATTGATACTGTCACAAAGGTGATAATTTTACTATGTGTTTATGATTAAGTTTACTAGTGACTATTGAAATTATCCTGCAGTGCACTCTATATCAAGAGATAGTTCTAATGTTTTGGCTCACTCATTCATTTTAAATATGATGGCCAAAACATTAGTACCACTGCTGTATGTAATTGATTGGTGTATGTAACAGCACTGCAGCTGCACATTGTCTAGCGTGACATTTGGTTTCTTTCCTATTTGCTGTCCAACAACTTTCCATGTTTTCTTTCAGAATCATGATGAGACGTGGAGGAGTTACTTCTCAGACATTCATTCCTTCCCCAACGCGGTGTACACCCACTGCTATGATGACTCCGGCACCAAGCTGTTTGTTGCAGGTGGACCACTCTGTTCTGGCCTGCATGGCAACTATGCTGGACTGTGGAGTTAGCCTTCTTATGTTCTCAATCACTACAACCCCATGTAGATTTCTTCCTAACCTACCCCTCCATTTCTCCACCCCTTAAGTTCCATTGTGACAGTCTTTGGCGTTCCCCTCTTGTCACTCTGTTTTGCTCACATGTGGACTCAGGAGCATGATCTTTCCCCCAGCCTGTCACTGCTTATAATATTGTTCTTGTGTATCTTTGTGTCCACCATTAAGATGTCCCTTCCCTTCTAATTATTATTTTGGTCATTTAAACCTCAGCTACTCAGATTTTTTATATAAAAATGTATAAATAGTCATTTTCAATAGCTGCAACGTCTGCCACTAAGTAACTCAGAGTTTTGAAAAACATTAACAATAAAGTTATATGTTCTCATCATTTAAAACATATACATCCTACTCACTGGGACTAGGTTTTGGTCGCTGGCTTTCTTTATTTAAGGATACTGTGTACTGCTGCTTCCTCTGTGATACGTAAGTGTCTTTGTGAAATACTTGTGGAATTCTCTCCAAAAGTTCATTCTCTCACTGAAAAGGATGGCAATAAAAGAAAGGGAGAGAGGGAGGAGGACTGAAGAGACAGATTATTTTGAAGGACTGAACTGAAGTGCAGATTTTTTGCTTAACATTTACTGGTTGGAAAAGCCTGTCCTGTCCCTCAACAATCACAAAGAACTTCTCTCTTCTCACTTTAGAAGGAAAAGGAAGAAGCCAATCAAAGTGGGACTTTGTGTGTATGCTTCACACTGAGATGATGTAAAGGAGAACCATTAAGGTTTTTGAATGCAGTGTTGTTGTTCTGCTAAGATTTAAGTTTGACAAATGCTTATTTTATTTTTTGACTGTGTGATTTGACCTGCTGAAATGTTATTTGCTTTAAATCTATTTATTTCCACTTTTATTTGTTACCTGTATTTAGTTGGTTGGGTTGACTATCTTCTTCTTATGCAGGATAGATTGTCCTAATGCCCTATGCCATGTCTTTGACCAGTGTGGTCTCAACACTTTTGTTCATGGACTAATCAAATCCTGATCTGTAACAAATCTGGTATTACTGGAGGGTTGAATCTATGGTAAGCAAAGTGTCATCAGAAATGATGGTTAGATAGACAAGCCTTTAATTACTGCATTGACTCCAACACAGTGATTCTCAAACTCCCCTATGGAAACTGGGAAGAAAATCGGTGGTATGTCAATTTGATCTTCTCCAACAAGAAGAATGTAAGGACAATTAGTGAGATTTTCTTTGAAACCCTACAATGAAGCTGATGCTGCAGGTGAATATATTTGTTCTCACTTTTTAAATTTTTTTTGTGTGTGTCAAGGAGTGAGTGGTTCTGCTCCTGTCCCTGTTTATTAGAGGCAGGGTAGGGTTGAGTTACATTTTTGCCTTTTCTCAAGTCTTTCTGTGAAAGACTTCCACAGGCAAGTTTTCCTTTTCTACATAAAACTTTTCTCCGGTTTTCATGACAGCTTCAAAAGAGAAACACCAGGTATGACCATGAATTTAAGAAAAAAAAAACACTTTTAAAGTGTATTTTATATAAATGTGTATATGTATACATTTTTATGTATATGAGGAAGTGTGTGGATTGATCTGTCAACTTGGTAATTCCCCTTTTTTTTATACACCTCATTAATGTTTTTACAAAGGACTAACTCTCACAATATTGTAAGATGGAAACCTCTGGGGATAAAAAAAATTAAGCTATGAAATCTTTAAAAAGGAAATAATAAAATGTATATTGATGTAATACCTTTTCACCATGCTGTACGTTATTTTATACATTTAATGGAATTTACATGTTTGTACATTTAAATCACTTGTAATGTTTACGTTGCCTTAGTGATATGCAATGAAACGAGAGCTCTGTGGACAGAAAGCTTAGAAATGACATGATCATTAAATGTAGCTGCGCGCATATTCATAAGCAGGAAAATCACCTTAATTAGATGTAGAGCCACAGTGTAAATTATAGTTTTACTGTGTAACAATGAGGCCGGAATGTTAAGAAGTTTGTGACCCGGAGAGGAGGAGAAGGAGGGAGGGAAGGAAGGAAGGAAGGAAGGAAGGAAGGAGGGGAGGGAGGCAGGCATCAACCGCGGCAGCGCACGTCACGTGACCACCCTGTCTGCTGCTGGCGGAGTGAAGCGTGTTAGCAGGTAACAAAAACACACTATTTTCTCCTTTTCGAAGTCCAGCGTCTCTGTTCTAGTTCGTTTAAATCACGGGGAGCAACGTGTTGTCGCTGTAGTACTAATCGGTGGCCGCTGCCTTCGTTGCTCTGCCTGTACGGGGTTTGTGAGGGATGTGTTTCGCAATTTTTCTGTTGTCTTGTTTCCCGGCGAGCAATGTCGGGATGGGATTGTGCTCCGCTACGAGGCCTTTTCTTGAGATTTGACACAGCTTTGTTGTTAGCTGGCTAGCCTGTTGTGTAGATGTCGAGGACACGCCTGATGTGAATGTCCAGATTTATAATGTCTACACACACGTCCTCAACAAGCCATGTACATTTCCGTTGATTAGCATCAGCAGAGCCCAGATTTAGGTAGCTTCGTTAACGTTAGCTAGCGTCATCACAACTGCATCGTTTGTTCACTATCGATATTTAAGTGTCAGCGTTAGCATGCTAGTAGCTAACTTCATGCTAGCGAGGACAAAGGGGAGCCTGGCACCGTAGCATTAACTCGGCCGTCGTGAGTCAGACACGACGCTGCCAGAATTCGAGTTTTACCAGACTGACGTGGAACTTAACAGTGACTAAACAGCCGCACGTAAAGATTCAAGAAATAACAGCTAGCTGCAGGCTAACGTTAGCATCGTTCAAAACATGCGTCTGTTTGCTGTCCTACTCGAACAAACTGCGTTTTTGTCCGTTTCCTGCTGCCGGACACATGTTAATACTTAACGCAGACACACGATTTGTTCTGTATCTGTGCACAAATACAGATGCTGCACGACGGAGTTGTGCAGATTCGCTCAGCGCTTGTTTTGTTATTGTTTGTGTCCGACCCCGGACCGTCGACCCTCATGGCTGGAAAAATATGGGAAAATATATTTGGTTAATACACGCAACAGCAGCTGTCAGGCTTAAGGAGAGTGTTCGCAAGTTCTCAGGAAATTCATGTAAAGCCTTTTGGTCTTTTAGCTTTGTTCCGTCCATCAGCCAATGGCAGCAGGGCATTTTCCACGTCACTCGAGCACAGAGCTGGGTTGCTATTGTTCTCTGACATGAAACAAATGGGTCAGTGAGGATTTCGGCAGTTCCCAGTATTGAACTTGACATCAAAGTTTGCAATAGATATTTAATTACAGGGTAATTTACATTGCAAGGTGTTGCAAACAATAACTATGCATACTCCTTGTATTTATACCTGTGACAGTTTTTAGTCTGTGTATAATTACCGCAGGGACTCAGAGGTAGAAAGAGTACTAACTTATTTATCCATCATTATTTGTCCATCTGTCATCTTTGACCACTTATTCTGTGTAAACTGTCCCAGCTGTCATTGGACAGGCAGGTTACACCATGGACAGGTCCAGTCTTTCTAAGGGCAAACACAGTGAGACAGACACATACAACAAGCCTTCACACTCACATTCACACCTATGGTCCATTTCAGAGTCATCAGTTGACCTAACACGCGTGTCTATGGACTGTGGGAGGAAACAGGAGTAACCGGAAGAAACCCATGCAAGCGCGGGTAGAACATGCAAACCAAAAGGCCGCAGCTGGCAGGTAGATTGGAACTGGGGAACTTTTAGCTGTGAGATGGCAGCAAAAACAACTACACCACCACACTGCCTGTAATTAAAAATGTTTATAAAATTTACTTGGGTAAAATAATTAGTAACCTATTTAAATCGGAAATTGAGTTACTAGTTACTCTTTTGTAGAACATTTCCTGGGTAAAGCATGAGCATTTAGAACATGTTACTTTTCATTTTGTATCACAAAGATGAAGATATTATGGAATGGAATAAATTCTCAGTTGACAGCCAAGCTGATAAATTTTTGTAACATGTCATCTTCAGAATGCAAATGATAACTTGTTTAATTTACCCATTAAAAACCTAACAAGGGTACAACAGGAAATACTATTTCCTATTAAAATTTGATTTCTATTATTTGTACTCCTACACAGCAGCACATCATCACATATATCAGCATTAACTGATCCAAATGATCTCTGGTTGTACCCTATGCTGACAACAAAAACTAGGGATGTTTCATGTGCTAGAGGATCAGCTCTACACAAACACAACTGCTGGACAGGTCAGCAGTCTGTTTCAGGACTTGAGTTTCTGTACGCATACTCTTTTTTTTTTTTTTTATTTAACTTTATTTAACCAGTAATGGAGACCATTTAAATTCTGGCAGGGTCAAATATAATAACAACATTTACATAAAAACAAAATTAAAGTTTTATTTTTAGTGCACAAATATCTACTTTGTTACACTATTGTGAGTAAATTGAATTTGTTACTTCTACCCCTGGAAATTATTAGTGCCATCATGTTGTATCACAACCACTTTGTAGCAAGTGGAATTCAGCATTTTAAGACAGGTTTGGTGTTTAGAATATGTACATATACATAATTGTTGTCTAAACTTTTGCAAAAAGAAGGCTAATAGGGTAAAGGGTGTGCATTGTTTGTACTACTTCACACACATTAATTAATGCAGTTTGTAAAATGACACTGAATCTCTTTCCCTCGTCGGCCTAGATTACCTGCAAAACTGTTGCATCACCAGGCCAACTGTGTCCTACATGCTTGTGGATGACGACTTAGTTTGCACGCACCATACGTCAAACGTCTTCAATAAATACCAACCCTTACTTCCTTTTTTGCACCAACAAAAGAAAAAGTATGTGGAAAGCATATAAAATGTGTGAATTTCACTAATCTGTTGTCTTTGTGTTTCTTTGTAGATTTTTCTATTTTGTACATACAGAGTTTTGTATATACTGTATATGATGAGCTTGCTGGGCGGCGATAAGGGCCGGGGCCCTCGGGAAAAACCGCTGCCTGCTGCCACTCAAACTTCACAACCACAGAAACAGATACAGGTGAGCAGCTGTTCCCTAGGTGAACATGAAAACACGTTGTAAAAATGTCGATTATGCAGAAACAGAAATTTCCAGATAAAACGCCAGTTGGCTCACGACCCACCTTTACCTCAACAGTACCAAATCTGTTAGGCAGCAGTAAATACTGAAAATGATTTTTCATTTTATTGACTGCAGCCTCAAACGCTTTAGATGGTGACAACATGGAGCACTTATTTAAGCTGCTTTTCCATTGTATTATACTTGCTTTGTTTCTTACAGTAAATATAGTGCCATCTGCTCTTTATGCCAAAGCAGCGTGAAACCTCTAATGTCCCAGTCAACACAAAACACAGGAAGAAAAATATCGCTCAGGAGAGTTTTTTTTTATATTTTGGTTGAGTTTAGTTTAGACGAAAAGATGACTGTGGACATGGTGGCAGTGAGGATTTTCTCTGACCAATCAAGAATCTGCAGTGATTTCTGATAAAATAATAGTTCTACACCAGCTCACTTGAAACTTCAAAAGAGTTGATACCGAAAAAAACACCAGGCAACAGGGACTATCTATAACATTTCCCTAATGGAACAGCGAAAAAGAAAATTGAGCTAGTTCTTTACATTGGAAAAGGGGCTATGGTAACCAGTTACTTTGTCCTGATTGGACTATAAAATACCAGTATCAAGGTCATTCTAACTTTATGCAATTTATATATGTTCTTCTTCCATTTTTTTCATTAGCTAAAAAAAAACTTTCCTATTGTCTTTCTTTGTCTCTGTTGCAGGCCACTGCTGAGCAGATCCGCCTTGCGCAAATGATCTATGACAAGAATGATGCTGACTTTGAGGACAAAGTTAACCAGGTGAGGAACATTTGGGCAAAATAAGGCTGGTTGTCTGGATGTAAGATTGAGTCATGGTGAGATGTCACATTGTGTTATGACTCTGGTACATATGAAAAATGCATATTTGATAGTACAAGTGCTATAATGATCATTTTTGTTTGTTGTTCCCAGCTGATGGAGGTGACTGGGAAGAACCAGGATGAGTGCATGGTAGCACTCCACGACTGCAACGAGGATGTTAGCAGAGCCATTAACTTCCTCCTGGAAAGTACCTCGGACATGGTAATGACATCTAATGTCATTTTTCTCATATCTGTTATTTTTATTTCAATCAGCTGGGTTTCAGGAAATAGATTATTGATTATATTTTTTTGCTTGGAAGGCAGAAAATGTTGCAAACCTTGATGATCACTGAGAGGTGTGATTTAAACTTTGAAAATTTATAAGCACGGGGGAAAAACAACAACATGAAAACATTAATTCATTGAGCAGGCCTTTTTCACAGCAGACATTTTGAAATCAGTATGAGACACAGAGTTGTAGTTAATAACCTGAACTTACAGAATTCCAGAATCTCACTGGAAATAATATTTATGGTTTAGACGAGGGGTGTTGGAGGCACAGCATGACACAATGATCGATGTAGAAATCGTATGGTTTTGTAAAAAAAATACTGAAACAGGCCCAGTTGGGTGAAAGAAACATCAACATGGCCACCCACTTGCTGTAAATTTTCAGGACAGTTACCTATTCTATTCACACAGGCCTAATTTGACATTACTGGTAGAAAAAAGTTTGTTAAATGTTTAAGCCAGCTGCTTTGGACATTTGTATTCTTCAGATACTGCACTGTTCCTCCTGGGAGTTGAAGGGTTCCAGTACAGTCTGCAAACAGCGTAAACATGTCTTTCCTTTTTCACTCATTTTATATAAACCTTAGACCTAAACACATATACTGCCTTTCTACAAAGGCAAATAATCTAGAATTTCTTCATGGAGAGTTTTTTTTTTTTAGTGTAGTGAGCTTGTCTGTTTTTCACCAGTGTTCTGAACCCAGGCAATGAAGTTTTACTTTTAGTAAGTAACATGTAAAGTGATATAAAAGTTGTTGTGTAGCCTCTGTAGACAGCTGTATCTTCACAGGGTACACAAAGCTCTGACACAGTTTTTTTTTTTTTTTTTGGGGTTCTAGGTATTCTGTATCAACCTCTTAAGAAGAGTTCAGGGAAAAATACAGTTGACACAAATTTAGTAAAATGTATCTCTAAACTGTCCTGTGCCACACACTGACTGTTACGCTATTAGCAGTAATCCATGTTAGTACACAGACCACTAAATCAAACAGGCTACTAAATGTCTGTTAAACACTTAGCTGTTGTTCTGCATTTGTGCTTCAAGTCTGAATAAGTGTCCCAATATTTCAGAGGAATACCAGAACACAGGTGGTGAGGAAAGGCTGTAAGGCACGGCATCCAGCCAGAGAACTACTCATGCTGTTGTTTTGGTTTTGTGGAAATCCAGAAATGGCAAATAGTTGTTTTTTTCCTTTACTTCTACTGTTCTGTTATGTACTGAAAATCTCTGATAACGTATGTTTTAACTACATTCAACTACACAAACTATTGGTTACTGGGGGAGTTTCTCATACTGTAAGAATATCTGAAGCGAAAGATTTTATTTGATACTTTACCTAATTGAAATTAAAGTAGCTGTATAATTGTAGTAAGTATGATGTTTTAGAAAAATTGTTCCCATAATCAATGGGTTTTCAGTATCTTCCATAAATAAGTATCTGTTTACTTAATTACTTAATGAGTTGGTAAAAATATGGGCATAACTGCTTCCAGGAATATTTTAAGTGTCTTTTAGTGTTTGTTATAATGTTTGTAGGACAAAATACACAAGTTAAAATCTCAGTTTTCATAACTTGTTTTCTGGTGTATAGTGCAGTAAGAAACACAGTGACTATATAGTTTGTATTACTGTTTAATTAACCTTGCACCTTTTTGTTAATTGTTTAATCCTTTCTGTATTCTTTTGGTCCTGTTATGTGTAGACCTCATGGGAGACAGTAGGGAAGAAGAAACCGCTGGTGAAGGAAGGTCCATCAGAAAGCAAGGAGAACAAGGAGAACAGGGAGAAGAAAGGAGAGAGGGAAGCCAGCAAGGGCCGTACAGCTGCCAGCCGCAAGGGCAAGGGGGCCAGTCGCAGCCGACAGGGTATTGACTCGAGAGATCCTTCACATTAATTCACATCTAACTTAGCGTCGGGCTTTTAGTATTATGTGAAGGTATAAGGTGCTTTTATTTACATAGTTTCTAAATTATGCCACTAAGTTGTGTGCATGTGTTTTTTAAATGCAGCCCGTCCAGAGGAGAATGGCGTGGAGGTGCCACCAGGGGACAGAGGTTCAGATCGAGGTCGAAGGGTCAAAGGTGGCAGAGGTGAGCATATGCACATTAAAACACGTTAAACCTATTTACACCAAGAAAAAAAGTGTATGTTTTTGACGTTTGTGTGAATGTTTTGCAGGATCTGGAGGTCGAGGCAGAGGCAGAGCACCAGCAGGCAGCCGGTTCTCAGCCCAGGGCATGGGGTATGTTGGCAACAGAACAAACACACAAACCGCTACGTTCACTGGAGGTTTCACATCATTTTAGGTCTAAATTGAGTATGTTTTATGATCAGAAAAGAGAGACGTGAGAAATGTGTTTGTTTTGCCATCTAAATCTGTGCATTTGCAAGTGCTGCATTTGCAGCTGGCTTTTGTTCTGTTCCCATAGTTTTGTTTGCACCTAAACGATTTACAAATTTCACTCATTTAGACTTTTATATCCCCCCACAATTACATTTGTCTAGGAAACAATTAATAAAATTTGATTTCACATTGCTCCCAAAAAAATATATTAATGTCCCTGAATCTTAACTAGGACATTTAATCCTGCGGACTACACTTCAGAGGCTGGGACAGGCACAACGCAGACTGAGGTGTGGGACACGGTGGCCAATAACAACAGCACAGATGGGACAGGTAAGCCGCAGAGAACAGGTCGCTTATGGCTTGTGTCTGTACTCATTGCACAAAGCTATACATCCTGAATGTTGTTCTCTGACTTATGGCACTGTATTTAAACTTGTAACAGACTTCACTGGTTGTCTTCTAGTTGCCTGGAGGAACACTTTGGAAGACTGGGCAGCTGAGGACTGGAGTGAGGATGTTAGTGTGAGTTAAACACACTGGGCTAGGACTAAGTAGAAGAAGCTTGTTTGTCACAACACAGTATTTTACTAATAACGATCCTGTCTTGTACCATTGCATATTCCTGCAGCTCTCAGAGACCAAAGTGTTCACCTCCTCATGTGCACCTGCTGCTGAGAACCACATTACACCTGGGCAAAGGTTTGCAACTGCCTTGTTCATAGTGTTATGCTGTGCCAACCCTCTGTTTGTTGGTACTAGGGTCATTTTCAAAACAGTTGCAAAGAATTTTGTATGAGATGCTTTGTAATATCAGTTTTTTCTGTTAATTTTTGCATACTGCAAAAGCTGCACTCACAATGGAAAACCAGCCATACAAAATTTAGCTGTACTTATTTACATATTAAATGCAAAACTTTTGTCTTTTTGCCCTGCAATGTTCTAATTGTCTTGACTATTCCTGTGTTAGTCTGGACCTTGCCTCTCTGCTGCAGAAGCCTGTGGTTGTTGGAAGAGAAACATCTTCCACCTCTGCCTCTCAGAGTCTGGTCTTCACCAACTCCCACCACCACCACCAGCCACCGCAGCAGCAACAGCAACAGCAGCTGCCCTCCCCCCGCAATGCCACCGGCAGCACGAGCTATGCACATGCTGCTCTGGTAAAAGTCTAATCGTTGCATCTGTTATATGATTAGATTTATACACATAAACAAAGTTGATAATTACACTCTCCCTCTTCCTGTCTGTGCTAGTCATCATTTGTGGGAACTGGTTTTGGTGACTTGGGCCAGGCCAAAAGGACTCAGCCCAGCGCTGGGTCACAGATACTGGAACAACTGAAGGGCCCTGGCTTGGGTCCGCTGCCTTCATCTCAGGCTGCGCCTCCGGCCAGCACCCAAGGAGGCAACGCTTCCGTTGGCCGACTTCCGGGCCTTGGAGCATCTGTACCTCCTCCCTCCTCCTCTAGCTGGGACATAAAGGCTTCTGAGTCAAACACCACGTCACTGTCCTCACAATTCAGTCGTAAGTTAGAATGTGCCTCAAGCACGCTAAATGATGTGTTTCATATAGACACGTATATGTGTGTGTGTCTGTGTGTTTTTTTTCATCGACTGTGTTTGCAGGTGAGTTTGGCCTGCAGCCAGAGCCTTCTCTTGTGCTGAGCCAGCTGGTTCAGAGGCACTCCGGTCCCTCCCTGCCTCTGGCACATCAGCCCAGTCCTCCATCACAACAACTGTCATCCCCTGCTTCAGCCTCGCCTGCTCCACAACACACCAGCGTTCCAGCACAGCCAGGCCCAGTGATGTCTGCTGCTGGTGCTAAACCTCCTGCCCCTGGTGCAGGGCTGGACCCTCAGGGCAGCAATACGCCACAGCAGCAGCGGGCACAACTCAAAGGCCAGAAACGAAGGATACCTCCCACATCGAAGGTAGTTAATTGACTGTGAATTTTTTTGAACAGTTGTGTAAAAATGATCCTCTCTAGGTCTGCAATCTTACATTTATCGGATCATGGCAAAAATAGTTTTTTTAAGTTATCAGTATGTTGATGCTTGTAGTTACATGAGCTTAGCAGTGCAACTGATCTTCCTGCCAGATCCCCTCTACAGCGGTGGAAATGCCAGGTTCAGCTGATGTCCCCGGTCTAAACCTCCAGTTTGGAGCTCTAGATTTTGGCTCAGAGTCAGCATTGCCAGAGTTTGGTGTTGTGGACAATTGTGTGAGTGCAGCATCCAGGGAGTCCACGCCAGCTCCAGTACCAGCTGCACAAGGACCAGGGACACAGAGCCAGACAAACATCTACTCCAAACCACTCAGGTACTCTCATTGCTGACTGACTGGTAACATCTCTTTAGTATATGTTGCAGAGACTGTGCATTTAAAGAGCTTTTTTGCAAATTGGACAACACCATCAAAGTACCTCACTGGTAGTGTGTATTAAGGAAAACTATTAAATTATGCATTTTTCTTTACTCATTTTCACTCCGCTGAAATGTCTCTGTTATCTTTCAGTGAATCTCTGGGCAGCCCTCTCTCAGTTGCCCTGCCTCTACCCCTCTCCTCATCGGAGCCAGTATATCACTCCTCCTCGGTGGCATTGCCCAGTCTCGCCTCCTCCTCATTAGGGACTGCCAGTGCCACTATTCCTCTCTCCTCTGCTTCAACAACCTCCACCACCACCTCTTCCTCTGTACCCTCCTCCTCTCCTTTTTCCACTGTGGGCGGAAGTTATGAGGGGACCAATACACCTCACACACGACTGGCCTTTTCCCAAAGCAAAGAGGCAACAGGGCCAGTCATGGTGAGTAGACTTAGTTAACGCAAACACTATAGGATTCTTAACTTTTCTAGTCTGCAGTAATCTGTGAAGAGAACTGCATCCTGTTCAGTAGTTTCTACTATTGTAGATATATTATTATCATATGGTCATACCATAAGTGACTCAACCTGTGGCTGAATTCAGTCTTGTTCAAACTGTTTTTGTTTATAGAGATGCGGCATTGGTTTTTATCTCTTATCAATGTTTGTAGGTAATACTGTGCTGCTTTTTCCTTTTTACCAGAATGGTCTGAATGGTGTCAGGATGTCTGCTGCTCTAGACAGTAAGAGAACTGCTAGTGATTTGTTTGTTCAGTGCACACTTAATATTATAAAATAAAAACAACCACCTATATTATACTATACTCTTAAAAAATGTTTGCCCCTTTTTTTCAGCTTCATCAGCATCCTCCACACCGAAGCCAGAGTCTCCTTCTCTGACCATCAACACCAATGGTGCCCCAGCACCCCCGCCACACTTGTCCTCAGCCCTGCCTGCACATAGCTCTACCACACTCTCCAGCCTGGCACAAGACCTGCCCTCCGCCAGCCAGCTCAACTCCCTCAACAGGTGAGTTGTGTGGTGGAGGACGTAATACATCTTAACACGGCATTTTCTTCTATCTGCTGTTGAACTGCACCCTTTAAAAAAAGTATTTACCACCTAGTTGATTACATTTGCATTGGATTTACAGGCTATTAATTGTTTTACAGAGTGTTGTTCTATGTAGTATTTAAATAAAAGTAGTACTCTGTAAAAGGAAACTCGCACGCTGATTATCCCTCTCCCCTCATTTGCTTCCCTCTGCAGCCATGTCAGCAGTCACTCCTCAGTTTCAGTTCTGGGCTCCAGCTCTCTCACCGTAAGTACCTGTTTGACAGAAGCATGCATAAAAATGGAAGGTTACAGCAGATTTATTCATACAGCAAAAGAAACAATTCCAAATATATTCACTTACTTTCAGATAAGGTTGCTATTTTGACTCTATGAAAAATTGCTATGTCTGTGTTAATACCCAAAACTCTTATACTGCTTTTAAGCTAAACTTTTACTAATGCTGCTAAAATATGAAGCAGTAGACTCCTGGTGCCTGCATGTCCAAAGTGCAGAGAGGTTAAAGACATCTATTCTGCTGTAGATAAGGGCCATTACACAGTACATTTACATTTTGCCCGATTAATTCTCTAAAAGAGGAGGAAAAAACAATGAATACCTCTTTAAATATTAAATCTCTTTTGAATTTCTGTTCTCAGTACACCAGTGTTGACAGCAGTGGTGTTAGCTCACTGGCCCCCTCCTCTGGTGCGTACACATCATCACAGCCCTCAGCCTCAGCCCTACACTCGACCCACAACAGCAGCAACAGTAGCAGCAGCATTAGCCACCTGGCCAACATGGGCAGCACAGTTGGTGGTATCACTGGAACTAGTGGACTTCACTCTGTTGCCACCGCTGCCACCAGCCAAACGCTGGGACTTGGCTCCAATGGAGCTACTGCCACGTCCAACCTTTCTGCACCTAGGACCACACCGCTGCTCTCCTCCTCCACTGGTACACGTCTTAGACACTGGAAGATTTAACTTGTTATGGGTTGTTGTCTGTTTTCTTGACGCAAACTTACTTGAATTTGTGTAATCAGGAGGGATTTTAAGTTGCCCTCGACTGGAGATGGTTCCTCAGATGCATGTAAAAAATCTAAAAGTTAAAGTTGTGTCTTTGTGTTGGCAGGTAAAGCCCCCCCTAATCTGTCCCAGGGAGTGCCTCCTCTACTTCCTAACCAATATATCATGGGCCCAGGGGGGCTGCTGCCAGCATACCCAGTAAGTAGCCCTGCATGCTCTAGACTCATTGTGTACATCTTAAATTCCGTTCAGAACTGAAGTTTTCTTGCTCTGGTCTAAATTAACGGACCATTGTAAAAACGTGCTCCTCTGGTCCATTTTGATAAATCCAAGTAAATAAAAATGCATCACGAGAAGTAGCGAAAGAATTTTCTTCCACCCACTAGATAAACCGATGTGGAGCAAGAACATAAAAGTAAGCACAGGAAGTAGATCTGGTTCTTTACTGGTGATTAATCCTGGGAGTGAATTGCACAATCAGCATTTGTTCACAACTGCGCTGAGCTGGGTAATAAACCAAGCAAAACAAGGAAGCATATTCAGAATGTACCTCAAACAAATATCTTAAAAAGCTAGCATTGTTTCACATTATGTAAGGATGTGCTGTCAACTAGCTGTTAGCTAAAACGTCCTTTATTGAGCTTGGATCATGTCCTTAGAAACAAATCCCTCCAGAATTTGTTTGGGTCCACCCTGAGAACCTTTAGTCGATGGATTGTTGTGCTGTGGTTGTATTGGTATGTGCCGAACTGCAATTGCTGTTCAGACCTTTGCTATCAAAATGTTTAAGTCAGTTTGAGTCAGCCAGATTATTGAGGTCAATTCAAGGGTCAGTTTTGGTGAAAACAAATTGAAAGTTTAGTCTCTCAGAAAAAGTACCGAGGCTCTGTATAGTGAAAATGCCGTTTTGTGTTTGACAGCAGATCTATGGCTATGAGGACCTCCATATGCTCCAGTCCAGACTGCCAATGGTGAGTCACACTACTATAATCAATGTAGTTTTCACTCCGTTACTAAGTTAGTTTAAGTGTTGTTTGTGTGGCTCTTCTCTTCACCTTCTGCTGTTCCTTTAGCCGTCTTTGCAGGATTACTATGGAATCACATTCCCTGGCCCCACAGCAACTCTCTCTGGCAGAGACGGAAACCTAGCCAGTAATCCTTATTCAGGTAAAACCCCTCCGTTCTTGGCTGACTTTATCAAAAGTCCAGTGTTTGTACTCATACACAGCATCCTTATTCGACAGGTGAAGTCACGAAATTTGGCAGGAATGACTCCACCTCTCCAGCACCTCCCACCAGCCTGGCGGCCCCACAGCCTCCCCAAGGCCAGAACCAAGGGCAAAGCCAGGCGCAGCCGCAGCCTCCCCAGGCGCAGCCTCAGCCCCAGGGCCAGCCGCAGCACCACAACAGTCAGCAGGCCTTTCTGCCTCCAGGCTACAGCTACACGGGTCTGCCTTACTACGCTGGAGTACCCGGTGCCGTACCCAGTGCAGCTGCGTTCCAGTACGGCCCCACTATGTTTGTTCCTCCAGGGGGTCCGGGACCAGCTTCGGCCAAGCAGCACAGCATGGGCCTCAGTCTAGGAAATCCCTCAGCCAGCCCGTTTCAGCAGCAGACACAGCAGCAGCCAAGCGGTTACGGCCAGCACACCTTCAGCTCAGGTTTGTGGGCAAACTTGGATAAACCAAAAACTATTTTCAATTAATACAAAATATGCGTATAGTGTGGAAGGTCGGGTGGATTCAAGGCCAAGTAATTCTTATAAAAAATGTTCTTAAGTACCACTTGTAATTTTTTTTTTTGCTCTATAAATGTGTTGTATTGTTTAAAATCTGAGGTTGATGTTTTGCTGTCCAGGGTATGAAGAGCTGACAGCGGGGCCAGCAGGAGTGGACTACAGCAAAGGCTACAACTCTTCCTCACAGGCACAAGCCAAATCTGCTGCTACTGGGCCTGGAAAAGGTAAAAAAAGAAGAAAGAAAACCACCCACTCTTTTCAGTATCCTAATTTGGATTATGGGAAATTATTGACTTAAAATCTATTGTTCTTGCAGGTGTATCAGTGACATCCAGTAACTCTGGGGTACCAGACATCAGCGGAAGTGTTTACAATAAGACTCAGGTGGGGATTAATGCTCCATTCTAAGCATATCCTGCTGCCTTACTGAGTGGATAGTTTTACTACTATAAAATGTTAAGCTCAATTTGTCCTTCGGTCTGCAGTCTTTTGATAAGCAAGGTTTCCATGCGGGGACACCTCCTCCCTTCAACCTTCCATCAGCACTGGGGGGTCCAGGACCTCTAAACCCTGGAGCAGCAGCTGGAGGCTATGCTCCTGCCCCATTCCTCCACATCCTGCCTCACCAGCAACCACACTCTCAGCTGCTGCACCATCACCTAGCTCAGGACGGACAGGTGACTGTTTTCACTTCACAGCTGTCCACCGATTTTTACCTACAGTAAATTACTTTGGTGTTTCATAATGAAGTGTTTTATATTTCTGTGTACAGGGAGGTCCTAGCCAGCGTGGCCAGTCCAGCAGCCTGCAGCAGAAGAGCCAAGTTAACAAGTCGAGCTATGGCAGCTCCCCCTATTGGGCCAACTAAAATGGCTACACTTATGATTCTGCTTTGTGTGTGTGTGTGTTTGTGTGTGGACACACACCAGCACACAGCACCACACTTGCATATCTGACTGACAAGATCACAGAAGGACAAACCATTTACAACACAAGCTAAAACACACACTACCACCCCCCCTTTACTCTGTATATCCCCTTTTCAAATTTATGGCTGTTGTATGTAAAATATATTTATGTATTTATACAGTATATATGTATTGGTAGGACATAAAATGTGGTTTTCTGCATTTTTTTTTATTTTGAAGGACATTTTATTTCAAAATAAATGTGGAAAGATGAGAATGCTAAATCATGGAGATGAAGTTGAATATACTTGAACACAAGCATCTTGTGATGTGGATTTTTTTGTATGCATACATAAACTGAGAATGATGTACATAGATTCTACACATCATTTTCACAGCAAAGGCCTTTTATTTTAGAGGAAATGTTTTTGTAACTTTAGGTCTCCTACAGCTGTGAATCCTTATATTGAGGGTGACTTAATACCTTGATTTTTCTTTTGCCCCATTTCTCAACTCTTTCTAGTTGGCTGGTTTGACCAGCCAGGCCTTGGATTTGATGTCATTTTAACATTGGTTTAATCCTTGTTGTCCAAATTAAAAAAATAAGAACACTTTGTACGGGTCTGCATCAATTTTCACATTTGCTACAGATTTGTACCTACCATTTTCATTCACACAGAAGATAAGTTACTGACTTAAATCCAGAACACTCAGTGTGATAAAGCAGCTGTGACCAATTGACCAAAGGCTATATATGCATAGCACATTCAGGACCTAGACATGAATGGCGTTGGGTCTGTGCCTCCCTGCACAGTGTCCCGATAAAGCTAGCGTAGATTTAGACACCAGTAGCAAAAGATGTTTTTTTTTAGTGGATTATAAATTGGCCCTAAAAGCAATGAGAGTCACATGGGTCCAACAACTGAATCCATTAAAAAGATTAAAACTGCAACAGCTTCGTGTGCCACTCCCCATTATTACAAGACAGTCCTAACGAACTTCAGTTTCAGTTACAGCTTACAGGCATAATGGCAAACCAAGTTTCCACTGAGAAGAAAAAAAAAAAAAGATCTGGACAAAAAAATAAATTTATTTACAGAAGTACAAGTAAATGGCATTAACTTCAAGGCACAGTTCTTTGCAGTCCACCTGCTTTGATGTAGCAAGACCATAACATAAGTTTGCGTAAACAAACTGAAATAGCTAGAGAATTTTAAAAAAGAAAAAAAAACTGTACACAAAAATAAAGTCCCTTTTCAGTCTTTACTCAGAGTTCTCCCTCTTCTTTTTTTTCTTTTTCTTCTCAGACACAGCTTCTACGACAACCTCTGCTGCCTCTGGCTCCACGTCTTCCGCCTTTCGTTTCTTTTTCTTTTTCGATGGAGTCTCCCCTTCAGCTTGATTATCTGTTGCTTCTGCCTCCATCTTTTGTTTCTTCTTTTTTGCAGGAGCATCTCCTGCTCCGTTTTCTGCACCTGTGCTCTCCTCTGCCTGAACCTCCATTTCTTCAGTCACTTGTTTTTTCTTTTTCTTCTTCACTACAGTTGCATCAGCTTCTCCATCCTCCACCTTCAAAAAAATAATTAAATGTCAGGGAAGAACGCAATCAATTTTAACAAATATAAACATCTTTTTCATAACTACAGTGTCTGACTCGCTTCAGTGATCAAGTCCACTTTTTAGGACCTGCCAATGGTTCGGAGTCGGGCTGATATGGCATGTCGTACACTGAGACAGGACCACGTGTGGGTCAAATCTCAAATCAAAACATGCCTGGCCAGAGAATAAAGTCAGCATTTACCTTAGTGTCACCATTAGTATCACCATTTTCTTGAAGTTCTTGCAGTTTCTTCTCACGCTTCTTGCGTTTCTTTTCTTTCTTCTCCATTTTCCGTTTGATCTCTCCTGCAACATCAGTTGCCTGGGGGATGAGGGGCAAGACATTAATCACAATTGACCTATTAAGCTAATCTTCCTCTCCGCCTTAAAAAAAAAAAAAAAAAAAGTTCTAAATGCCGTGTCAGGCTCATTAAATCAGTTTGTACCCTCATTGTCCTCAGGGAAAGATTCAGTCATCATTCACAGCACAGGTAGATCGATTCATCCCTGACCTGCTCAGTGTAGCCCAGGTTTTTACACACTTTGCTTCAAATAGATAAACCAAGCTCACCTCCTTCACAGCCTCTTTCATGACATCCACATTCTTCCGTGGCACTTCACCAGTCTCGTAGAAAGACAAACGCTCTTCCACCTGTTCGCGCAATTTGTCACCAAACACACTCGTGGGTACCTCTGCAAAAAAGAAGCAAAAAAACCCAAACTTAATGCCAGGTGAGGATTACAGTGGGCTTAACAGAGTCTTAACAGATGTGATTTTGCTCAGAAAATAGTGTCTCAACATCAACCCGGGGGATGAATGCTGTTGACGAAAAATAGGAGCATCACAGCAATTACACCACATGAACCAAGTTAAGAAATTAACCTAAAGCAGCAACTTCTCACTCACCAGAGAAACAGTCGATACGAGAGGCAATAGTGCACTTGTTGGCCAGATATCTGGAGATGCGGCCTTTGTTCTTGGCAGCGGCACGTCCAATGAAGGTTGAGTGGAAGATGAGGCCGTACTTGGGGGTATTGCCACGCGTCTTTAGAGCTCTGGGTGAGAATACAGCTGCTTTTACATTCAAGATGAACAATTACGGAAACTGTTTAATGCCATTCACAGTTTTGTATGAAGGGATTGTATCTAATTTAAAGTTTGTAAATCGTTAACAATGACAACACTATGGCCAATAATTAACTACAACATGAAATTCAGGGGCTCTAAGAGGTAAAGTTTTATGGCATACACTGGTAAATTGGAATATTACTCCATTTACATTGTGCAAATTTAACATCTCTAAAATAAGGAAGTTTAAAATAGCTTTTCTAATTTGCTACCTCAACACCGTGAGTGGCTGCTCAGACTGTGGGGGTGCATTAGGGCGAGAGGGATCACCCCAGAGTGGTTTTCTCTGGTCACCCTGCTCGGCTCCAGCCCAGCCCTGCCATCACTGCAACCACTTGTTTCCCCAGCAGGGAAGGGGTGCCCCAGTACCTGAACAGGGCCTTCTCTGCTCCCAGGATCTGGACTGTGGAGGCTGGGTACTTGGCCAGGTTGGTTAGACTGCCAGCATGGGAGATCAGGCGAGCTCCCACCTAAAATAAAACAGAGAAAAGGTGATACTGTCAG
Source organism: Channa striata (assembly GCA_033026295.1). Taxonomy (NCBI): domain Eukaryota; kingdom Metazoa; phylum Chordata; class Actinopteri; order Anabantiformes; family Channidae; genus Channa; species Channa striata. The sequence continues at coordinate 19,416,824 of CM065168.1, read as the reverse complement.
TTCCAGATGTACATAACTCTGATAACTTTGATGTAATGGGAATACAATTTGAGGACCATCAGCACCGGATGTGTTTCATCACACATATTCAGTGGATTGACAGATTTAGGTATAACATCATTGGTCCATTTGTGCTGTAAAGACTATACAGATTCTACTCACCACTTCTCCAATTAAGGCTGCCAGGTTTGGAGCCACTTGGCTCATCTTTGAACGTAAGTATTCCTGCAGCTCCAGTCGATAGGCTGCCAGAGACACTACACGATTAGAGAACCTCTCGATGTTGATGAGATCAATCGGAGAGATGTCCATACCTGAAAAACAGTCAAGTGAGGGGGTTGTAAGAAAAAAGTGTGCTACTATTCATACTGATTTATGCAGCGGGTACTGCTTCCAGCATTACATAAAAAAGTTAAATTGTCCATCTCAATGTGTGCTTGTTTCTCCCGACAGGATCCGCAGTGAGGGTGTGTGCCATCACCACAGGTTTATGAGAGAGCTACTCTGCCCCCCTGTGTTAGGCACCAAGGACAGGTAAAGGTCCAGGGTGGGCAAAAAAGGGGCAATATAATTATGGTAAGATGCTGAAGCCTAAAAATATACCAAAAAGGTTTTGCTCACCCATAGAGGAACGCGATGCGTCCAGGATGGCTTGAGCCTTGGCGCTGTCCATCACAACCTCTTCCAGGCTTTCCAGACTCTCCTCTGTCAACTCTTTCCTGTTTCCGATGAGCTGAGCCAAGCGGCAGTACATCGAGTTCTCTGACACAATCTTGATGAGCTCTGGGAAGTGGTAGCCATACCATTCACTGCAGACGTAAAACGGATTGTTAAAATGACCACCACCACTTGGAGGGATGACAATAACATTTTGTCTCAACATATAACAATATTTTGATTTGTGCATGCGCAATAGTGAGGCAAATTAATGACTCCATGTAATTCTTTTGAAAACAAAAGGGGCAACAACAGTTACTCTGTCGACAGCAGTTGTAGGTCACTTTAAGGTTTTAATCTAGTTTTTTCTCCCTCCAAATCTAATCCCTACACTCACATGCATATGCACGGATGCTCTACAAAAGCGTTGCTCATGTAACGTTCAGTTTTGTGGATGAACGAATAATTTAACTTATCGAATTGCAGAAAAACAAACGTGTTAACAGTGAACTTGAGCAGCAAATGTGTCCCTACACTCTGGATAGCCTAGTTCCTCAGAGTCGCATTCACCGAGAAACTAGGATGCAGAAGGATGACCATGCAAAGCATCATAAGTTGTGTTTTGATTAAAACCATCACCATAATGAGTTTGAAATGATCCGTTCTTTCCAAATTGAGCCATACGAGTCATCTACTGAAAATCCCTTTGTATTTCACATCACAAAACATACATATCAAAATAGTTAAAAACAAAAACACTTTTATATCTTGACAACAAGATGCAATAGGTGTCTCTCCCAACAGTACTGTCCGACCAGATATAATCTAGAAGAGCAGGTATGTTAGGAGAGATTAATGTCCCTCCTGTTTCTATACAGCCAGCACTCTAGGGTGTGCTGTCTGTGGTAAGCATTAGGAGAGTGTGTGACCCCCCCCCCAAAAAACTTCAAACATAGCTGTCACCACAACTATACCATGTGACAGAAAGTGAAAGCCAAGCTCAAACAGTTGCTAAACACAAAAACAGAGCTTTTCACGTTTCATCTCAAGTGCACATGCAATATTTCTACCAGTTGATAAATCTTACTTTAGTAATTAGAAAAGTAGAACCTACCGGACACGCATGGAGAAGGTGTTTATGTCTTTGTCCAGCTGATCCAGCAGAGCAATGGACTGGATGATCATGTTGTCCGCCCTGTTGACATTAAATTTGACCTTAGCTCTTGAGTAGCTGTGGCCAAGACCTAGCTGCGCCTTGGAGGCAGCCTGGGCAGTGAGGCCCTTTACCAGGGCGTGGAAGTGAAGACGCACACCTGACAGGACAGAACAGATAAAAACCATTTGTTGATGCAAAGTGGAGCAGTGGCACAACAGCATGTAACAAAGTGGCTGTTCAGATTTTCAGTATGAACCTTCATTCTTTTCAGGATTAAATAGGCACATCACAACAGGCCACATTTATCAAGGTTCCTAAATTAATGCCTCAGATCCAAAACTTCTAGACAATTTAAAACTGTCACCAAACAATGAATTCATATGTTTAACATCTCCTCACCTCTGGCTATTTCAGCAACTACACCACTTGTCTGGATAGAAATGCTAAATTCTTCTTGTAAAGCTGCTCCTATTTTGGCGTCCGAAACCCCCAGCACAGCTTTCTTCTTCACCGAACGAGGAAGGTTTGTCTCAAGAAACAGTTTCAGGTCAGCATGAACCACACCTGCAGGAGAGGAGGGGGACAGATGTATGCCATTTTGAAAACAGGAACACCTGATAATTTGTCATTTGGTTTACATTTTAAAATGCACAACCTAATGCAGTAGGTTGTTGGGTAGATCTCAAAAACTCCTCCCAGGGTGTAAGAAACATTTATAATCATAATATTAATGCGTCACTCCTGTACTTTATTATACTGTCCTCAGATGTTCAGAATTAACATTAGGCTGTCAGCTTATTCACTCAGTGGATTGACAGATTACAAAACCATCATTACAACTGAGGACATATAAACACTAAAAAAACAACCCACCTTCAGAAATGGCATTCATGTTCTCCAGGGCGGCCTGGGCCGACTTGAAGGGGAAAAAGGCAGCCAGGCTCACCATGCTGTTGAACTTTGCGAGGCTCAGCACGCTCTCCTCGACCTGAAACACACACACTGGTTACTTGGGCTGTAAAACACGTAATCCCAGCATGGGGCTTTGAGGAGAGGATACCGACCTGAGGCAGTAGCATGCCGATCTCTTCCACCTCCTTCACGGCGAACAGCGCGTAGCCCGCCGCATGCTCGAACAACACGTGCAACAGCACCTGCGGAGGGTCGAAGAAAACGTGAGACCACATGTTTTTCATTTTCACCACATCCTCTGTACGACGATCGCACACACTTTGTGTCCAACGTGAGGTCCACCTGTGCCCACGTGGTCCTCTGCCACGTTTTCGGTTAACGTCGTTTCTAAAACCCCACAGCTCAAACGTGGGATACGGACTTTAAATCCCTAAAGTCACTCAAACGTTAGCTAACGTTAGTACATGGTAACAAATTTAATTACGCAACAACGCTGGCGTAGTGATGAACCCACGTGTGGAACTGGGCCCATGCGGATAGCACTATTAGCGTTAAGCTAACGTATGCTAGCTGCCCAGCTAAAGTTCAGCTAATGTGCAGCAGCAAATAGCAAAAATCAACGGCTTCCATTTTTACGGTTTCGACTAGAATAAGTGCTCGACACACTATGTGCAATGGAAATTTAGATGATTATATTTCCACTAAAGTTAGTGTTAGCCACATCGGTGGCTAACGTTAGCTGCGCCACTCATGTTGAAAGGCCTTCCTCCGGATAAAGGCAGTAAAAAGATAATAACAATTTCTATGTAAAAGTATTGGGAACTCCAAAGAACACATTAAATTAAAGCACAATAAAAACTATATATTCCCACCCAAGCACCACTTATCTTACCATGATTAATAAATCTCTGCAGCAGCACGCGCTACGTGTCTGCTCTGCGCCTCCAACTCGGGGAAAAGACGTCGACGGCGCGTGCAGCAGACTGCCACACAGTTCAAATACCGCGATACTATCCTGACAACGCGAGATCCACGCACAGAAGCCTTACACGCTCCATTCTTGTTATTTGGAACCATCGTTTGTGGAGTTTAATGAAATTAGTTCTAAATAGAAAAATGCCACTACATTTTTCTTTCCAAAAGTCCATTGTGTGCAGCATTCCCAGCAGTGAACTAAGCAGTAACTGAGGGTTGGTTTATGGGACCAAACTGTGTTCTTTCCCCACTCGGATAGGGGGACATTTTGAATTTGCCTGTAATACTCAACCTCATGCAGAAACTTCACATTGTCATTAAGTCCAATTTTTTTTTGAATATCTAATAATAAAAAATCACATTTACACATGTGACATTTGAAACACTTCACAAAGGTTTTGCCACTGCAGCCTGCATTTCTACATCGCAAAGCAGTTCTTGCATCAACCATCTATGGCTAATAAACTAAGCCATAGTTTTTTAAGCTGTCCGGGTGATGCTTGAGAAATCCCTCGCTTCTTCATCATCAGTGCTCCTCACATCACATTCAGCAGATTTGGCCTGCGAAAGCAGCTGCTTAAATTCAACATACTGGAAGATGACCTTCCTTTGTCTCCCAGAGGTCTTGCTGTCTGGCCAGTACTGGATCTAGGTGTTAGTATCGTGCAGACAGTCCACTTCATCTGTGTCTGGTCTAGATCGGCCTGACATCCAATAGTAACTAATCATGCAGTCGCACATATCCTCTCCTCCCATGTTGTGATTGTACTCAGATATAAATGCAGATCTCAACACATATGTGGTGCTTTTCTTTACTGGACTATCTTAAACAACTGCTCTGTGTTTTTGTTCCACAGACTGTGAAGCCTTGAGAAGTGATTTGTTATCTTGCCACTTTGTCACAGCAAGTACCACAGGTTCCCTTAACAAGATATTATTTGCTTCTATCAGTCGCCTGTCACCTGCAGTACCTTCCATTTTATATGAAAACATAGATTTATTAATTCCTCATGTCCAACATGGAGGACATCAGAATTAAGTGTTGTTTTCTTTACTTTTCTTATGCCCATAAAACACAGTTGTCTGTTTGGCAGCCATTTTTGAAAGACAGATCTTCTGGTTCACTGGATAAACTCAGAAGAATTAGACTATCATTGAAAAGCCCAGGATGTCCTTGACACACCACAAATTTTATCATTGCAAATTGTTTTTTAAATAAAGTTTTAAAACTGTTATCCCCTACAGAGGACAATAATCTATTGCTGGGACTCAAGAGGATATAAAGATATAAATAAATATATCCATGTACATAAAACCATATTGTAAATCACAATGAAGTGTGTAGAGAGAGATACAAATATGTTCTCATGTACTTTAAATGTAATAAACCAGATACAAAGGTAGTAATGTTTTGAACTGTTCACTTCTACAGAGTATTTTGACAGCAATATAATCCCAAGCTGCCAAACTTAGCATTTCAGAACCACATAGGAAAACAGGTCATACTTGCTTTTATATTTTGAAAAAAGGCATCATTAAACATCTGTGTCATTAGGTTTCCAAGGAAATAAAGCATGTTGGTCTGTGTACACACATAAATCCTGGGCAGGTCATAAATGTCACATTGTGGTGGATATTACCGTTGTGCAGAGAATTTATAATGGAACTCTTTAGTTAGGTCACCTCCTGGCTGCTACACACACACACAGAAAGAGAGAGAGGAGTCCAGTAAATTTATCACTCAAGAATATTTTTCAGTTTTTTTGCTCGGTGGCCCAAATGAACACTAAAGTTAAATTTTACATCTAACTTTACAGCCTATTTTAAAAATCATTTTATCTTCCTCAGATATATAAAGGTTAAATTAAAGCAAATTATTTTTGTGTGATAATTACTGCTTTGTGTACTAAAAGGGCCTGTCCAACTTAACAAGTAATTGGCCATAGGCTACTGTTTCACCTCAAACTGTTCATTACACCTCACTATGTATAATTTGCCCACAATGTGCGTACCACTGTAATAAAAAGACAGATTTCTGAGTAATGCCTGTGTTTCCAGGAACATGGAGGATAGTGCTCGAAGGAGCCTACCGAGGAGCGGATGTGAGGGAGGACAGTAAAAGCCCAGATAAATAAGGAGAGGGCTGGATAAAAAGGTTCATTGGGACAGCCTAATTTCAAACAGGTGGACCTCTGCTCATCCTAAAGCCCTAAGGAACTTCCCAAGACCAACACAGAATGTAAGTAACACAAAGCTTCTTCTGTCTCTGCCTCTCAGGCTTCCCCTCACCCTCTGTTACTCCCATATTTCTCCTCTGTTGCCGTTCTCTTACACTACATTTATGCACGGAGGCGTTTTGCTGTTGTAGCCATGGCTGATTCACTCTGGTCTCTTATCTGTCTTGTCAGTGGTGTAGTTTATTGTTTGCTGCATCCCTTTCCTCCTCCCACCTCGCTTTTTCACTATCTGCTATCTATTTGTCAACTGCATAATGACCTTTGTCCTTTGTCCTCTAAACTCAGTTTCAAAAACACTGAACACGCACAAATAGTGTATATGCCCTTATTTGACTCCTGTTTCTTGCTGTTGAAAATATTCTTAAAAAAATTTTTAAGTGCCACTCACTACTGTCCATGTAGAAACATAGACTGAACTTTGATATGCGTATTCATGTGTGTTAAATGTATGTGTCCAGTACAGAGCAGGATAAGGATGCGAGTGTTGATGGCTGGATGTGTGATGGTGGTGTGTCTAGTGGTACTGCTGACTGACAGGACAGAGGGACACATCACCTTCTTCAGCCCAAAGGAGATGATGCTGATGAAGGTAAACGTTGTCATTGATTGGATAATGTGGATTTGTGGGGACATTTTCACTGTTTTCTGATGTTTTATCTTAAAACTAAATACTTAAAAATAGTTACAGGAATTTCACAGTCCTACACTAAACAATAAGTGATGATGGAACTAGAATAATACCAAACCTACCAAAGTTTCATCAGAGTTTCATCAGATTACACTGTCCTGTGGTGTTACAGGATGAGGTTAAAGATGATTAAACAATTAGATTTTAAAAGTGTGTTGTTTAACAAAGTTATGTCATCTAAAGTAACAATATGGTTGGACAACATGTTTCTGAGATTCTGAGGAAGAAGTAAATTATAGGACATCAAGGCCTTTATGTCTTTTAGGCATGCTTGTTGTTTGATTAATTAATTTGTTTCATCTGGTGTGAAATATTAATATTGTGAATACAATTTAATCAATGTTAAATTAATTTGTAAATCAATTAAACATTGTTTTATAATAATGTTGCCAAGAGGAGACATAAATAAAATAAAAAGTATTGGTCCTAACACAGAGCCTTGTGGAACTCCATAACTAACTTTTGTGTGTGTGGAAGATTTATCATTAACAAGAACAAATTGAAATCTATCTGAAAGATAAGATTTAAACCATCTTAGTGCACTTCCTTTAATCCCAACTACATCTTCCAGTCTCTGTAAAAAAATTTGTGATCAATGGTGTCAAATGCAGCACTAAGATCTGACAGAACCGTATAGAGACTAGTCCATTATCTGAAGCCAGAAGAAGATCGTTGGTGACTTTAATCACTGCGGTTTCTGTGCTATGATGAACTCTAAGTCCTGACTGAAAGTCTTCAGACAAGTCGTTTCTGCGCAGGTGATCACATAATTGCTTTGCAACTACTTTTTGAAGTATTTTAGAAATTAAAGGGGAGATGGGATATTGGTCTGTAATTGGCTAAGACACCTGGATCCAGACAAGGTTTTTAAGTAGAGGTTTGATTACAGCTGCCTTATAGGCCTTTGGTACATATCCTGTTTGTAAAGATAGATTAATGATATCTAAGAGGAATGTGTCTAATAAGGGTAGAGCATCTTTGAGCAGTCTAAATGAAATAGGGTCTAGCACACATATTGTTGGTTTTGATGACGTAATAGTTGAAGTTAGCTCAGCGAAATCTATGGGCACAAAACAGTCTAAAAGAGACTGAAGCCTTACTGATGATTCTAATGCTGTTGTATTTGTTGGTAGGGTCTGCTGAATTTTCTCTCTAATAGCAACAGTTTTTTTTTGTGAAGAAAGCCATGAAGTCATTGCTGCTCAGCGTTGAGGGAATACTAGTTTAAACTGAACTATGGCTCTTAGTCAGCCTCACTACAGTGCTGAAAAAAGAAACTGGGGTTGTTTTTATTTTCTATTAGTGATGAATAATATGCTGGTCTGGCTTTACAGAGCTTGACTAAAACTAGGGTGTGACTAAAATAATGAGTGGGTTCATTTAATTTTTGAGAAAAAAAATCTAATGAGGAAGTAAATGCCGTGTTGAGGGAGGTACTGTCAGCATCTACATGAATGTTAAAAAAGGACTGGAGGACGGTACACAATAACAAATAGAAGTGGTTTTGATTTTGAGTTTTCCAGATTAGGTGTGAAATGCTCAGACTAAGGCTCTCACATGAGTTATAATTATGTTTAGGTCTGGGGTTTTATTGGTAAGCTTGAGGCATAGATTGTAGCTACTCCTTCAACTCGGAGCGAGCTTCCAGGAACATGATGATTAATGTGACTTGGTGGGGTCAATTCATTTAAACTGACATATTCTTCCTGCTGCAACCAAATTTCAGTAAGACAAAATAAATCGAATTGATGATCGCTTATTAAGTGATTTACTAACAGAGATTTAGATGACAGAGATCTGATACTTGATAATCTACATTTAATTGTTTTAGGTTTTTGTTCAGTAAGAGGAGCAGTTTTAACTTTTATCAGGTTATTATGAATAACTCCAACAGCAGCCAAGTGTCCAGTTGGCTAACCCTGAGAATTTGAAAACTATGTTTTAAAAAGGCAACATCTCACACAGTTGTTCTGTATTGGTGTAAACTTACTCAGGAAGTAAAGCTGAGTCTTGTTAATGTATCTTATTTCATAATGTTCAACTACTTATGGCGTTGACAGTATGTATGCTCCTGTTCTGGGTTTGTGCTGTTCTGCAGGAACGTGATGGAAGAAAAGAAATGGAGCCTCGGTTGGTGGATGCTCAGTTTGAAGAGGTTAATGTTCAACAGCTTCCACGAGTGGAGCGAGGTGGAAATCCTGTGAGCACAAATATGCACAGCACCCCCTCAATCACCACAACAATTGTGTCATTAATCCAAAAACGTCAAACACTTATATGGATATGTAGGGTGAAACCGTGAAGATTGGCATGTGTCTTTCACCCAAACAGTTGGATCATGGGGCTCCAGCACTCGACGAGATCCTCCATGAAATAGTGGAAAAGCGTCAGAAAGGTCCAGCAGAAGTAATATTTGTTAAAATATCTACATCATTACCTTGTGTCTACTAATGTTTGTCCTCTGAGTGTTTTTCCTCTGAGTAAAAACCTCTTTGGTAACTGTACTGTTCTCCCACTCTCTCCCCAGCCAAATAGTGAAGCCAAAGACACCAGTGGATGAATGCTGTGTGAATTCAACCCAAAGTACTGGATGAATAAATGTTTTATTAAATTAATTAATCAGACAATAAATGCAAGAGATTGTCACTCATTAGAGGCTCTGTTGTATTGCCACTTGTTTAACACTTCAGCTTGGTAAAGCTGCAAGTCAGCATCTTTGTAAGGAAAACAGTTTATCAGGAAAGATACAGTACAAGTTATTTGTATGAATGCTCAGAAAATGTCACTGCTGTTTTTTAATAAATTTGGCATGTAATTCAAACCAATGCATTCATTTAAAAAAATGTTTATTTCTTATAATAATACATTGAGCTGTTATTTGAAGGTAACAAACTTAATATATTTGTAGTTAAAAAAACAGAGACAAGAATACACATCATTAATAATAATGAATTATACCAATATGCAAGATTAATTTGAACTTTACCTTAAAAATTATGTTAGTTAATAAAGTTAATAAATTTAGAAACTTCACCTGTTGATTGTTAACAATGCCCATCGCATTTTGTTAGAAATCCTTCTTGCCAGACGTTCACTGAGGTGAGGCTGGAATTTGACCCTTTTTCTGTTATAAAACCTTCATTTGCCTAACAGTGGTTTCAGAGTTTTGACGTCAGTCTCTCACAGATTTCAAAGTCCTTGACTGCTAGTGCAGCGTCTCGAGCTAAAGGCGCAGGAAGAGCCAGGGAACAGTCGCTGTCAAAATACTTCCCGGTTATCCCCTCCGTTTCCTCTGCTACAGCACAGTAGATGGAGCTGACTGCACCTTCTTCTGCAGACTGACGGAGGCAAAGACGGTGAAGAGAAATGTGACAGAGACAAAAAAACAACACAAACCAAAAAAATACATAGAAATCTGTGCAAGCATCTCTGCCCTGATGCGTGACTAGAATATGTGGCTGCTGAGCAGACTACACTGTCCCTACAAGCACACATCGCAGATCCACACCACAGCACGAGGAGAGGTGCTGGGTAGATGAATGTAGTATATGAAAGCTGTGTGTGCACATGCATGTGTGTTCTTGTTAATTCATCTCACACGATGTATTTGTAAAAGTGAGTTTGTGCCAAATCTGTTAATTACTGCAGACAATTAATTTAAGCTTAAGCTGACTTTGATTCAAGGTTTAAGGCAAATGATGTCAGAATCTATCCTAACACACTAATGCAATTTCAAATATAAAAGTTACATCAGTTACATGGGTGACTTAAAAGAAATTCACAAATGCCGCAACAACTAATTAGGGTCAACCTGAATTATTGCAAAGCAGATTAATTTTGTCCAGTACTTTGAATGGACAATATAATGCAATAATGTACTCACCTTGAAAAAGAAAAATCCAATGATGTTGAAAAGGCAGCGAATGATAAGCGGATAGTGTCTCATCACTTCGGTCATGACCACACCGGGGTGGACAGAGTTTGCAGTGACGCCTACGTGGGCATGAACACACAGAGACACATGCTGCATCAGAAACACAGAAACACTGGGAAGGAGAAAATCAGTAAGCCAAGCAATCTGTGACGCTTGTTATGTCTGGTTTTAAACTTCTTCTTCTTAGTGGCAACAGGATTTGTTTGTCTAGCTTCCCATTTGCATTGTATTATATATATATCAGATATATTGATATCTATAGCACTTGATCAATATGAAAGCCCATGCAATAGTTAAGTGATGAATGGAATCATAATAACTTTATTTTATTGCACCTGTCCCCTGTAGCCTGCGTGCTAGTTCATTGGTGCAGATGACATTGTGCAGCTTAGTGTGGTTGTAAACATTATCCATGAAATAAGTGATGTTGTCCCCGTGAAAATGAGAGAAGTCCACTCGACCCCTCCAATGGTTAACTGAGCTGAGGGTGACAATACGGGCCGGAGCTGAGCGCTTCATGAGGTCTAGAATAAAACAGATACAGGAAAGGCATGAAAGAGAAAATGAAAGGCTTAATGTTATCACGTCATGACAATGCCAGTCAGTTGTATAATCATCGTTTTATATCCACAGTATAGCTGCTGTATTAGAAAACCGACAACAGAGTCTTACCCAGCAGCAACATGGTGAGCAGGAATGGCCCTAAATGGTTGGTGGCAAAAGAAACTTCAAAACCATCTTTGGTTATCTGCCTGGGTAAACCTGATTGTACAATAATTTTTCAAAGTGTGATTAGCAATAATATTTAAAAAAATAATAAATTATACATACACACAAATACAAGAATGTGGAGGCACATCTTGTTTTTGCTGCCATATGTCTAACAGATGACAGTGAAAAGTTTTTGCTGTGCTGTGCATACTTGATTCATTCATTAGTCACTTTAAAATGCAAACTCTCAAGAAATCAAGGTTGCAAAATCTGCCAAATTCTTTTATTTGAAAATTCTGATCAGACTGTGATTCATTCAAATTACAAAACCCTTCAGTGGAGTTTTAAAGTGACTTATTCCATTTCTGCTGTGTACAGTGTAGGTAGCCTTCACCTGATACTCCAGCATTATTGACAAGTATGTGTAGAGCTTTCTCTTCCTCAAGAATTCTCTCAGCAAACTCCTTGACAGAGTCCAGAGATGACAGGTCTACCAATCGTAGGTGGACGTTGGAGTTTCCTGTCTTGCTACGATTTCGTTAAGTGCTGCTCTTCCGCGGGCCTCACTTCGACAGGCTATAATAACACGTGCCCCACGGCGTGCAAAGTCCAGGGCAATGAATTTCCCAATACCTAGCAGAGAAAAAAAGAGAGTTTGACACGATCAACAGGCAACGTTTTGGAACTGGAAACACACTAAAATAAGGGCAACAAGGCTGACATGCTGCTGTGGTTGGCGTAGTGTGAACAGCATTTAAATTCAGGATCGCTTTTTAAACCTTTTTAGACTCTCAGTTTTAGAATCTCAGTTGATCACAAGCATCTGGAATAAATCTTTGAGGAATTTGCATGTTTCCTTGTTGTGTTCCCTTTTGGGCCCCTAGAGTGTTCCCGAACAGCACACACAGGCTTTTCTAAATCCGTGCTGGTTCGAGGTCTCTGAACCTACAGCAGGTAACTTAAGGTGGACTGTAGGTCACAGTACAGCTAACATGCGATAAAGGAAGGCATTTTTAAATGTGGACACAGGTAGAGGATATAAATGCATTTATATATGTGTCTCAGCAAGGGAAGCTCAAGTGATATTATTGTGTAAGGTTCCACATCGATAACACGTAACCTGTCATAAGTGTAATAGCAAATAAAAATCCAGGGGCCTGAGACTGAAAGGTGGCAGCATTCTACTCTCCAGGACTGAAAGAGTACTTTAAAGAATAACTTCGGTCATTTTCGAAATTATTTGAAATTATTTCTAAATAGTGTTGTCCACATTCACCAAACACTAAAACCAACACTGAATGTTTTCTGCCAACATTTCATATTAGTGAGGAGGCTGATAAAGTCAACCTCTAGCAATCACTAACAATTGGTTTTCTCCGGACAGAAATATCTTTCGAACAAATCTGGACTGTAACCTTCCTGTTTTGAAGCTATTTATGGCCTGGCTTTCCTCTGGATTTGTTTCAGATTAACCCGGCCTTTTTTGGAATTCACTACAGACCAAGATCCTCAAGGCATTACCACTGACATTCTTGTGAGTTCCTTATTGTCTTTTGTTGTTTTGGGTGCTTTCATCTTCTCTGCTTTCTTAATGCATATTCTTACTGCATGGCCTTTTTTAAATTACTGGGTACTAATTATCTGTTTGCATAGGATAGTCTCTTTCTGTTATAAGTTTCAGGTTTGGTCTTGAATGCCTTGTTTAGTAGTAGTTATTCGAGTTCTGTTTTAGCATTTGAGTTTCTACTTAGTTATTTTCTCATAGTTTGTCTAGTTCGTTTATGTATGTGCGTTTACTGAAATTTTGTTTTTGTTCTTTTAAGAAATTTTTATTTTTTGCTCTGTTTTTTTGTCACAACGCTCAGGATTCTTAATTATAATGCCCCACCTTTCACAGTACGAACTATCAAAACTAGTCTGGTGAACTAGCCTGATGACCTGGTGACATAAAAAAAAGATGCTAGCCTTCATGGATGCTACTGAGGCATTTAAGTTCTTTTAAAGTTGGCAACCAGAGCCTGTTAATGAGCCCCCTTTTTCCAGTTCCTGTGCTAGTGCCAAGGTCGCCTGGCACCTGACCGGAAGCCAAGGTTGGTTAATGCCCAGCAATTTCCTGTTACTGTTCCTGTTCTTGTGGCTGGGTCGGTCAGCTTCAGTCCAGTTACTGCTTTTCCACTTCCTGCTTGTCCAGTTCCTGTGCTAGTGCCAAGGTCAGCTGGCATCCGTCCAGCTCATGCTCGTAAAATTCCTGTTCCTGCGCTGAGGCCGCCTGCTGCCCACCCAGTTCCTGCTCATTAAGTTCCTGCCTGTCACGTTCCTGCTCTTCCAGTACATGTTCCTGCCTTGAGGTCGGCGGGCACCTCGACCAGTTCCTGTGCCAAGGTCACCAGGTGCCTGTCCAGTTCCTCTTGCTGCGCCGAGGTCCGCCAGTGCCTGCCCAGTTTCTTTTTGTCCAGTTTCCGTTACTGCGCCGAGGTCGGGCCAGCACCCCATCCTGTTCCTGTTTTTCCAGCTGTTGTTTCTGTGTCAAGGTGGCCTGGCACCTGACCGGAAGCCAAGGTCGGCTAATGCCCAGCAATTTCCTGTTACTGTTCCTGTTCTTGTGGCTGGGTCGGTCAGCTTCCGTCCAGTTCCTGCTTTTCCACTTCCTGCTTGTCCAGTTCCTGTGCTAGTGCCAAGGTCAGCTGGCGTCCGTCCAGGTCATGCTTGTAAAATTCCTGTTCCTGCGCTGAGGCCGCCTGGTGCCCACCCAGTTCCTGCTCGTCAAGTTCCTGCCTGTCACGTTCCTGCTCTTCCAGTACATGTTCTTTTGCCAAGGTCGCCCGGTGCCTGTCCAGTTCCTGTTGCTGCGCCGAGGTCGGCCAGCGCTTGTCACGTTCCTGTTTGTCCTGTTACTGTTCCTGTGCCAAGGTCACCCAGCACCTGCCAAGTTTCTTTTTGTCCAGTTTCTGTTACTGCGCCGAAGTTGGGCCAGCACTCCATCCTGTTCCTGTTTGTCCAGCTCCTGTTCCTGTGTCGAGGTGGCCTGGCACCTGACCGGAAGCCAAGGTCAGCTAATGCCCAGCAAGTTCCTGCTACTGTTCCTGTTCTTGTGGCTGGGTCGGTCAGCTTCCGTCCAGTTCCTGCTTGTTCAGTTCCTGTGCCATTGCCAAGGTCAGCCGTCCAAGTCATGCTCGTAAAGTTCCTATTTGTCTAGTTCTTTTTCCTGCGCTGAGGTCGCCTGCTGACCGCCCAGTTCCTGCTCGTCAAGTTCCTACCCGCACATGCTCCTGTTCTGTTCAGCCGGATTCTAGATGGCCCTTGAGACGGGGGGTTCTGATAGGATTCTGGTCCCTTTGCCTTTCATCATCATCATCATTATTACCCCTGCAAGTTTTTACTGAAGGGCTTGTGTATAATTTTGTGGTTGCTAGCATGTCATGTTATTTTCTAGTGCGTCTCCCTAATCTTCTTCAGCCTTTCCCTCTCTCCAGCCATTGATACTGTTTGTGAGTCTGTTGATAACTCTAGTAGATTTGTTAGATTTTCTGTTATAAAGTTAGCCTCCTCATTTTGAGTTATTATTAGAGATGGGAAATATGAATCTTTTGAATGACTCGGATCTCTGACTCTCGAACTGTAAATTGAACGAATCATTTTGAGTCATTTCGTTCACTTCGTTCATCTTACACCACGTGACGCTGTATCCCTCTTGTGGCCGTTGTTAAAAGGGCCGCAGTTCTCAAACACTATATACTGAAGACGACCTGGTTTGATTCAGCTGACAAATTATAATAAACAAACTGCCACAAGCAATTCAAACCATGTGAAAACCTAGGAAAGCAAATACACACCACAATAAAGTGACTTGTGTCCTATGTCCTCCCTGCCATTGTTGTTTAACAGCGCTACAGTGACTTGGTGGCTGTCACGTGACAAATGAACGAAAGAACGATCCATAAAGATCCGCAACGATCCAGATTAACGATTTGTGAGAGAACTGTAGTACTTGCTGTTCGCCACGGAGCAGCCTGGCTGTCACGTGACAAAAGATCGAGGGCCCGAAGACTGACGCACAGCTCAGTGAGTCGTGAACGAATCATTTCTGTTTCCTGTCCTGCTTACTGAGCTTATGCAGCTGCTGCCATGTGGCGAGAGAAGGTACTGCAGGAAAATGAACGAATCACTCACTGAGACGACTCATTACTCCCAAGTCATATGCAAGATTCATTCACATTGAACGAATCATTCACGAAAGATACATCACTAGTTATTATTTCATAGTGTTAGCCTCTCTTTAAGAGTGGTTTTGTTTAAAGTGCTTGCCTCCTCACTAGAGTGATTTTTGTTATAGTCCTAGTCTCTGCCTTTGAGTTAATCTTGTTATCTCCTCAAGTGCCTGTGCTGAGGAGTGTCAGGAGTACATGTGTTAATTAATAACTGTGTCAGTGTGTGTTAATAAACCTTTTGCACTCTGCGAGTCTCAGCTTTTGCTTTTTGGTCCTCTAGTCACAGTAACTAGTTATGGTAACCATTACAATATGATTAAATATGTGCACTCTATAAAAAAAAAAAACTACCCAAAACCTAATTTCATCAATTCACTTTCTCTAAAAATGGTAAAATCAAATTTCAAAAGTTATTTCAAATTAACTATTTAGATATTAGACAGTCAACATTTGAAGTTATAAGGCATAAAAGTATAAAGTTAACAAACATTTTAACTAAACTTCAGCCGGTTGCATTTGTGTTCTCAGTTTTTGTCAACAATGTCAAATATTTCTAAAAAGATAAGAAAATAAGGAAACCATGGCGAACCCTGTATCATGTCCTGTTTGTTATAGAGGAAATAACATCCTGCTTGTAGTAGGGTTTGTCCTTTTTTTGTATTTGATGCACAGTATGAACTCCTAGTTCCAACATGAACATGTTAATAACGTAAATCATTGACACTGTGGTTAGTTTGATCTTAGGGAAAAGAACTAAAGGACAGCTGCAAGTGATCACTGGAGTTTGGACATAGCTTCACTCAATAAACATGTAAACAATGAATACATGGCAAAATATAGTGTTTTATTGTACCTGTTTTTAACATGGAACACTCTAAACGTACTACTTTCATATAACAAAGACTTTCTTTGACTTTCTTATTTAGGCTTTTTTGTGTGAGTATACCATAATACTATTTTATCCAGAATATTCACTTATGTTTAACTTTTTTGTTTAACGTTTTGAACATAATATATAACTATCTAAAATTATCATTTTATCTTTTTTTATCTGTGTTATCAATTACTGCCAGTGCCATGTCAACACTGTCTAAACCAAAACTCAAACAGCTTGTTTTCAGAGAGTTTTATTCTATTGCATAATCGTGTTTCATATTGATGATTCTGAACCCCTTAACTACAAAGGGAAAAGTTACTGGAACTGGTACAGATAAGAGACAAGGAAAGACCAAGACCAAGACCAGATATTTGGATAGACCTTTGGCAAAGGTTTGTCTTTTGAGGAAGTTGGAAAGCCCTGAAGGATAGTTATGTTTTGTTTTGACTTGGGAAAAGATTTTTGACGGTGATACTTGGAACCACTCCTACCTGGAACTGCGCCTAGAGGATAACATTTCCCATTGGTTTGATTATCTTAATCCTGATATATTTTTGTTTTCTACAGTATTTGCAGTAATTGAGGCAATAACTGGAAACTAGAAGAGAGAGGCCCTGGGATTTAGTTTGTTTTTGTGTGTGCGTGCGTGTGTGTGTGTGTGTTGCTGAGGGGTAGTGGTTTTTCAGTGGAAGTACACATGCAGTTAGGGAAGTGTTTTGCTTGGACCCTCTCAGCCACTGATTGCTAGTTTACCTACATTATGATGCGGGGGGTGGGGGGGTGGGGGGCATAACAGTTGCACTGAATGACAAACATTAGACTTTTAGGACGCTTTTAATTCAAAGTCTGTTTTGTCTCACTTCAGGAATGCAGTTAAGCATTAACATCTTGTGATCAGAGATGATTGAATCCATTCAGTGGAGTCATGTGTTAAAAATCAGCTGCATTCTACAGAACGAGTTACTCACTTCACAGAGACCGTTTCTTTACTTTAAAGCGTGACCTTAATTAGGACCAGGAGTCATCATTTGTCAACTGCCTTCATGATCACGGAGGAAACATGTGTCCGAGTAAATCCCCACAGCAAAGCGTTTGTTTCTCACACATAACGAGGAGTAGAAGTGCGGAACCGAACCGACCTGTGTTGGCCCCCGTCACTATCGCCGTCTTCCCCTTCAGCTGCACGCTGCAGACGCGCGGATCCCAGGCTCCTCTCCGCTGACGGCGAACCACAAACGCCAGCAGCGCGGACAGAAGAGCCCAGAACGGGTGGTAAAGAAAATCCGTCCAAATCATTTCACGGACACGGGGTGTCTGTCAGGGAGATCTGCGGGACCTGGGGGAGGTCGGCTTTCTCCTTTTATTAGAAGGTGATTGCTCAACGCAGCGGCGCAGTCTGGGTCTGGGGCGGGGGCTTTGAACTTTAAACATGTTCCCAGACTTCCCCTGGTAAATAAATGAATAAATAAATAAATAAAGAACTTTGGACCGACCATATTAATATTGTCTGCATAAAAAAAAAATCTCTTTGGACCACACTATGGTCCCGAGATTTGATTTTTTTTAAGTGAAATAAAAAGGAGACGCGTGTTCCAGATGAGCTGTTAGAAAGCAAGTAAAGTGTCAAACGGTGTGTGTGCAGTTGACCTGTTTCTGCTGTGCAGTTATCTCAGAAGTATGAGTGAGGGGAAAGGTCCAGCCAGTTCTTTCCTATTAGACAAATTTTTCCGACAGGTCTTGTAAGTATTCTTAAGACAACACTGGGAGAAACAACATTGCAAAATATCCTGTCTCACTCCAATAACAAACTACATTTCAGTATTCTGGTCGAGGAAATGAAACCCAACAATTAATTTCCAACAGAAATTGTCCAATTTCTGAGGCTGTTAGAAACAAGAAAGGCTATTGATGATTTGAAGTTAGAGGAAGTTGGTGGCCTAGTTCCAAACACACTGTTACCCTTAAACCAATGCAGGATTTACATAAATCTATGTAATATATCTACTCTTTTATTTCTGAGTTTACAGTCAGTTGCTAAAACACTAAAACCCCATTTTCTTTATCAGATTCTCAGTGGCCAAAATTCTTTCTTTCTTTTTTTTTTTTAATCAAACACTCTTTGTGCCAAACACTGTTCAGGTACTTAGACACAATTTGCAAAACTCATCTGCTGCTTTTTGTTAAACTTCAAACACATTCACATTCACTGAACACATTTTACATTGTGATACACTTATGTTGCAACACCAGCAGCAAATTGTAAACACAACTCCAACACAGATGTCATCTTTTAAACACAGGAAGGTGTCCACCAAACTGCACTGTAAAATCCAATAGTAATGTTAACTTAGATTTTTTTGTTAACTTTATTCAGTTTTCAAAAATGCACATCTTACTAGTTTTTCTCAATGTAGAGGTAATTGCGGGGCTCATTCATTCATACGCTCATTGAGTGAAGTAACTTGAAACAATCCGGTTCAGTTGCAACAAATGAGGCAATGACACTACTTAACCAGTGGGAGGCAGATATTCACAAAAAGATGCTTCATCTGAAAACTTTTAGGAAGGTGTTAACAGGGTCATGAAGTATTAATATGGTCAAAGCTTCCTGATGCATTTCATAAACCCAGTGCATTTGACAATTGACCTTTTTCTGTTCTTTGAAAATCCTCTGCTCACTTTTATGTTTTCAAAGGTGCAATGCTGCAAGTAAATTATATTTCATGTTGATGCAGTACAGTGTGAAGAATTTTACATTATGTGGGTGGAGGGGGCATGGTTAACAAACCATGACTAAAGACAATGTCACCAAAGTAGAAAGTCACGACTGACAGACGTTTGTAATACAGAAGTTTCACAAGCAAACATTACTTGACCTTTTTAAGGCGATGAGTTTGCCACACACAGAATCATAGAATAAGTACATTTTCAGCACTGTTGTTGTAGTTGTGTAAACTAAATTGTAAGTGTACTACACCGAATAATCGTTTGTAAGTAGAAATACAATTCTTAATTCAGTTACTTGGTTTTTTTTCAAGGCAGTCAGTTTGTATGCTTTTTCCAAGTACGCTCAACTAATCAGAATTTAATCCAGAAATCCAGCAACTAAGCTACTTCTTTCATGTTAGGAGACTGAAAGCACCAACAAAAAATGTTTTGAATGGGCCAGTGCTAGAGAAACGAGATTAATCCACAAATTCATACTCTCAGTTTCATTATCAGTGTGTGGGTTCCAGAATGACATGGGTGACTACAAAAGGGCAGAGAAGGAGGGAGGTATCATGCAAGTTTCAGGTGGCAGCTTGACTGTACAACTGGAATTTGGATAATCTGTGTGTGGAGGTTGGTCAAGGCTGGATTTGGCACACCAAAGGGTTTCTCCTGAAACCTGTCAATGGAAAATATTGTCTGTGACCCAGACGAAGTCCTCTGGCCAAACCCTGCACAAAGATATGATTTTTTTTTCTTTTTTAAATAAGGAAATTGTGGAATGTACATATCACTTTCACTACGATATTTTTGCCTAATTGCATTTCCAATAAGCATTTTTTGTTACTGTAACCCCATGTCCTGGATTATTTTATAACAAATGTTCTATGGTGAATACATTTTTAATTGCTGTGTGTATAATTGTTGTAACACGTGTAACACATTGTTTGGTTTTGAGGGAATAGTTTGGTTTGGGTAAGTCTGTTTTGTGATTGTAGTTTTAATTTTTTTAACTACAGCTCTTCAGCCACTAGAGGGCAAAACATTCTTACAGGTTTGTGCCTTTCATTTCGAGTTGTTTGATTCAGTGGAAACAAGTACTTTGGCAAGTGAAAATGAAATGTAATTTATGAGATAAAGAACAGTTTTATTCTCTTAAGACCAGAAGCTGCAGGTTAAATGTGGTTTATGCCACCCCTAATTGTCTTTTTAGTAAAGGAAAACAAATAAAATGTATTTATCATTACTTTGTGCTGATTTTTTTTTAGGCTTAATAGTACAGAAAAGTGATTTAAGTGACTTTAAAAATGTCATGATTGTTGGTGCCAGATCGGCTGGTCTGAATATTACACAAATTGCTGGAATACATCTCTAGGGTGTACAGTGAGTCATGTGTCCACCATGTGTGTGAGCAGTGAGAGAGGATAAAAGTCAGTTCAGTACAGAAAGTGAACTGTAAAATCTAATAGTAATCTGAACTAAGTTAACTTAACTCAGTTTTCAAAAATGCACATCTTACTAGTTTTTTGAAACAATCAAGTTCAGTTGCAACAAATGAGGCATTGACACTACTTAACCAGTGGGAGGCAGATATTCACAAAAAGATGCTTCATCTGAAAACTTTTAGGAAGGTGTTAACAGGGTCATGAAGTATTAATATGGTCAAAGGGACATGGTTGGCAAACCATGACTAAAGACAATGTCACCAAAGTAGAAAGTCACGACTGACAGAAGTTTGTAATACAGAAGTTTCACAAGCAAACATTACTTGACTTTTTACAGCGATGAGTTTGCAAGTAAATGAAGCTGAAAGTGACTGCTGGTCTGAATATTACACAAATTGCTGAAATACTGGGCCATCTCTAGGGTGTACAGCGAGTCCTCTGAAAAAAAAAAAACAGTCAACTGGTTGAAAATGCCTTGTTGATGCCAGAGGTCTGAGAATAGTCAGACTGTTTTAAGCTGATAGAAAGACAAGATGTTTTCACATAACCACTTGCTACAACCAAGATATGCATAAGACAACACATGTAACCATGAAGCAGATGGTTCCAGCAGCTGAAGACCACAACAGGTGCCACTCTGTCAGTTACGAAAAGGACAGTGAGAATACAACTTGCAAGGACTCATCAAAATTGAACATCAAAGGAAATCTCAGTATTTTCTGAACTACTCAAAGTCTGTTAATTCACCTCTGTGCCCCATCTGGATGCTGGGTTTAAAGCTCAGCAGATCCTCTCGAACACGTCTAGATGCGTAAATGCACTGAGTCACTGGTGTAAGGAACTCAGCGGCTAGTAAGCATGTGTTAATAGTTTAGCATTTTGGTCTTAAAACGAAAAAAACATTTGTACTGATCCTACACTAAGAGTCATGGGGCTCATCAATGTGATGTCAGTGCACATATCAGTGAACATGAGTTCATCATAACCCACCTAAAGAAATATAACTCAAAACTACTCACTAATAACTACTTGCGTCTTTGCGTGGACCATATTGTAAGGCATTACCAGTGTGCAGTATATTGTTTTCCGGGAAATAGAACCACTGCACAATAAATCTGCTAACCCTTACTCCACTGAGCACAAGGTCAGTTATATCTTCTCTGTATAACAAATTCCAGTAAGCACTGTTTACCATAGATCAATCTGACGTCAAAGGTTACATTCACTTGTAAATATTCCTACAAAGCACAGATTTTAATAGTAGTATTCATAAATTTTTTTGTTCATTCTTCCAGAATGTCTTGGTTTTGTGTCAGTCATATTTTCAGTAAGTGTGTTTTGAAGTACGTTGTGTAATTCTTTCTTCCTGGCCAAGTATACTCAAATAATGCAAAGCCATTGGAGGATGTGTCTTTGTGTGTCTCAGCATATCTGGGAGGAGGGGGGTGGGTCAGAGTTATAAAATGTGGACAAACCCCAACGGGTATGTCTAACAGAGAGAGAGACACACACAAATAGAAAGTGAGCGGAGAAGGGAGGTTGAATCAGAGAGGGAAAATAGACAGAAACAGGCCTGTTTGTGGACTTCTGGCCTATATGGGAAGCCCTTCATGACGTCGTTAAGGAAGTGTGAGCCTGCACATTATTTTTGCTAAATTACAAAATCAAAAAGTAGAAGCTCGAAGCGGAGAAGACGACACCATGAAGGACAACGGGCAGCCTGTGGAAGTGGGGGTCTCTCAGCAAAAAGAAGTTAAAGTACCTAAACACAAAGTTTGGCTGAGGAATGAGTTTGTTCGTGTGGGACTTGCTGAATCCCTTTGCACGTATGTCATGATGGTAAGAAAAAAAGATTATAAAACATCTCTAAAGCTCGATATGTTTGTGCAGTATTTGTTGGAAATTTTTTTTAAATGTTTAACTCATTCCACTGTTTTAAACATCACAGCAAACATATCTGTAACAGCCATGTGCCATTAATTATTAATGTCAGGCTCTTGACCCTGATAACACCCTATCCCAAACACATATGCTGTGTCACAGTCACATGGCTGGTGTCCTGGGTGGGGATTGGTAGGTTCAGGTGGGTGACATCCAATGTTACTTGATGAATGGTCAGAGAGTGGGGCACATAAAGAGGGTTGCAAAAGTCACATGCTACCTGTCAGCTGTTTCAGCAAACCGTCTACCCAGAACCTCCGAGGAACTACACAGACAGACACATGGAGCAAACACATGCTGTAGATAAGCACGTGAGCACACACACAGCCATTCTGTGTTTGACATAAAGACTTGCTGTGTTTGCACATGGAAAACCAGACTTGCACTTAACCTAAATATGAAAGCCTTCTGTAGGAGGAAGCACACTTTTCCTGTTTCCTGAATGACTAGCTGCAGTGTTTGAGTCAGGTGGCCACAGCCTGTTTTACTGGGTTAAAAGTTAATCAGAGAAATGTTAAAGATGTTTCAAACTTTATTGACGTCTTTTTAAAATATTTTCAGAGAGTTTGTTTTGACATCCAGTTTATCAGATTGCTTTCCCTTCTGTAATCATCATATGTGGCCTCGTCTGTGGCCTGCTGGTTGTCTCTGCGTCCAGGTATTCGGTCTGGGATCTGTGGCCCAGGTAGTGATGGGAGAGGGAGCGTTCGGACAGTACCTCAGCATAAACCTGGGTTTCGCAGTGGGTGTTGCTATGGGGGTACATGTTGGCGGGACAGTCTCAGGTATGAAAGCAAAGCCACACAAATTCTGGATTGAGGACAACGTACAGACGGTCACAGTGTACAGCTGACGTAATGTTTCTCATGCCTTCTTGCACCATTAGGGGCTCACATGAATGCAGCAGTGTCATTTACAATGTGCACATTTGGTCGCCTTGCATGGAGGATGTTGCCTGTGTATGTTTTTGCACAGCTATTGGGATCATTTCTGGCAGCAGGGACAATTTTTGCTGTCTATTATGGTGAGGACACACTGCATGGTCAAGCACACTAGATACTGAACACCTGCATGGATATAAAAGTATTTTTCTCAATCTTTACTGTTGTGTGCATTCATAAACCTTGGAGTACAGTAATTTTCTGGCAATATTTTTACCATATACAGAAGCCATCTATGATTATTCTGGAGGGAACCTGACTGTGACTGGTGTAAAGGCCACAGCTGGTATCTTTGCCACCTATCCTGCACCATACCTCTCTTTGTTTGGCGGATTTATTGACCAGGTATCTTTAAAACTTGATAAAATGATTATAGCTGCAGCCTGTTTAGAAAGTATTCTAACCCATTAATATTTTTCACCTTTTAATGTGTTATATATATATGTACAATGCAATATACCATGGAAAACTGCAATTTGTTTTTAATAATTTGTACCTAATAATCCAGAACTACTAAACATATAATCTCAGAGCTTTTTAAAAAAAAATATCTTTAAGTCCTCAAGTATTGATAAAAAAAGTTCTCTGGCCTGATGAGACAAATATTCTGCCCTTTGAACAGAACTTAAGCACTATGTCTGGCAAACGCCACTGGTCATTACTCGGGAAGAACCATTAAGTGATGGGTTTTAATACTTTCTTAAAATGACAGGTGCAATTCACTGCCATGTTCATACATAGCTATCTTGACATGGCTTTCTATGTAATGCTTGTGTTTTCTGTGCCAGGTCTTTGGCACTGCGATGCTTCTGCTGTGCCTGATGGCTCTGTCCGACCAGAAGAACAAACCGGCTGCAGCAGGCAGTGAGCCTCTTGCAGTGGGTCTCCTGGTACTGCTTATTGGCATTTCTTTGGGCAGCAACAGCGGCTATGCCATCAACCCCACCAGAGACATTGCACCCAGGGTGTTCACTGCAATAGCAGGGTGGGGAGCTGATGTATTCAGGTATAAACAACGGATGTATTGGTTTGATCTATACAAGAATATAAAATCATTTAAAAGCCTGTGTCTATTAAATATATTCTGTGAACTGTATATCCTATGTTTTATCTATTCTCCTCTCTCTTTATCATGCAGGTCTGGAAATGGGTGGTGGTGGGTTCCTCTAGTTGCTCCCCCCATTGGAGGAGTGTTTGGTGCTGGGCTATATAAGGTCTTTGTGGAAATGCATCACCAACCCCTGCCTGAACAAGGTGGTGGGCTGGCAGTGGATTTAGGAGACGAGAGCCCCCCTCTGGAGAAACAGAACAACACCTGAGCAAATGTATGTTTGTGAGACCCTCAGTTATGTCATGTGTGTAATGCAGTTAAAACATTCCATAATGAAGGCTTAAAAAGTAAACCGCAAAAAAATTTCTTAGATCAGCGTCAGAAGGTCTCGCTGTGGGGGCACATAATATTAGACATTTTGAACTCGATCTGACTCGTTGCTCCTAATCATACTAGTTATGTAACAACTAAATGAGTCACTCCACATGTGAATGATAAAAAAAAGAACAAAAACAAAAAAGCACACTCATTGGTTTACTGGTTGATTTTGTTTTTATATTATTCAGGAAACAGCAGTTGATATGATCATACTTCATAGTAATTAACAGGTGACCACTGACATGAGCTTGGAATGAACAATATATTTAAAGAAAAGTGATTAGCGTAAAAAAAAAAAAGCAAATTGTGCCTTAAATAAAGGCTGACTTTAAATACATACCGTAAATTCTGGACTATAGAGCGCACCTAAATTTAGGCCGCAATAACATATAAAGATCGGACTATAAGCCGCCAATATCCAGGCTGAGAAATAATATCTGTTGTATGCGCTCCTACTCATTGTTCACAGTAGGCATGAGGATGTTCTGTGCGCTGTTTTACCCTCATTACGGTAAAGAGTGCGTTTACGTGTATGTGTGGCTGGTATAACACATGTCGAATGTACAGAGCCGACAAAAACGTCCTTGATATAAATAAACGGCTTGTTCCATAGCCAAAGGAGAAGACGTCTCTTATTCTTCACGAATTACGCAGGAGTTGCTGCGCTCAACAAAAGATTTTGTACCATAAGTCTTTATTCATACAAACTGCGCAACTATTAAAGTCGTTCATTCTCCCGTGCACTGAAACCACAAATCGCTATTCATCTTCCTCCTGAGCATTGAAACCACTGTCAGACTCGATTTCCTTCACGGATAGCCAGATCGATGGCTTCAAATTAAAAGCTGCATCATAGGAATTTCTTTGCGTGTTTTCCATTATGAGAGGGTGAGGGTGTAAAAATATTACCGTATTTTGCTGTTGTGCGTCTTGGGTTGCATGCGCTAAGAATAAAAACTGGCGCTTTTTTGTTTGCACTGACTTCCATCTACAGCGCCCATCTGAGGGCTGCAGAAAAATTCATAGAAAAGCCGCATCTCTGTAAAAGCCGCATGGTTCAAAACGTCGGAAAAAAGTAGCGGCTTATGGTCCAGAAAATACGGTAAATAATAAATAAAGAGTTGGCTCCTTGTTGCTTGAAGAGCAAAACCAAAAATAATAGAAATGTTCATCTTTTCAACAAACAAGCAGCCAAAAGTTAAGGAGTGAATATGTATTCTGGTTACCTTTGTAGAGGGACCAAACAACCAAAGTTCAAAAACCTATTTACTTATTAAATGTGCTGAGATCAAAAGGCTTTACACATTTTATCTTGGTGAGTTGCAGCATGAGGGAGGCAGTACAGTGACACAAGGGCCGTTGTGTTATTTAGAATCGCTAAGCCTTCCCTGATTGTTTATTGCAAACAATGAAAATGCAACATGCATTTTGTATACACTTGAAATACTTAGGTGCGAGGTATTGGTTTATATGAAAGCTCTAGCACCAGTTGAACTAAGACCGTTTCCCCAGAAGCTTCATTTAGTTTTAAAATGCAAATTAGCTTAAGCTGCATAAGAACATTTCTACACAGTCCCAGGGGACTATTGTTTTCAGACAATTTCAAATTTACAAACATGCCAATTTTCAACTTTTTAAGATTTTCCTACACCAAGTATAGAATTAATGCTGTGTACTACGTTCAAAAGTGAGATATTTACAACAGCAAAATACAAACTTAGGTAGAATAACCACAGTTATGAAGGGATACGGGTGTTCAGCAGTGGTACAAGTGGTTTCCAGGATAGTGGCACATGATCTGATTTTGTGAATTGGCTGCATTGAACTGTTTCTTCCAGGAGGGGTCAGTGCTGAACACTGAGTTTAATGAGGTTGTGGGTAATGAATATGTTGCTTATGTGCCTGTCTGCTTCAGAAAGCCTTATTTCACCATAGCAGTGTTCGCTGTGTTTAAGCCAGGATAACTGTCCATCTATTTGGACAACAAGCACTTGACACTTTCTATGTAGTGTACTGCAGCAAATAAAGAAACCATCAAATGTACTGCTGACTGCTCTTTTGGTCTTAGTTATCTGGACATGAATAAACGGTTTTCCTCAGAAGAAAACCCATCTCATCGTTTAGATCCACCATGTCTTCCTGCACTGCCTTGGCTCTTGGCAGTGCTCCCTAAGCTGCACTGTGTTGGCTGCTTCTTCTTCGGGGCAGACGCTTTGGCTTTACCTTTGAAGGCCTTGGTAGGATCCAGCTTGTTGAGATAACAATCTCCTGCTGGATCAGTCAAACTGACATCACAGCTAAAGGTCAGGGGCTGGTAAAGGGATGACCACTGCTGTGGATGGAAGATACAGGATAGTTTAAAATAATGAACATACCCAAACCTGTACATTCAGACACTTTTCTTTGCTGGAACCAACACCTTTTTGCCTTCAGAAATGCTTTAATTCTTTGCGGCATAGATTCAATGAGGTGTTGGAAAGAGTCTCTACAGAGGTTGGTCCTTACTGACATAAAAACATCACACAGTTGCTGCAGATTACTTGGCTGCACATGCATCATGGAATTCTCCCATGGTTCTACTGGATTGAGCTCTGGTCAGTGTAGAGGCCATTTGAATACAGTGAACTCCTTGTCATGTTCAAGAAATCAGTTTGAGATTATTTTAGCTCTGTGACATGGCACACTGAATTCTAACCCTACCAGTCAAATGTTGCAGCAGACATCAAAACTCAGACTCTGCAACACTTTTTGCAATGTTCTATTGTCTAATTTTAGTGAGCCCTTGTGATCTCTAGTCTGACTATCCTGTTCTTAGCTGACAACAGTGGCACCTGGTGTGGTATTCTGCAGCTGCAGCCCATGTGCTTCAAGTTTCAAACCGTTGTGTGTTTAGAGATTCTCTTCTGCATGCCTCAACTGTAAAGACATTTGCAACCAACTGCAACTTACTGGATAGACCTCCATTTCTAACAATTGTGACATGTTCAAAGTCACTTTATTCACCCTTCCCCCATTCTGATGCTATGTTTGAACGTTAGCAGATCGTCTTGACTATGTATACATACATTTATTTGCTGCAATGTGATTGGCTGATTAGATATTTGCGTGAAAAAGTAGGGTGTGGCTAATAAAATGGCTGGCAAGTGTAGTTCTGTAGTAGAAATATAACTATGACAGACACAATGAACATCACAAAATGGAGATAAGGACAGTATGCAGAATTTGCACAAATCCTACTTCTTGTTGTACTTATGAGCCAGCAATGAAATGTACCATCTCAGGAACTTCACTGAATAGGAGGCATAAAAAAAATATTTTCCCTCCTTTTTAAGAAGCTGATGTGTCATTAAGACTTTAAATGATGTATCATCCTGTTAATGTGTAAAATGGTCACACATTGTAATACAATGTAAAGGGAACAGAATTAATAAAATATATTTTCTACACCTGCAGAGAGTTCAAGTGTAGTTAAAACTATAATGTCTACTACACAACTTAAAAATTTTAACTACACGTTAATTGATTACATTAATAAAAAAAGGACATAAAGGACATTTTGTTGAATTCAACTAATGGCCCTATAGAAGCTGAAAATTCTATAATTGCTATTTAAACCACAGTACAGTAAAGGATTAGGGCCTTTTGTTACCTTGGCCTGTGGACTTGGGCCATATGGGGTAAAGGCATACTGCCACTCGGGCAGACCAAGGTGAGTTATCATTAATCGATAGTAGGATGTGAAGGTTGGCGTCAGAAAATGCCAGCACAGAGAGCGATCCAGGAACCAGATTTCACTTTGCTGGGCTACAATACCTGAAAAACATAAAGAAAAGCATAAAATATAAGACAAATTATAGAAACATTAATATATATTTAATTTATTAGCTTAGAAATATGAGAGAAATACCAGAAGTATAAACACAACACCTGGTACGCAGTTTTTGTAGACCAGGCAAACCTTGCCATTCCCACCACATGAATCCAGCTCAAAGATGCGGCTCCTTGAATCAAAATGTGGTGCTGGAGGAGAACGCTCCAACCCTGGCAGATAACATTAATGAGTCTTGAATAAATATTTACTTTCCCATCAACATTCCATTAATTAGTCCGCTTTCTGGACAAGTGAGCACACAAACAGAGTTAATCGAACTTGACATGCTGTAATTGTTGAGTTAGGCCCACATCAGGCCCTGAAAGGCGAATTTTACCCCTTTCTGTGCCATTTTCCTCCCAGTCCAGGTCAGCCAGCGAGGGCGCGTTGGGAAGAGAGAAAAGGGAAACTGGCTGAAGCAATGGGCACAGCCTGGCCACACTGTTAATCATCATGTATCCTAAGGGAACGCACTCATCTGAAAGACAGTCCAACCCCCCCCCCCACACACACACACTCATGAATGCATCACAGAATATTAAATATTCTAAACTACCATCCTATCTATGTCATGTTCACAGTATATATTCATGTTTGTGACAGTGTTATTACAGACTTGTGGGTCACCTACTGTCTAGTTTAACGCTCCACGTTAGTGTAAATCCATCAGTTGTCAGATAGAAATCTCGCAGATCCTCTGGCAAAATACAAGTGTTTTTCTGTGGAAAACAATTACTGATGTGTTATAACGTTACATGCAACGGAAACATGTTTAAAAAAAACATGATTTTTTTTCCCCCACCTGTTCCCATGACAGCAGGCTCCGCTTCTCTGCAGGCTCCCTCTCCACGAACCGCACGTCGGACACACCGGGCATGTTTTCTGGAGCGACAGAGACAAACGAATGACATTAGCCCCCATCAAATCATGTTAGCTAACAGCGAATACACTATACTGTCAGAGCAAAAAAACACACACACACCGAGTATTCGAGTAATGCCAAGCGTCAGCCTCTCGGCTACGCCTTTAAACGCCAAGCTGTCATTCATTTCTTCCATTTCCAGCACTGCATTCAGAACTTTGTACAAAACCCTGCAAGCATCTTCCGCCGCTAGCTGTTCCGCATCGATTACCCAGCTTCTACTAGACCAGCTGAACACACAAACGCAGCTTTTGACACCAATTTTAACCAATAGACAACCGTCTCTTTACAGCCTAACCAATCGGCTCCTCTGTTGTAAGCAAAAGGCGGGAGTACAATTCCTTAGCAACGCTTGGCTCTCTGGGAGTGGTGGCGGTTGATTCAACATGGCGGCAGCGTCAAGAAGAAGTGAAAATTCTGGGATTTTTTGGATGAGTGACGGTATCGTTGCTATTACTGTGCTATATTAACTTTCTTGTCTAGTTTTTATTCGCGCATATTGAATTGTGAGATTTAAAACTTGTCGAGGAAGTCTCACATATTCAATGTGGATTATGTGTCAGTGCTGAGAAGTTGTTTCTAAGGAAGTGGGACAGATGGTTAAGCTAGCTCATCTCTTCAAGTTCACATTAACGTTAACATTAAACTTTTTTACTTTAACAAGTTGTGAAAGTCTTAGCTGTTTCCATCATTAATATTTAGTCCTGATAAATTTCACATGATCACTGAACTAGCTAACTACCGCGCAACGCTAGCTGTTGTCTGAGTGTTTGCTCCTTTCTTTCAGTGTCAGATGAGGAACAGCCCTTTAGCATTTGTTCCTGGTGAGTCTCTGTGATAACGTTAGTGCTTTGACTGGTCAGTCCAGAACACTTCAATGCGCCATAATTCCACATAACATCATCTTCTTTTCATACTAACTGTCTTAGGTGTGGACTGGGATGGGGGACCAGGCATTACCTGTAAATCCAGAGCTACCAAAGTACGTGCCAGACGTAGCTCCGATTGCAAGAATGGAGCTACAGTGAAGAAAGGCAGCAAGAAACATGGTCACTTACAAAGCGGTCGCTCTGAGGTTTTTGCTAAGGAAAACATGTCAGCCCATCAGATCAGTACAGCAACCACAGAGTGCACCTTTGCTCCACAACTGAACGCTTGTCTCCCTCAGTCACAGGTAAACTATTAGTTTCTTTAAGGCAGTGTTTCTCTCCTCCATTAATGGAGTAAATTTGAACACTTGTAGGTATTGTAGGTTTAGGGACATTTTTAGCATCTGTTTATATCTTGCTAATCATTCTTTGCATAGATAATCTCTGAGACAAGCGGAGGCAGGAGCCAGGCTTGTTTGAAAGACCTCTGTCCAGAAGATAAGCGGCGAATTGCAAATCTCATCGAAGAACTTGCCAGGTACTGAGCAGCATTTCACAATGAGCTCTGAGACATTGTTATGAATATGCATGTATGGATGTCACAATTTAAGATAACACCTGATTGAAATGTTGCCATTCGTACTCCTGTATTTGTTTCTTGTGTAACACCGGTAGATCCCTTGCACTAAGATCCTTATCTTTGTTTCCTGTTCTTTAGAGTGAGCGAGCAGAAAGAAGAGTCAGTGCGGCGTCTCAAAGATGAGCAGGAGAATTTTGAACGCAAGATCCAACAGCTAGAACAACAAAACCTCGTTATAGCACAGGAGAGAGAGAGTATCCTTTTAAACACAAAACAAGGTAGTAAGTCAGACTGAAGTTTAGCTGATGCAGTTTGTTCTATTTTCTTAATATAGTGCAGTCTGCATTTGGGATGTTTCACAGTGGTTTAAATCTCTAGCTGTGTCTGATCAGTCTGCATAAAGCTCTGATGTTTTAAAGTGTAGCTTTAGGTGTGTTGATTACTTTTATTTACACTGTACTGTATGCACTGCTATGTCTAATCCAAAAAGTATCTACTCTTTTGAGGAAATTAGAGTTCACTCAATGTTCTGCAAGAAAAGTATTGTTTTAACTAGATGAAAAGTTGCAAAATTGTGTAAAGATGCAATATTTTGGCAACAGCATTCACTGCCTTGAGTCATTAGCACAATTGCAGCATAAAATGAGGCACAGCTGAGTAAAATCAACCATTGTCTAGGACTGTGTGACACATGGCCATGTTTTCCTAGAAGATGCTCCTAAAGTTTCACTAATATTAATTGCCCGTTACATGGTGCTGTTGCTGTATGTGTTATTCTACAAAAACGTCCACAGGGGGCAGTGTTGTCTTGTGTAAACCAATGTACAGCCTCTGGCCAGTCTCTTCAATGTGATACAAAAAACAAAAAAGCAGAGAAGAAGGCTAGATGCATTTAAATTATTTGATGCCTGCTGTGGTTGTGTTTTGCTTATCTGTTGTTGTGTACAGAATCAATTTCATGGTTGGAGACATGGCCTGAACCATCTAAATTATCATATCATCCAAAGATTCATTTTGATGTTTACTGAAAACTTACTACTATGTTTGCTTTCTCCATGGGTTTTTGTAACCCTCCCTGAATGTTGAACATTAAGTGTAGAATGTTTCCATGTTTGTCCTTACAAAATTAGATCAGGCAGGTCACCAGCTGATTCCCGATTGTCTAGCATGAGGGGAGTGCTGGTGTTGGAGTGATAGTACGCTACTTATTGCACCCCACAATCTGTCTACATAACATTTCCACTCAGGTCAAACCAGAGTATGGCCAGTAGTCAATTTAGGTTAAAAACATTGTGAAATATGAAGACTAAATGACCCGGCTGGTAAATTGCACGATTGGCAACGGCGGCGGGGAAAATTAGGAAAGCACAACTCAATTAAAGGCACTTTGGCTCAGAGACTTGGCATTTACGCCAAACTTCTAAACTCCATTAAAATGGTATTTGAGAGGAAAATGCATTGGGATCCAAGCACCTCAGGGGGGATAACGTAGTCTTTTAAAGTGCGTGCAAGAGTCATGAAGGCTCTTCTCAGGCAGGAGGTTTCAGCACTTCTGTGAAAGGTTAAGGAGACACCAAAGGCAAACACATTGAATAAGAGTCTTGTCAAGTCTAATTCCATTACGCCTTAGCTTATCTTATCTAACCAAGACTTAGGGTTGTCAGGGGTATAAAGAATGTGGGGCTATACCTTAGCCCCAAGCCACCTAGGATGAGAGGGAAAAAATACCCTTGATATTTGGGTGTTCAGCTGACATTTGGAACTGATTGGCACAAAGGACTGAATTCATGTTTTTGAAAGGAAGCATGCCTTTTGTACTTCAATGCATGTTTGCATGGACAGAAGTCAAGGTGCCGTTACTAACAGAGTGCACCATTCTACTTGGTGTATCCAAGGAAAGGCACAGCAGGTTCTACAGCTAATGCTATTGAGTTGGAGACAATTGGAGGGAATCCTGAGGCCATGGAGAAAGGGGAGTAATGGCTCCATTAGGATATGTCACTGAAAAATGTTGCATGTTGTGATAGAGGATTTTCAGACCAAAATCCACTTTTACCCTCCCAGCTTTTTGATAGATGACATTTACAATGTGGAAATCTGGTTCTATCAGGTTTGCTTTTTCTGAAGAACCCTTATGCCCAACTTTCATTGGGTCTGGTCTGTGTCACACATATTGTTTAATTGTAGGAGTGATTTGGATAAAGTCAGGTACTTTTTGTAAGGTGTGCCCTAGCTGAGGCATTTCATTATACTGAAGTAGCATTTACTAGCAAATAAATATTTTAGTTCTGACTGTGTGAGTTGAGTTGGACTCTGCCAATCATCAGACGATCACTAGGCAGTCATCATGTTGAATGATTCAGCAAGATGAAACTTGATCTGTTAATAATTGGAACTGCCTTTTTAGTTGTGACTGTAATAAAGTTGACTGAGAAGGTCTTTGATTGGGCTAGTTTAGTGTTTGTTTGGTTATGAAATTTAAAATCTATTTTCAACATAATTGCTAGCTGACTTGTGGAGTTATTTAACGGTTTATTGGGTGACTTAGACTCAGTAGTACTGAAATAGTTATGTAAACTGTCTTCTTCTATTAATTCCCCATCATTGCTCCCTTACACACACATCCATACACATCAGTCTCCGCCCCTGCTTCTCTCACATTCCCGCTCAGGCTCAATCTGTTTGGCACAGTGTGCTAAAGCAGGCTTTAAAATATTCCCCCCTCCTGTGCAAATTTGTTCCACCTTGAAGTGGATTTCATTATTTCATTTGAGCCTCGGCCTGACAGGAAAGTGAATCATTTTGACAGGCCCTGTCTGAAGCCTCTTCAACCCAAGCCCTTGATTCAGAGTATTTTTGGAGCAGGGGGGAGGAGTAAGTCATTGTTGGCACTTTGCAGCTCTGATGTAAACTAGGGTACTGAGTGCTTGGCCCCTATTGGCTGAAGTACAAGGCTGTGGAGGAAGCATGTTTAGTGTGGCAATGGGCACAAAGGTGGAATCTTATCAGTGTCGCTCCATGTTGTCAACCTGTCAACACATTAACATGTCACCTTCATTTATGCCATACTGCAGTCCTATTGCACACAGTTTTGTGTGTGGTCTGCACCATGCTGATTTGAATTTAGGTTTTGTATCCAGTGTACTATACTGTATATTTGTGTCTGTTGGGAAACATTTATTTTAGGCATGAGAAATCATGTGGAAATGGTGTTTTATGTGACTCTAGTGAAATATGAGCAGCATGCATTTTTTGAATCAACACATAACTCTCTTGGATTGAGGTGAGGTATATAAGCTGTATAAGCATATTCAGTATCTCCCCTTCAAGACCCTTATTCATGCTGCATAAATAGACCTCTCAGCACAGGTTTACATGATGTGATGTCCTTGTGATGTCCTCAAGCTTACCATACAGACCCACATCCATGGACATTATCAGTGTAGCTGTAAAAGAGCCTTAGTTAGATGGAGAGTTCAATCAAAGTGTTTCCTCACATTTTCCTAGTGTTTATGGAAGCTGCTGCACTGCATTTGTCTGGTGTCTAGTCCTCAATTCAAAGTCGTCCCCGCTCTCTTCTTTTTCCCTCTGTTTCATTTCCACAGCCTGATTGAAGTCTTCTAACAACCAGAGTGTTTTCTTATGGAGTGTTCCGCCAACTATTCCTTCAATAAGACTCTACTTTGAACTTTGATTTTCTCTTAAAATGGGGCCTTTTTTTTCCAACCGATGCTGAGAAACTCATCAGCTGGGGGAGCAGGGCCACCGTCATAAAAAGATATGGCCTGGAGGAACACACTTTATGGTCAGCTTGGGTAGGAGTGTGTGTACCACTTGCTTTATTGTAGTGTACGTGTGTGGGCTGTTTACAGCGCAGGTGGGGAATTTGTGCTCCCATGTCTTGCTGTGTTTGTGTGTGTACTAGAAAGAAAGTGAGAGTCAGACTGAGGTTGATTATTGAATGTGTCTATGCGTAGTCTCTCCATTCTCATGCTCATTATCTTTGTATGTGCTGGTGTGGTGTGCGCTGCCACTGTCATTAGTGGACTCCTGAGGCGCAGTAGTTGCGCTCCAGATTAGTTTTCTTGCGTCTGCCAGCTCTCTGTCTGGCAGATAGCCTGGCACGGCACGGCATGGCACGGCACTGCCCAGCTCAGCTCAACACAGCTTGGCCCAACACAGATGGTGAAAGCTCTCTGCCACAACAGCAACTTTGATTTTGCTGGCTTCTTTTCCCTCTCTGCTTTCAACATTACTGTTCTCACTGCTTTTCTAGTCCAATGTGTAATTGATTGCAGAAACAAGGATTTAATTCAGATTGTCAATCTAAATCTCTCTTTTATCCTTTTAGGTTGCAAGAGTGCTTTTTTTTTTCTAAAAATGTTTACCAAGCACAACTTAGGGTCTTTCAGCAACACATTTTTATCCAGAGTCAACCTTTCTCAGCAGGGTCTAGGGGCTGATTGTTGTGTGTTGTGGCTAAAGGTTTAGTTCTGTTGTGTTTAGTTTTGCTGTTCTATAACTGTGTTAGTTTCTTAACCTTGGTCCTGCAGGCCTGCAGCAGCAGTACAAAGAGTGTCAGGAGCTACTTGGGCTCTACCAACAATACCTTTCTCAACAACAGGCAAAGCTCAACGAGTCCATTGCCCAGCTCACCCAATTACCAGCACATAGTAAGGTACTGTTTGAGTGAGTTTCTTACTAAGTGTGTTGCAAAGTGCATACACAATCACCGATCTGCTCTTACATACTGTTTGTTGTGGTGAGGGCAAATGCAGTGGACGTAGAGTAAAAATAATGGTCACCCTCCAGTGGGAGCCATGGTCAAAGAACAGCCTATTTATCTTGCACTCAGGAATAAAAACATTCAGTGGAAACATACAAAAGTGCATTGTCCCATTGCTAAGTGCCATAATAAATATTACATTTCTACAAAACCCTACCTTAGTCACTGCTTAAATATGACTACAACATAGAGAAAACTCTCAAGGTGACACTAGAAAGTGAAGACGCCTCTCTGACTTCAGCCTATGTCAGAATAGATGACTTGGCTAGCATCATTGTCCTGCAGTGGCTCTGAATAATGTGTGTTTGCCTGCTCTCTGACCCTCAGCAAATTAGTCACAGTCTTTTTCCCAGTCAGCTATAAGATGGTCTTTCCTTCTTATGTTTATCTTATAATGTCCCTGACCTTGGCTTACCTGCCAATTGTACGCAGTAAAAAATTGTCCTTGTAGTCTTGGGCTGTTGCCACAGACCAGTTTACTGTTTTGAAGAATGATTAGAATTTCTGCAACTATCAGCCCGCTCCTACTCTAAGATGATGTCTGCACAAGCATCATGGTAGAAGAAGCATGAAGAAGCAAGGCAGCAGCAGCAGCAGCAGCCACCGCTTGAGTCCTGTGCCACTGTCTGCACTGGATTAGTTCAGGCTGTATTGCCTAACATTGCATATAGCATAACACACTTACTGTCATATATTACAATTGATGTAATTATCAATGTACATTGAGGAAAAAATAGATTTGACATCTAAAAAAGATGTTTCAAAATGTGATATGTGCAATAGTATAGAACAGCACTTCCAACCCCAGGGTGGAAGCTTTACTTCATAGAAAACATGAGCAAATTAACTTGGTAAATATCTCCTAATTCAGTATTGGAAAATTTTAGTCTGTAGCTCTAGTGTGCATTAGTTTAATGGTGCAGCGTGACATTTTTGGCAAACTTTTAGAAATGTAATATTTATACTCTTTGTTCTCTGTACAGGTGCTCAGAAATGAGGAAGTCCACAGCAGAACATTTACTGGCAGAGCTGATGGCTCCCTCTTTGACGGCTCATACCTTGGTATTGCTGCTATTCAACCAAAACAGCAGCACATGCACTGGACTAACGATGGAGGAAGAGAAGCAGTTCAAACCTGCAGCAACCATGCCTCCTCTTCCTGTGTTAGTGAGTTCAGTTCAACTGATGGGCCAGTCAAACAGCATAGGAGTCCGAAAAAGAAGTGCAGGGAGTCAATCTCTGAGTCCTGCCACAGATGTGAGCACTGCCATTGCAGTGGTCAAACCAGTGTTGGTGTAACACAGCACCAGAGAAGTTATAATGGCTCTAATTTGGAAAATAGCCACCAAACTAACAGACACGAATGTGAAAGGTACAGTAGGACTATACTACACTCCTGATCTGCCATCCCACTTGAATAGATTACTTACCTGTAGTTTTATTCTAACTGCATTAAATCAAGGCAAACAAGAATATAGTTGAGATATTTTTATAACAAATAAAAATTGTATCTACACACAGGCTCCAGAATGGGGATATTACAGCCTTAAATGTGGAGCAAACCCTGACTAGACCTCTGCTGGGTCCTGAAGACTGGGAGGAGAAAAGGCACCACTTGCTGCTGCAGAAGATGCAGTTGGAGAGGGAGAGAGAGAGGCTGCAGGCACGGCTGATTGAGCAGGAAGAGAGACTCAGGAGACAGAATCAGCAGCTATGCCAGACACATCTCGATTACAGCAGGTAGAAATACACAAATGCCAAAGAGAAATTAACTGCATCTCGGTGACTGCTAGCTAAAATTTCAGGACTTCTAGTAGTTGTTCTAGTAGTTAGTCAGTAGATAGTTTTGTTCATGTTCAGCTCCACTTTCCGCTTCTGGAAAACACATCTTCAGTGTTTGTCATTGCAGAATGGAAGCACTAATCCTTTCTAGTTTTTTTAATTCTCCTATATTCTTGTTAGGTTTCAACAAGGTACTCAAGCTGAGCTCAGCAACTCCACAACTAGGACTGGGGATCCACAGCCAGAGGGTCCCTCCCACCAGCACTTTCCTTCCAGGTAAATCAAGTGCACAGGAAGACAGCCACTCAAAAGACAATTACTTTAACAAGACACATTAATGCTCTCTAGTCTTAAATAGCCTACACATGATGTTTCAAAGTAATATCAATATGTGTGTGTGTGTGTTATATATCACATTGGGCCTACAGGAACAAACGTTTGTTCTATGCACGTGGTGGAATGACAGTAAGGCTTCTTCAATCCTGAATCAAATGTACTGATGTAATCTCAAGTTAAACACTGTATTGTGTCTGGGGTCCACAGTGCGCGTGAAGTTGCACAGGTGCATCCTGCAGAACCACACTCCCATAGAAAAAGCCCACAACCTGCTCCTGCTGCTCGAGATAACAGTATCCACACGCAAGGTGAGTTAAAAAATATTTTACTTGTATTTATTCAGAATTATGTGCTTAATGATCCGCACACTAAGTTGGCAGTTTGATGTTAGTAGTATAATTTCCGCATTTTTATTTTGGCACTTTCATGTGCATATTCATCTTTGGTGAGGTGGATCAAGAGGCTACTCTTTAAAACTGTATTGAAGTTGGTCCTGCTTCTAATGGAGCACTCTTATCTTGCTTTTCCTAACAAAAGAGCCTTTACAGCAGTCCGCAAGGGCCATGGCCACATCTCCTGCTACGTCTCCTGTGAGCCTGAGTAAACCGTCTTCACCATCTGGAATGCAAAAGACCCCAGATGCCAGGTAACACATGTTATGACACTGAAACACACTGAAAATCAGGCATTTAACAAACCAATACCATTTTTTATATATTTTATTAGAGAAGTATTACTGTGCTTTTTTATTACTGATGAGTAGTAGGACAATAGCAAACATCCAAAGGAACATATTATAATAAAAGTAAAAATAAAATTTATGCATTTCCTGTAGTTTAGACCTATTAACAATTTTGTAACACACAACTATAACAAGTATAGATTTTAAATCTCAATGCCTTTTTCTGGCTTTTAGTTGCTGCACTGTTACAGGCTAAGTAATGACTTTTCCCCGTCTAGCTAACTTTTCGAGCTGTGAGAAGCTAAATGAAGCTTTTTACTGGGCTAGCTAACGCTGCGGCCAGCCTGTCAGGAGACATGCTGCGTTCCATTAGTTGGCTTAGCAGGGACCCTGCAGCAGGTGTAATTGAACAGACTTCTGGATGCACACACTGCCCTCCCTTCTCTCTCTCTGCCACAGTAATGAGACAGAGAAAGCACGAGTGAGGGAGAGATGTTGCAAGTGTGTTTGAGGGTGAGTGAGGGGTGAGGGCATTGGATAAAGTGAGAAAAGGAAAGTTGCCAAGCAAAGTTGGCAATGGAAATGTGAGAAAGAAGTAAGAACGGTTTTGAAAAAAAATCGATGATTCACTGAGTGCAAGCATCCGAGTTTCCTGAAAAGGAAAGGACATTCATTACCTTTTGCCGTTCCATGTTTACATGGAAACGTAATTAACTTGACTGTGTGTCATCTCACCATGTGAGTGTGTACGCATTTGTTCACCTCTGTGTGAGGATGTGCTTGCTGTGCAATTGTAAATGATTAAAAATATCAAGTTTCCTGCAAACCTTTTGTTCCTTAGACATTCAGACATTTTTATTTCTCGTGTATCAAATTTTCTCTTGCGTTACGTCAAATTTCCTTTTGTAAAAGTGGTGGTTGATACAGTTTTTACAGCTTTTACCTTCCTTGTCCTGATTCCTGTTGAGTAACCATAATTTTAAAAAGGCACAAAGTTTA
Source organism: Channa striata (assembly GCA_033026295.1). Lineage (NCBI taxonomy): Eukaryota > Metazoa > Chordata > Actinopteri > Anabantiformes > Channidae > Channa > Channa striata. The sequence goes on along the minus strand of CM065168.1, from coordinate 19,377,177 downwards.
GTTTCTGAATGAGTAACTCTTAAATTAAGCAACGCGTGGTCGAAGTTGAGCTTAGAGCTCTGACAGATGCCCATTAATTTCTGCATGTGACCTGGGCAATCAGATCTTATTACCATCCATTTATACCTCCAAAGCCTATTAAAATTGTTGGACTCTGTCTGTAATGAGTCAGTATGTCTGCTTCTCAGAAACTTTTTGTGATTTACTTTCATGTTTTTTCATGTGCATCTCTGCTGATAGTTGTAATCAATTGGTATTCCACGGATTCAGATTAGACATATGTTTTATTCTGTACTAATTTCCCAAAAAGTCAGTGGATGAAAATAGTTAGAAAAGATGAAGATCAACAGAAATTTAAAGGAAAAATATCCTGCTGTGAGTATGTAAGATAAAAGACAAAAACATAATAGCAGTAGTCTGAGGTAGACGTTTAGGCCTTTCTGACTGTAAGATTTGACTTTACCTGAACGCTTCTCCTTCACTAACGTGCCCCATTTGACCATCTAATCTGAACTAATTCAATCTTAAATTGCAAATTGAAGAGTTGGAGTTGCATTTAGTGAACTTCTTAATCCTTCCATGAATCCTTTTGTGGCGAGTAATGAGACAGTTCCAGTTCAAACCGCCCATCTCATCTCCATCCTTCCGGTTATTGCCTGCCTGCTATTGATTGGTTGGAAAATTGACACGCAGGATATATGCAAAGGCCATTATAGTTTTTAGTCTTACAGTTTGAACTACAAATAAAAAGGCGTGCCAGGGTGAAATGGCCATCTTTAATGACAGAGAAGAGCTAAATGAGCATTGGAACGAGTGGATAGGCGGTGAAGACAAACCATGTTGGTGCACGGGGATAATGAAGCCAAAAGATGTAATTCTCATAAGAGTAAACTGCTAAATGTACTCATAGGATTTACACATTTTTTGGCTGATTTACCACTGTTGTTAAAATAAGACAATGTTGCTATTTTTACATGTAGGTTCATAGATCATAGATCATTGAAGTCATTGCAATGTTTGTAATAGAAGACAGAAACTTCTGTTGTCCCCAAATCTTCCTGTTCTGTTGACATGCAACAAACTGAAAGTATTTAACAGTACTTTAATATTAGAAATATACCATCTCTCTCTTTTTTTTTCACACACTATTGGTGTTATAGGAACATCATCTGCCATTTGTCAAATGAAAACTTGGAATTTGCTAATTTTTAGATTAAAGCTGCTGTGATTATTTTATTTTTTCTTTGGTTTTTAAGAACTTGTAAATCAATTATTTTTTAAAATATATAAAAAAACACTCTCTTTCTCTTTGTCTTTCTCCTGCTTTTTCTTCTCTCACATGCATATTTATTTATTTATTTCACACAAACTGGAGCCAAGAAATGAAGTTCTTTGTTGCACCGTATACCCCATCTGAAATCTATTGGCATTCTCTCTAGCCCTCATCCCATCTCTGTGCCACCTCTATCCCCCTCAGCCCTTCCCACCCTCTCCTCCATTCCTGCCCAAACTGTACCCCTACCCCCCACACTCCCCTGGTTATAGATTGTGACCGCCGGTAAGTGATGCATTATTCATTACAAACATGTCGTTTGTTGATGGATGGCTGTTTGAGAGCCCTGTCCGTTAAATAAATCAACAAATAAAAATGCAAATTCTCACATTTTGAGAGAAGGAACCCGGCCAAAGTCCCTCCCCCTCATTCCTTTCTCCACTTCCTCTATATTCACAAAGCTGCAATTGCGTCCCGTCTCTCTCTCTCTCGCAAGTAGACTTGCACACTCCTGCTCATGCTCTCCCTCTTTTTGCTTAGCTGTTGACAGGCAGGATTCCAAATTAGGAAGACAGATTTACTTACTTGAGCTTTAGTCTTTCTCTTTTTTTCATCAGATATCATCCCTCAGCTGACTTAACCCTCATTCACTTTCTCTCCCTCGCACTCAAACATGTGCATACATTAGTTCATGTTGCTAGAGCAAAATACAGCCTTTTAAATCTACTATTATGAACTGCTTGCCTCAAGTTAGTGTGAAGAAATAACATATCAAGGTCTATAGTTGTGTGTGTGTGTGTGAGTGAGGAGGAACATAAATGTGGAAGCTCCACTAGCATTCTGTTTGTTGACCACCCACATGCATATCAACAAGTACACGCCAAAGATCGCCCTTACCTGGAAGGGCCGCGTGTGGAACAGCGCAAATAGATGCAGCTTTAAACGAGCAGAGAATTATGTTGGCAACATCAGCGAAGCGTGCTTTAAAGAATTCATGTTTTGTATCTGGAATGGCCGTCGTTCGACTGTGTATACACTGAATAATTTATCAAGCCAGCCAGACTGAGGGATTGAATCTCTATTAGCTTAATCTCCCCCGTTTTGGTTTATTTATTTCACTGCACATTCCCTCATTTCTATTCCTGGGTTCTCTCCTTCTTTTTTCTTTCACACCTGCAAGAAACAGTTTTTCTGCTAGGACGCCCTAGTGGTTTTGACTTGCTAACACTGCTTGTTAGGGTTCAGTATGCACTTCAATAAGAAAGATTGTAAACACATGCAAGAGGTATTATCTTTGTTAACAAGTGATTGATGAATTACACATATATGGGAATGATTATTGATTCCCGTGTAGACTTTGTGTCCAGTGTTGGTTCTTTGGATTTCAGCGCCTTTTCCTAATTTTGAGGGCATGTCATGTCTGGGCAGGTGGTCTGTGTGGATTTTTCTCTTACAATGCAATGGCTTGAGGATATTCATTTAAAACGTAGCCTGTATGCGGTGTGCTGCTGCCTTCTCAATTATAAATGTAGTCTGAGCCAATTCAACCCTTGAAACAAAGAGGTCACATGAAAGAAAACCAACAACAAATAACTAAACAAAGTCAAACCAAAATTTTCCAACCCTTTACTTATTTTTTTCAGGTTGGACTTTTCTGTCGTTGAGATTTTGGACATGTTTAGTCCTGTCTCTTCATCTGTGCAAAGGAAGCCGTCCACTGGAAGGAATAAAATGACGCAGGGTAGGCTGAACTTCACTACCCCTAAACCAATGGGTCAAACCCTGCTTACTCCTGCTGGAACTTATTCTCAAAGTACTCATCATGACCTGGAGGAAAGCCAAATACTAGAGGATATTTTTTTCATTTGCTGACAAAGAAGAAAATAAGGAGCTGGAAAAAGTCATCCAGGCACCATATATATTCATATTCACCTCTATTGTCTTTACTTTAGATTTTATTTGATTTTTTTATTTAGTTTTGCATTAACATTGTAAATCAGAATGATCATGATGTCTTAGACTGTACTCTTGTTTTAGTGTGATTTTTTTTATTTAAATAAACAATTTTATGTTCAGCATTGGTTATGCATCTAGTTTGTAAGTAAATCCCATATTGTAATAGTAGGTGGTCACCACTTTAGAACTACCTTTTATTATGCACGCCAGTACGTCATTCAACAATATGGGCAGTTTCAAATTGGGAACACTTTTGTCTGCCTCATAGTAAAATGTGGATGATCTCATTTTGATTACTTATCTGTAAATATAACACGACACAGGACACTTTATTCTAGACTGTGCTTTATTATTGGGCTAAGCTTCATTCATTTAAAATTACTAAAAAAAAAAAAAAAAAAAGAGTCCAGGGGACCAGAGAATGGTGCAGTCTGAAGAAATGGGGGTGGGAGCTTAAAGCGCACTGCCCAATCAGAAGCCTAGCTCATCAGGAACCTGGCAAAGCTTAATACGCAACATTCATTTCTCCACCCTCCACATGTGCTGAAATTGGTAAATAGATTTCCAGAATACTTTTTAAAACCATATGAAGTAAAATGTGATTCTGGCAAAACTACTGATCTTTAGAAATAAAAGCACTGATAAAAGCACAGAGAAAAAAAAAAACACTATTGTAAGTCTTTTTTTTTTTTGATGAGATAGTGCAGTTTTCATTGAATTTCTCTCTTGGTAGGATGCATCAGTTGAACAAGATCAGAGCTCTGTCAAACAACACAAAGCCAGAGGAGCAAAAAATAAGAGCAGGGGTATAACGTTAAAAAAAGGCCTTTTATGCATGCAGTTAATTAGAGATTAACAAACCAGACATTAGCACATTAAAAACTAGCAACTTATAGTGACCCCAAAGTATCATCTGCTGTGAATACAAATCTGATTGAACAGTTGGTTTAGGAGAGAGTGTTGAAGTAATTATTTCCACTTTGTCAAAAGGTTTCAGAATGGAGGCAAATGTTACTAAACCAAATGAGGAACCTTCCCATTCTCAGTACAATCTTTAAACAAAGTTCAGTATTGAAAGGTATGACTCAGTAATTACAAATGTACATAAGGCTTTAGTACTGCATTGTTTTGAATAGTTTATCGGCAACAGGAAAATGCAAAATCAGTGTTGGTGAAATTGTTGAATTCAGCCTTTGAAGTGGTATCATGAGATGTAGTGACACAAAGTCGCACTTACGAGCAAACAGATCAGTGGCAATAATAGAGCTCAGATCTTGAGTCAAACAGCACAAATAAATAAATTAATAAACACAAATACATACATAAATAAATAAACATAAATAAATGATTGAGATCTGTCTTTGACATCACTTGGTCAATAGGAGCATTTTCCTCTGTCATCAAAGAAGTGCTGAAGGCATGGTCCTGCAGACAGGAACAATGATCATCTCTGGACCACAGGAGCGGCCCGTGCATGTCATATAAAAACTATTTGGTCACGTACCAACTCATAGAAAAATAATGCCATGAAAGCATGCATATCATCTCAGACATGACTTATAAATAAATATTTAAACAAATGAATAGAACCCATCAAAGTAATTGTTTTATAAAATAGGTCAATGTGTGTCTAAGCTCTAACTGAGGTCAATGCTCTCCCTGACTGTATTCTGGATAAATGCCTTGGTCAGGTCCTACAGTTTGTATCGTATTCTAGCATCAATTTTTTTTTTGTACCTGGTTTTAATGAGCATTATTATGTTTTCATTCATATATTTTTTTAAAGTATTTAAAGTACTTTATCCAGTCCTTGTAGATAGAAGTAAAAGTCCTATAAAATATGCAAACCTATGTACAGAGGAAAACAGAGCAAAAAAGGAGACAATTTACAGTATATTCATAATTTATGTATATATTTTTATATATATATATTTATTTATATTCAAACTTCTGCTCTGTTCCTTGTTTTTGAACCACTATATTTATTTTACTTTTCTCATGTAAACTTGCAGCTTTAAGTTGGAGCAAATGAGGATGAGGTGCTTAGCATTCTACTTCCCGTGGTTGTTGCTGTTTCTGCTTTCTTATTTCACTCAACACGGAAACATGGGCTCAGCGAAAAACAGGAGTGAATGCTCAAACAAATTATTAGAAAAGCTCAGGCTGTGTCAACACCTTTTTCAATTTCCTCAGAGCGGTGGCGGGCAGTCATAGGGCACACAGTGCGGCCATCAAGGTTACCAGACACATGGCATTTAGTTTTAGTCGTTATTGTTAGCTCAGTGACACCTCAGGTGGATGTACTGTATGAGACATTTTTGTACTAGCGCCCGCCACGGATACGGCTAGGGCAAGAAATGATCACAATGGTCATCTGGTTTATGCTGTATGCCATGCCCAGGTCATTGCTATGTGGCACACACAAACTGTGGTATTCTGGGGTGTGATGGTGGCGTCTTTTAGGCTCACTGGATTTGGAAGGTAAATGTTAAATTATTCAATCTGCCAAAAAGGTTAGACAGACACCAGGGAGATGGAATAATGAGCAGTTTATAGGAAAACTAGTAACAGCACCCAACAGGAAGCACTGTCTTCCAAAGTGTCATATAGCCTTATAAATATTCATATTTATAAATATTCATTGAGTGATGTCCACCAGCTGAATATGTGTTGGATGCAGGGTCCAATAAGTCCAAGAACGTTGACCTTTTACACGTATGTATAGTAGGTGTTCATACCATTTTTCAGGACTATTATGAGAAACTGTACGCTAAAGCAATATGAATCCAGCCTTTGTGATACAGCAGTTGTAATGGAGAAATGGCTTGTCACACTTATTGCTTCATTTTACAGTTTCATTATGTTTATATTTAACTGTATGATGACATAAAACATAAGGCAATATAACATCTTCTAAAGGATATGCTTCATGTGAAGTATCACCAGCAGCAATCCACTCGTTAGCTGCTGGATGGGAGAGTACATGAAACACTCCTCTCTTATTCTGTTCAGCAGGATGTCAGGTCTCCAATTGTACCATATTCATTATGACTTCACCTTTATAACCATTAAAAACTAATGCCAGGTCCGATAAGCTCAGTCACCTCTTTCCTTTTCTTCAAGCCAGGGCATGTCATTCCAGTCACAACCCTGGACGGCCGGATCCTAGTTTTGACTCCAACCAGTGGAACGTGGTTAGGGGTGCCCTGCACACAGCTTTGATAGTCAGTACCCGTGCTAACAGGTTGCCTAATGCCCGCTTTTATCTGAGTCTGTATTACTTATAAATGCATCCTTTTTTTTTTTTTTAAAGACAATGATAGGCCAACAGTGGTTGGTAAGTTTGTTCTATTGGACATGCACTGAAGCTCTCTATGTGTCTGAGAAATGATATGGATGTGACTGTAGGTTTGACATCATAATAGCGCGTTGGCTGCTTGCAGTAGTGTGTGTTTAGTTTTTTTTTCTTTGTTTTCTGAGAGCACAGTGCTTGATGGCAGATTCTGCAGGTGACAAGGCACACCTTGACATGGTGACAGCCCATACGCTACATGCACTTTACTGAATGCAGAAGAGAGCAAGGGTTGTGAGACATATGCATTTTGGTTCAAGTTTCAAAGAGAAGTTTGTGTGTGTGTGTGTGTGTGTGTGTGTGTGAGAGAGAGTGTGTGTGTGTGTAAAAGCTCAAACGATATGTTTGGAATAGAGTCGAAGATAATTGTCCTTTTCCTCTAAAATCATTTAGCCTGATTTTCTTAAAGCCTGCTACTGAGATGTGGCTTTTTGCATTTTCAGATTATATTTACACCATATGTGTATTCTCACACATGTATCTTTTAGCAATATATTGTGTGTCAGCATATAGGTAATCAGAGATAGGAATGCCTGCAGTTTTGGGAGCTGCCACATTTGCGATTCTTCCCAAGCAGAGCAATATTTCAAACTCTAGCTAAAATCTACAAAAAATTACAGCTCAACATAGTCAGTAGCCGTTCTATATACAGACACACATATATAAAATATGTGCATATAAATACATATATTTGTTTGTGATTAATATCTATTTATCCATATATACTGTATATATGAATACATTTGCTTGAATGCTTGTTATACATATATATGTACTGCAAATATAAACAAGTTCATATATCTCAAACGTTTCTGATGTTATTCTATCTATGAGGTTAGGATGTCAAGTTAAAAAAGATAAGGCTGTGATACGGAGCAGCCCCTCCCATGCACTCGCCATCCCTCCCAAGACAAAATGAGAAGAGAAAAAAATAAACATTTTGAGTAATTGTAAACTAGCGAAGTGAGAGACCCCATTTGGTCATCTGAAATAGTTTTGCCTGTATTCAAAAAGCATATCAGCAATATATATGTATATATACATGTGTTGTATATATTCGAAATGTACACTTCTTTTAAGTGCAACTCCTCAACCAGTTAACACTGACTGAAAGAGATGCAGTGGTCCGAGTATATTAGAGCTACAAGTCCTCAGCAATAAAAATGTTTGGTCTTTTGGTCCCTAAAACAACTAAGGAATGACAGGTAAGACTCCCTGGAGACCGTTGCTATGGCTCTCCTTGGCAACGGTATCCCCTGGAAACGGACAGGCACTCCGAGCTAAAGATGGCCATCCCAAATCGAAGCCAATTTGCGTCCTGAAAATATCACATTTCCTACTTAAGTTCTCTCTCCCAAACGTTTGTCCCTTAATGTGTCAAGTCTTATGAATTGGTCTTCAAAAGTCAATTGCCCCAAACTCACATCATCTTACAGAAAGATCTCCTACGGCAATCCAGTTTTAAAAAAGTTTGTTTTGTTCTTGTTGGACTTTTGACATCCATATTCCCGTCTAAAGTTCTGTGGGGTTGGTCATTGTAAGTAGATTCGATAGAGTTTCTTTTACTTTTTCCCTCACTGTTCAAGTAAAAGTTTTTGTGGTCCAGAAAAGGTAGCTGTCATTCAAGCGGGGTTCGGTGGGGAAAGAGGGGTGTATATGTGTGCAGAAGAAAAAGGTCCTGGAGCTAACCAGGCTGGTACAAATGCTCTCTGAGATCCAAAGTTTTAGTACATCCAAAAGGAGGCGTCCTTGACTCGGTCATCGCTCTCTCTCTCTGTCTCTCTCTCTCTTTACTGTGTTTCTGAAGCAGCCTCAGTGGTCCAGATGTTGAGTTTGCACTCAGTGGCGGGTAGCAAGTATTCAACATAAGATTCAGCTCAACAAAACCTGGAAGGTACAAGAGAGATAGAAATAGTTTGAGCCAAATAATGTAAAGCAAATGTCTGCGTTCCTGTTAGATGGTGATATATGTGGTCCAAACCGGGTAAATCTCACTGACTTTGGGGATGTCATACACGTTTATTTTATGTACCATTTGGGGATAATACTTTTAGATTTTGTGAAATATCTGACTAATAAAGGATAACTCATAAAGACCAGTTAATCCTCTGACTCTTTACCTAGAAAAGTTTGTACAGGCGATTGTGGTTCCCAAATTATAAATCGGAATAAAACCATCAGACTCGGATCCACTGACTTTTTCCAAAGAACCACTGTTTAATCCAATTAGTAATAAATTGTGAAAGTAACGACAAGTGATTGACGCAGTAATTAAGTGAAATTTGTTAAAAACTAGTGGATCGATTGCCATTCGTTCCCCCCTCAGCATGAATTGTAATAAAATTTCATGGGACAGAACTATCTCTCCTGCAAAAAATAAGAGTTCCTGTCAGCTTCATCTGTGCTTTGTGTTTATTGCTAATTAGCAAAAGTTAGCAACATTAAAGTTATTGTAAACAAGGTACACGTTATACCTGCTACTAAACATCAGCATTTTAGCTTTCTCATATTATGATGGTGCATTTAGCTCAAATCATTATTTTGTACAGCATCACAGAGCAGTAAGCACCCACAATCCAATTCTTTTCATTTTTATAGCAATTATTTTTGTTTCTTTGTACATTTATTGTTCTTAGATCTCTATTAGAGAATTTAAGGACACTCTCCTTCTAGGGGTATATTTAATACACAAAAAGTGTCTACAGTATGTTAGAAAACCCAAGACATTTGTTGTTAAAAATATTCCTTTTGGGTCTGCATTTGCTGTTGAAAATCACTTTATGTAAAGTACATGCAGATGCAGCACTGACTCTTTGAAGCATTTTAGTCATCGCAGAAATTTCCTTACTAAATTTTGGAAACAAACTCATGCTCATACTGCAATAAATAATATTAGCTCCCATGGTTGTAATCTTATATGTGATAAAATAGTATTTTAAAAAATGTATTTATTGTTATTTTAAATAAGCCTTTAAATAAACATATTTGGTTTGTATTGTAAATGTTGAATACATGTTTGTAACACGGTGACCTTGCGTCATTACAGAGAAGTTAAGCAACAGTCCAGCCTGTTGGCTGGATATAGATTTGTTACTCCTTGTCTTCATAATGCTTTAAAAAGATATCTAAATATATATAATATAAGCAACTTTATTAGCTGGAAATGCAAGTGAGAAAACAGCTATATGGTTTCTAAGATGCCATTTCAAACATTACCTGATGGTCTCGGACAAGAGGAATGAAAAATACATTTTCTCTCTTTTTTTTAAACATTCTGTTGAAAATGTTTTGATACATCAAAAGGAATGATGCTACATATTTTGTGACACATTCATATGAGATTGCACTATTCTTCCTGCAGTGATTTGCCTCGGGACACTGTCTGGTATGGTTCAGTTAGTTTGTGAGTGGGTGATAAGTTGCCCTTGAATGAAGTCATCAGTGGTGAATGAACGACACAGCCCAAACTCTCCATCATACAGATGAAGGGAGGAGACAAAGAGGAACGGCACAATTACCCGCCTGAGGGGTAATAAATGCTTCTCCCTTGGAAGCAATTCCTTCCCTGTGCAACACGCTGAACCATTTACCAATTATCTTTTACCTATAGGGTAACACACAGGGTCACTTACTGTAAAGCTGCTCCACAAATAAAGGAGGCTACATGTAAGTAACAGCCAAACAGATTTGTTTTCGACAACAAACTTAATGTTATAGAATAATGAATATACATTTTTGACACGTTGGAGTCATCTGTTTTTTGGACTGGCACACATTGTGTAAAGTGTTTTACTCATACAGATGGTTTTGCCATTGAGGTGACTGAGTTCATTCAGCAAGAGTCAAGACACTCAAGCAAATCTTAATACAATGAAACTTAACATTTACAGACGCACGAGTTAAACGTCGTCACTATTCTTTACAAGCACTTTGGAGATGATCAGCTAGTTATTAGGCATCTGCAAATGTTTTATGACATTTCTAAAAGGTTACGGAAACGGCGTCAGCCAGTGCCATAAATGGGCTTGCCATTTGAGCATTTGTCAACATTTTATTGCACTGGTTGTTGCTGCATTGGCCCAGTTAATCACCTTTCAAACTAAAGTGACGACAAATGTTTCCGCACGAGTCAAGCTCAAAGTCTGACCTGTCTTTTCCTGTGTGCGACAGCTGCCCCTGCCACCATGATGGTGGCATCTGGCTGGGGCGGGGGCTAGTAGGGGCGGTTGGCATCCTTTGGCCTCTTCAGCTGCACCTTGAGTCTTTTCATGCCGATCTGGAAACCATTCATTGACTGGATGGCAGCTTGGGCACTACCCGGGTTGTCAAAGCTCACGAACCCTGGTGGGGAGGCAAAGAGAGAGTGGATAAGAGAAAAAGGTCAGATGAAGAGTCGAGGACAATCCTGTGGTTTAGAAGAATTGATAATGAAGATGAGATTCAATAAGATGAAGCAGTCTCATAATACAGCATGTTCTAAGCATTAATGTAACTGTTAAACAAAAAGGTGTGTGCATGTATGAAACCACCAATAGGAGCACAATAAAACATAGAGCATGCAGCAAAAATCACAACATGAACTTGGTAATGGGATTTAAGACAGCAATATAGTTGTGCTACTTTAAAGTTCAGATTTTTAACTTCACCTTGGAAGTGAAAAAGCATGAAATTACAAATTAAAAGCATCTCAAACTTGCAGCATGAATAATACAACATGAATGTTTTGTTGTATTAATAAGCAAAAGCTACTTTGCAAATGGGTTGCACCTGATGGATACTCCACATCCATTTATAATTTGTAACATAATTCTACATTCAGATTAATTGTGCCGTCAGTGGCATGAAGTGAGGCAGCAGCTCTGTATCCGTTCATGCTTAAACAGCTCGTATAATCTTAGCATTGCTTCAGAGCCAGAAGTAGAGACTGAGAATCAGAATTTGTATTAGTAGGTCAGGGAGGGAGTACTCTCAGTGTTAGTACTACCTACTTAGTACTGTCTCTTCAGTACGTCACAAAGAGACTAAGAGACTAAAAACAGACTAATTTCATGAACATCACTGAAATAACAGGAATGTAGAGGCAAAACAGCTTTAATTTTTAACAGAAGATCCAGGCACACTCATTCATACTTTCGTATTTAAAAAAACAGCTTATGCCCAACTGTAAAGAAATACTTCATTGTTTTGTGTGTGTGTGGTCTTTTTAAAGAGGGGTGTTGGAAGGTTAGGACGGGGGTGTCGACTGTGGTAAAAAAGGTGATTAGTAAAAAGAATAATCAGAATACATAACCAATAATCTTTTGGTTTTGTTAATTTTTACCCACCAAAGCATTTACTTTGGTTTGTCGCCCGATCCACAAACACTTTGGAGGAGATGACATTACCGAAAGGCAGGAACATCTGCATCAGCTCTCCATCCCCAAACTCTTGAGGGAGGTGGTAGATGAACAGGTTACATCCCTCTGGTCCTGCACATGGAAATAGAGAGAGAGAGAGAAACAGGGACAGAAAAAACAGAGATGAAAGGTGAAGGTCAGAGCGTGAGGGGGGAGTGTAAAAAGCTGACCATGATAGAAGGGAGACCCCATAATGGAATATAAGAAAAATATTTTAGACATACATTTTGAATGATGGTTCTCTGTGATGCTTCCCAACAAAGCCATCAAAAATAAACAATGTAACCTCTAACTCTAATTCTCACCCCCAATCCTCATCCAGTCCTAATCCTGCTTGGTTTACAACTATCCCTGGATGACAAGGATCAGGTGGCTTCATTTTAGTTTAGGGAAATACAGCTAAATATTGTTATGCCTAAGCAAATGATGTCATGTTTATAGGGCCATATAGCAAAAAGCTAATTTGCAGCCCTGTCTCAACCAAGACAGCTCAACGCTCACTCATACAGCTTCTGATTGGCTGAACACACCTGATCCAAGTAAATGAAGAAAGAGGGATTTTTGGAAATCAGAGAGGACCAGGATTGAGAACCTCTGCTGTAATTTACAACATTTACACGTCTGTTCATTTTCTCAAGTTGTCAAGTTTCACTCATGACAGCAAACAGCCCTCTTGCACTGCAATAAACATTGCCTTATTTATGCTTGCAAAAACAATTTTATCTTCAATTTGGCAGATTTGAAACTAAACACTGACATCATTTGCATGTAAAAAAAAATCACAAATCAATTTTTGTTTGATCAAGTTTGTTTGATTTTGAGCTTATTCTTTAATACCGAACACCAATATGTGTTTTTTTACTTTAACTGAACATGTAAAAATATTTTCAGGGGCATTCTGAAATACTTCGTCCTAATATTAACGCAAGTAAAATATCTGGTATCAGAGCTGCAAAAGCAGAAATGTGCAAGGCAGTTTCTCTCAGCAGGCAGTCATTAGCTGACAGTAATTTTGGTTTTGATAGCTTGACCTTTAATAGAAAACTCACGGGTCCAGCGTTAACTGCGGCTCTTAGGTGTCTCTGATCAAAGGACTGCTAAAAGCTGACACTTCTTTGATGCTGTGGCTGTTAGGTGGTTTTGCTTCTTTTCCACAAGAGGGCACTAAGGTCCTTATCATGACTGTCCCAAGTCTGCAGGTCACTGAGTTCATGAACAGGTTTACAGCTCGGTCTGAAATACTCATTCAGAGTTAGTGAAGTTAGTTGCCCTGCAGCCAACTAGGATAAATGCTGTAATAAAATAAGAATATAAATGGGAATGTCTAAATAATTTTCTGCTGTTTTTTTCATTCTTAAGAAGAAAATAAAAGTTAAGCTTCTTAGTATTACTCTCTATAATAATCTAACAATGTCAGACTGGTTCAGTATTTGGGTTTTGACAGATTTACTGGCAAGAGGTGCAGTGATGCCCAAACTGCGGACGGTAAATTCTGTGGTAAAGGTTTTAGTTTGTTTTCCTCAGTAGATAAAAGATGAATTGAAAAGATGTAAATATGAGTAAATGTTTGCAGCATGAAGGAATATTTATTGTAAGTGGTTTGCTGTGTGTGCATGCGTTTGTGTGTGTGTTACCTTCTCGTTGTTGCTGTGGAATAATGGGAGGAGGGTGGGGGAAGGCTTGGCTGATCTGGCCGTATGCAGCAGGGTAGGCTGCTGAGACACACACACACACAGCGCAGATCAGATAACAGTCATGACTACACACACACACACACACACTTGGATACATACAAACAATGTGATATATGCAGGGGCACAACAGGCAATCGATCAGATAACAGACAATAGAGTACATGCTGCTCACACACTGAACACAGCAGAGAAAATAAATCGATGTAGTGAGGCCGAAACACTTGTTACATGATCAAAATTCAAATTCAAACAAGGGAAAATCTTTTATCTTTATTTCTCTGTGTCACACAAACACACACACACACACACTCACGCATACGCACACGCAGACACATCAGTGCTGCTGTGCGGTTGACAGACAGACCTGCATACTGCTGGACTCCTGTGTAAGCCTGCTGGAGAGGATCAGCTGCAGTGGGACTTTGAGCTGCTCCAACAGAGATGGAAAGAGGAGAAGAAGGAGGTGGTGGTCGAGGGGAGCGTGGATAGATTGAGGTGTGTGTGTGTGTGTGTGTGTGGTGTGTGGAGACACGAGGCAGAGAGAACCAGAGAATGTAGATGGAGGAGAGGGCACGGAGAAAAGCAAGATTAATATATAACAAGAGTGTGAGAGAAAAGCGATGGAAGGACAGGTGATGGAGAAAAGGAGAGACGGGAGGGAAAAAAGCAGAAAGGTTAGAGAGCTGAACAGCTCGCTCTGCTTTCAGTGTGTGGGGAACTGAATTTTGAATTTCTTTCTCTTTAGCAGGGCTTTTTACTTAATGTTCCTCCCAAAGCCTTTCAAAAGTAGCTGCCTTTTGTATTCAGAAAAGTAAAAAATGTAAAACTTTTAGTTAGTTATTTAAAAAATTAAAGGTAAAAAAATTCTCCCTACAATGCGAACACGCTGATAATTACGACAGATGCTGCACCACACTTTATAACGAACCATCTGTACACAGAGTACACGCACATTAAACACACCACTACAAACACACACTCTACTGATAATCACACATACACACCAATAACCCCAGAGTCAACATAAACCACAAAAATACTGACCACACCGTTGACCAACAGCAACACTGAGAATCTGTTCAGACAGCCAGAGGAAATGAGGGAAGGTGTGGGCTCAAACGCGTTTGTAAAATGAACTCATGTTAAGAAGTAGTTCGGTTGTCGTTTCGCATAAGAAACTGGGATTTGTTGAACGTGTCGATAAAGACAAACGTTTGGTTTGTCCTTATGGAGTGTGTGTGAGTGTGTGTGTGTGTGTGCTTTCCTAAGGGTGGAATAACTAAAAATAATTGATAACGCACTAACCCTATTAAATCTGTTTTTTCATTTCTTCTATTGCTGGAAAAGGTTGAATTTCCAGGTTCACAGGGAGCTCCGTCTTTCACGGTCTTGTCCTCTATTGAAGTGTAGCATCTTTTCAGGAGCATTTTTGTTGTGGATAAAAATACTACCTGAATAATTAAGTAGCCGATGTCTCTTTCAGCCTTGAACAGTGTCTGCAGGTATTCTTTCAGGTTTCTCACAGCCCTGACATCCTTCACTAATAGAGGAGGCTTACACCCAAGAAGTGGAACAAAATGTCTGAAAATCACTAGCTGCTGCTCCTTAACCACAGTCGTATGTAGACAGCACACAGTAATAACCGAAGGAGACTCCTTGTTATCAGCTCAGATCTGGAGACATCGGGAGAATAATGTTCACGTGTTTTGGTTTGAAAATCAACCTTCAAACTGTTGAAGGGAGAAAGGTGTCCACGATCCCAGGGAAAATGTACACCCTGATGAGTGGAAAAGATTTAACTGTATTTTGTAGAAATAAAATTTGCTGATAAATTATAGGTTAATGAGATAGTAAACAAGTTGCAAGAAAAATAAACTGCCTCTGTGAGCATCTGCGTTTAAGATTCCAAGCAGAAATCCATAAACTCTGAGTTAATATTTGCTTCACCTGTAACTTAAATGTGTGCGCATTTCCAAATCGAGTGTTGGCAAAGTGGCAGTTGTCTGCCTGGAAGATCAGTTTTCTGTACATTCATCTTATATAGATACACAAACACAATCATTTTTAAATATCATTTTATAAGATCTTTGTGATCCTCATTTGAGCCCATGGCTATTGTATTTACAATAAGTAAGTGAAGGGGTAAAGGTTGGGTGGGGGGGTGATGTTGGGGGCACTACCTTCAGAGAGAGAGGAGAGGAAGCAGCCACCTTGAACCCCAAAACAACTTCGTGGAGCCACACCCAAGCCGTTTTTCTCTGAGTCCTCCCTAAAAACCACCTCCTGCAACACTGGGGAGACAAGAGTGTAAAAAATAAAGAGGGAGATTTTTCTTCTACCTTTTCTCAAACAGAACCAATGAGGCACTGGCCACGGCTCATGACACCAGTGGAAACAGGCTCCCGCATCCCATAAGCACCTCTTGGAAACACTCATCTCTTCCACATGCTCACTGTCTGTGGGCTATGTTCATCTGGCCTCGGCCTCCTGAACACGCTTCGAGACTAAATCAGCAGCCGGCACACAATGAATGTGTGTTTATATGGATTTCATTTTCACAAATTCAAAAGTTTCACACACCAGGCAGCGTATTTATACAGCTTTGTGTTTTTCGGTATTTCTTGGAATTCTTTGCTGTTTACGTGCGTCCCTCTGAATTTAGCTGACTTACCAGGGTAATGGTGTATCCCATTGGTGAAGACAGCTTCTGCAGGGGGTTGCCCATTTGCCTGGGGGGGTGGCATGCCAGTAAAACCATTTACACTAATGGGAGAGGGAATGCTGGTCACTGTGGGGGCACTGATGCCGGGAGGAGTGCTGCCACCTGCATCCAAGGGGCACGTAGGCAAAAAACAGAGAAACACAGTAAGCAAGCAATATCCCCAGAGATTATGGAGATGATGTTCTTTGACTGGCCACCTAGTATCTCTTGGAAATGTCAGAGGGGCTGGTCCAGTGGGCTGGCGAGGACACTAAATGTCAGGGCTGATTTCTTGTCCCAGTATGGCCTTTACTCGGGACACAACAGCCATTCGATGTGAATCTTAGACGTATTGTATTATGTGGGAACAGTGAATGATTTGGTGATTATATCAAATGGGGCCAGCTATGTATTTGTTTCAGATGTATTTGTCCAATTCTTAGGCCACATTCCATTACATTCATTTCCAAACCATCAGTCAGTGCGTTTAGAAACATCACACCACTTTACATTAACTTTGCCCTTTATTTCCCACGGCAGCGATTCAAAATTTCTCCTTTAAATTTTATTACAAATTTCAAAGCCACAATTATCGACAGTATGTTACTAGTCTGAGCATTGTTTGGTACAAAACATGCTCCAAAATGTAGACAGGTGCTATCAAAGGCTTCTGCGAGCCAAACTCAACACATTCCCGTGGAAAGCTTTTTGAGCAAGGCTAGCTTTTTTAACCACGTCGAGAAGGTCAATAATTTATGCTTGACAGGTACTTTTTGTCCTGTTCTTATTAATTTAATTTCACAAGTCTAATAACTGAAGGGCAAAGTGTAGCAGAGCAGTGAGAGAGAGGACTGAACAGACCTGATCTGGATCGATTTGGAGCCTGCACTACAAGCTTGCTTCCCAAAACCTGCATATTCTGGCTTTAATGTTCTGAGTAAAGATACATCTGGGGCTGTGTTAACATTTGTAAAATTGCAGAGTACGGTTTGCTCCCTCAGATCCTAGATTAATGAGTGTCATGCTTTATTTGAAATTTAAACCCTTGTTCAGAAAGTTCAAAATGTGACAGCCCTTAGAAAAATGGCCGGGTTAACTATCCTAACCTTTAAAGTCGCTTATTTTTTATGGCATCTATGTTCTTTTATAATCCTTTTCATGAAAAATGGCATGAAATTGCAGTGCTTTTGCCACCCAAATTACAATGTGGGATTTGAAACGATCCCACTTTTGCACAAGATCAAAATGAGTGTAAACCAGTGGCTGCTGAGGAAGAAGGAAAATACATTTTAACCTTATTCTTATCTAACGTTACCTGACGTGGGGGTCAGCGGTGCTCCGGGGAGGCCATTGATGGTCGCCATGTGCTGCATCTGGGCAGCAGCAAAGGCTGCCATTGGACTGAGGTATCCTCCCTGACCCACAGATGCCATCAGTGCTGCCTGCTGCTGCACCTGCACAGCAAAGGAAGGCAGACAGTCGAAAGAGAAGACAGACTTTGTGGTTACTGAGCTGAGAAAGACAGAATAAAGGAAGGATGGGACACATAAAGGGAAATCAGGGTAAAGCATAGAGGGTATCGATCACATCATAGGGAGATATAAAATTCTAATCGGTAAATGGAGGTGTTATTATTATCTTTATTATTATTGATATTTCAGCTTCATGTGTGGGCCTGGCCTGAACACCATTTAATTTTTGTGGTTCACCGAATAAATAAGTGTGGATAAAAATGACGTTTTGCAGGGCGTCTTGCCTGAGCGTAGGCGCCGTAGGCTCCAAACTGCAGGGCCATAGGGTTGAAGATGCCCATCTGACCAGCCATCTGCTGCATGCGGCGGATGGTGCGCTCCTTATCTGTGTCGGCGAACTTTACCACCAGACTGGATGAAGCACCCTGTGCACCCACCCATCCGCCCACACACACATATACACAGAAACATGCACCAGGCAGAACATGTTAGCGAGTACTGACATGTGACATAAGCTTGTTCCTGTCAATATGCACCCAGCGCTTTGAAATAAGTTACGATATGTCACATGCAAAGGAATTTTCCCCTCCGGAATTAATAAAGTATAACTTTAGGGTAATTAAGTGCTGTGCGACTCATTTTTCTATCTAACGCCACTCTCTCACATAAATCTACATGCGCTGAAAACACTTGTGGTGTACTCACAGGCATTGTCTGGCTGCCGTGTAGTGCACTGATGGCTGCCTGAGCTTCAGCATGAGAGGAGTATTTTACAAATGCACAGCCTGGAAAGACAGGAGAAGGCAGAAAATAAGCGGAGAGAAGAGCAGACGACGAGAGCAAAAGTTTGCCGAAAAGGAAACAAAATCCCTCTTTTTTCAAGCGAGGATGAGTTTCCTACAGAATTACAGCAACAAACATTTAGCAAACACAACCCTCTTTGCTGAGGGTTGCATCAGTGTTCATCGACGTTCAATAAGCGGCCTGAACATGCCACTCTGACACCATTAACAACTTTGGGATCCTCTGATGGGGCTTAAAATGCCACAGCATTCTGGTGTCGTTTACTATTGACAAGCCCCGTTGATGAATTTGAATGATCAAGTTCCCAGTAATTATTGAGCTAAAGCCCACTTAGCCGAGTAAGCTGGCTGATGAGGCCTTGTTAATGGAGCTTCACGGAGGAATCAGCGTGATCAAGCCCACTGTAATCATCAAGCTTAGTTATCATCGGGCCTCATTGATTGGCTGCTAAGCCCGCTGATGAACTTTATGCAGTGAACTTGTGTAGCGCTCTGACAACATTTTCGAAGGACATTTCTCTGGCATGACACGAAGCCCGATGGTTAATAAGGTTGAGCTTATTTTTTTTTTCCTCTTTATCGGGGCCTTGTAGGTTGACTCATAAGGTTAATGGGGTACATCTGTAAAGAGTTAGTGGTTTAAATCTGTCATCCCAGTGGGCAAAGCTTTGCGATGGCATTTAGTGTTGAAATTTATAGAATTTACAGTATTATTATGTAACCACTCCTCTGATGATTGTGAAATAGCCCTGTTTGACACCACTCACACGAGGAGTGTTTAAGGAGAACTTTGCAAAGTCACCAACTTTCAAAGGCCAAATCATTTCTGTGCAGTAGCCTGTGAAAAAGTGTGCTGGCTCAAAGTCAAACGGCTATAAACTCACCTTTGCTGTTTCCATCGGGACCTCTGAGGATGGTGCATTCCTCGATGCTGCCGAAGGACTCGAAAAGGCGCCGCACATCATCTTCTGACTGTTGCTTGTTGAGCATGCCCACAAAGAGCTTTCTGTCTTCTAAAAAGAAAAGGAATAGGTCACGATCAGAGGATCAGAGGCGCTTTTTGATATTCTGTGAATGTTCGTTGAAACGACAGTGTTTTGCTCTTAGTTACATGTGAAAAACTTCAAGGGAGAAGTTTTGTGACGCTAAAGAAAATGTATATTATTATTTGTAATGAATAGACGAAACATGCAAATCATGTGATTTTTCACCTACTGTTTGGACTAAAACATTTATGGTCATAAACAGGCAGCTCCATTTACAAAATGGAAATCATCAATACAATAATTAATATGTTGAAAAGTGAGTGTGAATGGTTGTCTGTGGGGACATGTCCAGGCCCCATGACCCCCCACGAACAGAGCGAGTGGATTCAGATAATGGTTGGACGATGTGTGTCTTACACAGCCTCAGCATTTGGAGTTTAAGCATTAAGTGTTTAAAATCATATTAAGAGGTGCTTGGCTGAACTGTTACAAAATTGCAAATGTATTGGAGTGAGGATGTCTTTGCCGGTAAATATTTTACTTAAAACGTCACGCAGAATATTTTTGATATCCACCTGTGTTTCTGTGTGCTCATTTCAGTTTTGCAAAAATTGGTTAGTTTGTGATTATGGCATCCAAAACCATCTTTTGTGCAGTCCCTGTCCTTGGAGAACACAGTTGGCATATTGCATGATGTCTGAGCACAGATGCTTGTGATGCATCATGGCAAACTCGGCCTGATGGCAGCAGAACATGCCATCATGTCCACACGTCCGGTATGTGTATAAGCGCCTTTTTGACAGAGATTTTCATAATTCAATCAATCAAGATGAACTACCAACGCATTTGATTCTACAGATGTAGGATAGCTCCGCATCTGATCTCGTACTCTTTGTGAGGGCACGGTCTGTTCATGTTGTGGTTGTTCAATTACGACATCTGTAGCTCTGTCGCTCTGCAAAAAAAGCATTAATCTGCTCCACAGCCAGGATCCTGTGCCTAGTGCAAATTAGTGAGGCGGCAGGTTTTACTGTGAAATTAAGAAATTAGGTAAAAATAAACATAATAAGCAGAAATAAGTACTGTAGATATAGGTTAGAGGCTATGGCGACTCAAGTAGACAGCTGCATGAATATGGTCTGGGACGGGATGACGCAGAGGAAAATACAAGTGAACCCCCTTCGAAACAAGACATCCACTCTTTCTACACTAACATGTTCTAATATCAACACATATTCACGCTGCACTAATTTACAATATTGTATGTATTGTTCTGTTTGTTATGTATAAGCAGCTGCTTCCATCTTAAGCATAAACTGGCATCTCAAAATATTCTTTCCTTTTAGCTTCAGCTAAAAGGAAAGATAAACCTGAAATAAATTTAATGTTTTCAGCTTTTCTACAAACATGTCAAAGACGATTTGGAGAATAATGAGATACAAATTTTTCATGTATGGGCTGTACTAAACTAGATGCAGACAGAGGTCCAGCATCAGTTCATTAGTGTCGGCACACGACTGCATGATTCAGACACTGAATGAGTGTTTGAGAGAAATTGTGAGGCAGACGGTGAAAGTGTGTTCGTGCCCGACAGCAGCAGATGTGTCGGTGTGCAGCGCCGTCTGTTTTTACGTTACACAGAATCTGAGCTTTGTGGAAGTGGATGTATACGTTTGGAAATTAATGAGCCTCGGTGCAATTGCCTTGGAATGTGCTCTGCGAATTAACGTGCGTACGTGTTGGTAAATGTGTGTGCGTGTGGGTGCATGGGTGCATGCATGCATGCGTGCGTGCTTTGGATCTGTACCCCGCTGCCTATGCCTGACAGGGTGTCCTTGCCGAGTCAACAAGACTAATCTGCGCTCTGGCCTTGCACGGGAGGGGGGGAGGATGTTTACAAGAGTGGCGTGCACATCAGGGGTGGAGGACACACACACACACACACACACACACACAGACACACACACAAATGTCGAAATGTTTGGCCCCTCATCTTCACACATACACATTCATGGTACACACCTCATTGGTGGCCAGAGCCTACAGTTCCCCAAGGAGGACACCAATAAACACTACATCTTCCTTTGGGAAAGGACTGTTAACACACACTCATATTCAGCTAGAGAGCAAATCAATATACACCAGAGTCTCAACAACGATGTAAAGATCTCTTTCCCTCACACACACACACACAGCATATCATAATGACTCTCTGTGCTTTTCCTTAACTGGAATACTATACATATATAATATTCCTTTCTATTTTTAAATGATTGTGTTAAACTGTAACACGCTTTCAATATGGCATTGCCGTTCGCCCCTTTATTGCCGTTCTCTCCTCTTAACAAAATTGTTTAGACAGGCACAATATTAGAGTACGTGTGCTTTACTTGAGTATTCACATTTTACTCTGTTTTATACTTATACTCCACTGCAAACTTTAGACGGATACATTGGTATATTTTATCATTAAACTTCTCATGTGGTTTTATTTAAATAATTTGTCAAGGCTTAATGACTCACATTAAAGGTTTCTTTGAACAAAATAAAAACTGATAAAAAACAAAAAATTGCCAATTTTTACTTTACAATTTTTACTTTTTACTTTCCTCCTGCATTAATTGCCATCTTTCTGACCCTCACACCCCTTTTCTTTGCAGAAGAAAAAAGTTTTATCCCTATAAACAAACATTATATTTTGTTGATAATATTTTGTTTTTACCAGGATTTCGAATGCAGAATTATAAGCTATAATGGCACACCTGTTAAATATTGTACTGATTACTAGATTTAGAGGTCTGAGTTCTTCGCTCCTGCACCTCTGAAGACGTACACAGATAACAGCTGAAGACAGCAGCGGGCGGAGGACATACATGCTGGGATGACAGAGAGAGGTACGGATGTCCTGCATTGCCCTCACTTTGCTTCCTCGTGCTCGGTGCTCGCCTCTGTTCCGTCCCGCTCTATCAATCATACTCAGAGCACCACCAAACTAAATAGGAGAGAATGTCGCACAATCTACCTTCCTTTCCTTAAAGCTTTTTTTTTTTTTTTTTTTTTACGGGCTAACACCTCTCTCTCGCTCTCAGCCCTTCTGCTTCTCCTTGCTTATCAACCTTCAACCATTTGAATGCTCTTTTTCTTTCCTCACACACTCTCTCTCCTCGCTCCCCCTCTTTCTTTTGGCTGAAGAATCTCTCTGGTGCCAATTATATTAACAACTGCATAGTTTGAAAGACTCCAGCCAAAAATGGTCAAACTGCATCAATCTTCCCTTGTGGAGTCCATTGATTGATGTCAGGAGCAGGTCACTACATGTCTAGACATAGAAAATGTGCTTAAACCTGTCTTAGCTGTCAATACCGCACTTTACACACAAAATATCAGACTTGACATCTACTTCCACTCACACAGATCTGTCATTTGAAATAATTTGGTTGATGTGAACTAAATAGGATTTGCTTCGTTGCAGATAGTCTTATTAAAGGTGTGTGACAAATAAAGTGACCTGCTTTCCTGCCAGGCATGACAAGACACATGTGTTTTTGTGTGTGTGTGTGTGTGTGCGTGCACATGCATCAGCGCATATGATGACACTCCAAGAGAAGAACTAGAGGCCAGACAGGCCTGCAAGAGCGCTGTTTACATAATGTGTTCTGAATTCTGTAGGGTCCGGCCAGGCCATGCTGTCAGCCTTTGTCGAGTTAGAGGGCATCGTCTAATGGGACAGATAATGGTGAGGCTGATATGTGCAGGCAGCATGTTTGTGGGCTGGGAACAAAGGGAGGAAGGTAGAAAAAGTAGGGAGAAGATAAAAGGAAGGAAGGGAATGTAGTACCTCCTCGGCTCTCACTGTCTGCTGGCTTCACCTGGATCGGTCTGTTCATCTGTGACAGAGAGAGAGAGAGAGAGAGAGAGAAAGGAAAAGAGAGGAAACATGTTAGAAAAGGAAGTAAAGAAGATACAAAGAATCCAGTTAGTGTTATGTAGTGAAGTAATGACGTGTTTTTTCTCTACTCCTCTTCAAACATAACTTTTTTTGGAGTCACTCAGCCAAATTGCGGGTAAAGTGCATTGAAAATCTGCAAAGCTGAAGCACTTACAGCCATTGGGGGAATAGCTGGTTGGGAATATAGGTTGGAGTTATTATTTGATCTGAGATGAAAGAAGAGAGAAGAGTTGGAAAGGAGGATAAGCAGAAGGATGAAGGGGAGCGATAGGAATGTAGGAACGATGGTAGAGCGGTAACTCGGGGTCAGCGGAGCTACTCTGACTGTGTATCGTTTCTGTGTGCTGGCCAGATGTGGTTTGTGCAGAATTTGTGGGTTCACAGATATTGTTTTTGATGTACACGCACGCACAGCAGAATCATCACATGCACGCAGTTTTCTAACTCCTAAGCCTCACTACAAAATGTTTGCGTCGCTTTTCACACAGGTTTGTACATACAAGTGCACGCACACACACACACACACACACACACACACACTCTCACTGTCCCCCACTGAGACCTTTCCACAGTGTGTCCACTGAGGCCCTCCTTTCATTACACTCCTGCCTGTCAAACCTTCCCTCTCCGCCTCGCCACCCTGCTAAACGCTCGCCGCCAATCAATTTTTAATAATGCCAATCGCCACGCTGCCAGGAGGAATGAGAGGAAAGGATGGGGGTGGGGGGACGGGTGGGGGTAGGTGTGGGCGAGTGGGGTGGAGTAGAGGAGAAAGCTGAGGATGAAAGGGGAGGAGGGAAAGGTCAAGGTTCTGTGTGATGCAGCATCAGTGTTTTGCTCAATATCATTAAATTTTTTTCTTTTGATTTTGCTGATACAGTCATCATCTTAATGAATCTGCGAGCTTTCAGATGATTCACCAAAGGCAAAAACCTTAGAGCATGAGGGCACGGTGTCATGATGCAAACACAATTAACGCTTGGACCTTCACCCCTTTCTGGCACTTTTCTGCTGCTAATATTAAATCACATCGCTCTTCATAACACTTATTTAAAATGGAGTTACCCATTCCTTCCTCTCTCTCTCTCTCTCTGTCGCCTCCTCCCTCTCTTTGACAGCCAAGAGAACCCTACTAATGTTTTTAATGTGCTGTGATGCATTATTTATCAGACTGGCTGTTGATATGGAAAGAGGATGATAGGGGAAAAAAGAAAATGGGGAATTAAAAAAAAATAATTTAAAAAAAGTGAAGAAGAGACACGATGTGACTAAAAAAAAGGGGAGGGGGTGTAGAAAAGAGTGATCATAGGGAGGATGAAAGCAAGAGGGTGACAAAGAAGATGTACTACATAAAAACTATAAAATAAAAACGTGGGTTAGTGTAAAGAAGAGCAAAAAGGGGAGCGATGAGGGAGGCACGAAGAAAAGAGGACATAGATCAGAGTACAGGACAAGGTCAGCTCAAAGCTCCCAGGGGCCCAATATGCCTGCATACATATGAGTGCTTTTACCATGACCCATACAAATGCTATGGCCTCAATCTGACCTAGTTGTGCTCCAGTTCCACTGGTTTCGTATGCGAGCACCAGTCTAAACTGGAATGCTACGAGGCAACACTGACCCTCTGACGTTCAGTTCTAATTTTACTCTGCACTGAGTTGGAAGGGAGTGTGTAGAAATTGTTTGTGTGTGTAAAGTGCCACTAAACTTTGTGCAAAGTCAAGTCAAAGCAATATAACAGTGTATGACATACTAAAACACCCTAGTATACAGGAAACGTCTTATCATTTTAACAGAAGTAGGTTTATACCAAACCATAGAAAGGAGGGCTAAAATAAAAGATTAGAATGACAGTAAAGATAAAAGACGTTTCCCTGTACTGCGTCCGAAAAACCAAGAGCTTCCCTATTTAAAAAATGAAAATTCTAATAGCATTTGCCTCCCTCTCCTCTTCTCCCATGATATTCTTCACACCGTTCCTTATTGTAACATTTCTTTTATAAGACCATTTTTTATTAAAACTCTAATTCTTGGTTTAATATCCATTTTTAAAATATTGAATCTAATGAACTAACTTTGCTAATTAATCAGTGAATCCCTTAATTTGTCATTACTAGTTGAGCAGCTGCATGCAAAATGTCAGCTCATAAATTTTTAGATGCAGCTCAAAATAATATTAAGTGGTTGAACCATTATTTTCTTTGTCACTGAGAGCTCAGTACAGTTTCATGGGCTCTCTATCAGTGGTTCCATTATCCCAAACCCATAAACTGCTTCAAGGTCAGTTTTATCATCCTGCTCATAATAGGGTGAGTTAGCACCAGCCCACTGGACAACCGATCCCAAAACAGTTGTTAAAACCGGGCGCTGACTAGCAGGATGGCTCCCCTAGGATGTCTGTGGCGTCGCTCGCCAAAGCCAGATGGCAGCATCGAGCAGCAGAACCAATACAATAGACAGAAAATACAACAAGCTCACTACAGTCTAATGCCAGGATGAAAATAAAATGCCATTCACATTTACACAAACAGCACTGCGATGCAGACATGCATACATATGCAAACGCGTGTGCACACACAAACAAGGCCCGAGTAGGTAATCTTACACAACCAAACATGCAGAATCATAAATAAGCCTATGCATCCAAGCATGCATGAAAAATATACAATGGGATACGAATAAGGACACACACACACACACACACACACACACACACACGGTATGTAAATGAATCCTTGTGAATCAACACGTGCAGTAAATTGTTGCTATTCATCCTCACCTAATAGCTGTGCCTTTTCCCCTCAGCCTTGTTAATCTGGCCATCTTTTCATGCACGCATATGTCTTAGCGAGCCGCACACACACAGACTCACACACGCACACACGCTCACAGGCTAACCTCCATTGTAGCTGAAAGTCCACCTCAGCAGCCCTGTGTTAGAGTGGCCTTGGTGTACCACATGATCGACAGCTCAAAAAGAACTGCGGCTACACAAATGCACAAGGGCTCACACACACACACACACACACACACACACACAGACTTGCTACACTCCTCTGTTGATTATGTAACTCAATGACAGCGCTCTGCCTCAGTGCTGCCATAGATTCCCTGCTAACTAGAAGCTGAGGGAATATATGGTCTGTATGCAGTCTGTGCTGAACCAAACTGGTGAGTCATTCTTCTGAATCAGTCTAGTACGGCCTGAATGTCTAGTGAGGCCCACAAGATTAGCTCAAACCAGTGTGGAACTATAGTTTGCCTTATTGGATTCTACCTTGAAATGGGACAAAATTGAAGTCCACGATCGGAGTTTTGCAGCTTACCGTATTGATTTCGCAAAAATGAAGTCACAAAAACAATGTTACGATGACAACTCTATGGGATTTCTGTCCACTGAATTTCTGTGTAGTACCTTGTTATGTCAAATGTGCTTCAAACACAGTTTATTACAAGTTGCTCAAGACGGTGCAAGAGGTAGCATCCAAACACACACACACACACACACACACACACACTCGGCTACAGTAACACACCACACTCACAAGGACACGAGAGAACACAGTCACCCACACTCCCATCATTGTCTGTGAAAAAGAATATTGAAAGTATGCTTTACGAAACTCGAGAGAGGAGGTAGGATTTTCTCATTTTCACCCTCGTCTGGCAGATGTGTTTTTCAGGGAGAGAGAGGGAGGGAGTGTGGAGCGGTGCAGGCCAGGTCATTTCATTATCACAGTGAGAAAGCACTCCATGAAACTCTCCCAGGGAAGCAGGGAAGGCTGCCTTCATAATATTCCTCCTCTACTATTGTCAAAACCTGCTCTGTTTTACATTCTGCTGCCGATGGCCCTTTTTTCCTTTACATTGCAATCGCTTTCATTCCGTCTACATCCCATTTGTATGTTGAGATGTTTTTTTTCCCCCCTGTTCTCTGTTCACACACACTATTTACTGATTCCTATCTAGTGTCTGAAAGGAAGCTGTTCCAGATGTTGAGATTCTCTGCAGGTGCTGTACCACTGGGCATAAGTGTAACCAAATGCTTGTATTCATACTGTCAAATGAACCACTGCCACTTGACCCGGATCTGCCTTCCAAAGCATCTCAGCATGCACAACACTCATCCTGGGATGGAAACATGCCAGTGGCAACATTAGCTGAACAAATATGGTTATAACCCTGAAACGCTTTTGGGAAACAAGGCCCTTGTAAGGAGAGGGAAAAACAGCGACGAGACTAGCTGCAAAAAAAAAGAACCAAATAAAACCAGAAACATTTAGCAGGTTTAGGATAGATTTCATCACTGGTCACACAGATGGCATCCTGTATTAAAACTATTGATTTCACATTAATTCAAGGTAACATTACAGTCCTGTAGAAAATCCCCACATTTCCATCAGAGCAGTTTGCAGAACATGTAAAAATTTTATTTTATTGACTTTTTGCAACCTCTAGAGTCACAGAACTAGTATTTTACAGCATCTCCTGCAAAAGGGCAGCTCACAGCCTTGCACCGCCATCGCCACTGCGGCGGAGAGCAGGGCCGTAATGTGACTAATGGAAGTTATTTTTCCCAGGGCGCGCGTTGCGTTCGCTGGGAGCCGGATTCAGGTCAGTCAGTCAAAGAGCATCATCTCACCTCCCGTTCAGCGAGCGTCGCGCTAATCGCGGTAACAAATGTTTTCCCAGCCACTCTGCACCGAGTGAAGCCGGAGCTTGTTTTTCTGCATTAGATTGGGGGTTTCTAATTTGCCGGCGACATGCTAGCTCATGTCCTATTCAGCACCACTGAATAAGACATGAGGTGCAGTTAAAAATATGTTTCTATTTCAGTGACAACTAAATTAACATAGCGGAAGTTTTTTTTCTTTATTAGGTTCGAAATATATTTAATCTTCTTATGCTGTGGCCTGTGCAGCGATGACTGAGCCGCACAAGCCCGCGTCCACGCGACAAGCTAGGGACATGTTCAAGCTAACATTTTAGCTAACAAGCAAACACCCATTTATCATTTGCATGACGTGCGAGCTACAGTCTGTGTGACGATCTTTATGTTAGTCTGCAGCGGCGCTGATAAAGGCTTAAAAATGAATAGATGGTTGGATGGTACTTGGATTCCCGTCCGCTTTAGTTTCCACTAATGTCTACAGGCCTCAGCGGTTCCCTGTAGTTCTTCATCCTGACATGTGGCAGCACAGCGAGCCTCTCCTCTGATGTTAAAGTCAAACATACTGTGGAGAAATCAATGTCTGTGTATGTCAGGCTGAAGATGACTATAAAGCCAAACATCCCTACAACACTCTTTCCTTTTCCTTTACCCCTCCTCCGGTTTACAGACAAACCAAAATGGGCAGTTCGCATCAGATCAAGGGTGTATTTTTTTCCTGACAAGAGGACGACCTGCACTTGTTTGGGATTGAGTGGCGTGCTGCAGTCAGGCGGTGCAGACAGGGGGTAAAGTGCTGTAAATACAACGAGAAAAACCAAGCATCCAGATGAATTATGAATTGGCACACGCTGTGCTTTCTTTCAGCGTTGCACCGTGGCGCAGAGGTGGCTCGTGGAACACGACGTGGCTGCAGCGTGCATCGTGGCAAATGAGAACACGGCCACTCATTTGTCAGTATTTCCTATGTTCAGAAGATTGCGAGACGATAAAACGCCGCACAGGAGCCTACTCTGAACGACAACATGGACGGGTGTGTCTTTAAGGACTTGTTACACGCTCATTTACTATTGCAATGGATTGGATGGTGGAGTAATGAACAGCAGGAGTTGCAGGATCTCACACTGCACGCGTCCTAAAGTGTTTTATCCATCATGTCCCTAAAATCTCTGCCAGAGCAACCTTGTGAATGCATAACACAGTCATCATCTCCCTCTACCTGTTTCTATATGCTGCTGCTCGCTCTGTGGTGCTGCTGTCCCAGATGCAGATCACTATGTATTCACAAAGGAAGATGAAAAGGAAACCTGAAGAGATGACAAAAGGATGCAAACCCCCCCGGTCTGACCCCTCTGATCATCACTGATTCATTCATCAACATGGCTTTTACACACCTTTCAAGAAGATGGAAACAGAGAATGACAGAGAGGCACAGACAGGACACACACACACGCGTATCACAAATCAGATTCAGCGTTGTGTCCTCGCTAACAAAAAGAAATCCCAAAGGTGAATGTACTGTTTCTTTTAAACTTTCACCTGCAGATTCAAACCGATTCTTCCTAAGTCATTTTCTTTGCACACAAACGAGCTCTAAAAGTACTTTGTCCAACTTTCTGAAGACCTGTTGTCAAAAAACTAAGTTTGTATGTAACACAGACATTTCAAAAGCTGCAAGATATCACACACCCCCACTCCTCCTCCACTCCTTTTTCTTTTGCCTGCAGTTGGTTGAGAACAGCAACGCTTTTCTCACATCCATTGTTTGATCCATTTCACACCAGCCCACCTCTTTTTTTTATCTCCTCCTGTTTTCTCCTTCTTTCACTGGCAAGCAGCCTGAACGCTTGCAGTAGTGGGACGGCTTTCGAGCAGTTTTGAATGAGAGGTTAAAATGCAAATGTAGTGCTCTGTTTTTCTTTCTATTCTTATTCTTCCACATCTTATTATTTTCCCTCGTTCTTTTGCCTCGTCTTCTCCTCCACGGATTTGCTGTGGAAGGGAGTAAATGAGTGTGAGTGTGAAAACAATTTTTTTCCACAGTAAGTTAATGCATAAAATTGTGTTTCCCCCGTTCCCGTCCATCTTTTCAGTGCCCTACCTGAATAAGAATTGACGTGGAATGAGAGTAGACAGGGTTTACACTTCCTGAATAGGAAACAACACATGAGGAGTCTGTTGGCCCAGCAGAACTCAGCGAAAGAAAGCACATCAGCTGCAATTTTAAATGATTTTGCTTTGTCAAAAACTGTTATATCTTTACACCGTATCCTGTTAGAAGCACTTGTACATGAGCAGCACCCTCACACACTTCATGTGCAAATGAGACCCACACACGAATAACTGCACAAACCCAATGAATTCATTGATCCCTACAAGAAACATGCAAAATATTCAATTTTTCACGTGTACAAACATTTTTTATTTTGTTGCTTGACACAGAACATCACGTCTGACTCTGAAAATCTTTTCTAAGCCCTGAACACAGATCGATTATCACACCACAGCTTGATTCATCACAAAAAGAGGCACTGCCGGGGTGAGAAACAAATAGGCTGCAGAGCACACACACACACACACACACACACACACACACACACACACACACACAAACAACACAACCCCTTGTGATAGTTACATAATTAGACGTACAGCACCTTGGCAATCAACAACTCTGATGTTGCCATGGGAACTATAGCTTTGACTATAAAAAGAAAGGATCTATATGTGGAGGCGGCTGAGGGCGGAGGTGCGGAGCGAGGCAGCGAGAGAAAGTAACAGGAGAAGACACGGAGAATGAAAAAGTGTGAGAAAATTGGTGTGAGAGAAGTGAAGGTGTAGCTGAGGGGCTGAGCAGCTCTCAGTTTATGTGTGAGCGTCTGTGTGTGTAGCGCACCTGCATGTGTGTGATTAGAAGTGCTCAAACCTTGCGCGTGCACCTAAGCTCGAGTGTTTGTATGGGCGCTCCTGTGTATGTAAGCTTGCAGGAAGAGAAGAAAAAAAACAAAAAAACGACAAGGACAAAATGTGATAGAGTTGGTTAGTAAGTGAGAGGAAGAGAAAAAAACTAACTAGAAAAAGTGTAGAGGACAATTTTCAGCCTCTCTCTCCCGCTAAGCTTACTGCATTGCCTGGGCTTTGCAGCATATAGTGAAGATTAGGCCAGACGAGAAAGCCATAAATTCTACTTTCCTATTTCCAGAGGTGAACATAAATCATGGCTGGTACTGGCATGCCATCCCTGGATTTTAGCTTTTCACTTATCTAATGAAGAAAAAAAAAAAAGAAAAACAAGTTCAAAAGCTGTCAAATTCTGAGCCTGGCAGTCTGCTTTCATTTCCATCCGCCTGCAACTTTTGTCCCCTTCTCCAGCCATCACTGAGGCACAGAGACGATGAGTGGGTTTCCCGTAATTTCTGTGGGAGTATTCATGAGTGGCATATCACTGGTCGGGGTGTGTGTGTGTGTGAATGAGTGTATAAGAAGCAGAGAGCGAGAGCTGATTTGAAAGTCCTGTGCAAATGAAACATACATTTTACAGCACATGTAAATATAAATTGATACAAATATGACCATGGGGCAAACATACTATGATTGGAAGGAGGAAATGCTACAACTTTTATTCTCAAACTTGCGCTCAAATGTGCACATGCGCACGCATACACACAAACACACTCCTGTGTGTCTCCTGAGGTTTGGGGGTGAGGAGATTGTGTTGCAATAAGCTGTCGTTCATGTCAGCCTGCCCTTGTTTTTGAAACAATCAGAGACAGAAAGCTATAAAAAAACTGAAGTAAAGATGAGAAACTACGAAATTGCAGTTAAACTAAGCATGATTATCCTCACAATATGTGAATTTGCATCTGTTTGCATTTCTTTGGCTCTTGATAATTGTCTCCGGAGAGGATAAAACAGAAAACACCTGCCTCAGGTTTAAATCAGTTACAGCTAAAGTATGCCACATTTTCCAGACATGTTTTAAATATGCTCCATAACTTAATCTTAGTGTGGGACTTTGCTGTCAAAGCCTTCCAATGACACAGACTCATAAAAAGGCACTGGCAGCATCGCAAATATGTACTTATCACCGGTCGGAGATGAGCAACAATTTCTGCTTAATTGGTATTTTTTTAGCATTAATATTGTTTGTAATTTCATGGCGATGACTACCTAAAGGGCTAGAGTGTGGTGAAATGTAAAGAATAAAGCACAGCTGTGTCAGAGCGGGGAGAGGGAGGACTGGGCTCAACACAGACGACTACGGAAGAGTCTCAAGCTTAAGTTGCTGGAGCTTCGAGAAAGAGTAAAGTCAAAGCTACAATATGAAATTTTGGGGAATCAAGGTAGCTGTAGCATAGGCCTCAAAATTAATCCGTGGCAGGCGTTAATTGATGACTGTGTGTCAAGCATACATGAATGGAAATCTTTTAGTTGGATTTGACCTTCTCTACAAACCTTCCGAAGGCTGCAAAGTCACTGCACTGCTGCTGGTTCTGTTCAACGAGTCTGAGTCACAGGAGGCTTTGACAGCAGCTCCCCACGTTAAGACAGGATACGGAGCATATCACCACTTTAAAATGTTAAAAGTTACAAACTCAACTTATTATTCCCTTTATTAACTTTATTAAGAAATTATACTACAGTAACGGCGGAGAATTTTGGGAACTGCATCCCGGTCGCTAATGTTTGTTCAGAAAAACATATCAATGAGAACCACCGAGTTGTGATTTTGACTGCGCTGAAACACCACGGAGGTGATGATGGAGACACACGGAGATTTAAGGACACAGCTAATGGTGACCAGTAGACACTACAGGTCTCTACAATAAGTTCAGCTCATAACTCAACTCTATCTAAATGCAGACCACATAAACAACCTATGACATGCTGTGTAGGGAGCTTTAAAGGTGCTGGTGCCCAGATTTCCTTACCTTCAGACAGACACATTACCTCCTTTCCCTATTTTTCATGCTAAGCTAACCTAACCATCTGCTGGTGGCAGATGTATGTTTACCAGGCAAATTAGAGAATGGCACTGGTCTTCCAATTCAGCTCTTGGCACGAGTCCAAATGAGACTATTTGCCAAAATGTAGCGCAACCAGTGGCCATTCGCATGTTTTTACCAGATGTTTGATGTTGGTTGTTTTGATTGCAAACCAAATTTCAAAATTGTTCGGGGACTTGGGTGTGGGTGGAGATTTTTACAGCCTGAAAACATTAGTATGGATGTCATTTTTTCAAGAGAATTCCAGCTTACCACACATTCAGACTGAGAACAGCACTATATTAAATAAAGGCTGTGTTGGTCTGGCTTAAGGCTTATCCAAAGCACGGTGCTGCATTTTAAGTAAGCTCTTCAAAACTTTAGGAAGACATTGTAGTGACAAGTATGTTGTTCTCTCTCGGTCTCCACCGTTCAATTTAAACAGTAGAAACAATACATGTCGGAAAGTAATTTACCTCGAATGCACTCCGTCACATATTCAGTTGATCTCACAGGTTGTTGCAGAATGTGTGATATTGCGTTGTGGCAAAGTTGCCACTTTGTTAGCCAGACGACCCTGGAGTGTTTTTTTCTGGCGGCTTCTGCTCTGACACCACTGCAGGTGACACAATGCGGGGCTTATACTGAAATAAATAAGGGTAATTGCAGTGCTAATGCTGGTCTGTCGATGGCTTTAGTGTGAAGAGAGACGAGAGGCACAAAAAAGCAAAGTGGGAGCGATGCAACATAGAGGATGAAAGGCAGGGATGTGCTCGTCTGTAGCGTTGAACTAACACCCTGCAAGGCCTCCTCCTCTGCTTCCCTGCTCTCTCCAAACTCCGCTCTCGCCCTAAATGACAGATCTAGATAGACAGACGAGAGATCAACTCCTCTCTCGCATACACACGCATACGCGCGCTTTTTTTCTTTGCCTGCATATTTCCATCAAATAATCGCTAATTCCACACTCCCAGGCTGATTAAATATAGAAAAGGCAGGAAGAGTGAACGGAGAGAGAAAGTGATGAGTGTCGGGAACAGAGGAACAGAGCAGATCGAGGGAGAGGAGAGAGGAGCAAAGAGTGGAGGAGGAGGAGTAAGGAGGAAGTGATGCAGTAAAATCAGCCTGTTTGGCTCCCGCCAAAGAAGCAACAGGGAGTTTTTCAGTAAGACAGCTCTACTGGCTCCCAGCTAGAGCCCAGGTGGGCGATGTGAATGTTCTCTCACTCCCACACACTTGAGAATAAAAAAAATATGCACACGCACGTGATTGAATACAGATACGTACATGCAAGCGCAGATGTTTGAATGTACTGTACCAGGCGGCCTACACACATGCACAGAAAGAAGGCAC
Source organism: Channa striata (assembly GCA_033026295.1). Taxonomy (NCBI): domain Eukaryota; kingdom Metazoa; phylum Chordata; class Actinopteri; order Anabantiformes; family Channidae; genus Channa; species Channa striata. Next base: position 19,342,588 of record CM065168.1, on the reverse strand, counting down.
GCACACGATGTCAGCGACGAGACAAACTCTGCCAGGAAAGGACAAATCTTTTGCCTTTGTCGAGCACCAAGGACGCAACAGCCAAAATGTCAACCTTTCTCTCATCGTTGTCTTTTAATACTCTCGTTCTTTCCTGTGTTCACACTGATGACCTCAGCTATTCAGAGTCCTGTAGTAATGCTGAAAGCCGGCTTCCACTGCAATGCCACGTACAACAAAGTGAAAAGAAAGACAGATTGAGTGGCGACCGTAAAAATGATGTAGCGTTGAAAAAGAAATCCAACTTTGATTATAATATGAAGCACAGTGCCTCTATATTTTTGGTCATTGGACTGTATTTTACAATGTAGGTCTTTCAGTCTATATTTGTCTTTCTCCACTTTCACGTGTTTCACCAGCCCCCTCTGTTTCTCTCCTCCTGAAAAAGTGAAGGTTTACCTAAGGATAAGAGGAACAGAGTTGAGAAACTAAGTGTGAGAGAATTTTAAGTCGCAGCAACAGTGCAGCAGCAGGTTCATTCCAGGGGAGAAGTGAGAGAGAGGGGGGGAGGAGACGGGAATACAGTTTCATTATTAATGGAGGAAAAGTTCCTTTAAATTGTACCTGTAAAGTGTCTCCAGCTGCTTCCTTTCGATCAAAGAGAGACTGAGACAGGAAGAAAAGACGGGAGGATGTGAATGAAGAAATGGCAAAGAGTTGAGGAAATTGGCGGGACACCATTGACAGCAAGATTTAAATTCATATTTGCCAAAGTCTAGTTTATTTTGACAGTATGTGTTACATACTTCGTCAAATCACTGGAATCTTGTGGACTTGCTCTTTGAAGGCTACAGACAACAAGACTCTGAAACTTATAAGGAGAGAAATTATCGTTCTTACAAATGAAAAGTCACTTACAGTGCTGATGCGGAATTCGTTTGTTTACTTGCATTTATTAGCTTTCTTACCTTTGTAGGTGTGTTTAATACATGTTTCTGAGCTTTTATCAAACTCGATCAAGTAAGACTGTGGCAGCAAGACTTCTGTGTGCTGAAATTGGCAAGGATGTTATTTCTTCTCTCAAAATTACACAGCATCACTTTCAAATGTCCATATTTAACAGTTCCCCCACTGCACAGCATCACGGATATGTGTTTTGGAGCAGAGGAGCTCCTGCTAGGCTCCCTTGGTATTAATTTCAGTCTCATGCCCTGATGGACTTTGCAGGAGTGGTGCCAAAAAACTGCACTCGTTCCACATTTATCTCGTCTTGTGAAACAGACCCCCTTTACATCTGGCACCTAATATTTCAATGAACTTGGATTTAATCCAGACTGAGCTCAACCATGCAAAAGTGCACATACAAATGCACTCGTGACGCACATGAGCAGGTGATTAAATCACCTAACGGGAGCATTTGGTGGAAATGATGCAACAGCGAAGAACCAGTGTGGTTTTAAATTCAGACATAATTGCGTACCGTGTACCCAAAGCTAATCGACAGGGGGATGTTTGAGATTTTTTTCCCCTTTGTATTTGTGATTCCCTCTGTGTTCAAAAAGATCTCGACTGTCAGAAGCTTACACCAATTTTATAAGCAGTAATTGCTTGGTGTATGAGATGAAGACAATTTTCTTTGAAAGAAAGTTGTCAGGCTGGATACGTGTTACTACATTTTCTGAGGGAGAGAGGAGATCGATTCGGCGCAGATCACTGAGATGCATTTTAATGAAATGCAGAATAATACATCTACATCAAGCAGCCGCACAGTAGGGACCATTAGATGCTTTGGTTGTGAGTGCTGAAATCAAGAGTTACATCTACAACATGTTAGGGTACCACTTCCAATTGTCAGACCTCCACCTTTAACATCTAGCCACTTCCCTCGGGACATCCCATATGTCTGGGCTAATGTTTTATGTTGTGCGAGCTAAAGTTAGAGCACTTATGCAACTCTGCGGTGGAGCAGCCTTTATTTTCATTACCTGTCAGAATAGGTATTATGTCATTCTTATGACAGCACTGGCCAATATGTCAGCCTCTTTAGGCTGAGTACATCCATCTGTGTTACTATATATCTGACTGTAATATCTCGCTGGCTGTTGGCCAACGGAATCTTGGTCTGCCAGGCTTGCTACTGTATCTCACTGTATCTCTCCAGCTCTCTCCTCTACCCTCACCGCCCCCACGGACCTAAAAATATTGGACATAGTTATAGGAAAGCAGATGCTCGAGCCAACTTTTTACATCCTTTAAAATCCATGAAGAGAACTGACCATTTGTACACTTCCAAGAATTTCTGTGAGGAGCAGGATCCAAATCTATAACTAAATGCACAAGTTTGTACTTGCAGTGGTTGCAAAGACATTTAGCAAGAAAAAAATCTATAGATATCCAAGTGAATACCCTCGTGGAGAGGTAAGGTAGAATGACTAATTTCAGCGATAGTTTCTCCCCCGCAGAGTTAAGAGGGCCCACTGGCCCTTGGGAGCAGCTTGTCACAACTAGAGAAACTCCTGCTGGGGCCACTCTGTTGAGGTTTTCAGCTGGTTCCCAGGGGGTCCCCACCACCACTTACCCGTTGAAACAAAAATCAATGACTTAATGATCCAAAACAGGAAATAGAATGAGAAAAAAAGAAAGTCCCTAAAACAACAAAATGTCTTTTGGCAAGGGACATTCTGTCCTGGGCCTTCATTTGTTTGTGTGTGTGTGTGTGTGTGTGTCTGTGCGTGTTGAAAGAAATTTGCCGGGATGGGAAGTGAGTGTATGTGTGTGTGTGTGTGTGTGTGTGTGTGTGTGTGTGTGTGTGTACGTACATGCACGCGCAGCTTTGAGAGAGTGAGCTTACCCTAGCTTAGTGGCGCAAAACATATTGATTTATTGATTGCCTGTTTCACCCTCTCGCCATCTCTCTCTCTCTCTCTGCCTGTTATAAAGGCTTCGGGGACTTGAGACTGCAGCAGGGACTGAAAAAGGGATGGGAGGTTGGGAGAGATGGAAGAGGAGAGAGAGTTTGCGAAGGAGAGACAGTAAGCGAGGGGAGGTGGGGGGGATGTCCCATCTGAGAGTTGATCCAGCAGCTTTTTAACCAAGGCCCCTACATCACTTAGATTTATGAACTAAGGTCATGACCAAATCAAAACCTTGACCTATCTGCGAGGATGTCAATTTATAAGCACCTTGTAGAGGGTAGTGGTGGGGGCCTGGCAGGAGCTAGTTTTCTTCCCCTTGGCCCTGGCTTCCCTGCAGAGAGGGCCGGATCAGGAGCTCATTGGTGGAGAGCCCGGCTGTAATTTGTGATTAGCAGACAGGTTGTGCATTATGATATACTACCTCCGGCTGGTACAGCTCCCAGTTCACAAGAATGTCCCTGTCCCACGCCAGTGAAGCTTGCTGTCTCACTGTAGCAGAGCAGGGAGGAGGGCGTCAAGTTCAGACCATGCGTAGTAAAGCTTTTTTAGGATCTGCTAAGTCACATCAAGAACCCCTAACTGCAGAAAACTGAATGGGGCAGGAAACCCCAACAACCCGGGACAGACTTTGACAAACTGCTAAACATTTTCTTTCTTTAAAGAATGCACACACAGTGAGGTGCAGACTGGTGCGGGTCTGAAAACAAACACGGTGCTCTACTTTCCTCTAATATACAAAACTGTATTCACCAAGTGTTTATCATATGATAAACCTGTGGAATAATTATCACATCTATTCAGCAGAACAACCTTCTTTTTGTTTAGATCAATGTTTAAAACATCCCTTATATTCAACTTTATGAAAACACAAGCAAATTTGACAAGAAACTCAAAAATATGACAAATAAGATAAAATGTCAATTTACATGTTTGCTTTGATCTCTAGTAAAAACTATATCATTATTAGTATGCCAAATTATCAGTGGGAACAAAATAGGTTTAATTATCAGATTATCACATACCCTTCCGATGTATAATACATACAAGTTGATATTTCACATGATTATATATAAGGAGGTGAGAAACGACCCTGGTATAGCACCTTGCATTAAAGGTTTGGTAAATAAAGTTTTGCGTATTCGATAGGAGTAGTGTGACGTGTTTTAATTTGAATGAAACAGCTTAACGTTGCCACAAAGTATCACTGACACATAATGCCAGTGAATGAGAGCTTATCTGCAAATCCTTAAGATGGGAAAGTGGCATCAAGTGCGCTGTGCAACTAACAGAAACATGTGTCACCATCGATTTGTACACCCTCCAGTTGCTTATGACTCAGGGGGGGGATGCTTCTGACAAGCATCCCGCTATGTTAACCTAATGTCCCTTCCTAAACCTGGCCTCTCCATAAATTATGGACAGGATGAAATATGAGTCCCCGTTTGACAGCCCTTCATTTCCCCCTCCCAGGGAGACCAAGCACAAAAAACAGTTGCTGCTTTTTTTTGTCCATCAAAGAACGAGGGATAAAAAGAATAAAGAACCAAAAGGAATCGCCCTGCACGTGTTAAGAAACAGAGAATAACAAAGAAGAAATCCAGCAGGAGGGAAAGTGCAACGTCACAGACAGTGACAGGAAGACTACTGTGCGTCTTTCCATTTTCCCCTCACCAGTTGCCTCCTTGTTGTCATGACGACTTCTTATCCCGGGGCTGCTGCTGGTCTGCTCCCCATGGAGGCAGCTGGGAAATCAAGTAGGGGAGGGCCACAGGGACCGAGGCCTTTCTATTCTTAAATAGACAGCATCAGGCAAATGCAATTACAAACCCGAGGAGGGCCTGAGTTTAATCTAATAAAGGCAGAGGTGGTCCACATGGTGAAAGCCTGCCACTCGCCCGAGATGGCACGCACACGACCTCCCTTTGGCACCGACCAACAACCCCCCTCCCCCCCGTGAAGTCCTGGAAGAGGCTTGATATCTGTGTATTGATGCTTTAGAGTGCATTTTACCTTTCACCGCTCGAACCAGTGACAGGAACAGGGATCTGTCCGTGGACTGGGACTAAACTTTATAACACAGCATAGGAAGGCCAACATTTTAATTCTCAGATAATTTCTCAACATGCAAAATCACTGTATGTGCACGCAGATTTGTATGTGTACACTAACGTTTGGGAGTATTTTTGGTGAAATTTAGGGCCATAAACATGCCAGCAATATTACTGTGTGTGCAGCATGTAGTCTAGTCAGGGTTTCTTTTTCTTTCTTTTTCATTATTTACTTTTATTCACCTACAACAACAAGGTTCCTGCAGGATCTTGTTCCCCCTAAATGATGAGTCAAACAAAATATGTCTACTCACAGGGGTTAAAGAGTCCGATTGAGTCTTGGACATCAGCTCATCAACCCCAGCCAACTTACTCAGATTACAAATGAGGGGATCTGATCTGAAGTCAACTGCGGCCAAATTCCTCTAATTAAAATTACAATGTCTGAAAACGCTGCAACACTCGCTCGTCTTTGCTGAGGGACGCCCACTTTGCCCTTATCAAAGAAACCTGAAGAGAAAAGGTTACTGGCACAGACTGCTGTGATTCAAGTACGGGTGTATTCTTATTACGGCGACAGAGACAGTGATTTATACCTATTTGTCACACATGCCACACATGCATTACCTTTCTTTTTTATTACTTTTGTGTTACACCTCAAAAACTGTAGATAACATTTTCACAGCTTTAAGTAAGTGGTGCAGGAGATTTATGTTCTTTCCATTGCTCAATAAAATCAGAGAGCTGGGAATACTGCATCAAAAGACAACTTTTCTGCAATTTCTCACCCAAGCTACAGTGCATATTCACATCAGCTGACAGAACAAGAATGCATTATGATAAAAATAAATCATAAGTTGGGGATTACAGTAGGTGTCATTTATGCATTATGCATGTACAGTGGCTTCAGTTTGGTGATAAACGTTCAAATTATGAATATTACTATGACCAACAGGGAATTTTGATCATTCCCCTTTGATGTTATGCCAGTTATATTTGTTTTATTTATTAAGTATATACTGGGCTATATTGGGCTCAGAAATTCCTAGCACTCTGCGGTACCATTTTGAAAGCAGCTAAATGAATCCAAAATGTCTAAACGGAATATTTTGAACTACCTAAATAGACAGGGGACGAAAAAAGAATCACTCTTTTGAAACAACAAAACAAAAACTGACTTATATTTCTCTCTTTCTCTCTCTCACATGCTATTTCAACACATTGATGCAGTGTGATCTCGTTTGCCCATATAGATCTCAAGCCTAGATTAGTCAGCCAAACTTTAACCATCAGTCAACTTTTGTGTGAAGTGAGAAAGCTAAATGCCAGTCAGAAATCACTATTCAGCAGTCAATGCGGACTGATGAGCAGACGTAGCCTTTCCTGCCTTGTTTCAGATGCAGACATGCATGTTATTTATCTAAGAAGCTCACCGGCCTGGAAGCGCAGCGTGTCTGTTACCTGAGGCTCGCCTCACACGCAGTCGGTATATTGGATCTCTCAGCTGTGTTCATATAAATTGGGAGAGACATTGAATTGTATTATTGTATTATTCTGGATTTGCAATGATTGTGGTATTTTTTTCCAGCCATGATATGGTATGGAAGGAACAACAGCGACGAATGTGGAATTGCTGACACATGGACATATATGTTGGAACACAGCTCAGAAGTCTATGCGGCAGCGATACGCGTCTTCTAACAGACTGTAACAGCAGCAATCCAAGTAAAACCTGCTGCATAACAGATTTTCAATCTGCATCTAACAATTTATGCTCATCATATGTCAGCTTCTGTTTTGCTGCCATGATTCAGATCTCCTCAAGAGACCAATGACATCTATTTTTAGGAATATATGGTAACAACATTTAATGGTTCACAGGCATTTTTTTTTTCTCTTATTAAAAATGTTGAGTTGAGCCATTGCAATATACACACACATCACTGTCTCTTAAGCAGGGGAGAGGCCAGTGGTGGCTTGTGGTGGCACTGGCACACCCCAAAATGTGATTAGCCACCCTAGGTGCCACCACTCCAGAGTTAAAAGAGTTTTCCGGTCTGACACTTAACTCACCACCAGCCTATTGACATACAGTTTATTATTTATTTAAACCTTTTTTTCCAAATGTGCCACCCTATTTTGATTGTGTGCCTCATACTGGCCACTCCATTAACAATGTTCTAGATCTGCCCCTGCTCACAAACACTGACCTTACAAAATCAAACCAAGACCACAGCAAAGAATCATTGAGGAAGTTGCAAAAAGTCAAACATAAAACTTGAAGCTAAACTGTTTAACTCTTTTAAAATTTTATTTTAGTAATAATATGCTCCAAATGTTAATGTCGAGGGATGCTTTTAATGCTTTGTTTGACACTGACTCTCAGCAATGGCAATGGTGCAAAGAGGGAGGCTCGACCTTCTGACCAATCACAGAAGGTCACATTTTGTATGTCAGCTGCTGATGTGAAAGGGTTCCTTGTGCATAACGACACAGGCTTTGTGTCAGCCTTGGGTGGATGGATTTCGAGTATCATGCTGGAGCTAGGCTAATAAATTGCATATTGTAGCTGTAATTAAGACTTTGTTGTTTGTTAAACAACTATTCAACTATTTGTCATTTGATGCTTTTGTACAATGCAACTTACAAGTGGGGGACACAGACGCAGAAACAACTTAGGATCCTTCCTCAAGGACACTTGATGAGCTGTTTGAGAAATCAACCCTGCAGATGACAGACACGTTTCTCTACCTCCTGAGTCACAGCCACCAATTTAATTTAAAAAGCAAGGTTCTTACAAGACAATTTTGACACAAGGCCTCTTTCCATAAGTCCACAAAATTAATAAATCTATAGCCCCTTTGTACTGCGAATTCCTGTAGAGATTTTCAATTTATTACATTATGTGGAACTAAAGGTCCTGTCATACTTTCTGCATTTGACTGAAATGTGTGAAAAAATGAAAAAAATCAATACACGTGGATGTAGATATTGAAAGTAAGATTGGGCCTTGACTGACATACATATCATGTGTGTGGGAAACCTGGGGTCTGTCATCCTGTGGCAGTTGTCTGCTTTGGCAGGCTACTGATTTGGGTTTGAAAGGCAGGTCTAGAGTAGATGTTCCACTTCTGGTAGAGGATGTTTAGAGAGTCTGTCGTAGCGTGTGTCCTGGACCAAATTACAAATGTCTATTAAATGTTATTATGGATGTACCCCCAGAGAGATTTGGACTTGAATTGAGATGGATATGGAGTTGATGGTGGGGTATTGGTATTGCTATTTTACAAATAGGGGACATGCAGTGAGCTGATAATACAAGTATAGATTTTTGATGAGATATTTAAGGCATTAGGCTGCAGTTACTGTACTTTGGAAGGATTTAGAAATGCCATGTCTGCAGAGATACAAACAGTTGTGCAGTCTGCGGTGCGTAGGTATTTTTTTCTTTAGATGACTGTATTTTAAAACCAATCTGTATTTGACAAATGTATTGTTCAACAGTGTTATTTCTTGCAGAAGTAAAAATTTTAAATTGTGGAGAATGTCTTGTGCTTTTGCTACAGCACAACACACACGAGTAGTGAGGAGTCATTTATTAACTGCAGTTAATGAGAGAGGAACGTTATTATCTTTAAATACTGTATGGATAAAATGTCTTGGAGAGCAAATATTTGCTGCTCAAAACATATTCCACTGCATCAAAGAGGTCAACTAAAGTGTATCTTGGGAATAAAAAATGCTGCACACAATCGCGGGAATGAAATAAACTATGCCTCTTCAGAGGACTGTGAGCTGACAAGAGCTGAATGTTATTTTACCCGCCATTACTATAAGATTAATTTGAATGAGTGAATTTTAATAAAGACTACAAAACTGCACAGGGTAAAGTGACAGAAAGGGGAAAAGAAGCAAAGCACTGTATGCAGGGGAGAGAAAAGTGCACAGGAAGCTGAGGCTGACATGAGATGATACATGCATGGCAATTAAAGGATAAGGGAAAAGAAATAAGAAAGGCCAGTAGACGTCTGTCCCCCAGATAACAGAGAGGCACATTACAAGACTCAGCTGAATTATGCCCAGTTTACACATTTTAACACGTCATATTTTAATTTGACATTTTTCTGCCACAGCCCTCATGTGGCACATGAAAATGAATAAAAGTGACGACAAAAAAATGTTTAGCTCTCTTTAGGCAACACAACTGAATAATAAAATTCTTGAACCCTTTCTAATTTTTAAGCAATGAACCGAAATAAAAGATAAAAATAAAAATCCTGTAATCTGAGACAATTAGAACACATGGGGGGAAAAGCAGCCGGAGCAGCTCCGAACATATGGGCCGGGGGAACCTGTTTGCCTGGAAAAACACAGGAAGCTTTTAAGGACCGTGCATCCCGACACATGACACGAGCTGGGAATCTGCTCTGTAAAGTTTTTTTAATAATACATGTGAAAATGTAGCATCATGATAAAGTCACTGTTCAGGAGGCATTTAACAGCATGTCAACAAGCAGCTGTGACATCAGCGCAGTTGTTCACTCATGAGCCGGATTAGAATGTTTATCCAGGAGAGCAGTTTAAATCCAAATCATCCCTGACCGGCACCAGAACATTTGACACGGAAACTTCTTATGGAAAACCAACGTAAAACCAACCTTTCTGGGTCTTGTTCCAAGCAGGAACATTACATTCAAAATAACACTGATTTTTTATAATTTAAACAACAATAAGAAATAAAAATCAAATCACCTGTCCAGTGTGTGTGTCTAGATGGGCATGGCATTAAAAAAACTTAACAAATTAAAACTGACGTCATTCCTTTTCTGTCTTTAACGACAGACCCTGAAGGACAATCTCAGGTGTATCTCCAATCATCTCAGCGGTCCTCCCCTGCTCCTTTGTTTCTCTTCCCTTGTCCTCCTTCACTCCCCTGTTGGCTCCCCCTTCTCCCCCTACCTCTTCCCTCTGCTAATGAGCAGGGTAATTACGGCTGGCCCAGGCCAAAGGGAGAGGGGGAGGAGGAGAAGACAAAATAGGAGGAGAGGAGGAGAGGAGAAGAGGAGGAGGAGGAGACCCTGCCTAGTCTAGCCTGGTGCTCCAGATAGCATTAGTTCTTCCCCTTCTCTCCCTCGCTCTCTGACACATAGCCCTACGCTTAATTAAACATACCTCAGAGGGATGCGGAGAGAGACCCACTCACACAAAGAGAGAGAGAGAGAGAGAGAGAGAGAGAGAGAGAGGGGAGAAAGTGCGTTCGTGTTGGCAAAGAGTTAGTGGAAGCGAGAGGGAAAAGTGTGAGTGATGCAAATGCAGAGAGAGAAGCAGATAAGAAGCTGGTGATGGAGTGTGTGTTGGGGGGTATGGAGGGTAAGGGAAAGGTGGGGAGATATGGTGAGGAGGGCAGAAGGGTGGGTGGTTAGTGAGCCAGAGAGAGAGATAGAGATAGACAGAGGAGCTGGAGGGGGGTTGGAGTGAGGTAAGAGGGCTGAAGATGAGGACATCTTCAGAAGGAGAAAAAAAGAGGTCTGATGGAGACAAAAAGGAATTAAAGAGTGGGGAATGGGATTACTATAATATATGAAAATAATAGCAAAGAGTCTCCCATGAGACTGTGAAGTACCCGCTCCAGAGAAACCAAAGTAGTGGAAATGGCGCCTAGAAATGCATCTGCATCCTCATTTCATGGCCGAAATTGAGAACAAAACAAGACTGCAATGTAAAGCGTTGCTAGCACTACAGCCGAAGGCATCATGGTTACGCCGCTATAGATCACACACCAGACACGACCACAGATCCCTTTCAAATCATCCAAGATCAAGCTCGGAGTAATTGAGATGCCTTTTTTAGGCATAGGGTTTAGACAATAAACAGTGAATAACCGTATCATACGTATTCATGCTTTGGTGAAAGCTGTTAGTTGAATATGAGACACGACGTGCAATCTCCCATGTTCAATGTTTCATTGACCTGTCACAGTACGTGGGCTTTGTCATTTTCAAGCTTTGTCACTGTATATTTTTGCGGGCCAGTTCTTGCTCGTGAACATGAAACAGGGGAAGTGTTTGGGGTGCGGTAAACACAATGTACCAACTCAGGGCCCATTTTTGGTGTAACTGCTTCTGCTCTGGAGAGTTGATGTGTATCATCAATTATTTACACAGATCAGTGAACAAAATGGTACCGGTTTGTGCGCTTACTGCACTTATATAAAACAAAAGACGTGTGAATGCAGATCATTTGCTGCCACTCAGGGACATGCATATCAGTGGGATATTGGTCTCACAGGAAGGGGTTAAAGGCGGGAACACACTTATCGCCCGTGGAGCCAGTTATGCATGTGATTTGGTTGTGACAAATGGTGGGACATGGTTGGCGTAGGACGTAGTTGGTCCTGATTGCAGATTGGGTCTGGCTTAGCCGGTTCTGACAGTCGGCAGAGAAAATCCTAAAGTGTGTGCTGTGTAAAGATTCTGTGAGTCTGTCCTCACAATGATTTTTGAAAAATGTGTTTAATATTTTCTTTCGACATTGGCACTGGTGATGTTACAACCGAGACCTACAACACCTACAGCTTTACCTGAGCGTTGCTTTAAATAACAGAGTTATTTTCCTTTTTTCTCTATTCTGGCTCTGTAGTCCGTGTTGTCCTCACCTTTCCCAGGATAGCCACTCTTTTGTCTTCTGTTTCTTTTACACACAAAGACTTTCTGTCCTTGTGACATTTGTGAGTGTGTCTTTCTCCAGATCGTCAAGTTATTTACGACCAGTGGTTAAGTGTGGCGCCCACAGTTTACACAGGTGTCATCAGGTGTGTGCCCTTTTGAGACTGTCGGATCCTAGAAATCTGTGACTGTTGACCTTTAAAGACCTGGTCAGTCTTTAAAGGTCTTGACTAGATTCAAGGTGTGTCCCCTACTTAGCCCACAAAATGTATGGGTTTCACCGTGGATTTGAAGCAAAAAGATTGTGCGTGTTATATCCATAATTTTAAATTTATTACCAAGCATATTTGAGTAACCCCATCAGCTAAGTCAAGTGTATAAAAATCATAACCTAAAAACCTTTCATAAAGAGAACGAGCGACAATCTGCAGAGGACTCATGTTAATTAGTAGGCTTTGCTGTTGTGAATAATATACCAGGCTAATAACAGCACAATTATGAATGTGTAATCACATTAAGAGGACATGGAGACTGGTTTCAACCTGGTAATGATGGCATGCAATTAGAGCGCAACTGTTATCTCCGGGATCATATCAATAATTCATCACCACACGCATTTTGTGTTGCCCAAACGTGACGTCCAATGATTAATAACTAGATACACGAGCGTCTATCTGTTCTCCAAACACTGACAGTTGATGCCACATAATTGGACAGAACCATTCCTGCAGTTTTGAGAAGGACTGAAAGAATTTGAGGAGAAAACACACACACAACACACACACACACACACACACACACACACACACACACACACACACACACACACACACACAGGTCAAATACTCTCTGGATTTAATTAGGTTCGTAACAGTTGCCAGACTGTTGTAAATACTTTCAAAAACATCCCTGTGACAGGTGTGCAGTCAAAGAAAAGCAGAGACAGGAAATGGATATTTTTGTGGATTCTGAAAATGATTTTAGAACGATGCATAAAGGTCACACAAGATTCCAGTAATTAGCAGGCATATTATTATAGTTTTAAAGAGTTGGACAAACTGATCTAAATTTGAATTCAGAAGGTATAAGGAAAAGATTTTCAAAGTTTTGGAAAATGTTCGCACTGGGCTAGTTTGCAAGTTGTGACACAGCACACAGCAGGATACTATGTCAGCCTCCATTTAAAGAGATTTATTTACCACGGTTTTGCTCCCGGGGCTATGTTATGTAAGATCTTCTAAAACCAACTACGTTTGATGAGTCAAGCTCTGCCATTTGAGGGGGTAAAATGATTCTTTGCTCAGACCCAAGGTATAAAAAAGGAAAACAACAATCAAAGAGCCAAAACATTTACTCCCACGTATAAGAAGCCACTGTCAGTGCAGCTCCCGCAGAGGGAAATGAAAACAACTTTCACAAAGTTTAATTAAAGAACAAGACTATTGTTGTCTGGAGTCACTTCCAGTCTCAACATCTGGGCTCTGTTGAAATGGCTGCAGCTTGCACGCTTCCACAAGCGTCTGCAGGTTTCCTCATAGTGCGCCTCGTTGGTGCGAGAGGCACAGAATCTTGACCTACCAAGTGGTGAGCAGGAAAACGGCAAGAACAACAGAAAGACATGAACGAGCGAAGACAAGGAGACGGAGACGGATGAACGGGGCCCGCGTTATTCGGTGCGAGCAACTTTTTGGAGTGTGCTTCGTACTTTTAAACTTTAATGAATACAGCCCCTAAGTAATGATGTAATGAGATCGAGAGAAGAAAAATAACAGAGATCCCGAAGACGCAGAGAGAAAGAGAGAGAGAGAGAGAGAGCAAGAGGAGTGGAGAAGAAGAAAGAAAGAAATGTGCTGTGTCATTACTGTTGACTCAGCACTCATTGAGCAAACACACCAGAGTCATACTGTGCTCACACTGGCCAGTATATGCATAAATCCAGCCATAACTCTCAGCTAAATTGCTATTGATTTACCAGCATCACTGCCTGCACATAGGGAATAAAATGGGGACATTCAATTAATAAATCATTTGGGTCCTCATCATCATCAATTCTCCTTTACACACTGTTACTTAACTTAGCACATTAACACGGAGACAAGCCACGGAGAACGCATCTACAGTATGACGCTGTCCATCCCCACCCGGCTGGACCGGCAGCATTTACAGGACCCGAGCTGGTTCCTGCTAGAGATCGGCGTCGAGCGTGTGCTCAGTATGAACAGAGGCATTCACCGAGCCTGAGCGGGTAAAGAACGGAGCGCCATCTGCAGAAACGTAGCACTCGCAGCATCGAAAAAGCGCCTCTCATTCGCGCTGAGGGAGGCAGACGTGCTCAGAAGCAAATGCAGCTGTCTTCGAGCTTAAGGAAGAGCCATTGCTTTTCCAGATGAGAAAAGAAAAACTATGACCATGACTGATTGATGCAGATATTATCCACTTGAACCGACTGAACTGCCATTTATTAGCTGCAGTCTACATTGACTTATAGTATTATTTTGGACCAGTGCCTAGATGGAGGTGCAATTATTTAGATGTACTGCTAAGAACTAATGTACAGTAGTTCCACTGGCAGACTTACTAAGCAGCAGACGTCTTTAGCTGATGCGCTGGTATTATTGGTTATATATTTGAGGCTACTGTCAACATCGTGTTGTGTTGACGGAGTGTAGGTATTTTGGTGCCTCTGCAGACACGGTCGCTCCCACACGCCATCTTTTACATTCTGTCTTTGTGTGTGCCTCACTAGTGTCAGTAGTTCATTTTATGTTAGCTTCTGTGGGATTAAGGGAGCTGCTGTCAGTCCAGTCAGGGTACTGGCGACACAGTTTCAAAGGAACCACTAGGAAATGTAGTTGAAGGACACACAAGCAAAAGCCTTCCAGCCATCAAACATATTCCCAAAGTCTATAAAAGAGATAAACTATAATTTAACAATTAGGATTTCAAAAGGCAGACATTATTAGTGTGCAAAGTGAGCTATTGTTTTCACGGCAGCCACTAAAGGAGAAGATGCACTAGGTAGTTTAGCACTAAAGTGCTCCTGCAAGAGCCATGTCGAACTTTAAGTCCTTTACTGCCCGGGAAGATGTGTTACTGTTCCATAAATGAATTATTGGTTGGACTGGATCCTTGCCAAAGACAACCTTGCTGTGGAACATGATTGTTAATTAGGTCTAGATGTGCTTAAGGGCTAACAAAACTGCACAAGCACCACATCTTCAACACCCAGCTGAGAATACACCACAACTACAACCTTACCTTTGCTTTCTTGAGTAACTTTACAGGCCCAAACCGCTGACAAACTACCTCCAAACGCGTTGCCCCTTAGCATTAAAAACCAGTTAATGCATGTCCCAGTTAAGCCATTTTTCATGAGATGCTAATATTCTGTTGTGCAACCGGTGGGGAATTCATTTGTCTGTTTAATTTCACAGGTGCCCTTAATGCACCGATCAACAACAGCCACTGGTCACGAACAGGCTGCACCATCTGTGCACAGAGAGTGCCAATGGCCCTTTGCTTTTTGCCACCAAACACTAAGACTCCATTAAGAAGCCTGGCTCCGTGCGTCTTTGGCCATCATTTATTTGGCAAAGGCAGTTAAAAAACCTCCCTCTACCAAAGCCACGTCTCCTCTCTTCATCACCGATGCCGTATTGTTCGGTATCAGCACTGGCACAGTTGTCACATCCAGCGCCCGTGTGAGAAAAGGAGACGGAAGCAAAAAAGAGAATCACTGATGTAACAGAGAATCTGGGCGGGTTAGAATCCTGTCCAAAAACGTTACAAGGTTGTCCCACGAGGGGCATAATCCATCAAAGTGATTTTTCTTCTTTCTTTCTTCCACCCCTCCTGCTCTGCCCCCCTGTCTTCTTTGCAACGTAATCATTTTCCTCTCGCAGGGTGTGACATTCATAAAGGATGCTGGTGCAGGTGCCGCGTCTTGCCAAAGTTTAGGATGAGTTTTAGAGGTGTACTTACAGCGTGCGATTGCCAGAGGTGAGTTACAGTGTTTCTCAACAGACTTACCCTTCTGACTGTCCTCCTTGCTTGTCGCTGTTACCCCGCTCGTCTTCTGTCCATCCTTTCTGTCCTGCCCACCGATAAGCAGTTGTCTGATACTGGAACTCGTAATGGCCCTTAACTGGACCGAGCCCCACATTCTCCGTATTCCTCCGGGATTTCACTTTATGTACTGTACGCTGCGTCAGTTGATCAAAGCAAGTGTGTGACTGAATTAAGAATTTGAACCAGAACTGTGCTAAACGGCTTGATTGAGAGTCTAACATATCCGATCCCAGTCCCCCTAATCAGTTCTAGTTTCGCTCATGTGGCACGAAGCCTTCTGACATCCATCAAATCCACAGCAACAAGCTGCACTTTATTTAGCTAAGCGACATATGGAATCAGTCTCTAATAAGTATTAGTTATTCAGCAGGCAAATAATGTCCTCAGTGAAATGAAGCTCGAGTCTGTACTTTATTTTCTTGGGTAGAGAGTTTGTTCCTCTGTGGAGTTCTGTTACAGTTTTTGGTGGCACAGCTGTTCAGTCCCTTAAACACTTTTGGTTTTCAGCAAAATATCCTTTATTCAAAGTTTCTAGGGAGCCTCAGTGAAAGTTTGTTTACTTATAGTTTTCACAAATATGCTAACAAGCTGTCTGAACATACAAAGCTTACTATCACACACACACACACACACACACACACACACACACACACACACACACACACACCTTGTGACTCAGTCTGGCCGCCACTTCTTCCCCCTCCCTGCAGACTCCTATTTCAATAATGACACTGCAAAATTTCATTCTGTTGACGTGCGAGTGCGGCGCATGTCATAGCACTTTGTCAAATATGTAGACCGAGTTAAAACACACAAACACACAGAAAATGAGGTACTGGAGGGGGACGGAACATGAACATCATCTGACAAGTTTGTGGCACATTTGGTTCAGACAGTGTGATTCCCTCTGGATCTGAGAGAGTGGTACGGAGGAGAGGAAGTGCGGGAGAGGAGGGCAGAGAGAGGGAGTGAACCCTGTCAGAGCAATTGTTCGTCCATGTGGAAAGGTGACAAAAGAAAAGTGTGAAAGGGTTCAGCAGAGGGAGGATGGAGAGAAAGGAGGGACACACAGAAAGGGAAAACGCTGCAAGGGAGGCTGCGAGAGAGTGAGAAGGATATAAAGATTTTAGCAAAAGATGGTCATAAGCCAGCTGGCAATACTGTGGCTATATAAATAATGGTAATGCACTTTATTAAAGCGTCGGTTCAGATCTGACTTACAACAGCACTCCCATGACGTCGGAGCTCAGGGAGGTCTTGGGCCCTGATGCAACTACTATACACTGAGGGAACAATCCCCCTCCTTGCATCTTTGGTTTTCCCGGTCTGAGTTAACGTAACTAAAGTCCTACATGGGGCAACACTGTATCCCTCAGTAAGGAAAAGTAGTTCCATGAAAAACACAAACACGCAACGCCGCACTTCAAAGACTGTTGACTGTAGAAGTGGATCACTTGATTTGGCTAAGTCAGCCTGCTAACGCTGCATATTAGCTTCAAATGAACTTTAAAAATCCACAAACCCTGTGGGTTTCCCCTATTTCAAAAGCAAGTTTTCACTTTTTGTTTATTGTGCAAATTTGATTAGTGGTGTTGTTTTTGCTGGTGTCTATGCTTACTTGCCCTAAACACTGAATGTACTGTAGCTGCCTCTGAATATATGCGAAATATCCGACTCGCCTGCGAAAAATTACATTCCTATGCAAACTACAGACTTCCCAGGTAAGGGAACATCATCAGTGGATGGGTGTGTTCCAAGAACTTTTTAAAATAATGAACTTCTACATTTATTACCAAAGACAAGTTGCAGTAAGGCTGTTGGGATGAATGGCAGGTATACAAAGTGCACGAAAAGAACTTTGGTTGAGGTCATAATGTGTATGCCAAAAAATTCCATATATGATGCTCATTCTGTTAATATTTACTTTGTATGGTAATATTTAATTGATATATTAGGTATTAATGTATGTGGAACTTGTCATTTACCTTATTGTCAACACATCCTGATTAAGTAATTTAAAATCTAATCTACTTGCAGTTACCTTTTCACACAAGCATATTAGTGTTGGAGTTTAGTTGTAGAAATGTTCTTTTAAGGTTGCAGGGCTGACCAACAACATATGTTAAGAGAAAGGCATTCAGTGTGTGTGTGTGTGTGTGTGTGTGTGTTTCTGTTAGCAGCTCAACCTCCTACTCACTAGAAACAATTTATTTTGTTATTTTTCTTCCACTTTCTTTATCATCTGGTCTTTGTATATTAATGAAGCAGATAAGGCAGATGCCTTTTCCACTTAGTTTGGAAAATGTTCAAGTCTTTGTCATTTTGTATCAACTGATGCCACCCAGTTCAAATTCATCATTTGCGAGGTCACTTGTACAGACGACCTGTAGCTAAAGGGGGAATGATTGCAGTGACTGAACGTATTTAACACACTTACAAAGGTTCAAACTTGTCTTTCATTAAAAAAATACAGTGCTTCTGCCTTTTCATAGAAGGACCTCAGCCAGGTGCAGCCTTACTTATGTTCTCCCTGTGCTTGCATGGGTTTCGTCCAGGTACTCTGGTTTACTCTCACAGTCCATAGACATGCAGGTCAGGTTAACTGGTTACTCTACGTTGACGGTAAGTGTGAGTGGGAATGGTTGTCTGTGTGTATGTCTCTCTGTGTCGGCCCTGAGACTGGCCCAGGTGCATCCAGCATCTTGTCCTGTGACAGCTGAGATAGGCTCCACCCCTGTGTGACCCAGAAAACGGTTAAATATAATGGATAGCTGGATGGATGGATAAAAAATATCCACCACATTTTTGATAACTTATTCTTCATAAATAATACATTTAATATTTTTTTAAATTATTAATTAATAATAGTATTGTCGATAACCATCATGTAGACACTTGAGCAGACATGTGGTTAGTTGTCCGCCTGCAGCCTGGATTCACATGTTTGCTGGTGACGTAGACCTCTGTCCAAAGACTATTAAAAACGCATCAGCCAGACACACTAGTTCAGTGCACAACACAGTTCTTCATTCATTCTCAAAATTCCACCTTAAATGCTGCACGTGCACAGTTCGTCGGACAAAATACAAGGCAGTGATGAATTGGAGAATATAATGTAAATGTTAAAAATCAAAATGTCACTGTAAGTTTCTGCTTGGTGGTTGTGGACAATATGCTTGATTTAGAAAATGACTTGCCTGCTTTAATAAAAGAAGAAAAATAGAAAAGCATATTTAAAGATTTGAACATTTGTAGACTCACAAACACAATATACAAATGCAACTCTGAGTCTTTCTCTCTCTTACACACACACACACACACACACACACACAAGTTACATCTGTTGGTCAGAGTTGATGCTCCCAGCAGTGGCACATCGGGTCATAATGAAGGCTCGTTGCACATAGTCTGGCAGTGTGGACAAACACTCTTTCTGTTTCCCCCTCATCTACTCATCCACACGCACACATTGAATCACAAACTCACACAGAGAAACACTTAAGTGGGATGAGTCAGATCAACTCTCTTCCTGTGTCTCGTACACATAAACACTCACCCAGCAGAGGCGAGGCGAGTGGCAGAGCCCCTGCCAGGTTATATGGAGGGATAGAGTGTTCTGAGTTACTGCACAGTGCAGCCACTCTCCATGGCAGCGCCATACAGAGTCCATAAAGCATGATGGATGGCCTATCATCATTTACCTCTTTGGTGACTTCTCAATGCTGTCACACCCCACCAAGCACATGCAAGAGAGGTGAGACACATCAAAACGGAAAGGCAAGCAAAGGCAGAGCATAATGACAAAAACAAAAAAAGCAATGCAGACAAAATGATGCTAAAAAGAGGATTAGAGAGAGTGACAGAGGTGGGGAGGAAGAGCAGAATAGGAAAGACAGAGAGATGGATGAGGGAGCATCTTTGATGTTTGCTAGAATTAATGCACCCTCGGTCACGAGAACTGAACCGTCCCCTGTCCCTTCTCTCCTTTGATGACAGCGGCCCGCACACGTAGAGGCTGTATTTAGAGCATGCAAAATTTACTGTCTCCTCCACTCTTCTCTCCTCCTCTCCGTCGCACAACAGGCAGAGGAGGAGAGAAGAATGGAGGAGACAGAAGGAAAGACGGAGACAGACGGACAGAGAAAGGAGGAGGGTGAAAAAGACCAGATACGGCGAGATGGCACATTTATAGTTTACATATCAAAGTGGGTGAGATACCAACAGCAGCAGCAAGAAAAGAAAAAGAGAAGGAATGTGTGTGTGTGTGTGTGTGTGTGTGTCTGGGGAGAAAAGTGTATGGCTAAAACAGTAAATAACTGCGACCAGGGAGCCAGAGGGGGCACCGGGCTCGCAGACTGCACTATAGTGGAAAGTAAAGCACTCTGTGCATTGTGATGAGGCTGGTTTGGAGCTTATGTGTTATTTTAACCTTGTGAACCTGAGGCTGTCTTTCACTTACTTGTGTTTCAGTGACATATATAAAACCATATATACGGTCTAATGTGGGCAGAGTGGTGGTGGGGCGGTTTGTGGGTTTGTGTCCCATGCCTGCTGCAGCCTTTTTGTAGAGCTGTGAGTTCCTCTTTTGCTTGCGTGAGTTTCCTGCCCCTGTCCAAAGACATGCCCATAGGTGTGAACATGAGTGTGAATGGCTCTATGTCTATCTGTCTGCGTTGGACCTGAGTGGAGACTGGAGACCTGTCCAGGACGTAGGCTCCCCCCAGCGACTCTGAACAGGACAAGTGGTTACAGATAATAAATGGTTTTATATATATTATATTAGAGAGGCACGTTCATTTAATATTGCACTTTTAGGAAGTTGAGGAACTCAAGAAACATAAAGAACTGTCGTATTGACTTTATTTCCATTACCATCCCCACAATGAATTCCCCATCTTTGAAACTACATGCCACGCTAAGTTGTTAACGCCCCAATATGTATTTTAGTAATGCATTAAAATAACCGCTTCAAAATTACTTTAATAGTACACTGAGTTATAATAAGGTGAACGGCATGTCAGCTCTGGCAACAGTGGGCCGAAATTTGCATTTACTTTACTATGCAACTTTCAAGCTCCATCACAGACCGCTCGCAAAAACTACTTAAGACCTTGTGGCACCTTGTAGGTTGGAATTCTTGTGATACACACATCAATGGGAATTATAACCGAGTATGAGAAAAATCAAAGACCGAATTAAAAAGAGTAAGCTTATGATGAGATAACTCTCATAAAATTTTAGTTTTTTATTTTGCAAATGTCCTCCAACTCTAGCTTGGATCATGACATACAAATCAGCTCCTTGGGCTTTGAACTTACTGATGAGCCAATTAATTTTTTGTAGGTAGGATTAAGAAATCAAATGTCATCTTCTTATGGCAGAGACAGAATAAAATCATAATAACAATGGCTCCAATTGCAGGTAGCTGTGGGTTGACTTACAGAATGTGCATAATGGTGACTCATAATAACTACAGAATAAAGCCATTATCTCCATCAGATCGGATCTTGAAGGACAGGAGCCCAACAGTGTTGAATTAGTACGCTAATTAGTAACACTGTCGTTGCAACACACGAAATGCGAACGCCAGGATGCCCACCGTCCTACAAACGGACATATGAAGATCATAAGAAAGAGCGAGAGAGCGAAAGAGAGAGAGAAAGGAAAAGACTGCATTTCAGGACACTGGCTATTGATCGCCACCCTGCACACATCACCACAACTTTCACAAATTGCTATTGAGAAGTGACCTGTAATGCAATTACTGGCCAATCCGGGGCCTTGGCTGCCATCAATTATTAAAAGCTGCCTGAGTTGTGGCCCACTATCCCGCCTCGGCTGGTGCGTCGTGTCATTATCACATCTGCCGGCCACCGGCTCACCAGCTGCTACCGTGGGGTCTGGAATAAGATTTCCAAGTGCCACTTCCCACTCTGTCAAACATATCACATGATATGGGGCCACACAAAGAAATTGAAATTGCTGTATTATATATTCCAGCGGCTCTAGTCAAGGTGAGGTTGTGAAGGTCACGGAATAAAATGGGTTTTGGGGTTTCTCGGAACATTGCTTTGAACATGAGAATGGTATTTACAGAAGTGTAAACCCCTTTGTGAAAACTGTTTGGTTCGTTTCTGCTTCATAAGAACTTTTACAAGTAGAAAAACAACATTAATATTGCAGCGTGGCTCACTAGGTTCTAGTTTTAAAAACCTTCAGTGCTATAGTCAATGCCAGCAACAAAATCAATGAATACCTATAACCTCTTCATCGCCCTGTCTTCTAATCATTCTCTCTATATATATCCAATTTGCTACGCTGTTAGCTCTTCTGTAACCACATATACATTCTTTGAGTAGTTTCTGCCATCATGGTTATGATGAAAGAAGACAGAGAAAACAGCAATGCAAGCATTGCATGATAATTGCCCTTTGCTTTGAACTGACACAACAATTTTTCTTTTAGTTGTTCTCATTATAAAAGCTCTTGTTCAGACTGGCCTTGTGATTTTTTTTCTCTGCAGTCATTGTAAAAATAATGTATTTGTTATCTAGCTAACGCCAAAGAACCACTTTAAAATATCCAGATTTTTTTTTTCTACAAAGCAACTGTCACATACATTTGCATACACTTGAACAGTATAAAGTTATATAAAGAAACATTTTAGAAAACAAGTTTCATTGCTTAAATATCTTAATATCTTAGAGCATTTTAAAGAGACTTCCTCACATCACTTATGTTGCTGATGTGTCTTACAGTCAACTATTCTTTCCAAGAGATTCTCTGTACTTTGAAAACCAGAAAGCTTTAAATTAATGCGAAGAAATAATGAACACAAGTAGGCAGGCATCAGATCAGAATATAAAGAGCAAATATGGAGTATGGTAGGATTCATGCCAAACAGTAAAATGTGCAAGAAGCCTGTAAACCCGTGAAATCACAGAATTAAAAGTCTCTTTTCTGTGGAGTACGGACCAGTAAGGAAGACATACAGGAGTAGAGCAGAGTAGTCAAGCCGCACTAATGCATGACAGAAAAAAAAGGTACACAGTAAGGACCATAATATCCTCCAACGATCAATAAAACACCGCGGTAATAGATAAATTATATTGCAGGTGTGACTGATTTATTGCTTTTTATTGTTTAGTTATCTGTTCACTGTACATTTAATGTGCATGGTAAATTAACTGAACAGGCTACAATAAAAAGGCCAGACAACACTGCACTTGCTGCATGTGTGTGGGGGGTTTAAGAGCAGGAAAAAGACAAGGAGACATCGCAGTATACAACTATTCAGAAAGAAAAAAATAATAAAAAAATCCTGAGCTGGCAGGATATTTCAAAGCAGCTGGAGTGAGGCACATTCAATACAGCAGCAACAGCAGCAGCAACAGCAGCAGCAGCAGCAGGAGGTAAAACTATGACAATGGCAAAATGACAGAATAAGTATCACAAACAGCTTATGGAGATACTTAAATCTGTGAACTATATGCACGACCAGCGCTGAAAGCAGGCGCACACTGTTTTAGATGCTATTAAAGCTTTTTTTTTTGGTTTTTAAGATATAACTCTACCTGCAGCAGACCATGCTTCTGTGCTCTCCCCAGAATCACTTGTAGCCATTGCCAGGTTTAGATCAATAAGGAAGTGCAGTGCTGCGGGGGTTTATGAAACAACCCCAATCATGAAAGCGTTGGATGGGTGATTTCTCAGCACATGAACAATAAAGCGAGCATGAGATTTCTTTTTGAGAAATTTCTTTTTTTACCTAAAAGTGAATAAACTGCGCCCGAATATTGGTTTTTTTTTTTTGCCACTTTCCATGCTGGTGAGTACATAGAAGAGTCCTTAAGTGCCAGATGTGACATTAGCACTTGTAAATGCTCAGTGGAGCGAGCTGCCAAGGATGGAGACATGGTTTTGCGCTCTAAGGCTATGCTTTTGTGGATCAATACAAACTCAAGGAAAAGACAGGTTGATTTCAGGCTGACAGTAGCTCGAACTAGCAATAGACTGACATGCTGGAAAGAGCTAAAACATCTCTGAAGTTTTTGAACGTGCTTTTAGAGGGAACATGAAAACATCAACCAATTATGGCACTTAGCCGAGGGGTGTTGTAATGGTCAGACAGTTTAATCCGCTCATTGAGAGAGAATGTACTTTTTTTTGGAAATACAGGCTGAGAACTTCATCTCTTTGTCAGCAACAATGTTATTGTGCTATTTGAAATTATAATAAGCATGAATACATCATGACTTGACTCAACACATTTCCCAGTGGAGAGTAATATTGGGGCATTTCACTAAATTTTTTTTTTTTTTTTTTGAAATAATTACATTGGGGAGTCCTGTCCAAAACTCCGAGCTCTCCTTTTTAAATGAGATTACTTTAAAAACTGGGTTACTGCTACGATATTGCACGCTCTGCAATATGGCCCTGTATTATAAAGGTGTGAAATTTCACATATGGATCATCAATCTATTGGCCCAGCGGGTAGCATGCACCACTTGTGAAATTAGTTGGATTACTGGGCTAAAGTGAACTGCAGCCTCCAGATAGATGAATCTTTCTCATTTGTACAATCTGCTCAAACTCCACTTGGCAATGGGAGGTTGTAACATCAGGCCTAGAGCACAATGATAATGGGCGCATTCAGAGTTTATATGACAAAAGATGGCGTGTAGACTTGTAATGATTTTTGTTACAGTTATGGCACTATTCATGCTTCACCCCTTAAAGGGTTGTAAACCCCGTAGAAAAAAATGGGCCAAACGTACGTCGATATCTGAACCCGTGGATTTGTTGAACGTATTGTCTGGACGTGATGAAATCCAACGGAAGAAGCTGTTCGAGGAACGAACGAGCCTTCTCGCACAAAATTATTCCATGAAATGATTGAAGGAACGCCACTATTTCCAACATCAAAACCGATGTAGGGGGAAGGGTTCCAACCATCCAACAAGCTCTTTGAATGCATTGTACTGACAACATAAGCTCATATTGGCTGGCGAACATGTGGTGAGAGACATAAATCAATCAATTAAACCAAAACCATGGGTGTTAATCTGCTGCTACAACAGCCTCCACACTTCTAAGAGGACTTACAAGATTTTGAAGTCTAGCTGCAGGGATTTTGTCCCATTCAGCCCTAAGAGTATTAGTGAGGAAGTCCGCTGATGTCGGGCGATAATGTCTGGCTGACAGGCATCGTTACAGTTCATCTAAAACATATTGGATGGTGTTGAGGTCAGGGCTCCAGTGCCGATCGTTCAAGGTCTTCGCATCCAACTGGGTCTGCATGCTGCTTTGTGCATGGAGAAACGAACACTTTCCCCTAAAACGTGATGGCACGCGGCTGCTTTAAAATGTCCTTGAACTGGTAGCGAGAGGCTTAACTCCACCTATAAAAAAGCGAAAAATCTAGAAGTACAACTCCAGGTGTGTACAGGGACATATATACTGTATATATTTAATGCAATGGGCGTTGTTTACAAAGCTGTTACAAGAAAAGTTGAGGAAATTAATAAATATAACCAGTTTATCACCAAACAGTGGAATCTGTGTTTACCTCTGAATCTATTACATACACTACAGAGAAGGCTTTCAGCTTCGCTACTGTCTATTGTGGAGGCTCATTTAAATTTTTATTGCCGCCTTATGACCCACCAGATTCAGGCTTCATACCGCCTCGCTTAAAAGCTTCGCTCTGGTTTGGACACTGGATACTGTTTGTTCTTTTGTTGCGCCGACTACTGACAGTGCCTGCTAGTCTTTCTTTCTATTGTTAAGCTTTTGAGACCGAAATAAGCTGCTCATTAGGTCTGTGAGTTTACAAAAATCGCCGTGTTTTTGTGTAGTGTACATGCGTATCAATGCTGTGTCGGTGAAACGTGCTTTCGCATCACTCCAGCGTTCTGTCAGTGACTGTGGATTAATTGGAACGTGTTATGTGGCAAACCGTTTTCTTCTGGATAAGGGTGATTAGGATAGTTGATGAGGTGATGGCTTCGAGACAGGGAGGGGCTGTTTTTAGCCCGAGGGCCTGCGGCATTATTCATGTGAATGTGCAGCTATGCCTCCTGCACACTGCACCACTAATCTAAATCTACAAGAAGGAGTGAACTAGTGTACTTGTGCACGCTTAGGGGAAACAAATCATAACTGAGCACCACCAAAACTCTCTCTCCAAACACCTCTTCACCCACTTCACCTGGGGAGCCTGGCAGTTATTGACCAATGAGGGCGAGTTATTGAGAAAAAGCTGCCATGAAACTGGGTCGCAGGAGCCAATCAATGCCATGGATTTCTTGCCCTGGCATTATCTCAACTGAGAGAAGGGGGGGGGGGGGGGTAAACCAGACAGATCAGTCAGTATGGAGGCACCTCAACTTTACCTCTCCTCCCACTGCAGCCATCCACCCACTCTCTCCAACCTTCCTTCATCAACACGTTCCTCCTTTCTCCCTCCTGCTATTCATTTGCTTTCTTGTCTTTTGTGCTGTTTGTTTGCCCCTGGGCTGAAAACCCTGTGTATATGTGCTCCATTATGTGTGTGTGTGTGTGTGTGTGTGTGTGTGTGTGAGAAAGTGCTCTAAAATGACGCATTGATTCACAGTGTTCTATATTTTCTCATCTGGCTCACTATTACAGTGCGAGTCAATCGACGCCGTATTTCTCTCTCTCTCTCTCTCTCTCTCTCTCCCTCTCTCTTTTACTTTCGGCCTCTTTCTCTCTCTCTCTCTTTCTGTGAGTATCACAGTATCATGTTGTTGAATGGAAGTGTTTACGAGGAGTGTTGTATTGCCGTTACAAGAGACGGCCTGGTTGAGAGTGTGAGTGTATGTGTTGTAAGTATCGCCGGTCTGTGTCGTACCCGTGCTTGTATATATTTATATGCATTCTTTTCTAACTTGGAACACGGTGCTGAGACTTCAGTGGGAGCGCATGCTGGTATTTATGTGAGTGCGGGGGGGGATTTGCTAGTGGGTATTTGTACCTATTTGTACCAGCAAGAGATCTGCAACTCCACCCAGTGACCCACACGTGCACACAACCACGCACATGTGTGCACACAAAAGCACATCCTCCCACTCGTGAGGACTTTTGCCAGAATCAATACAAGCTTTTTAATGCCCCTTGCTGTAGTACGACTCTGAAACTGGAGCGCAGAATCACAAATATGGCAGCCAGGGCCCGAAGTTTGGGATGTGCCCTATTTTAGACCTGAATCTCATCTCTTTCTCCAAAACACACCCCTCTATTTATCAGCTCAATAACAGTTATTGAGCTGATAAATAGAGGGCTACTTGGAAGCAAAAGGCTTTGGCTAGTGATTTTCTACATTACATTAACTGTGTTTTTCACATTTGTCTTTATGGATTCACTATGAAATGGGCAGAACAAGGTAATTTATGATAGTTTTACACATTTGTGTGAATTTACCACAACTCTGCTGTACTAGGTTTAACGATGCACCTCAATATCGTCATTTTACTCACAAAAAGTTAATAAAAACATATACTACAGGACAGTATTAAATGGACATTAAAGGGAACGATCAAAGAAAGCTCATTGTGCAGTTTACATTGAATTTTGTACCACAAACGTCTGCGGCAAAATTGCTGTACAAATGTCAATGAAGGTCTACTGTAGCCACTGAATATACGCTACGAAGCTGCACAAATATTACTTGATAGCAATAAAGGACTCGGACTGAATCAAGACTGAAATGACGCATTGTTTTTTAGTCCTTTCTCTTTTCAACAATGTCTTTCCTACCAGTCACTTCCCCACCAATCCCCCCTCAGGCCCCTGGACCTGTGCTAAGAAGAACCGTTCTGTCATCCATTCGTGGCGGTCTTTCTTTGCGTTGTATTGGTATTTTATTCAACAACGCACTAACACCGTTTTCTGTGTCGGTGCAGTTGATTTAATTATGTTAGCAGCAACTTACTCTCCATCATCATAATCCTGTGTACCTGGAGTTTCTAACACTATAATGGAATGAGGGATGTGAAAACAATTTGTCATCCATCACAAGTAGTTCAATGTCAGTGTCACTTTAACATCAGTATTTTTTGCTTGTCGCTTGTTTACCCAGAGTCTCTCCTGACACTGCATTCGCTCAGTTGCACACACACAAACACACATACACACAAGGCAGCCTTTAGTACTTTGTCTGAGCTACACCAACAGCCTACAGCCATGCTTACAGGGCATTTCCACTAGGAAGCCAAATCCCCTCTTCTCTCGGCTCACCTGGCAGCGAAAGAAAACTTTTTAAATGTAAGGGTTGTGGAGCAACTTTGACGATAAAAAGCGCATCAGGATGCGAAGTGAAGGGGAAAGAGGCTTTAAGGTGGGAAAAAGGGATTTCATTTGCAGGCTTTTGGTTGTGTTGGCCTGTGATTGGGGGATTGATAGAGGATGGAAGGACAGAGAGAGGAAGGTAGGTGGAAAAAAAAAAACGGAGAAACGGAGTAAAAAGGCTGTAGTCGTGGGCCATAAAACGTCCCGCTGTCTTTCCCAGGGCCAAGTCCTCGCTCTTTTTTTTTTAATGAACTCATTTATTCTGTTTTGCTGGCTTTTCTTCCACCAGCAACAAAAGACAGTCTCCTGGTCTGCCTCTCTGAATGCCCTGCTTCAGGGTTTGTTGAGCATCTAGGTCTGTCCTATGGCATTACCTTTGTTTACTTAACGCTCACCATCGATCAAATGTAAACCCGAGACTGTCGTCCGCTGGCAAAGGCATCGCTAATTAGCATTTCCTTCTAGAACAATGTTGATTGCAAGTGACTGATTCAATTTATTTGCTCTCGAATGCTTAAAAAAGTTTGTTTTGCGCCTGTATATTCCGGATTGTGTCAAACAATTGCAACAAAGGCAAAAAACATCAATCGGCAGCACAGTTTGTGTGAACACAAAATCGCATTCTGGTTTTGGCCAAATATTTAATCTCTCCTCCTCTCTCTCTCTGTGTCTCTATCTCTCCCTCCCTCTTTCTTTCTGAATAATATGCCACTGGGAAGTGGAAAAAAAAAAAACTGAGAGCATGGATCCCCACTCCTCCGCTCTTCTCGGCTGCACGTCTGTGATGTCATAATCACTCACATCAAAGGCTGTGCGCTCAACACAGCGACTGTCAGCTTCCCTGGAGGCGTCATTAAAAACGAACAGAGCAAACTGAGCCAGGCCTGACAGAGACGCATCAAAACTTCCTAATGTGCACATACGCACGCATGCACCGGCGGGCACGCGCGCTTTGCTCACACGCACACACCGTGCGGCGTGCACGTACAGGTGCATGCACTCAAACACATATTACCTGGAATCTATTACAGAGACACACACACACACAAAAGCATGTAATCATTAAATCATGGATACACCAAAGAAACTGCTCACAACTCATATCGTCCCTCTCACACACAAACGTATAAACCCACACTAACAATTGAATATCTCGCGCTTCGATGCGGTGTGTCCATACTCCATCATTTTAACATGCATGAATAGGTGCTGAGCATTCAAACGAGACACGCGTTGCTTCCAGCTGCATGTGAGTAGTGACATCCATCTGTTTTGAAGATGTGCCATCGTCGTGATGTACATTCATGACGTACACTCATGCTGTTGCCAGTCCGGGGCACAATGCCGAGCGTGCACATAAATGTACAAATAGCCTACACCCACCCATCCAAACCACCCACCCACCCACCCGCTTTTCATTCCTCTTTGTCTATTTCACACACACTTGCCCACACACACACACACACCACACACACCACACTGAAACACACACTTGCCCACACTTGCCCACACGCACGCACGCACAAACAACACACACACACACACTCATTTACACAAACTGGAGGAAGGACTATAAATAGTATGCCTATGATGCGATGCTCTGTGTGGTTTCTCCCTATGGGTTTGTGTTTGTGACTGTCAAAGTGAAGAGAGAGGGAGGCAGTGATGAGGGGGGCTGGGGTAAGGTAGAGTGGCAGAAGAGGAAGAGGAGGGATTTTCAAGAGAAGGAAGGGCTGTGCTCGTGTCTGGTGTACAGCCAGTGATAAACAGTACATGACAAGCATGGCGAAGATGGTGGGTCTCCTTTGATTTGAAATAAATATAAGGCATTATATGTTAAAACCGAGCATCTGCGTTCGCGCCTGTGCCAGAGCGAATCCTAAATGTGTTTATGTAACATGTTGCTTCTGGGTCGACATGGCGTTCCTCGTGTATGACTTACCCCTGGCAGGGTCTTCTGCTCGTGCAATGCATTCTGGGCTTTCAGGGCCGACTCTCTGGCACAGTAGGTGAGGAAGGCACAGCCTGGAAATACAGCAAGAGAGGGAAAGAAAATTATGTTATGTGAATTGGGGACAGAGAAGGGGAGACGGCCACGGGAGGGGGCTGCACCAATCATCAGCGAATAGTCAAAACACACACACACACACACACACACACAGAGTAACCCTGCAGCCATCGCTCTGACACTCTGTCTACATGGCCGCACTGGGAGTTTGCTCATGTTTGTGTGTGTGTGTGCCACAGCGAGCGGCATTTCAGTGACTGAACAAACTGAACATTTCTGTGTACACACAAACGCAATCCATACGCATGCAGGAGAAGAAATGAAACTGGGACCTGAAATTGAGGCTTTGTACATGCGATGATTTGTGCATTCTGTCGTGTGAGAGCCACTCTACCCGCAAAACACATCAAATATGACTGAGCTTTCTGCCTGGCAGTCTGAAATAGCAGTTATCCATTCGTCCATCGCACTCTTCTGGCTGCTGTGACAGGGATAGACATTTCCCTGACAGCTTCTCTCTCTCTCTCTCTCTCTCTCTCTCACTCCCCCCTCCCCTCCCTCCACTCTTCATTTCTCCGTCTCTCTGCTCCATATGTTCCAAGACTACCCACAATCCTCGGTTTTGCTCGCTGACATGTGGGGGTGGAAGGAAGTTAGAGATGCAGGAGGAAAGGAAGAAGAAGAAGCCGCGGGGAACGTGTAAGCAGTTCCCTCGTCACCCCCTGTTGACAGTGAGGTGCATGCCACTGTCAGAGAGCTGACAAACTGTCAATCTGCAGATCAAGGCTAATGATTCATGTGTTTGACAGTTTAATAAAACACTTACAAAGACAATTCCACAATAGGCTGCTGTGACACAATTCAATTTCAGGCAAATTTCCCTCCGACTGTACATGCAGGTGTTTTGTTTGTTTGCTCTGGCGCAGGCAACAGAAAAAAATTTACCAAATAACGTGTTCATTTAAATCGAATTCAATTAAATTCAGTGAAAGCAAAAACATGCGCACGGGACAATTAGTCTCTGGGCTTGCATAATGAGAACAATATTAACAGACATTTGAAGTGTTTGAAGAAGTTCCTTTAGTGAACAGTGAGATAGACATAAACTCCACT
The DNA here is from genome assembly GCA_033026295.1 of Channa striata. Lineage (NCBI taxonomy): Eukaryota > Metazoa > Chordata > Actinopteri > Anabantiformes > Channidae > Channa > Channa striata. Next base: position 19,311,483 of record CM065168.1, on the reverse strand, counting down.
GCAGCTTGAGAAAGATTCTTCATTTACTGGCTGTTGACACTTTGTTTTGCGCTGAAGTCTATGCACACACGTTAACAAACTCTTCCCTGCTGCCACGCGACTGACACGAGCGCAGAGAGACAAAAGAACCACCGTTTGTTCTGAGAACATCAAGGTCTGACTATTAGATGATTAACATATGCCCCTCCCCCTAAAACACAAACAGCCTGGTTTAAACCAACTACCCCCCTCCTCCGCAGTCGCTCTGCTCTATTACGCTTTGCTTTGTTCTTGTTTTTCTGAGACTGGGAGCTGCGTATTGTTGAGGATATAGCATCATGTATGATGCAGAAGCCAGCAGGCCTCCCATCCTCTTGGCTTCATGTCTTTAACCCCGGGTCGTCCTGATGTTGGTGATTTTAATTAACGGGCTTCGCTCTCATTAGGCGAAGAGGGAGCTGGCTGCTGACAGCTTGGCTACCTCCTCGTCCTCTCTGGGCCTGTCGTGTTAACGCTACGTGTCAGCGCCGTCCCACAGGAAACACACGAGTGCCTCCGATTCACACTCCTGACACTCACTCACATGTTTGGAGCGTAGTCACCCACTGCATCCAGTATGTCATAGCAAGTCAAGTACCAGTACCAAGTACTGAATATTCGATAACAGAATTGAAAAAGATTCTAAATGTAAAGACTTTGTGAGTGTTGCCACATGTTGAGTCGTGTTTTTCTTTGCTTCCTAGTAATTCAACACCCGTAGCTCAATTTTCCACGCATTTAATACAGAACACATACATTTTGAAAGTAACTTATTGTCACGTGACCATTAAAAATTTTCTTACATTATTCACAATACAATTGTATAGTTCTGTGTAGGTAGTCACAATGCCTAATATGAAAAATAACATCTTAGAGACATGAACAAGAGCATTGAAAAGATGCTGGGTGAACAAAGACTTCAGTCACTTGTGAGAACTTTTTTTTTATGACTGGTGCAGATAACAAAAACACAGCATTTGAAAAAGCAAAATGAAATGAAATGAAAAATAAATAAATAAAGCTAAGTGGTAGAATCTTATTGTGATTTCTAGAAGCTCATTTAACATCATTTAAAGTAAATGTCAGCACTTTTAATTATACAGAACTATTTTTTCTTGCATTGACTCAACCTCAGTAACCCTAATAAAATCCGAAATGTGTTTTTTCTTAAACAACCTGAGATTTTAAAAATGCTGAAGAATGCACAATGTTTTATACATTTACTGTGCAAAGTAACTGGTAATGTCAGAGAAATGTAGTGCAGTAAAAAGTAAAGTTTTCATTTGAAATGTAGATGTAGAGAAACACACACACACACACAAAAAACACAGAACTTCACAATTAGCTATCTCTTTTTAGCTACTATACATGTTACTAAAATTCCTATATATATGGAGGGAGCAAACACGCTAGTCTCACACACTCACATACACACATGAAAAGTGACAGTCAACACACGTTCAATTTATCATCATTGTCACAAGTCAGATGCTGGCAGCAGCTCTGGTATCTGACTAAGACCCATATTGGCCCAGGAGAGAGAGATAAGCTGTTTGTTTCTGCTGTCAATGCTGCCAATTTGGTTTCCCATCACTTCAAATTCAAATCAACAGCAGCGCAGAGGGGATCTGAGAGAAAGTGTGTGTCTGTGTGAGTGATTGTGTGTGTGTGTGTGTGTGTGTGTGTGTGTGTGTGTGTGTGTGAGTGGGGGGGTGACAGAAGAGAGAGAAAGAAGGGCAAGGGAGCAAAAAGAAATAGAGGGAGGAGAACAGCAGAGAGGAAGAGCAGAAGAGCGAGGGAAGCTCAGGGAGAGAGGGAGAGGGAGCAGATAAGATCACCTGGCTTCTGTGAACACCATCCCCCTGTGTCCTACACTCGCTTCTTATCTCAACTGCTGCAGACACCCTAAAGGGACACACACCCACCGAGCGAGAGGGAGGAACAGAAAAGGAGTGAGAGACAGAGTGGAATGTGGGGACGAAAGAGGGAGAAGATGAAAGGAAGCAGCGAGGGAACGGTGGAGACCGTGAATACTTACTAGTGGGAGAAAGAGGAAAAGACACAAGCTTCAGTGGTGAATTCCACCAACTGTCACCAGGCGTCACTTAAATGACAGCTGTGTTGGACCACATGAAGCTTTGACCTTGTTAACTGTTGGAAACCTTGACTTGATGAGCTGTCTTCACAACAACTCGACATGCTAGGAAACCCTGTCTCTCATCTTTTTTTTTTTTTTCAATGAGAGGACCGCTCTGACTTAAAGCAGGTTTTATAAATGATTTTTTTTATGACTCTTTACGAAAAGATGTCATTGAAAATCACTTGTAACTGCAAAACTCTGAGCAGCAATTTTATGTTGATTAAGGCAGTGGTCGTCGGAGCCTGCAGCAGTGGACCAGAGTTTAGACTTATTATTGTTTGTCTTTTGTTTTAAATATTTATTTATCAATATTTATCAGTATTCTGTGCCATCCCTTATCTAATTTGTGATGACAGAATAAAAATCAACCCACAAGGGAGTAAAAACTCCCTGACTTCTAGTAAGGATACAGTGACCTCACTGCTAGCTACGCCCCGGGACGGATGCGCTCCAATTTACAAACCATCCTCTGAAACTAATTATAATTCTAGTTAGACTAAAATTCAGTCCAGAATCAGCGCTTTGCAGTGTTACTGGACACATGAATTACTTTTTACCAGCATGCTTTGCCTGACACCACCCAAGACTAGAAAGCTTGGGGACAATGCTATTGCAGAGAATTCTCTAATTATCTCGTGCCTATTAATTCAGGGATTGCAAAAGGCTGACATAAAAAGTTCCCTCCTCTCACTCTATCCTTTTATTCCCAGCCACAGACGGGTAGAAACTCCCAGTGATCATTTAAATATTTCAGAACATCTTGGTAAGAGCCTAAAAAGAGTCAATAGCATTAAAAAGCTTTATCCGCGGCGCAGCTGAAACTCCACGCTGCATAGCTCTGGAACTCTGCCTCGAAAAACTTTTGGCATGAAACTTTGTTTGAGGCCGTCCAATTTCAGTCAGTCAATAGAAATCTCCACGTCTCCCCCTACCTCAGTTCTGTTAGCACTTATCTCCGGCTGAAAAGGTTGACCAAGGACAGCTTAATAAACAGAGGAATGCTTTTTACCCCTCTTTTTTAAAAGATTGACCTTAAGACAAGAACGTTCTGACTAGATTTTTGCAAGTGCCGAGGCTCAGATAACACTTAAAATGGGTCAGAGTGAAGATGAAAATTCTTGACTTATTGTGTTGAGGGAAATAGGGTATAAAGCCTTGGTATTTTAGTCATATGGTGAAAATGAGTTACGCAGGGTGCGAAACAGGAATACTAATAGGTGTTATATCAAAGAGTTTCTGATTCAGGAATCATACAGTTGCCCTTGCACTAACTGGGACACATGATGAGTCATGTGAGTTTTCCTTTTGAGTTAATCCTTGACTTGAAGTCAAATGAGAAAATAGGATAGTTGCGGTGCGGAAAATTCAGCAGTTAAAATCTACAATGACCACAGGTGCACTGCAACCACGGTCAAAAGGTGACTAACGCCAGGATTTTGTTTGTCACGCGTCTAACCACCCAAAATCACGCTCATGTTTATATGGAAGCGTTTCGGAGAAATTGACACTGCATACTGCTCTGAGTTAAACACTGACACCGGTGTCAAAGGGAAGAACACAGACACGGCCCCACATTTTTGGTTCTGTGAGGAATAGTAATTCAATAAAGTGAGCAGCAGTCGCTCATATCCCCTTCACCTTTGCTGACCTTTCAGATCATTACTCACCATGGAAAAAAGAGAACGAGGATAGAAGCTATTTTAGGGGACATGGCCAAGGTCTCCAGGAACACTCCAACTTTCTCTCTGCACCAACTTCAAATCTTTAATTTGCAGCAGTAAAACCTGAGCAAATAAAAACGCACTGTTTGAGCTACTGGACTCTTTGTAAACAAGGAAAAAACTGAAATCGTCCATTACTGTTTAGAAACCACATCAAGATTTTTTTTCATTGTATAAAACAGGCCTTAAAATTTCAGGAGCTGTTTCAGGGACTAATGAATGCCGGTCTTGAGTATAATATTATTTCAGTGGAGTGAGGCAGAACTAAGGGGCGGTATTATGAAAGAGGAGGTGAATTCATTTATAATGGAGTGTAATAGCAGTCCCGGCTCTCTTATAGGCAACTATATGCGTATCTCTTAGTCCTGTCTTCAGGGGAACAAGAAGAATCTGTAATATAGAAACAAGCTCTATGAGAACCACTGAGGGAACCGCAGGGCAAGAAAATACGGCACAAAAGTTAATAACCAGGTGACGGATGAAACTCAGAGGTGCAGCACTACTCTACATGTACTGCTTTTTTAAAACCACATTCTTCAAAGTGCAGGCCATAGTAATTTAGAACAATAGCGGCTGCAATTGTAACCAAATTACTCTCTGAGATGAGGATATGGAGACTGTGAAATAAAAGTTATTATTATTAAAAGTTATTGCCTTCTGGTTCTGATTGACTTGGGGGTATCAAATACATTTTCAAACCTAAAAGTTTCCTGCAAAAGTGCAGTCAGTTTGCCAAATTAATGCACTGTAAAGGTCTGAATGCACTTTTCATGACCATAAACTATAAATATGTTCTATGTGTGGCACCTTATTTATATTAAGGGTAATGAAAGTTTTGAAAATCACTAATTACTATATATAAATAAGAGATACAAAATTCATAAATCTGCTGACTTGGAAACACACATTAAATAGAGTAAAGACAGAAAGTTACAGTCAAATGCACAGAAAAAAGTGTTCTCACACATTGATACTGTCACAAATTATGAAAAAAATGAAAACATTTGATGAAAAATGTGCAGTAAAGAATGAAATCATGTTAATGGTACGTGTGTGCGTGTCCCTAAAAATAACGTCCCATCTCTTGCCCTGCTTCCCAGAGTGGCCGTCTCTAAGCTGTGCTAATCGATTGGCAAAGGAGGAAAAAGGGCCAGCTTTAATGTCGTGCATGTGGAGGATTTACGGGAGAGCGGAGGCACTGAATAAATGGAGGAGAAAATGCATCATTAGAACAGTGTCATCCCCCACATGTCACCCCCCCCACCCCCCAATCTACCCCATACACCACTTCACTACTGTACATCTGACTCTTGAACTTTTATGCCATGACCTCATACCTTTCTGAATTCCGAGTGCCACATGTGTGACGTTAGTGCTTGAAACCAACTCACACACAAGCTCCTTAAAAGCTTCACTGATATCAAACTCACACACACACACACACACACACACACACACACACACACTCTAGAGCTGTCCCCAATATACAGGCAGATGAATCACCTCTCTTTCATCCTACTTCAGCTATTTTGTCAGGAAATGTTTTGGAGACCCAAATTTAGCTTTTCACGTATGAATTATTAAACATGGAATGACTCCTTCGCTGAACCAAAAGTCTGCAAAGGTACGTGCGAGGTCAGTCACTCTGGGAAATATGTTGAGGCTGACTAATATAACAATGTATGGCAGATAACAGATGGCCTTTTTAGGAGCATTTGCATTCCCAAATTACAACTGTTCAGTGTTTCGTTTGGGAATTGTGTACTTGGCAGCCTGGAAAAACCTCAGAAACAGTGTTTAGATCACCACGGGACACTAAAATTCAGAAAACCAGACTACACAGCACTCTTCAGTCTGGATTTAACTCTTCAAAGATTTGAGTTGCTCTGATGTACATCAGGATTTTTAAGACACCATAGTTGCCATGAACAGATTTTGCAGAGAATTAGAACTTTAATTGACCTTGGCATTGAGCATTAAAAGAAAAAAAAAATTGTCAGTAGGCACATTTCCATCAACCATTTCATTTTTATGAGCTATTTCAACATGCACATAAAAATGCTTGAATTTTAAAAATAAAAATTGCTCTACTTCAAAAAAAAAGAGGAAGTTTTTATGCTTGATTGGTTGGTTGCAGATAAAAGCAAAAATGGATGTAGTGAATAAAAAATGACATACACAAAGTATCTGACTTAAATATTCAGTGAAATTTCGTCTCCAGCTGAGAGGTGAAAAACAGTCGACAAAAACATCACATCTGTGTGGATTGATGAGGAGACTGTAACCTTCCGTACACTTTGAGCTGAAACAAACATAAATCCCATTGGTATATTATTTCTTTATTGTCTTCTACCATTTGAAGAGAGAGTAGTGCAATCAATAAAGCCCCAACAATTCTAGTTGCTCATGTTAAAACATCTAATCCCTAATAGCCGTAGTGGACAGAAATGTTTTCTTCATTTTCCTTATCAGATTTTTTTGGAAATTCAGTTATTAATTTCAGCAGAAGATAGACTTTACCATGAAGATGGTTAGGGTTAGGCAATACGGTCAAGTGGTTGGGGTTAGGGAAACTCGTTGCTCTAGTTTATAAGGCTGCAAACAGTCTAAAAACACAAACTCCTGCAACAGGGCTTGACATTGACACCTGTCAACCTGCTAAATGCAGGTGGATTTTCAGTACTGGCGGGTAACAGAGTCACCCAGTGACCACTTTGGTGTGTTGAATCTTTGTATTTTTTAGTGTCGTCTTGAACACCATGTGAAATAATTGCAATAGGACACTATGACAATACACCTCCTATAGGTACTACCTGCTCACTTCTTCTCTAAAGTCTGTTTTAAAACTCTGACCTTAAGACAAGAATGAACTGTGTAAGTGCAAAGGCTCAGATAACACTAGATAGCAATATCGTACTGCACTGATGGAAGGACGGGGTTTTTAGAATAATCTAATTTTAAATTATATTTCAAATTATGGCCAGTGAAAAAGCTGAGTGGCTAGTAACTTTGGTAAACCATTGGCCACATTGACCGGTAAGCAAAAAAGTTCTGTTCCGGAAACAGCTGACAAGTTCTAACAAAGGTTCTGACGAAAAGTCGACCACCTTGTAAGCATTCTCTGACCTTTATCCACAGCCAGGTGGCTCTTCCTGATGTGGACATTTGGGAAATTCTTCTTGTCTCTCAGTTTATGTCGTTGTGAACATATAGGTGGTGATATAACTAACTGTCATCAAACTCAAAACACAATGGGCCACAGAGCAGTAGGATGATAGATAAAGAGGACAGTAGAGAGATAGATAGATATAAAGAGAAGCTTATCAATCCAAAATCCATCAACAGATGACTCATGGATCTCTAAGAAGACAAAGTGCTTGCATTCTGACATGGGAGTGGTCCCATGTCTCATCCCTGAGGAAATAAAAAAAAAACTCCCATTAATATTCCCCCGAGCAACTCTCCTCTCCTTCCCTTTCCACTCGAAGCTCGTCTTCTTTCCTCTCCCTGTCCTATTACCCTGCCTCGGCGGACATTCTGTCCTGTCCCGTCCGCCTTGCCAACCTACAAGATGGAGATGAGAGGACAATCCAAACGCAGAAGGGGGAACATGAATCATTACACTTCCTGTTGTTGCACCGCGTCCGGGGAAGGAAGAGAGAGGACGCCCCCAGGGCTCCGATTGATTCCGGAGACTTAATTGGGTTTATTAGCCAAGATGTTGGGCCTCGCGAGGAGGCTCCCAGAGGCCGCTGAGTTCCCCCCTCCACCCCCATTCCCACTCTTCTGAAGGAGAAAGCCTGCGTAATTGTTTTCCCTCCATCTTCTGTGTCATTGTCAGATGGGTCCTGCGGGATTATTAGCAACCCCAGGTCCCTCAATAATTCATCCAGAGCTATTTATACACAGATGGAGAGTCCTCTAAAGTCTCCCCCAGTGAGCTTATCTGACGCTTAGACAGACAGACAGAGAGAGAGGGAGAGCGATGGAGAGAAACAGTGCTACAAAGAGAAAAGCAAGAGAGCGATAGGGAAAAAATGGGAGTGAAGTACAAAGAGAGCGAGAAGGATGGAGAGAGGCGATCACAAAAAGAAATGCACAGACGAGCAAAGCGAGTCTGACAGCGAATAAAACGGCGAGAGCGAGAGACAGCAGTGTTTTAGTTAGACACAATGACAACGTTTCGGGTGTGCATTGAGTTTCAAGGTGAAACTCTCTCGTCTGCTTTGCCAAAGTGAACAAAAGCACTGTCCCGGGAATAGCATACCCTCACACAACACACATTAATGGCTTTTAATCTCCCCCCCCCCCTTTTTTTCCTCCATTTAACACAATTAAGATGTTTGCAAAGCTAACATGGACCACTGGTCGCCATAGGAAGGACAGATGAAAGACAGTCGGGGATTTCCATATACAAAGTAAACACAGTTATCCGTCCTTTCTAACGTGTCAGCGCGTAAGACCAACAAAACAGCGGCAGCAGACATTTCTTAATTCACCTAATAATTCACTAACATAACATTAACGCATTAGCATATTAACATTAGCACATTAAGTAGCTTCTAATCCCAAAGAGATAGTGGCCGGGCCATGTCAGGATGCATGTTTTTAATGGCTTTGCAGATACCTGTGTCTTTCCAACTGCGAGTTGAGGGGACATTCTGTTGTTGTCAGACTAATGAAGCCTTTGGCACGGAAAGTTGATTTTCAAAGTCCCTTTATTGGCGTTCCAGCCACAGATAATTATATATATTCATCCCCTTTGGCAGTCACTTTTATCCAGCTCATTTAGAAAGCTTGGCTTCCTCTTGGACAAATTGGGACATTGAAAGGCAGATTGGAGTGATAGTTTTTACATTTTGCATCGATGGCACATTAATCAGGGCAACTATAGCTATGGGAAAAGATTTGCTTAAACACCCCGTGAAAAGCTGGTCATTTGTCTGTGGCAAATAGTATCACACAAGTTATGTCATTATCAAAAATGCATCCTTTCTCTCTGTGTAAAAGAGTCGTGTACTTTAAATCCATAATGGACCAAAGCGCTTAGCTCTGGAGCCTAACAGACAATTAATTTGCAGAATAATAAATTGCAAGAAATTATTTACAAGCTTAAGTAAGGGAGTTTGCTTACAGCTCACTGTCTGTACCAGGTCAGTCCACTGAAGTGCATCAGGACGTTTTTAAATATAAACTTTATTTTTTATAGATAAAAAGACACTAAATAGACGGTAAAGCATTACTTTTGTTATGTTCCTTCTTTAGTAGTTAACTTTTATTAATTTCTAAAGACAATATAAAAGATATCAACACTGCAAACTTTTGCATTTTTAATGTTAACTTAATTAAAGACAGTTTTAATTATAATTTTGGAACACTGCAAACTAGTTTTCTATTTATGTTGTTTGCAAAATGGACTTTTGTTAGCTTTAGTAGAGCCTATATCAAATAAATTGCTTCTGCTGGGTGCGTGTTCGCAGTATTGATGAACAATCCATAGAGGGACACATCGTTTTCTCTCTCTCGCTCTCTGTCCTACACACACACACACACACACACACACACACACACACAGACACATACGGCTGTTGCTCCAGGGAAAGCAAAGCTTATCAACTAACCAGTGCTCACACACTCACACACACGCCTGTGCTCACACACATACTTCCCTGTCTCTATTTATAAGCCCCATGAAGTCATTCCACACCAAGTCAAGCGGGGTATGTATAGGTTTGGCCAGGATTCCCATCTCCTGTTCTGTGATTAAAGGACCAAACTAATAGGCTGTGTCTCGCTGGAAACCTGTGTGGGGCTGGGAGAGACCCCAGAAGCCATTAAATTGCAAATCTGTAATAATTTGTTGAAGGCTTTCTGTCCAGATCATTCCCTGGGCTGATTTGTGCATCGGGGTAGTGTTCTGAATGGCCAAGCACAAACCAGCTGAGCCCACCGGCAAGCCAGCCAAGTTAGTCAACTAGAGGGCACACTTCAGATTCACAAAGGGCTATATTTACTTAACGAGAATCCACCATACAGACTTGTGCTGTGCGCTTTTCATTCTATTTGGACACACAATTTGTGCAAAATTAAATCCTGTTTCATATAAGCACTGGCAAATTGTGCATTAGACAATTAGGCAAATTATCTGGGCAAAGGAGGGTTCAAAAAGCACACAAAAGTGCAATATTATGTTTAGTAAAAAAAAAAGAAATGATGCCTAAAATTAAAGACACATTAAACTCTAAAATACTGTGTTTGTCATCATTAGTGAAGACGGGCCTACACATGCACACACAGTGGTACGTTGCACTGCAGACAAACTGCACTTCTGGGCAACGGCTAAAACCAGGCACAAAAGTCATGGTTCAGTGGTGCCAGTGAACACACACAGACAGTGTGAAGCAACAAACATCTGCAGCCCGGTCAAACTACTTTCAAATCAATTAGTGGTTCTCTGGAAGGTCGTCTCGTGAATTCATACTGTGCTAACGGACATTATAGGCTCCAGCCATAGTGCATCAGAAAAGTGGTGGCCTGCTGATTCTTGAGCGTGAACACACACGTCTGTGTGTGTTTCTTCAAGTGAAACCTCTGTAATCTATTCTTAATCCACACAACTAAATTTAACCAGAAAAACACAGAGCAACACCACATTGATAAATATACGGTGACCACTTTCCCATTAGCTTGTTTTCACAGATCCTGACTAATATTGAGGCCCCTTGCTGATTTACCCCTGGGGTGGCTGGGAGCTGCAGGAGTCTAATTCTGCTCCGGTCTAAGGAAGGTCATTCTTCCTTCTCGAACCATGATGGCCACAGAGTAGTGCTTAAATCTGGCAAAACGCAGCCTATAAATTACAGCAGAGGACAGAGGGGTCAGAGCCTGGCATGGAACTGGGCCAGAAGCTATCAATCTGTCGGGGCCAGTGAGGGCGACATCTGTCTCTGGGACTCCCTCACTCTTTCTACTTCTCTCCGTGTCTGTCGTTTTCCTTTCCTGCTTTTCAGTGTTTTCTTTTCAGCCCCTTCCCTGTTTCTTTTGCCTCGCTCCGTGCCTGTCATTGAACAGTCTCTCAGTGCCTCCATTTTTAGTCTGCACCTCGCGCTCTCTTTACAATCTCTGCTCTCTTTCTTTTATATCGCTATGCCTCTTGATATTCTCTCTCTGTCTTTGTGTGCAACCCCCCCACCCGAACTCTCTTCCATGGATCTCCCTCGCCTCTTTTCACGCATTCTCTTACATCATCTGTGTTTCAACATCTCTTCTTCCCCCTCTCTCTCCTGCTCTCTCTCTGTCTTGAGCTCTTTGTCGTTTTACGCACTCTTGCACCATCTCCCTCTGCAGCAATATGTTTTGGTCTATCTGCTCTCCAACCAGCAGGATAGGATAAAGCCTTGATGTACTTTCTCTCAATGTGATGCCAGTATGATTTGAATGGCAACATCTGATAGCAAAATGCACTCACCTGCACAGTTTTGGGAGGATGATAATGGAACGATACGGGCGCAGTGGCAATAAAAAAAAATTGAAAAAACAAACTCAAAGACGATCAGTTTCCTCATGTCATTCAGAGCTGCGCCAACAAACTGTTTCATAAATATAAAATGAAAGAATTAAAAATATCCTCCTAACTCAATTGCTAACTTAATTTCTCTTGGAAGCAATAGTTTAAAAGTAAAATGTTGACCTGAATCAAGATTTTTCAAGTCTAATCTACAACAGACATTAATTTTTGGGTAATGTTTCTGACACTTTTATCAGAACATCTTGCATTGCATTTGCTATTCATTCCTTTGAAAACTTCTGCATGGCTTATTAATCCTCCTCCATTTTCTGAACCAAACTTGGCCTTGAATAATTGAGATGGATCTTTGAAAAGCCCTAACCTCCATTCCCACCTTTCTTTTACAAGTCAACGTGGTGCATTTTTAAATAGGGGACATGAAATAGGCATGAAGGCAGATGGGAAGAAAGTAAAAATCGGGGACACTCAAACCTGGCAGTCATGGCACCAACACAAGACACTGTATGCAGGCAAATAGAGAAAGTTCAATCTGGCCTGAACAAAATGTCTGGCTTTACAAGTCAAACATGCTCAACAGTTTTTGACATGCTTTTTGTGTGGGGGAAAAGGTACATGGCTCATGTAATCCTGCTTTAAAGAATCCCAGCAGGCAGACTCATAAATGTCACTTCAAGTCATGTTCAGCAGTTTGGTTGAGAATAAACATCAATTAACCAAAGCAGATTTTTTTTGTGAATATTAATACATTTTTTTAAGGGCAAAAAGCTAATGAAAAGTTCATATATAACTGATGATGTAACATTATGACAATAATTTGCTATTTCAAAGCTTAACACTGAAAACAATGAAAGAAGAGGACAGGAAAAAAGCAATACTGTATGGCCGGATTTGAATGAAATACCTTTGGAGAAGAGTATTTAACATGAATTAATGCATTAATGGGCTACTGTCACTGTGACCGTTCTATTTTTCAAATTGCTGCTGTGTCATGCTTCTATTTCCTCACTGAAAGCCACTGCAGTAGGGGGCTGCAGCCGGACCAGTTTTCATGTGCAACCTGACGGTTCAAGTCAGTTTTAGTGCTCAGTGCTCAGATGTAAAATATAAATATGTATATTAAACAATAAATGTTTGTATTTAAAATGTTGCTTTAGAGCTAATATTTGGCACATGCAGTACCCTGCATCAAAGCTACACACACACACACACACACACACACACACACAAACACACACACACAGTACACACACAAACACACATACTCTCGACATATATATGCAACATATTGATGAACAAAAGATTTTTGGAAAAAATGTCTACACAACAATCTGGATACACACAGATCGTCGGCATGAAAATTATACCATTCCCTATCAGAATGAGTCCTGACTGTTCAAAGCTTGATAAAAGGAGCCAGCAGCTCTAATCCAAAAAGCAAATTTCCAAGTTCACACAGAGACCATCTCAAACCTTCTGACAACTGAACAAAAGAAATGTTTTTAAGCTTTTTAAATGGAACAAGCAAATATAAAGAGAGATCCCGAAAAAAAAGTATTTGGAGTTAAACAAAGACTTTTCCAGACTCGATGTTATTGAAGAACCATAATGTGTGAAACTAAATGTTTATATCAATTATGCTTTAAAGCTAATATAAAATATTTCTGCTATGCAATAAATGAAACATACATACATTAAAAAATTATTGAAAAAGTCTCTTCCCTACAGGAAGCTTTGTTATTAGGAATTCAGACTTGCATTAACTGCAACCATCAGTAGAACAAAAGTAAAACTCAAACACAACATGTAAGACTTTCCAACATTTCAAAACTATTGCATTCACTATCTCCAGAACCAGCCACCGGTATTTGAAGCAGTGCGGTGTGGAAGTGGTATTAAGGGGAGCTAAAAGATTGAAGAGGCCCAAAGCGTCAACTTTTTAAAAATTTAACACAAAGCACAATAATGCTTAGCTGATGTAAGAGCCTTGAAAACAGAAAATATTTACCTCTCCAAGGAGCATTTGTCAAAAAAGGATTTTTTTTTCATCTTCTAAAAGAACGGTACACTGGGGCAATGAACACAGCAACAGAAAAGCAAGACTGGGAAAAAAAGGATGTATGGGGGGGTGAGGGTGGAGGCACTGGAAATTGTTTAGTCTTTCTTTATGGAAAACAAAAGGCCAAAAGTTGATGGAACCTTTAAGGCAGACTTTATTTTTACCCAGCTCCAGGCTATAAAGGAGTTCACCTGAGTTAGAACAAAGAAAAGCTTTTTCACTGAACATAAAAAAAATTCAGAGATCTTTTTTAATCGTTTGAAATTGTTGGAAAATCACCTCCTTTTTTATTGTAATGTCTAAAAAAAATATGCATTATGATATGGTCCTGACAAGGTCTGTGGTGCTATGGCAAAAAAAACAAAACAAAAAGAAAATATTCTTACAGACAGCAGATCAACAGCCTCTCTGACCTGTAACGATAACCACAAATCTTCACCCCGAGTCAGTGCTGCCATCCACAGGGAGCCATGACTTCATGTGGAGCCATTAGGTACACTCTGACACACTGATATTTGCTGACTAGACCATTTTACTGTATAATACTAGATGCGGATGTGCTGCTGAACTATTAACGCAAGACATTTCCTGTGAAGCAAATACATATCCGGTGTAAAAATGACAATGTGTAGTGTAGCATTATAATTTCAAATGCGTGCAGTGCACAGTGCAGTTACTCTTGTATATGTCCGCACCGAATGCATAATTTCTGCAGCTTTCTAAATGAGTGTCAGCTATGTCCAGTCAGCCTGCAGGACGTGAGATGAGATGAACAGGCGAGTGAAGCCACCCCTTTACATTATCTCCCTCTGAGGTCAGTGGTTTTAATGAGAGGACAGCTGAGGTCGGAGGAGCCAGATGACTCCACCAACCTGACAGGCCCCATGACTCCAAACCTGCTGTTAGCATGCTAATCCTTGCAGGAGCTCCACGAGCGCTCCCTCCTTTGGCTCGGCTACGGTCATCTCTCACTGTGACTAACTGGCTCCCTGCTCGGCCATCAGCCGGCCTCCCGTCTGACAGTCCCCTCCAATAATAATGGACAACAGAGGCAGTTCTGCCTTGACAACGGTCCTCCTGACAAATTAGGCTCACTGTACTCCCTGCTCTGGCTCCGCCTCTTGTATCCCTCTTGTTGCTTGGCAGTTCTGGGCTCTGCCAGGACAGGAGTTTTCTGGTGGTGCTAGTTATCGAGTGTTCCTAAGAAGCAACGTCCTCTGCGACACGTGTTGCATTTCTCATGGACAAAACACTCTCATGGACAAAATCGATTGCGATGCGTCTTCACAGAAACAGGGCACAATGTGAGGCCTGAGCGTGCATTCTGAGCTGAGCTGAGTGGAGGATTCTGGGCCAGGGAGGAGAGGAGGAGCACATAAACACACACTCACTCGAAGATGCACACACACACAAACACACACACACACACACACACTCTCATCCCAAACTGAGTGCAATAGGAGGAGAGAGAAGGATCCCACAGAGAGGATGATGCAAGGGGAGTGAAATTTTTCGGCCGGAACGCATGCTGCATTAACGCAGACCTGCAGGACAAAAAAAAAAAAAAACCCACACACACACTCCTTTCTCTCTTTGTTTAAAGCCAAATTTGGGTTTATCCTCGCCTTTCTTTGCAGACGGCACTTCTCTAATGGCAACCTGTAACACCTAATTGCCAGCTATAAAAACCAGCATGAGTCTTTCGTGTTTTTGGCATCATGACTTCCTGGCTTCACCAATCATGATAAGCTCGATGATCTGTTCTGAACCTGCTTCTCTGATATACTCAGATAAAAGGGCTGAAATACCAAAACCATAGGCATTCAGAGGGAACCATAACTCCCTTTATGACCTGCACAGATTATGGCCCCCATCTGTAGCATAAGCCCATCTGCAGTATGGGTAAATTTAAACAAGATTACTACTGGTCATTACACTGTATCTCCACTTGTTTGATTTCAAACATATGAAACGTTATATGATCATATAATCCTTTTTTCAAGTATTGATTTGAAATTATAAAAACAGTTTAACGGACGATGTATTATCATTAATCGCTACAGTTCCTGTAACACTGATCTGATGGCACGTTCTCTAATTAAAGGAGACCTAGTGAAAGCAGGTCATTTGAACTAAGACCCAATTTGAACATTGGTCAAAACTGACTTTTTTTTACCCAAATATAATTCATGTTTCAATTCCTGCTGTGACTTTGAGCCACTCTCTGGCTTTGCAACTCCTTAAACTGTCTGAGCTTATGGCGGGAACTGTTGCTAATGTATTTAGTTTGGCCAAGGACAAAAACATTACTCACGTTAAAGTACCACCAAATGAAACAGCAGCAGTAAAACAAACTTGGTGCCACTTGGCATTTTCTTAAAGGAAGAGTTGGATGAGGAAGGATAGGCTAAGATCACAATACTGTCTGATGATGTGACAGTTATAAACAATAGATAACACCTTCAGTTATTAAATGTCTTGCCCATATCGTCACAGCCCAAGGACTCCTGTGATTATTACATGAAATCAGGCTGATGAATAGTGCTAGCAATCGTCTCTACACTTTCTCTTGAATAGATCTTCACCTCCCATGCTGTATTGCCAGAGAGAAGAGAAAGAAAAAGGGCCGTCTCTTTGTGCTAGCCATGCCTCTCAGCTCCGTTGTGCTTGGAAGCAGCAGCAGCAGCCGGTGACCATTATAAATGGCCTCTATTAGCATGGCTCGGTCGCAGAGGGGAGAGAAATAAAATCATTGGGAGAATGTAGGCCTGCGCTGGTGTCCCGGCACCTGCTCCCAGCCTCTGCAGACCCCCGTCCCGTGCTCCCCTCCTCCCCGCACCCTCCACCCCTCCATTCCAAGGGGACAGAATCCTAAAGACTAGATTACTAGTGATACATGGAGTCATTATGGGGAGGGTTATGGCAATAGTATCACGGGCACGCTGACAATGGCTATGAAAGGGGTTTCTGTCTTGAGATGTAGCGTTACCATAGTAAAGGCTGTTTTTTCCGGCTTGTTGATGTACAACAGAACAGGATGAGGGCCTTTTATTACCTGCTGCTGCAGAATGGGCTCTGCATTATCTCACTGAAAGCCACGCTTGTTTCTTTTGTAAGAGTGGCGTGTCTCTTTGGATGAAGTTAAATAAATGCAACAGTGTCCCCAGATGAGCCATTACATTGTTAGCGATGACAGTTTCCGAAACAGAGGTAAAACAAAATTGTAAAAGAAGTGGCAGTTGATCATCTGCAATCTCTGGTTCAAGCTGAGGCGGTGTACCACTGCGGCCATTACGGAGCATGATGCACTGTCACCGAACAGACAACATGTCAGCGCAAGTACATAAAGTGAAGATAAAAGGAGAAACAGGAGCAGCTAAAAATGAAGACGATTGAGCAGAGGTAATGAAGAGGAGAAAAGATGGAAGAGAAGAATAGAAGAGGAGTTTTCTGGTGGGCAGCTCTATAGACTTCACTCCACTGGAGCATTTCATACCTTAAAGGGTCATCGTGCCCTCGCTTTGACTCTCTCTAGTCTAAGGCAGGACTCTGAAAATACGCCACAGAACGACACGAAGCACAAGGAAGGACACAGGAGACGAGGGGGGTAACGTTGGCAAAATGTGTAAATTCTTTTAACCACCAAAAAAAAACTGTTCAATGTTTCCAGCTGCTTTTGGCAACGACAAATCAGACCTTATTTCGAAAATCCAGGAATAAGTGTAGCAGTTTGAAATGCAGGCAACAACAACCACGGTGAATATGTTTGAACATAAAAATTGCCATCATCATTAACAGCTAGGATGGATTTAAATTACCTTAATTGTTCGAGGCACAGAAAAAACTGATTGGGCTTTAATTATTTATCTTCCAAATATTTGTATATTTCTTTGTAAGTGTGTTTACTCTTTCCTCGAGCCCTTACTGTGATAGTTTAATCTACCTGATTCATGTCGGCCTGTGTCGTCCTCAATAAAACCAGTGTGACGGCAGTGTGCACAGTCAGTCACTTTGCCTGTTATTTGTGGGACGTGCTGTCTTTTACTGCTAATTTGGGAATCTTCTATGGAAACCTCAGGAAGGTGTTAGTAGTCTGTGGAGGGAACGCGGCCTTCAAACAGCTTGCAGTGAGCCAGTGAGCTGGTGAGCCAGGGAGTAGCTAGTGCCTCCAGCTAGTTAAAATATGAGCACAGCGGGGGCTTGCTAATGAAAGCGGGAGCCCAGCCCAGGAAGCAGGGCCGTATATCGCAGTGAGGAGACAGTTCTTAGAATCAGCTGGCGAGTCGTGCCTATAGTTCTGGGGCCACTAGTGATTAACCATCCAACAGGGAGTCACTACTACAGCTGGGCTATTAATAAAAGATACCCCCACCCTCCACGCTTCTTCACATCTTTGGCAACCCCCCCCCATGCCTACAGACAGTCTCCGCCCTCTGGAATTATTTGTATATCATAATCATTTCCTGACACATGGTGCATGTCACACATCATTTACATGGGGAAGAGGAGGCTCTGAGGGGAAAGCGGGGGTTGGGGTCTCAAAAAGTGATAGCTCATTCTTAATGTAATTTGCTCCCCTGGGAGTTGTCGTGCAGGTACAGGGGATCAATTAGTGACCTCTCATTAGATGGTGATTCGCAGAGAATGACCCTTCCCTTGAGAGCGGGAAATAAACTACAGGGTTAAAGCTCCATCATTCCTGTTGCACCAAGCTGCTCGTTCATATTACAGCAAAAGCCAAAATCTCACAACATTTACACTAGAAATACACATAGAAAAGTTTTTAGAGGCAGTGAAAATGTTTAAAAAGTTGAAACATCCATAAAGCTGATCTAAATTTAGAGTTTTTGTTTTGTAGATTGTTTTTTTTTATTTGATTTTTATTGTCTGTAAGCTCTGATCACCAACATCTGACAATCTAAAAAAAAAAAAAAAGCCTTTCAAAAGTACAATGTATTCATAGCCTACTTGTCCCTGCCTCCAGCCCCCTACCCCCGCCCCTGGCCCTCCCTTCCACACACACACACACACACACACACACACACGGAGTTACGGTGCTGCGGGCAATCAAACACAACCTCTCCGCTATTGCAACGTGAAAACGTGAGGTTAATGGCCTGGATTTTAGCGCGGTGCTGAATGAAAGCCCGCTGACACTCGCCGGACTGCATGCGTGAATCCTCCGCTGCTCGCAGCCCGAACCGGAACGTTGCTCCTCCTAATCTCACCCTACATAAATTCATGTCGTCGTGACTCCCGATTCGTGACACTCGTGCTTTGATGTTTGCTCACTAAGACACAAGGCGGCACAGAATGTGAGAATAAATTGACGAAGCTGGTAAATAAAAAATAAAAAATAAAAATCCTTTTTGATGCCACAAATACCAACAACAACATACACTGAGTAATTGGAGAAAATTGTACAATTTGCCAACAATTGTGCAGTTCTGCACATCACATCCTGCATGATTTGGGATCCTCACTTTCACCGATGTGTGACAGAAGTCACACTGACAACACAAGTAGAGCCATAGTTGTCTCGGGGAATCTGGGCATCACCCACCTTTGTGCATGCCCGTGAAGCGGTCCTTGAGCACGGTGAGCTCGTAGATCTTGCCGAACTCCTCGAAGAGGGGCCGGAGGTCTTTCTCGTCCAGGTTGCGGGGGATCTGACCGATGAAGAGTTTGATGGCATCGTGGTCCTTCATGGGGATGGTGGCCGGGCAGCCCGCCGGGCTGTGGCTGTGGCTTAATCCGTTCACAAGCCCGTTCGTGCTGGCGGAGACCACGCCGACACCGACACCGTGCACCGAGCCGTCCACCTGCCCGTTGGTTAAAGTTGCCATCTTCGGACCGGCCAGTGAGTTGGGACGGGTACAACAGCAGCAGACGGCGATGGTGGAGAATCGTTTTAACGCTCAGAGAAAGAATTAAAAAAAAAAAAAAAAAAAAAAAAAAAAAAAAAAAGCTGGTGAAAGTCTTGGTCAAAATTTGGTTCCGAGACCAAGCTGAACCCGAGCTGCTCTCGTCCTATCAAAGCCAATATTTACATGGATGTGAAAACACATGTAGCGTTTGGCGAAGACGCATATCAAAAGCGCGCGATGCCGTTGGTCCCGGTGTAGGCTTTGATTCCTTATATTTATGTCCTAACCAATAACTCGTTCATTGATTTCATAAAAGAGAGACAGAGAGAAAGAGAGAGACAGAGAAGGGGAGGGAGAGAGAAGAGAGTGAGAGGGAGAGAGAGAGAGACCAAGAGTGTTCACTGTCTATTTACACCCACGTCCCCTCGTCCCAGCTTCTTGGCACCCTTTTATTTTTTTGCATTGAGGAGTCGGTATGGGTGTCTTCTCGGTTTAAACGGACAGGGCCGGCTCAATCTCTGCGAGGACAGTAGGTGGGTTTGAATGAAGCGGGACCGCTATAAACTGGGCATATGTCAAACCCAGCGTTTTCTGCCCCCCCCTCCTTTTCTTACGCGAAGGTCGAGTGGTACATTCCAGCGAGGGGAGAGGGTCTATAAATAGAGAAATATAGAGAATACGGTCCTTTGTGCTCCGACTCAGAGCAAATCACTACATATTTGCGAAACTCACGGAGAATTTATTGCTTCGTGACTGACACGCACACTGTTCCTATTAATTGTAATAAGCTCTAACACCGTCTTAATGGCAATTCACAGCTGACATGTTTCAATTGATCTAAAAAAAAAAATTAAAAAATCAGAAAGCGCAGTAGAAGGGGTGTGATCGAAACGTGGCTTTCGTTTTCAGGAGGATTGCTTTTGTGCCTAAACCACATTCAAATCATTTCCCAGCTTTCCTCGTTCAGCAGCAGCAGCAGCAGCGGCAGCGGCAGAGCCGCGGCTTCCTCTCCGCTCCCGGACCGCGGACAGCTCCGCGGTGCTGAAATGCATTTCCGCTGGCGACGCGTATAAATCCACCGGCGGAGGATTTCCGTGACGGTTCCGACTGCTCTTATTGTTATGAACGAGCACAGGCTTCGCAGCGGTGAGACGACGTATTATTAGCTTCCACTGCCATTTCCAAACTTATGCGGATTAGACTGTTTGATTTCCAAAAAAGGGGAAGTCTGTGAGCACCGCCGAGTGGCGTAGAGAGGGGGCGCATGGACGGGGAGAAATTCAAAATTCAAAAGAAGGGGACAAATTGAAAATAGGAATCACTTTGGGTGATGAAGACAAAAAGACAACAACAACCCAAAAAAAGTGGGATCAAGGACAGACAGGGATTGTGAGGATAAAAAAAAAGTAGTGCACCTGTAACACCCCAAAAAGCTATTTCTGTTTCATTCGAGGGCCATCCAATATTCATTTCCACATCAAATTAACTTTGAGCTACTGTAGGGCTATAGTCATCAATCAGTTTTAAATCAAAAGGAGAGTGGCCGTCTGATTACCTTTAGCAGCCTTGATTTATGAAAATCTTACTTTGACTGAGTTAGGTGTTGATATTAAATACCACTCAGACTGGAAGATCTGAACACTTAGCCTACACATAAATTAAAAGCACGGCTGCTCCATGTGCACATGGCGATGGAAAAAAGAAACAGAACGTGCCCGGTGAAATTGGTAGAAAAATGAAACAAATGTCTGCTGTCTGAGATTCAACATATTGCATTTTCGTAAGAAGCCTCAGGTCACAGCGAACTTTATAAGCACCATCTCACTCCCACAGCCGAGGCAGAGTCTGTTTTGTCCTGCGATGGTACACAGGAAGGTGCAAATGGAGACATTCACTGTAAAAAATTGGATATTTGTGATACTGTATATTTCAGCTTCAGTTCATACAAACCTGAGCCCTTCACCCAATTTAAGGCCATCAGCTGTTCTCATGTTCTCCCTTGGGAACCGGTCTATGTTATCTCTGTTCCCTAAGGACCTCGGCCGTACCCAAGGTCATGGCAGTGTGTAAATGATAAGGATATTCCTATGGAAATCCAGCGTGATTCATGTCATGCGGATGTACATCAGCCCCGTTAAGACCCTTAAGTCCCATGTTGGGGAGCCCGTTCAAATGATGGCCCCACTGTCTCACAGAACCACAATATATTCAATAAATCCACAACTCGAACAGAGGTTTGATCTCACATTCTCACGCACAAAGGAGACCACGTGGACGTTATTTTATATTCATATCATATCAGACCGAAGGCTAAAGTCTCCTGCTCTGGGGCCACAAGGAAACTGACCCGTTCATAAGCAAAATGAACGTGCGTTGTGGCGAAATTGTGTTTCTGTGAAAACATGTAGCCATAAGGCAACGACACCGCTTTGACCTATTTGTTTGCCCCCCCCTCCTCGCCCCCCTCCCTGCCCAGACATTAGCCAACCATTAAATAACAAAAGCGACACACTCGGCGTCTCTCTCCCTTCTTCGTGCTCCTCGCCAGCTAAATGGCCCGGTAATGTCATCCCGTTCTCACGGCATGACCAGGCCCCAGCGGGGCGGGAGGACCCGGCTTTCTTTGGCACGCCGGCGCGCTCTGCTCTCCAAGCCCCCCCCCCCCCCCCCCGGGGCCACACTCCATTCGCGGCGGCAGCCTCACGCCTGACTTACCTCCAGCAATATTTTTAATACAGGGGTGAAATGGGAGGGCACAAATCATTGTAATGCCGCCGTGATGATTATGTAAGGTATGGCGGCGCGATGGTTCCCTCACGGTCCGTCTCGTCACGCCGTCTTCCTGGGAGCCACAAAGAAAGGCTCCGGTGACGGAGCCCATCGGACTGATGATAATAATAATAATAATAACACGCAATTAACGAGCACGACGTGTAAGTGTGCGTCTCCTCGCTCCCCGGTCGCTCCTTATTTCGGTCCGCCTGGGTCTCCTCAAAACGGGACCACGTAGCTCCTGTGAATCATTTATGCCCCGGTGAGAGCAATCGGTCCGTCAAACAATGTTCATATTTATTCTGTGTCTCTGAACTTCATGCATTCCCCTCAAATCTGCTCGATTCAATCAAATGATTTGATTTTGTTCATATTCACAGCTTCATTAGTGTGTTGACTGTGTAAAAGGGTTTTTTAGATGTTTTTTTGGTTGGAGGCAGCGTGTCTCTGTCCAAGGTGCTGGATTTTACACGGGGCCACGCTAACAAGTGTTGCTCCTTTATGAAGGGAAGAAGCGCAAATCCTCAAGAACACTTAAAAAAAAAAACCCGAGGCCAATAAGAAAGCTGCACTGCCAAGGTGTAGATGACCATATGTCGACTCACCGCTTTTCTCCAAATATTCCACTGAGCTCATGAAAAAAAAGAGGTCACTTCATTCCTCCACCCCCCCAAATGAACAGCAGAAGAAGCAGCTTATTTTGCCCTTGGAATATTGCTGCCTTCTTGCTCGTCATGGCTTCAATTTTCAGTTTCAGCTCTGTAAACGGTTGCAGCAAGGCAAATAAATGAAAAGGGAAATGAAATTCTAGGTAGCCAAGTTACACAAATAGATTGATAATCTGCATGGGGCACCATAAAGAGCTCTGGCGTTTTCAATATTGCCTATTCTGCATAGTAATGTCTTTTCTCACCTCTCCTTCATATGGGACAAAGTTCTAAATCTCCTGTAGCCTTGGGACACCCAGGCTGTATATCACCTCCTAGTAATTTAGCAGGAAGAGTGCAAATGAATGAGGAAATGGAAGGTGCATGACTAAATGCTGAGAAAGTTTAGAGGGATGAGGAGGGCAGGAAGGTCCCCTCTAACTTGATTAGCACCAATTTGTCAGATATTGGAGGGGATACACCGAAAACGAAATTGACTGCACGCTCTTTCAGAAAATATATGCTGTAGTCTGTAGACAATTCATGTGGCATTTTTTTTATTTAAATATCACACGGAATATTATGTATCACAATCATTTGGTCACGAAGGCATTAGCATGTATGCAGACACCCATGGGAACATTGCTGGTAGCTGGGAGACTGGATATGTTTTAATTTCTTGAGGAAAATTTATTTTATTGGGTCATGTGTGGAATTAATAGTCTTACAGTGGAAGTTTGTTGACATTGGGATGAGAGATGGCGTATTATCTCCCCTAGGGCAAAAACAAACAAAGCCACAATTTATTCAGTAATGTATTAGAACTATTAAAATAATTCGCAAAATATCCTTCCAGCAGAGTGTGGACTAAACATGTCTTGCAGCCTTTGTTTAGTTTAATACACACAGTGCTTCCGCTGTAGGAAACCATCGGCTTGGTAAAATTAGCACACGTGTACTGTATACGTGCATAAAATATTGCAACGCACAACCGTCACATAATGTAAGTATACATAATCATCACACACCAGCAACCAGAGGAAATACAAACAATGTCATTTTAGCTGTACCAGCCAAGTTTTCCCTGGTTCACACGGGGTTGCAGTGCAAGATATCACAAGGCACACAACCCCGTGTTCTTTGTTGGAAATGAAAATAGCTGCATATTACACACACACTGCCCCCAATTCCTTAAATGAACACACAATAATAACAACTAATATGGTTTTCATCAAAGTAAAGCCTGTAGATTTGTAAAGTGCAGAGTCTCCTGGTAAACTCATTCTGTGGAGCAATGAGGTGTGTCTGTCTCTCACCCCTGCGGTTATACCTGGGCTGCATTGGAAAGAGATTAGTGCTGTGACATTTGACATGGGTGGGCGTCTCTCTGTGTGCCGAATGTCGGCTGCACAGATCAGCCGTGCTGACAGCTCCTCTCCTTGACTGACTCGCTACCCCGAAAAACACAAGCCTCTTGACAAACACCAGCTTCTTGACAAAATTACACATACAGGCATGCGCCGTGCACACAGCTTTGGGCACAAAGATGCACCCACGCTGCGTTCACACGCAGAAACATGACAGAAAATTAACCGAATGCTGTCGCTGATCCTTTGTGACCATAAGCTGTATTGTTGTGGCCAGTGTTGTGAGTTATCTAGTCAATCATTGAAGACAGAAAATGTCTTTAATGTCTGTCTGCTGTCGGAATCATGAAGCATGCAAATCCTTTTCCCACTACAACACATCAATTTCACAGAGAGGTCACCAAGTGAGGTGAACTCTGACCCCTGGATTTGTTGGTGCACATTGAGGACACTGCGAGGGCATGACCGGGTTGTCAGGGTGATGTGACACCTCCTTTCTAGATAGGCAGCCATTTTGGGACCACAGTTTCCGACTCCAATGTGTCATTAATTGCTCAGGGGAGGAAAGTGGAACTCACAAGGGAGTGTGATAACACCTGGTTCTCTGATATATCCCTGGGCAAAAAATGTCTAGCGTGAGGATCAGGGATAGTCTATGTGTCACTGCATGTGTGTGAAAGCGCGTCAATGTGTGTCTGAACATTGTGTGCATGTGCCTGTTCATGCACATGTGTGTATTATATTTTTAGATCACTGGAATTCACTTGTCATGGTTGTTGGACAAATGAACAAACCAACACACAAAAGCAAATATGAGCTTATCTTTGTTCATTGGAGCTAGAAATTTCATTGGGCTTGTCAAGATGATATTTCATTTAATGATGAATGGCTTTACACAGTCACACTTAGTCTTGTCTTTAGTTGCAAGGACACTCGTTGTCATAATGTCTTACCTAGCCCCTCACCTCAACCATCACAAGTAAATGGCCTGATCCAGCTGATTCCCTGATGTAACTCCGAGCTAAACCTCATTCTCTCCTTAGCCTTAAAGGTCTTAACCCTCAAACAGCCCTTTGAAGTTGTGAAGATACTGAGGTCTCCTCACAGCGACGGTTTCTGCTGCAGCTGCTGAGCCACGTGTACAAAATGTCAGGAAAAAAGACATTAATAGATCTGTCACTGCTTTCATTGGCAACATTTGAATTCCCCTATTTATCGTTCATATCAAAGAAACATTTAATGGATGCCTTATAACACTATAATAGTTACTGAAAGCACAGTAAGATGCAAGTGGTAATGTATTTGCACATATCAAAAGAAGCTATTAGCGCTGCCAAGTGCTTTACATTAATAAAAACCTAAAATGTCCTTATGTGGTTTCAACAGGAGTATTCTAAGCTATATAATATACAGTTGAATACTGCTTGTAAACACTCAGTGGAGGGGGTGAGTTAAAATTATAAAGCCTGAGATAGTTCTGTAATCAGGCTCATACTCCATAAATTAGTAAAGTATATGCAGTATTGGATTAGAGTATATCATTAGTGGTGAGGTCTGCCATCACTTCTTCAATTAAATTTTCCAACTACACTGTCGTGTACAATTTGGTTTCAATGTAAACAGACACATGAGTTGCTCCTGAATGCAACAACTATGCATAAGTTAATTTCTCCTTCCAGCAGTAGCTAGTGTCACGCTCGTACTTTACTAAATCAGGTAGCACTGTTGCACCCCAAAATTGGTCTCAGCTATGACTTTGGCATAAAGTATTATTTCTGTTTTTGGTATGGATCCCTTTGTGAATAAAAATCGTGTATCATCATATAGCTCATCACTGATATTTCTCTGTAGAGCTCTTCGAGCACGTATTTTATGATAAAGCCAAGCTGAATATGAACCACTCAACGTAAATGAATCGCAAGGTCTACCAAGCCTATGGCCCCATGCATTACTTGACAACGGCAAAACCCGGTCTTTTTAATAGTTTTTTCTCAAAGCCCTGTTTCCTCACAGAAGGCTCTAAGACTTTGGTTTGGCTGAGGTTCTTCACAATACCATCCCAGTAAGCAGTCTAATTATAGCTGCTAAAGGGAAGTGATAGCGAATATTGACGGTGCAGTTAAATCCCTGGCAGAGAGAAGAGCTTGTGATTGCAATATAATAATTTGGCATTTGGCTAGACAAAAGAGGCAGCATAGAAATATGTTTCAAGTCTCAGACAGAAAAAAATGACAACAAAAGAAATAATGGTGTAATTGAGGTGAGTTCTTGTGGAGTTTGGTGCACATGTCTTTTTGGGCGCTCCTGTGGTTTGCTCCTGAGTGATGTGTAGAGTCTTATCGGCTAGGGAGAGGAAGTATGTGTTACATTTTTTGTGTGATAATGACAGATGAATCGAGGCAGACAGACAAAAGGATGACAGAATGATGGAAGGGATTTCTAGATAAACAGACAGGTGGAGCGATAGATAGATAGATCAGTTTTACTGTACTGCTTAGGACTATGTCTTTCACCGTGTAGGGATGATTGTCAGTGTGTAGGCACAGTGAATAGAATATCGAGCCTGAATGAGCACATTTGAGGTGATTGTTCGCGCTTACAAACAAACACACACACACACACACACACAGCCATGCACGTCCACAGCCCTAAACTCACACTGTGCTGTATGCATGGTTGCTCTTTAGGTTCAATTAGCATGAGAATGCTTTTTGATGAGAGAGAAAGTTGTAAATGCAAGATGACTGAGAGGGGAGGAGAGAAGACTGCCCATCTTCCCTTCTGCCTGTCTCCTCCACTGCATGCTGCAGACAGACAATATACATACCAAAACACCAGTCTTCCCTGTCTGACCCTAATTTGTGTCTAGCATGTCTCTCTGAACTTTCACATCTTGCCACGATGCCCAGTATTTTTTTTTTTTGCCGAGCATGTGGACTTGATGTGACAAATTGCAAAGTATTTGCGCAAAAGACACGTGCACAGAGTCTGGAAATCCATCAGCCAACAAGTCTGAACAAGGCCGTAGTGTCTGCCCCCAGGTTCTGGCAGACACAAACACAAAGGGGCTTCCTGGCAACAGCTTTGCTCAGGTAGGGAAAGGTCATTAATAATGAATACTAAATCAGCATCTGAAAAAGGTTGCCATTTTCAAATGCTGCACTCCCTTCCTTGTACCTCTCCCTTAGCATTTATTATAGCCTTTTCACTTTCCTTTCACTGTCACCTCTTTTGTCAGAGAAAATATAAGCTATGGCTTTGCTCCTGTTCTGTAGGGGGCAGGAAGGGAGATGAGAAGAAAATGGTAGCATAGTGTGATTCATTCATACACGGATCAAGTGTGATGGATCTGGGAGTGGTGCTGGGTTATTTGGTTTTCTAGGGCCCAATGTCATTGTGTGAGGTTGTTCATAAAATGTAATGCAGTCCTAAAACCATGGAAAGGTGTATATATCTATCTAGCTCTCTATATCTATCTATCTATCTATATATATATATATATAAATATATATGAGAAGTGTTACATAAATATATATATATATATAGGGCAGCATTGGGGAAATTTCATAATGGAGATGAGAAAAGAAAAGAGAGAAAAAGAGACGGTTGTTCCTAAATATCTTAGTCAGGAAGTGGATGTACATTATACAGTTTGTGTCTCCTTTTGATAGTGAAAATATGACTCATTCTTCAGCTGGCAGTGCTACACACATGTGGGCAACATAAAGCATTTTCACATAGACACACGCACGTGCACAAATTCATTACAATGCATGCAGACATGGATAGTGCACCCACATTGTGTTGTTGGATAAAGGGAGCGGGAAAGAAGTAAGCAGTGTTACAAATAGACTTTCAGAAAGGCTTTTGAGCAGAAGGAAGTCGAGCCTTGGAGAGTGCGAGCCTCGAGAAGGCAGACGGCAGCACACGAGCTCACTCCCTCTCCTTCTTCCCCTTGTCCCCACACTCGTGCTGCAGCAGGAACATAATATAAGACAGGACATATTTTGGCAGTGTCCATGAATGTGTTGCTTAATCTTGAAATGCATCAGTCAGTGTTCTTCTCAAAGAGCTGCACTCTTGCTCACAGCTTCTCATGATCCTTGTGGAGGACTCCTGGAGGACACCGTGATGCCATGCTGTGAGGCTGTGGCCACATATGTGTGCACCACATGGTTCCCCTGAGGGAACCGTCTGATTGGATATGGGTTCTGGAGCCTGTCGCCTATCTGTGAACTCTCCCTTAATCTGGATATAGTAAGCCCACAGGGAAAGACACATCACAAGAGATACTAGGTTCTGTGTTGCCATCACCCTATCTTCCTTTCCAGCTCGCTCATATAGGTGACAAGAAAAAAGTATTTTTCTGTGTTTTAAACTGTAACACTTTTATATTGACAACAATAACTCCACACCCTGAAATCACAGTTTAGAATTTGTCCGTGAAGAGAAAAAGTTGGATCACCTCTGTGAGAGCTGCTTGTAGGGTAAAAAATTTAAACAATATTCCAAGAACATTTATATATAACATGCAGTTTTGTAATGTACCTTGTTGCTTTAATAAAGCAAACGGCTGGGTGAGAAATGCTATTTTGTTCTTATTATATGCCCTAGTGCTTAAACAAAGAAAAATACTATGTGGTGCTGTTTTTAATTACCCACCTAGACCTCATTACTGACGTGTTGAATCATTAGGAGATAGGCAAGTTAACCGGGGTGATGCTGCTAGGAGATGTTTCCAAGGCAACGTCAGCCTACACAAATGCACATACACAGTCTGAAAGGTGTGATCCTCACTTTATTGTTAGAAAAACTGAAAAAAATAACCTATTTTTAAAGACAATTTTAGTAAGCCAAGATTCACACACAAAATATGAAAAATAATGTGCCTGAACTTGGTGCATAAACGTGTAGGTGTGTGCCCGTATTATATATGTGCATACACACATGCCTAATGGACGCATATGTGTTGGCCTGCCTCTAGCTGGGTGACCTCTCCCTTTATGTTAGAACCTCATGTCATGCACAGGCAGAGACAACACTTCCCAGGGTGGATCGATCTCCTCTACACCGCATTACTCTGCTCCCCTGTCTCCAACACAAAGGGAATGCACCTGCCTGGAAGTGCGGCTCTGACAAAAAGCCTGCAGGGAACCAGATGTCTCTGAGGCATGTTGTGGAATTGATGCTTTCACTACCATTCATTTATATCCAAGGAAAATAGAAGCTTGATCCAAATGGATATGGATGTAGAATAGTTTCTCTGGAGCTTTTTCTTTGTCCAAAAGTAAAACCCTTCTTTTTATGTATGAAATGACACATCAAACAAGCTTTTCAAATTGTGTAAATGCACTTAATGTAAACACAAAGTCAGTATTATTATTTGACAACTACTGGAACTGTGCAAAGATGTTATGTTTGGTGCTTAAAAGTATGAATTTGCATCTGCCATGTTGTATCATATGATAAACTATTGACATGGTGTTAATATACTAAAATCTTACTAACACTGTCGGGTTGAAATGGAGGGGCACTTCTGCTGTGTGCTGTATAAACACAGGACACAGGAAGCACAAAAAGGACTAATATGAAAATATACAGTTCAAAGTTGATCATATTAGTCAGCACCATATTAAAAACACTCTTAAAGAAATGTCCCCTGTGAATGAGACATACATATTGCATTACCTCATTTTATTTAAAAAGATTGTTGGTGTGTTTAGTAGATTAAAATGTAAAGAATAAACCACCCTAACCTTAAGCTACAATATGCAACTTATAGCATTGGCATGAGACTTGAAATCAATGCACTCCGTCAACCCCACCTAGTCCCAGCTCTGCGGTGTTATTGTAGTCTGCACCACAGTCTGCCAAGAGTCAGTAAAGGAGAAGGCTTCAAAAGTTACTGATCAAGCAGAAACAGCCGGAATTCTCTCATTGGTTAGAATGACGAGCCTCAATCGATCAATATCTCTGCGCTGCTGCTGGTGCTGTTCAATGAGCCCGATCATCACAGAAGGCCTTTTACAGGCTGTCTTAAGTTTTGGAGCATATTTTGTGTAAAAGAATATTTGAACCAAGCATATAGTGCTTTGTTCTTTAAGATGTGTAGATGGGTGCAGCGAGGTACAGCAGACAGGGAGAGTGGAAGGGTTTTCAGACTTATTCAGCCTAAAGTTGCATTATAGGATTTATGTCACAATAAACTACTGGTGCTAAAATGTAGAATACTTCTGTCTCCACTGTATTTGACTTTAGAAATAGAAATAAAATGTATGACTTTAAACTAGTAATATTCCAGTAAATTACTCAGAGGTATTGTAAAGCACAGCACCGCTAACAAATGCAGAGAAGAGGAAAACATGGCGTTTCCTGCATTGGTAAAAACACTGAAAGTTTTTCTTCCATCAAACTTGTTCTGTTTTAATGACAGAGCTGACACTTTTCTCAGTGATGGACTTGCTTGTTTATGGTGATTTATGGTGATAAAAATTAACATGGTAATGATTTATTGATGTTAAATTTCATTTGACTTTAGAATGAGCAGCCTCATTTTCGCTGTAACAAGAATGACCCAATGAGCATGACCAAAGCAAAGAAGCTACACATTTTCATTAGACATTCAATTTTAGCATCATGTTTGCTGTAATTCTTTATATGAAGGTTGAATTAGGCACGCTAATGTGGTAATCAACAAAACATCATTAGCTCACTGATGATATGTCATATGGAATATTTACATCAATCTCTATTATCCTTGTTAAATGAAGTGAAACCGAGAAAGCACGGGTATTGTAGTTCACTATTTTGAGTGAAAAATAATAAGACTGACCTCCATCACCAGGGAGATAAATAGACCTAAAGAGATGCAAACAGACAAGCAGCAATCTCTATGCTTTCTCCTATTTCTTGTTGTTTTTGGCGGGTGGTGGGGGTGGTGGGGGGGACCACAGCCACACAATCCTCCAGCAACCAAGACAAAGAGAGTGACGTCAGCATGCAGAAAAAGAAATCTAAAAACTACCCCGTGCTTAGTATGAACAACAAATCCTTGTAACCCACCACCAAAAAATTGCTCCACTACAGACCGTCTGGTCTCAGGCTGAGCGAGGATTAATGTTCTCCCCATTAATAAAATTACACAGAAATGCAATGAGCATAATATCCAAGGCTACCCCCTGTGAAATGGCCCTCTTACTGCCCTCCTAGGGTAGAGCTGTTTTATGTCCAGACTAATCTCCACCACCACCACCACCCCTGCCACTTTTCTCTGTTTCAACACATTTCAAATCCAAACCCAAACGTCAATAGTCATTTCAGCCACAGACAGGGACGAATGAGAAGTGTGTGTGTTAGTATGTGTGTGTGTGTGTGTGTTTGATTGTGACTTTGTAGGGGTGGGTGGATGTAAGGTGTGAGGGGCTAGTTGTACCATGACGGACGTGTGGAACAACAAATGAACATCGCCTTGAGCAATATCAAAGATGTCAATGGGAGGAGATTTGAATGGCGTGTCGGTGGAGACGTTGATTATTACTCATGTCAGTTGTTGAGACGATGACTGCTCTGGGGCATCTATCTCTCTCTCTAGCTGTTTTTCTTGTCATATCCAGGAGTTTCAAGGTAATGAACGCCTTCCGTTCTGTTGTCTGATGTAATTGAATAATGGTTGACGTACACATGTCGTGCAGTGTGAAAGTCACACAAAGAAATCATCTCACATCACTGCCGGGAAACAACTTTAGCGCTTTCTAGATAAGGCCGGTGATATTCACCGCTTTTTGTTGCCATCACAGTGAAAGGAGCAAAGCCAACAACTGATCCTGGTAAGTAATGTGTCTGTGTAGCCAAAGATCGTACAGCCTACGGTTCTATTATTGTAGAAAAACATTAAAACATGTTAAAGAGCAATAATGTTTTAACGCTTTTTACAAACCTTGTTTCATAGAAAGTTTATCCAAATCCTACAACAGGTTGTTGCATTCTAACCTGAAACTCGACTTAACTCAAATAATTTATCTGAAAAGTTTCACTCTGGTTTTCGTCCACATTAGTGAAAAGGCCCTCGTCACAGTTGCTAAAGACCTCCTGCACTCTGGGCACCTCAGCATCCTCATCCTTCTTGACCTCAGCTCCATATGTGATGTCGTTAATCACTCCATCCTTTTATCACATCACCTCTCCTGGTTCAAATAAAATCTCTCGGACAGACATGAATACATATGCATCAATAGCTGTAAATCATCAACTACTACTCTTAAACAAGGTTTCGCCCAAGGCTCAGTTCCCGGTCCCCTCCTCCTCATACTTGCTTCCTCTAGGTAATGTCCTCCCATGACATGATCTCTCACCTTTCACTGCTATGCTGATAACAGACAACTTTACATAACCACCAAATCCATCATGTCCACAACTCACCACCTTCCACCCTCACAACCTGCCAGAATGAACTGAAAAATGGATCCAAAATGGAATCACCTCTGACCTCATATTGTCATCTGAACATCGTATGTAATGAACTAATTGTGGATTTTTGTTATGTGAAAGCTTTTATTGATCATTTCTTTTGGAAAGTGTGTTCGAGTGTTTCTATAGAATAAATAACATCCATTGTTATTATTATTATTTAAAATTGACTGAGGCAAAGTGGAAAACTTAATTTGATGTATAATTTGCATGACTGTCACACTAGAGACCTAAATTCAGAAATCAAGCAATGCATAGGTGTGAGTATGGGAAACTACCCACATCGACAACACAGTATATTCATAGAAAAAGTCATGATTACAAAATGTTATTTTTAGGTTGTTTCCACAGTTATAGAGCAACATCAGCATAAATTCTGTGGAATATCCAATAATAATAGTCCTTTTAGCTTGATTTTGGTCTCTACCAATATTTGAGAAAAATATCTGACTTAGTAAATATAATGCAGCAGTATGTTCACTAGTTATCTGCGCATTGAGCATTACTGTACAGTTGTAAGTGATCTCCTCAGTTTCTGATGAACATTTTAGAAAAATATATGTGAATATGAAGTTAAAAGTTTTTGAACATAAAATCAAACAATGGAAAATGTTGCTATAAAGCTTTTTAGGGTTGAGTGGAACTGCAGAGTCATTGTGTGTGACCCCTTTCAAATTACAGTAGTCATTTAAACCATGGTGAATATTACTGGCATTATAGGTTCTATAGCAACTTTTGCATTTATTTTGAATCTTATATGCTTTCTGTCTCTCTTTGTATCTGCTTAACCCAAGTTGTCTGACACCACAGATTTTTTTAATATAAGACTAATAAGGAGGACAGATGAAATATTAAAAATGCAACCAGCCACACTGAAAGAAAGACAAGAACATAAGCTGACAGGCAGAGAAAGTAAAGCAGACACTTCAGGCAGACAGTGAAGACAACAGACAGACAGACAGAAAGACAGCAATGTGACTGGTAGAATGGTTGATACACAAGCTAGTAGATATGGACAGGCAAACAGACTGACAGAAGGAGAGACAGCCGAGCATGTACAGTAAGATGACAGGTAGAAAAACATGTACAAAGGCACATGGGGCAGATAGACAGCGATAGAGGAAGACACACATGCGGGTAGGCAAGCATAAAGACAGACAAACAGAAAGACAGAAAGACCGACAGACAGACAGTCACGGGGTCCAGGCAGGCCGCTGAAAAACTGGCTGTCTGACAGGCACACATTAAGACACACCGAGACTGCTGTACATGACCAGGTCAGGACCCCAGCGGCATGTGATGAGGCAGATGGACAGAATTCTGGACAGACTGTACCAGGTGGTGAGACTTGCAGACAAACGAGCAGAAAAGAAAAAGACATTGCTGCGAATGGGGTAGCACACACACACACACACACACACACACACACTTATACAGAGGGCATGCATGGCAGCAGGCAGACAAGCAGGACCAGGAATGAGCCTGGGCAGGAGATAAGATTCCTGGGTGGCTTTGCCATGGGCACTGGTCTGCAGAGCACAGCAGCCTGGGGCAGAGGGAGGAGTAGGGGGAGGTGGCAATGGGGGAGAGGGGGAGACAGGGACAGCGTTATCAAGCCAGTGCAGGGTCTGGGCTGGGTGAATGGGCAGTCTGGGAATCCCACTTCCTCTACTGTCCTCCATCTCCCTCTGTGATCCAACAGCAGCAATGAGACAGAGAGAGGGAGAGAAGACAGCAGAAAAAAAAATCACAAGGTGAAGGAAATAAAAAAAAGGCCCTGAACTAAAAAGGTGTTTGTGTGTGAGTTCAGTATCTCTGAGTGATACTGTCTACAGATGACTGAGGGACACAATGTTCCTTTATCACAAATTTTTTTTCAAAGTAGGCGCTTCTCCGAGTGTGTCTAACAAGCAGAGAGAGAGAAAGTGAGGAGAGAAAAGCAGACATAGGAGAAGCGACTACACACAAAGAAATGCAGGGTGTGAATGCACTGCATCTTTGATAATGATGGTGCTCCGCGTGTGGGTATGTTTACAAAATAATATCCATGAGGCTCGAGGCAGATCTATTTGAATCCAAAAAGAGCCTGCTGAAACCAAACACACGTACCCGGATACGTGGTGCTCTCTGTCACCTTCAGTTGTGCTGTTTGTGTGCGACCGCAAACGATCGTGTGTCTTTCCAGTGTGAATGAGAATGTCCCAGCATGCAGGTGCTGCACATGTATGTCTGAGTCTGGGTTCACAGCAGGACATGATCTACTCACTATAGGCGAGAGTCTAAATAACATTCAGCATGCCGCCTCACAGCTGCAGAACAGCACACCGCAGCCAGGACACGTTTTCTGAAAGTGCATTTGTGAGACAACACAATGTGGAGAGTTAAAGCAGCAACATGTACAGTACGAATGTCACAAATTAAATATGACATTCAAGATTCTTCAGAATTTTAGAGTTAATTTACACTCAAAAAAATTGGGTCACATGTCATGAATAGACCGATTTTGGTCCAAACTGATTTTGGTCCAACCCTGCCACTGTGTTTCTTATGCCACATCACAAATATAGAAGATAAAAACATCTTCACCTGTCTGACAAAATTAGGGAAGAATTTATTTAAAAACACTGCAGAGTATTTGAAGGATAACATGAATTTGGGAAACCAAATCTGTTTTATTGGCAGCATTTGTTTCTGCCTTACTGGTGCCCAAAGCACTTTCCACTGCTTTTCATTCACCTGCTCAGATCGGGGAGCTGGACGTCACCAAGAGCAGCTAACCTGGGGTTCAGTGTCTTGCTCAATAACACTTTGGCATGTGGGAATTAAACCAGCAACCCTGGGATTGATGAGCGATTAATCTACCTCCTGAGCAACATGTGTGTTTCTATTGCAATTTAATCAGAAAGTTCTACTCTGACAGGTGAAATGTATTTTTTGTGCTGCCATGTCTGCCTATTTTAAGGACCCAATAAAAATAGTTTACTCATGTTTTATGTAACATTTACGTGAAAGTAATTTAAGAACAGGATATGGATCCTTTCCCCATCCATCTCCCTTTTCCTCATGTCTCAATCTAGCAGTGATAAAGGAAAGCCTCCTCTGCCAGACACATTGGCCAATTACAAATTAGCCAGTTTGTTGGGGGGGAAATCGTAATCAGGCTTCAAGAGGTGGAGGCCCTTGAAGATTAATTGGAAATGGGCCCCCGGTAAATGTCAATGGCAATCAAGGGTTTGTACAGCTCTGATTGACTCTATACACAGACCCCTCTGCCCGGGATAAGCTTTGTCCAGCCTTGACATTGCTGGCACCACTCCCTCTCCCTCTCTATCTCCAGTGAAAGGGAAAGAGGACGGACACAAAAGAGTTGAGAAACAGCAATGGAATACCAAGGGAGGTAAGAAAGGAGGAACGTTTGACATTTCCAACCTACCCGTGTGTTCGAGCTTAGGAGCTTTAGTTATGATTTCAGTGGGCACAAACACCAAAAGAGGGAAACTCA
This sequence comes from Channa striata, assembly GCA_033026295.1. Taxonomy (NCBI): domain Eukaryota; kingdom Metazoa; phylum Chordata; class Actinopteri; order Anabantiformes; family Channidae; genus Channa; species Channa striata. Next base: position 19,275,399 of record CM065168.1, on the reverse strand, counting down.
CGTGAAAGTCATTAAAAAGTCCATTTTGCCCGTTTTTTTTTCACCCTCCTTTAAAATATAACCTTGCAGGTTGTTTTTGTGCAAGTTCTTTGCATTTCTCTTCTACTCTGTGATTTAATTACCTGTGTTTTACATTATGATAGTAGATTCAGTGGCTCATTATCCACCACGTACTTTTGAAATCTAACAGCCCCATTTTTTCACTGCAGTTATAAAATCAGCATGTACAGTAGGGATTGTATGTTTCAAACTAAGCTGTTTAACTGTGTCAGATATGCAATATTTTGAGTGGCACTTCAATTTCAAAATGTGGTTCTAAGTTCAAATGTTTAACAACTGTTGTGACTGTTGACACAGATGAGACGATTCTTCACATGAAAACCACACAAAAAAAGAAATAAAGACATGTACTTGTAAGGAAATGCTAGTCTCAAACCATTTTCATGTAAATTTTTCTGTTTATTAGCCATTTTCATAGAAAGAAATAGACAAAGGCGATGCAGTCTCCTATGACGACTGTCAGTTTTGCCAGTTGCAATGACAACTGTCACTAGCAGTTTTTATCAGTTGAGCATAATTATAGCATATTGAGCATAATTCAATAAGAGTTGAACAAAATTCAAACTAACTTTTTGATTTAATTAAATGCAAATCTTGTATAAGGGGTCAAATTTGATCAAAAATGTATTAAAGCTTTTTTTATTTAATGTGTCAATGCAGATACAGTGATGTAATTGTTATTTTATGACTATAACATTTTTTATACACTCCCCTTACACTGAAATCGCATTTTAGGGGATGCAAAACTTTGTACCCAAATAACTATTTTAGGGGATGAAAATTTTAGAATGAAAATGTGTAAGGATGAGAACATAACATGTATGTTCGTAAATCTTAGACATTCTCTGAAAAGTTCAGTCTTCAAATCCAACAATAAAAAATACAATAGACATACTAGTTGTTAATGACACTTTTTTGTGCAACATTGCAATTCAATGTTGTAACGGTGCATAATGAGGATGTTGGCTCACTCATGGTAAAACATTCTAGTTAGCTGGAAACACACAACAATTGTAACTTGCAGTAGATAAATTTTTTCTTTAATTTTAAAAAAATTCATTTAAAAAGTGTAAACATGACATCACACTTCTCTAAAGTATAAAGAGTACTTCAACACAGTATTTCCAACAATTTTCGCTAATGTCACTCTAAGCTTACGTTTTTCCAAGCTGATATCATCGCATCAATATACATTTGATCACAAATAACCCAAACTTGTATGTTGCAAAGTAAATTATCAAGAAATCCCTGATGAGTATGAATAAACTTTACCTTTAATTGGACTAAAAAGCAGTTATTATGCGCTCAACACTCTCATAAATGTCACACGGTGACACCTTTGCACATTATTCATCCATGAGCATCCATCCGTTTTCACCTGCAAAGAACCAGCACAACAGTGAATCGAAGCATGACAGGTCAGCCTGGGTTGGATGGCGTCTCGCTGCCGCCGCCAAAAGCTGTACTGTAGTGAAAAATGCTGTCAATATATTGACTGAATGTCAGAAAGTTGGAAAACAGGATTTTCTTACAAAACCCAGCCTTGCATACAGTCCCTGTACAGTACATTTAATTCTGCCGCTTCCCCCAGTCTCTGCATACCCTTGCAAATTTACTGAGGCAGAAAACACCCGCTTTAGTCGATTAGATGCCTCCACTGACAGGAAGAGCAAAGTCAACTGAGCACTGAGGCAAGATGACTAATGAGGAGGGAGTGACAGAGGAGGAGACTGAGTGTTACGTCAATTATTTCATCGATACTGGCAGTTCATCAACCCGAACAAACATTCGTTGTTACTAGACACGTTTTTAGAGTTTACAAGCGCGACGGGGCAGAATTCAGAAGAACGACAAATTGGCTGTGATAGGAGAGCGGTGCCCCTAATCAGACTTTTTTTGCTCTCCTTTATGACCCTTCTTCTTCAAGCAAAATTAATGTCACACTCTGTATATGAAATATTGTGAGGATTTTATGTATATATGTCTATTTCTAAACCATCCTGTTATAGTATAACTATATATAGATCATAGTGTCGTTCAGTCCCCCAGAGAAATGCAGGCTTTTTTGATGATAACATCTTGATTTTGGAACAGAAAACTGCAACTGAAATAAAACAAACAAACAGCAAAAAAGAAGTACGTGTTTTCCACTGAAAGTCCCAAATACTCAGGTACTAATGAGGAGAGACCTCAACTATTTCTCTTTTAAAATCATACTGAATATTTTGGGCCGTTTGAAAGTTCAGGTTGTCCTGTATTTTCACCGTCACTTAAATATGAGAAGACAATTTATGCATAAAAGTTTTCTCTTTACATATGGATGAATGAAATAGTTCAAGAGGATGAGCCAAACATACAGCCTCTGCATTGAGATGCATGTAGTGGCTCAATGGGGAACACACAGCACATCCGATACCAAAAGGTGGCTCGATCAATTATCACAATGGCACCTGTGCAGAGGAACTTAAAAAAGGCAACAAAAAACTTCAGCCTGACAAGCGTTCGCAATATTATTCATGCAGCAGTGACACAGATGGATCCCACCTCTGCCACCAATTCAGTCGACCGACATTTCTATAACTACGGGGCAGAGGAGCTTTTAAGAGGATGCTGATTTGCTGTGCCAACACAAGTAAAGGGTTGCGTGCTCTCCTGTCAACCACAGGAGTGTCTTTCTTCAAATTTTAATACCTTTGACAGGACTGAAGAGAAAATATCCTGGACTTGTATACCACAAGAAACAAGAGTTAGTCCCATCAAGTTGATTTGTGCAGGACATGTTCCAAAAGCAGATGGTAAACAAATATTTTGAAACCATGTTTCCTTTGATATACTGGATGGGGCTTCACCGTCTGATTTGTAAGCCAGTGCCAGCGACAACTGCATTTTAGAAGTGCTGCCAGATATATTACAAGGGGGAACTGGAGCAGAACAGCTCTCTGGCGATGCACCATAGACATTATGCAAATACCATAAGAGAACATATTAGCTAGTCTATCGGTTCCCCTCAGAGATGCCTCCACCAAATTGTCTCAGAAGTCGCAGCGAGCTCCCACTGAGGCGAGGAATGGGTGAATTTAAATCAGGGTCACAGAGCAGCCTTTTTGACATTTCGTGTTGCTCTTCCAACTTTCCAAATGTGTCGGTTCCCTATTCAACACAACAATACTGTATGAGGATCAGCTCTGTACATCCCCTAATTTTATCATGCAGCAATCGCAAGCAGATACCAAAATACGTGATGCTTGATGAAGATGCATTCAATCTGAAAAAGCCAGAGCAGTTCGCTGAAATACATTTGGTGTAATGTCCCATAACACTTGACGTGCACATCTCCAATGGAGCATTTGAGCACAAGTCAGAATGGTTGGAGCGCCAACGTTGACGATGGCATATATTCCCAGTAATAGCCTTGATGTTTGTTTTTAAAGAGGCTGTGGCACTGCATGCCATTATAGGGCTAATGATGTACGATTGTCATCTCACACATTGCAGAGTTAATTGGGCCTTTGTGATCATGCCTAATGGCTTTACCAGGGAATTATTGACAAAATGATGTGGGCTGACATGCTACAGGTAGGTGAATAAATAAATAAGCAAGCCCCCACCAGCCCCACCTCTTTGTCCCCTGACGCGAAGCTCGTCAATCTTGGCAACTGCCTCTGGAGCACCCCAGTCAGTTAACATTTTACAAAATGGATGCCCATTAATAATAAAGGCATATTAACATAAGTGAATTCTGCTGCGGTGTGGGATTCAGTGGAACAGTTATTAAAGTCCAATTTGGCCCCATTAATAATGCATCCACCTTTGACTTTCTGATATCCAGATTATGTGGTATTACTGTGGCTATACATTATTTATTAACCACTTTCAATTGGGGACCTTGATGACTTCTAATTGGTAGGTGGTGGTGCCATTAAGTGATCCCTGATGAGGCTTGTCAATCAAGATGCATTCTCCCAACCTCAGTGTCCAACAGACTACACACACACACACACACACACACAGCGAGAGCCAGGTGCCAACAGTGCCAACAGTGCCAACAGCGCGGGACAGGGGCAGAGGGCTCCACCTCACAACCTTCCCGAGACACCGTGGTCTGACTCCTGTCCATCACGAGCATTTGAAGTGTTGCAGAGGGGAGGCTAAACGGCAGGGGGCCTGCTGTTAGAGAGACCTAGCTTTAAAAGTTAATGGCTTCTTTACTATGCTGAATGACACTGGAAGTGTGAGCGATTGTCATGCCTCCGTCCTCTCGGGGCCTTTTGTCAGTCAGTCACTCAGAGAGACAGACCGTGACACATGCACGGCCATACGGAAGCAGCCAGGCACATACTCTATATGCTCTATAATGGGCGAGTATGTATATACAAGCAGAGACATGCTAATATGCATAATAAATATATGCGAGCGTGTTAACACATTATGGTGAAGAAACAACTAGGCTGTCAGCTTGTAAGTCTGCTTGCCGTAACTTTTCTGACGACACATGATGTGCTGATGTGGCAAGACAATGACAATACACACTGCTCAACTTCAGGCTATTACAATCATGCTGAATAGCGTGTCATTCTGTCCAGCATGTAGAGATTTCTTTTGCATGGTAGATCAGCCCAAACTAATTTGAAACTGAATGACAATCACTTGCTGCGGAACGTTCCCGCTGCACAGAAACGGCTGAGTAACAATTTGTGCACAGCAGAGTAAAGAGAAAAGGGAAAAAGGAAAAATGAGTGTGAATGAATTCTGCTCCCCTGAGTTTTGGCAAGAAATGGAATCAAGATAAAAAAGGAGGAAGTGAGATATCTCGTTAAATACACTGGAATTGGATACACACAGCAGCGCAGCACAGAGGCTCCCCACCTCCAACACACACACACCTACACATTCACACAGACACAAATACAGTCCCACCTACATCCCATCAAGATACACAGAACCACACACACACAAATGTTAGGGCTGCCCACACCCTAAAGAATTCAGGTGAAGCGCATATTTCAGCACATATTAAACGCAATCTTTAGGAAGCTACCTGGGTTTTATTAATTGATATTTAATCTGGGTTCCAGGGGGAGATTTTTTTGGCAAATAAAAGGGACCTCATGTTGAATCTGGCAAGCTCTACATCCCCAAGAGCTGCAGTAGCACCAGCTGTGCGTGACTCAAAGATATTCAGCAGCTCAGTTAACAAGGATAGATACGGTGCGAACGTGTACTCGAACTAGGAATTTAAAACCACCTGGATCGCTTCATCAGATCATTATCAGAGTTAGTGACCACTGGAGGCATGGTCATCTTCTGCATGCCAGGTAAGACGCTCAATTAATAGAGCAATCCATTTGCTAGTGGAATTAAACGGCTTCACGGATCGTTCCTTGGGTAATTAATAAAAGATCTTAACTGACTTTCATTGTTATAGCATTATTACTATTTCATTGAGAATACACACTCAATACACACATTTAGCTAAAACTAGTAACACATAATTGCGCAATATAGCAGTTATAAATCCACCCTCACGATTATGTTTTTTGTGTTGATTCAAAATTATGGTCAGTTTGGAGCCTGTGGATGTGGTGATGTTAAAATTTAAAATTAAATGTTCTGTTATTATTTTGATAAATGCGGCCTGGTCGCTCAATGAGTAGAGCAGCTGGATGGTATACAGGGATCAAATCCCAGCCTACCCACCAGGTGTGTCCCTGAGCGAGATGCCCAGCACCAGCTCCCCGGGTGCCGCTGGCGGCTGCCCACCGCTCCCCCCAGAGTGATGGGCCAAATGCAGAGGACAAATTACATTGTAACGTGTATACGTGCTCAGTGACGAAAAAAGTTTCTTCTGCCTCTAAAGGGTTTATTTGTTGCATTAGCACATTAATTACTTGTCTTTATGAAATGTATTCACATATTTAAAGATATATTTGGCAAAAGTGCACATTAAAAATACACCTATGGTTTTCATGCATTTACAGTATGATTATTGCCTGTTCCTCATGATTAATTAATCATTAACTAATAGTATGTTAAGGTCTTGTTTGCAACACTATTATAAAATGCTAGCATTAATATTCATATCCACTGAATATTCATGTCCATCCTTCACTCATCAGTATGCCTGCTAGGCACCAGTAGAAGGCCAGCACTTATAATTGGCAATCTTTTCCTGTTGGTTGACAGTACAGAAGAGTCATTTCCTTGCATTCAAATCTGCGAGTCGCACAAAGCCAGCTTGTCAACTTTCCACTTCATTACAGGTCAAGCAATAGACTCATTTCTCTCAGGCACGTCGCTCCCATAATTGTTTTCTACCTCTCCTTTCCTAGCAAATTTACATGTGCTTCCTTGCAGAGTGTAAAAAAAGACAGAAAAGGGAAAGATGAAAATGCTCCTGCTTTTCACTTCTACTCACTATCCATTAATGACTTGACATGTGGAACGTAAAAAGTAATATGAATTTTGTTCCCATTTCTGTAGCATTTGCTTTGAGGCATATGATATAGTATGTTGGACTGAGCTGAATTTGATAGGAAATTATGGTGTAGAACAGAGAAAAATGGGATGAAAGTAGGCTGAGTCCAAAGGCATCGGCTGCATGCTGCACCACACAATGAAATAATGTAGGAGGCCGTGTGCTTGAGTTTATTTAAGTTGTCCCATGTATATACCTTTAGCCAGGTGCTAAATTCAGTATTCTAAAAAAATCACCCATCATGTGGCAATTAAGCTGTTCTTTGTTTTTTCTTTCAAAAATATTTTTTTGTAATCTAAGAAAACAAAGTAATTTGTTAGTGCAAGTTGCCAGAGTCTCACTTGACTTTCACAAGAGGGCAGTCCATCCATCCTTTATCTGTAACCACTTATTGTGTTATCCTGGAGCCTATCCCAGCTGTCATTAGGCACGAAGAGAAGGGGGGGGGGTCCACGCTGGACGGGTCGCCAGTCTATCTCAGGGCCAACACAGAGAATCATACCCAGACAGACAACCATTGACACTCACGTTCAAACCTACAGACAATTTACTTGTTGTTGGAAACCACAATATCCACCTACAACCTTCTAGTTGTGAGGCAGCAGCGGGTAGAAATGTCATTGTTCCAATAAGTGCATTATTATTGTTGTCATTTTTGTCATTTTTTTCTTTCCTGTTTTGTAAAGGAGAATCTTGGATGAGCTGTATGTGTGCGTAAAGGACCAATCGTTGTTCCACTTTTTTCCTTTGTTTTTCTTAAAGCTAAATGTAATTTTTGACTTTTTTTCCTCAAAATCCATATAGTTAAACAGAGTGGGTTCATGGTAGTGTTTTAAGTCTTGGTGTATGAAAATCTTAAAGCTGCAGTGGGTATAATTTAGTAGCATTCAGTCAGGATTTGCAGATTTCAACCATATGAACATCTCTGCCCCAACCCCCTGAACCACCCCACTCCTTTTCCCATCAGACATCATCTTACACACCAAGCAATATCTTGTGATGACGTTACTATCTGTGCATACTGTGGGTGGCTGGTCATTTCAAGTTTTAGCCCAGGAAGTCAATGAACTAAACAAACATGAAAACAACAAAATGATAACTTAAAAATTTGCCAGTCAAAATGTTCTGGTCCTCATGGATCAGAACACTGGTCAGCTTGTTTTTAACTATCCCTGCCTTACCCACACCTGACTGACTAAATCAGGTGTGAATGGATTAATAGACTGATTTTAATCATAAAGACGAATCAAATTAACACATTGGACTATGAACATTGGGGACTGGAAAAAATCCTACTTAAGAAATGTGCATTCTGATACATACAGCATACAAGGTTGAGGGATGAGATTACAAGGTTAGATGGTGAAACAATCTGCAAAAGAGCAAATTATAGTGTTTATACATAAACATACGGCAAATCCAAGCATTTGGTAGAAAACCTGGTAAAGACTGGAGGAATTTGGAGGAGACTCCTGAAGAGACTGAAAGTGTTTTCCAGTGTTTAGATCAGACAACAGAGGAACAATATGATTTATGTGGTCCTGCATTAGAAGAGGTGAGAATATGCATGAAGAGCCCAAGATGTGTTAATACCCAGGAAATGCATTTGTTAAAAATGTAACTCAGGCTTTGGAGACCTTCTCAACCATAAACAGGCAAATGGAAAGGACCATTGTGACTATCACAACTTTCCACAAATTTTGAGCCCTTAAGTTAAGAAACAGATTAACTTGTTGAGGATATGAGGGGTGTACGCATCAAACCCGCTGTCTGAAAAATGGTTTCCAATCTAAACCTAAGCCTGACATCGAGGACAACAGGTCTTACTGTGCTACAGTTGTAAAGAGAACCTCAGCTGGGGTTTGTGGAAACCCGATGTTGTACAGAGGTGGATGTGTCCACAGATTAAACAAGGCCAAGGAGATATGACAGCCAGTCCTGGACATTGCAGGAAAGTTGCACCCTTGGTTGTCATGAACCAAACAACCTGTAGAGAAGCAGCTGGCCAATAAAACACTCGACAGAAGCAGATTTTTGAATACGCAGATGGAAAATGTAAGACAGTGGACGTGAAACTCTATGGTTTTGCAGCCTTACGAGTACTTCAGCACTTCTCAATAAATATGAGTATTTAACGTTTAGTGCAGCCAATAGGTTAAACATACCCCATGTTGGCTGCACTATATTAGAAAAAATTCTAAAAACAAAAAGTCAAATAAGTGATTAAGAAAACCTCCTCCAAATTTCCAGGATCCCTGGTGCATCTAGTTGTGAGGTGAGTTAACAAAAAAGACAGATTCAGTGAAATGGGAGACATTTTGGCATCTTGCTACTGGGGAAAAGGTCTTATACAAATATTTCTTACTCCTTTAAGTGCTTTAATTATAATAAATAATACTACGGTAAAATATAAAGTTTACAAAGTAGTCAATTGATTTTTGAAATAAAGTAAAAATCCTCTATACTGCAGTTCATGCTCACTAGTGGATGACCTGGCTCCCTGTTGTGTGCCTCTTGTGTGTGTCCATTATAAACCTCATTCTACAAATTTTTGCATTGAATTACAATGCAAAAACATGAAGATTCTGTTAATTAAAGGCACCGTTTACACTTAACAGTTCTAGGAATTTGTGTTGGTATAGGTGCAAATGCAAATGCAAAATCTAAAGAAAAAAGTTGGTTGAATGGACCACCAAACTGCATGCTCAGCGACCTCACTTTCAATATTTAAAAAACTGCTGAAAACAGAACTCACTTAAAAAAAAAGCTCTGCTCTTTCTTTTTCTTGCATCTCATAAAACAGAAACACTTCTTTGATAGCACGTTGCTATGATGTTTTCTCTTTGACTACGATTTTTGCTGCCTTGTGCCTCACTTGTAAGTCGCTTTGGACAAAAGCTTGGCCTTGTCCTTGGCTGTGGCTGTGGCTGCAGCGAACCAGACTGTGACTGAGGATGTAAGAACAGATTCAATGATGGCAGTGTAGAAGTTCATCTTTACAAGGAGTTGAAACTTCTTTAGCTGTCCCAAGAACTGCAGCCTCTGCTGAGCTTGCTTGGTGAGGGAGCTGAGGTTCTGGTCCCATTTGAGGTCCTGGGTGATGCCCAGCAAGCGAGAAGACTCGACAGAGGTCACCGGAGTGTCGCAGAGGATGTTGGGGGAGGGAGACTAAATCCTTTCTGAAATCCACTATCATCTCCACTATCTTGTGAGCATTGAGCTCCAGGTTGTTTATGCTGCAGCATGACACCAGACGGTCCATCTCAGTCTTGTAGGCCGACTCGTCTCCATCAGAGATGAGGCTGATGAGGGTGGTGTCGTCTGAAACTTCAGGTGTTTAACAGACGGATGTCCAGATGTGCAGCTGTTGGTGTACAGGGAGAATAACAGAGGAGAAAGGACACAGCCTTGCTCGGATCCAGTGCTGAAGGTCAGTGAGTCAGACACGGCTTCCCCAGCCTCACAAACTGCCGTCTGTCTGTCAGGAAGTCCAATGCACCTGCAAATGGTCTCAGGCACGTTTAGATGGGATAGTTTGTCTCTGAGCAGAGCTGGGATGATTGTGTTAAAGGCAAAGCTGAAGTCCACAAAGAGTATCCTGACATAGGATCCTGGAGAGTCCAGATGCTGGAGGATGAAGTGGAGGGAAATGTTTACAGCATTGTCTGCAGATCTGGTGGCTCTGTAGGTGAACTGCAGGGGTCTAGAAGGGGATCTGGGATTTGCTTGAGGTGAGATAAGATGAGGCGTTTAAAGGACTTTGACCACAGACGTCAGGTCAATGGGTGTGTAGTCATTGTTGGATTGTGAACACTGGATAACTGAAGGATTGAAAAAGTCTGGGCCTGCGGCCTATTCACATCTTCCTCTTTGATGCTGAGAGGTATGAGGGGCAGAGGAGGGGGCCTGTTGCCCATCAATGGAGGGGGCCTGTGCTGATCACAAGGGGTCTCAGGTCCGTCCCATTTACTGTCAAAATGGCAGTAGAAGTTATTCAGGCTGCACGCCAGGTGCCGGTCTTGACAGAGTGGGGGGCTCTAGGCTTGTTGCTGGTGATTTCCTTAAGCCCGTTCCAGACAGAGGCAGAGTCATTGGCAGTCCATTGCACAGATTTAACTCTGCTCACCTCCTTGATAAATTTCTACTTAGCCTCTGTGTCTTTGTCCCAGCCTCTAAATGCAGCTTCTTTCTCTGATCTCAGCTGTTTGAGTTTGGCCATTGTCATAGTCATAGTCGTCATAGTGTCTGTGTACTTACACAAGCATTTTCATTAAAAATCTAAACAGTAGGTGATATATGGAATAATAATTGAGCAGAACAATATAAACAAAGCTTTCTCATGTAGAGAGAAAGCTTTGTAATCTAGATTACAGATTGATTGACATCAAGGTGATATTACAATTAAATCCATGTTTATTCACGAAAAATTCACATCTAGAATATAAAAGCTTACAAACTTAACTTTACCGAATGGAAATAAACTTCTATTTATTGTTGTATATATTAAATTACAGATAATTATCATAATTTAACATAAATTTGACTGTATTCTAAGAAAATGGGAAAAATACTGTTAAAAAATACAGTGTTTTCTGTAGAAAAGTGGGAAATAAATGTAATTTACAATTATGTGAATAATACTTACTTTGTTAATTTACAGAAAACATTGATAATTTTATCAAAGTTTTCTAATTTTAAATAAAAAAAAAAAAAACAACAACACAAAACTACCTTTAAAATTTGTCTTTTTGTCTGTAGTTTTAGGACCTTTTTTACAGTGTATGGAGAGCTTGGTATTATGGGTCTGACTGTCCCAGAACCAGAGGTTGTCATAGTGAGGAAGGCTCTGCACACTCGTCTTCTGTCCCACTTTTCCTAGAAACGAATGTTGTCTGTCGCTACACTTCAAACTGGACGGAGGCATTTCACAAGCTGCATTCAGCAAACCGAATAAGTAAACCTTAGTCTGGCCAGGGTTACTGAAAAGGTCAGAGGTTACTTGTTGTGGATTCCAAACTCATCCTTTTAACAGACAACAGTCCTCTCTGCAACCTCAAAACAGCCAACTTAGCTGCCATAGAGCAGAGGTGTGTAGTGTAGCTGTCAGGCACTGACTTTAAGGTAATGTATACGCCCTCGTAGTAATGTGTCTGTGGATGCCATGTCTAGGCAGGCATTTTCAGAGGAGACTAAAACGGATTTGGAAGATTTGCATTACTGTCTGTAACTTGCTCAGGTGGGAACTGCTCTGGATCCTGATCTTGTCACTGAAGAGCTTGAGTGTTGCCAGGTGTGGCAGATCTGTGTTGTAAAGTCGTGGTTTGGGGAGATAAGTAATGGGCAATGCAACACCCACACCCTGCCATGGTGCAGATGTTATCATTGCACTGACTGGAAATAAAATATAACAGTAGAAAAAGACATGATGGTCATAGTGAACATTGTCAATATTCCAATAATTTGTTTTTTCTCGCAGTCGTAACTTTTTTCTAAATGCCCAACAGCAAACAGTCACAGGCAGGGTCGTCACAACAGTCACTCACATATATGCAGATGGCAATCGCTGCTTGTTGCAATGTTTTCTACTGCTACAACTTTAGTATTTATCTAGAGAGTACAGCTGCATTCACTCTTAAATCACTACAGCAACCAATTTAGAGCATTAATACTGCTCAATCAGTTGCAGTGTGTAATGAGTTGATAAAAATATTATTTCATCTGCTGGTATTGCTAAAAAATAGTGGAGGAGAACACAGAAGCACAGTTTGTTACACTGAGTAAGACCTGATATATTGCAGCTACTAACTTAAACATATCACTCACCTCCAAAGTGGAAACTGCCCCCGGTGTAACCACAGGCTGTCACTAAGAAACTCCACACAGAGAGGAGATAGTGTTATTAAAGTATCATCAAGATAGAAATATAAATATAAAAAAACACAGTACTAACAAGTACTAATAAAATCTAATTATTTGGAACTTGGCTGAAAACAAGACAAATAGTGGAAATTAAAGGAGCACATAAAGTATAAGAATTTCCCTCTGGCTCATGCGTTCACATATTTCAAAATAAGAACCAGATTTATCAGCCCACACAACCAACACGGCCCCAGGTCTGTGTCCTCAAGGCTCCACTTTTAAAATCACAGTAAAAGAAATATGACTATTAGCCAACTGAACTAAACTTCATGGCATCAAACCCTCCCAAACACAATTACCTCTATGTACCGGTAGTTTAAGTTTCGCTAAACTCTTTGCTCTTCACCTAAGCCTATGTGTGTGAATGGGTGAATGAGAAACAACTTTGTAAACTGCTCCAGGTCCCAATAAGCCAGAAAAGTGCTGCATAAGTGCAGACTATTTACCGTTTTACAGGCCTTTGTGTTGCTGTGATGTAATAGGCGGGGATGCATTAGTTATTTAACACTGTTTATGTAAGCAGGGCAACAGACTTTATGATTCGTTATGAGTTTGAATTGCAGTTTCTTCACCTATTGCTTGTTCATAAACACACATACACCCATTACATGTTTTTGTTTCTTACAGTCATTAACTTTTATAAATTGTTTGGCGACCTACTATAAATATGATCATAATAACATGCCTAATCCTAAAGTCACAGCGTGTCACAGTCCAGCACTAATGTGAGACTCAGAACCAGATCTCCCTCTCCCTGTTTGGATGCAGCTTTGCTTTGGTGTTTACACTCGAATACAATTACTAACCAACTAGAAATCATTGCTCTTCTGTGATTGGTCAGTAGTGCGAGCCTCGCTTAAATGCTTTTAGAAGTAAACGTATTTGCATCACTTCCAGAGCTGTTTATGTCTCTTTCATGGGAGGCCTTCGCCTTACCTTTCTGTCTTTCTGCTGCTTCTCCAGCTTTTTAGTTATTTCTCACACATTTCCTAATAGAATTTCTCACACTTGACATTAGTTTATGCAATGAGATCCCTATATTTAGACGCTGGTATGTCTTTTTCTGATACAGTTGTGGTCATGTGATCCAAGTTGAGGTCTGTGGTTTTAGTCATAGAGATAGATGCATGCTTTTTACTAATGCATATAAAATGGCTGCAATGCCAGCACCACTGTTCTCATAACTGATTTTGTATTTTGTTTGTGAGGAGTAAAGCGTAGATCAACTACAGGGAATATTAGTGCCTAATAATCCCTGACCAAAAACCACAGTAAAAATGACAATATGGCCGGGGTCGCAGAAAAGAAAATGGCAGCAGCATCATAGTGGTAGTAGATAAGGTGGACAAACTCTATTAGAAATGTGCTTTTAAAACTTTCTGCCATTTGTTGTGGTGATTAAAAAAATGTAGCTGAAAATACAATCCTGGACATGCAGCATTAATTACTCAGTGTGTGCTCAACCAAAAAGGACACGTGAGGCAGCCACAACTGCATAGTTAAATGCGTGTGTGTCAACAGCCCATGACAACACTGTTGTCTTAGGTTCTGTCCTTTAAGGTGGATTACCATGATGGAACTGTGGAGACCCTGCTGTAGACACACATGCACATATAAACACTACAGAGGAGCCATTAACGTGTCCGTTATTTTATATCAGTGATGCATTTTTACGTTCATATTCTGAATTTTCTCTTAACCTTTTGTTTTTCATGTTCATACTGCTTATACAGCATCCTTGCACTATACTCTCTCTCTCTCTCTCTCTCTTTTGTGTCTGCCTTTATGAATCTTCATCCACCTTAAGTCACAGTGCTGCAATAATCATGCCCCCTCTCCTCTGAAAATCTCTCTCATCCTCTTTCCATCCCACACTCCTTCTCTGTGTCTCAAAACCCCATTTCTTGACGCCAACTGGCAGCGGCAAGCGAAGACAAGTTTCTCTTATGTCACCCTATGCACAGACTGCTCCACAATGCTAATTCACCACGACAACAATTTAGCATCGTTACCATAAATGGTCGACATGTTCCCAAACAGAGCCCGTTGTGACTGACGCCACAATTACACAAAGAAAGAAGCTGACATATCGAAACGTAACGCAAGCAAACCTTACCCTGGATTGCATCAGTACTACAGAATCAACTGCAACGGGGCTCGTAACCGAATCTGGCACAGCATAATCAACACTGGATGTAGTAGAACAAGTGTGCATTTAGGGACACTTTGACCCAAATTATTGCTAGAAGGTGTGAAGGGATTAAAAATCATGGTTGCTTGTCATTGTTGTTTTATTGTTCCTGTTTGCAAACAGCAAAAATAGTCCGATACATAAAGTATCAAAGCTACGTTTTATGCTCTTTTTGAAGTCTGCTTTACGCATGTCTCTTTCCAAAGGAATGCATTTCAGCTTGGTCTCATGCATTTTATCATTGACAAGCATGTGTGAGTCTCCTTTATTGCAAATGCCTGCTGTTTCGGTAAACTTGTAACAAACTACTGTTATCAAACAACTGATGGAAGCTTTTCATTTTCCATTTCAGCCGACCATGAGGCTGTTTTTCTGGCTGTACAGCAGAGAGACCTTCACAAGGCCGAGTTTTAATTGCTTCTTTGCAGGGGGCTCGTCTTGACAGTGGCTCACATCCTTTCTTCCATGGGAAAAAAGGGAGAAATCTTAGAAACAGCAGCAAAAAGGATTTCTGCCTACGCTTGATCTCCCCTGTGGAGTTTGTCAAACAAAAGAAGATCCTTTAATTTGGTCACAACAGGGGCCTTCCACTATACTCCACATGCAGAAATTATGCCAGGAAAAATCTGTGCTCCCCTAATGTCCCAGATGAGCTGTCTGACCCCACAAAGTTCATGAACATGCCTATGAATATTTTGTCGTAAACATGTATTTTATAACAATGTCACATCTGACACAAAAACAGGAAGCATGCCGTATTCCTTCTGTTGTTCCTGATGAGTTACAGTATGTATTTCGCCGGGTTTATTGAACCATCTGAGTGTTGCTCTCTTCTTCTCATTTCTAGACTCACACCTCCATTGTGGTCTTCAACAAGTCTCCATGGGAACCAGCACACAGGAGATTGTTTCTCATAACCAGAGCACCTAAGGTGAGAGGGGCTTAAGATCTTGGATAAAAAGCTGAAAATAGTACTGGGTGATACAGGAGGTACTGACAATCTCTGCAGTCTCAGTAATGCAGTAATAAAACATGTGCTGTGCATGTGCCAGTTTTATCCTTAAAATAAAGAATTCTTTATTTATTCTCAGTGTGTGAAACAGTCGTAACACTTTTAGGAAAATTGCTTTTTCGGGCAGTTTTTGAGTTTATATTAAAGTGGAAAGGAAAACAACAAGGCAGGTGATTAAATACATATAGTATAATTTGTAATGACATATTATGAAATTCCAGGCCCTTAAGAAGAATATGTGACACATACGATATTATGTTACATATAAAAATACATAGCACCAAACCATTCCCACGGGTTTTGCTTCTCAGTGCAATTTGTGAACAGTTTACTCTGCCACGGAACACAATCTGGTTTCCTAATTAACTCTAATCTACATCAGTCTGATGCAACATGACTTACAACATTTACGTTCTACATTTGGATACTCCAGAACTGTGCTGCTGTGTACGTGGGCGTGTGCATTTTCTTTCCGCTCTTTAAGTGAAACATATACTTTCACAGTCTGTCTCTGTGTAAATATAAATCGCCCTTAAAGTAGATTTACTATAGTTTTATGTGCCCTTTTTCTTTTTTAAGTGGTCTAAAGTGCTTAGAGAGAACCGGAGGCTGAGTGATCCATTTGCCCAGCAGGGGCTGCTGCTCTGTGGGGAGTTGGAGGTCTCAGTGTCTCATTGGAGGACCTTGATCCCCCTCTCATCTATCTCCAGGTGCATCTGTGTGCTCTCTCGCTCAAAGCCCCTCTCGGGCTGCGCTGAAAGCCAAGTGGATCCCGGTTAGTCCAACTCTCGGGCACTCTTTTGGCATGTGAAGCTTAAAGATTTGATAGTGCTGAAAGAAAATAAATCATGGGTTAGCTCACTGAACTGGTAAGTGAAGTGAACCCTTGTGAGACTCTGTCAAAATGTGAACTAATTAGACCTAAATTTTTTTGTTTCACAGTGTTTTGATCTAGAATATGTTCTTTTAAAAGAAAAGCTACAATATGCAACTTAAACTAGTGTTAGCACGAAGCTTAAGAGGAGTCCACTGTCCTCCAGCCAGCACTCCCTCTCGCTGCTCGGCTGGGCTCTTCTGCCATCTGCTTCTCTTTGCAATGCTCTGCAATTATATTAGTCATTATAAAATAACAAGAAACGAGAATGCTGATAAACTTACGACTCAGGCTGAAATTGTTTAAATTTCCCAGCGAGTCTTGATCAAAATCAAATATCTCTGCAATACCAGTGCTGCTGGGATGCATGGACAGCATCATATTTGTGCTAAAAACACTGTAGCTTTATTATCTAAGGTGTCATTAAAATGATCTAAAATAAACATTATTATGCTCCAATAATGCATATGTTGTTGTTGTTTCATACAATATATTTGGCCATAACTGTTTAAATTTTTTGTCCTTCCATCAGTTTTAGCTGTCCATAGCTGTAGCATCTTATCTATTTTAGGTGCTTGTCTGTTACTTTGCAGTTGCATTAGAGAAGCCAACATTTTTTTCTTCTTTGCCTTTAGTTATTGGCAGTTTAAGCATTATTTTTAGCTGTTTAATCCAACTCTTGCTGCTGGTTGTATTTTCTGATAAATTTTCACCATTTGCATCTATTTAATCGTTTAATAATTTAGTCTATTGCATTACCAGCTTATACTTTCTGTTAACTATTTATAATGTACAGGTACAATAAACGTTTATGCCTGCTGACGGGTTTGTTGGAAATAGGCTTTTGGCATATCTGTCGTTGGTAGCTTCATGGTTATTATATACTGGATTGTCAGCTTTTGCCAATTGCTAAACCAGGTTTGTGTTATTGTTTGTACAGTTTTCCAACAAAGCCTCCCAGCAACTAGAATTATCAGCTGTGGCACAATCACCAGTGGTTGGTAATCACAGATGTAGACCTTGGAAAGAACTGCATATAGTATGGATGTGTGCGTACTGCATAATTTATTGAGAACACAGCAAATACTGGCGGCACAACCATAACCATGATCAACAGCATTAATCATATCATAAAAAAATCTAATGCATTGGGAATTGGTAGATTTCAGCTAAGAGTCATTAGAGAATATAATCTATACCAACAGTCTGCTGGTTGGTGGTATTCTTAAGATACAGCTGGGGGGGATTTTGGTCTTTAGGAGAACAAAAATGCATGAGGATATGAGGTGGGATGTAAATTTCAGCGTGACGCGTGCTGTAGTTGATGGACAATTTGTGGTGCTCCGGAGACAAACAGAGACAAATGACAGTTGCCTGTTGATTTTTGTTGGTTGGACTGCCGAGGGAATCAGCCTTAGCACTGCTCATTCTGTCGTCTCTGGCAATGAGAATGCATTCCAGAAATTATGCTTGATCAGCTATGACCGCTCTATTCGTCCTCAGGAAATGTTGACGAATACTTAAATCACAGGCTTTGACTGAGTCTGCATGCTCTGCGCTTCAGCTCCCCAAATCTCTCTTTTCTCCCCATCCCTGTCGCTCCTGCTACTCATTTCTCCTTCCCCCTTTCTTTTCTCCCGGCTTTCTCTCTCTTCATCTGAGAATATGATTTGTCATGGTGACTGAAAGAGGAGATAGAAAAAAATGTTTACTTCAGGAAAAGAAATGTCTCTAACGTGTCTTAATGTATTCTTTTAAAAGAATTGACGCAGTGGCACGGAAAAAGATTAATTTATCACGCCATCAAGCACAGGAACAGCTGCAGAGAAGGATGGGTGTAAATTGCGAGTCGCTGACAATGCCTGCGTTACAGATGGATTTCTCTGTCTGGGTTTCATATTGAGATGCGGGCTATGGGAGGAGGGGAAGAGAGGGATTGGAGAGAAAGGGGTTTAGTGAAAAAATACAATTTTGTCAGCTCTCGTCCAAACTTTGTGACGGGGGTAATTTTGATCCATTAGCTCTCAGCTGCTCGCCTTGGCCAATTTTCCATCTTTCTCACTTACACAAGATCTGCCCCTTTGCCCTAATGGAATCTGTTTTTAATGCAAAATGTGCATGGATACATATCTGTCGGATGCTTTTCCCTTCCCACTAACCCATTCTGTTGTTTAAGTCAGTGTGAAATTGTATGCAGGTGTGTGAGTTGTTAACACAATACAAGCCAGGTTGTTTTTTAACTGGAGTGAAAAGGTTTTTTGACAATTCAGAAGTTTTAGGAAATGCAACTGCAATAAATCTGATTTGAAAAAAAACTGGGAGATGGGCAAGAGGCCAAGAAGCCACCACCTCAAAACTTTCATTGTGAAATGAGAATAACAGGCGAGATCAGAGGGGAGTGAGGGGTGAAATGCTGGCGAGCCATCTTCGAAATCGCATCGCTGGCGCCGCGAGCGCGGCAGCATTTAAGGTGCACGTGATGGAAAATGGAAGCAAATGCAGCTGCAATGACCAAAAAATGTTCACTTGAAAGTTGAATTCAAATGCCTCTCGTTTGATTTACATGTATTTGTTCTCAGCTCAGAGGAAAACACAGAACGTAATTTTTAAGTTGACAAGAGTTATTTTGTCAAAGCTTCAAATAATCAGAAATATAAAGCCTCACCAGGTATTAAAGTCACTCTTTATCTGGAGTAACTAGATTTACCAGACTTAAAATTGTGAAAGTACACCGTTTATTGCCTTTCAGAGCTTTCTCTGAATCGTCCTTGCCCTTCAGCATTGTTCTTGTAGAGCAGCTTCTCCAGGGCCTAGCCTCTTCAAATAGAGAGGATTATAAGGCCACAATCATGGAACAAGAGTGCTCTCTTAGACCACAGCTCAGGACTGACTTCCTGTTGCACCTTCCAGGAGGGAATAAGGCCTCTGTTAACACAAGAATTTTTTTCTCTGTAAGAAGGATTACTTTGCTGAATACTGTCCATCTCTCGCTACTCACTCCCCTTTCAGCTCCTCGGACTGACCACCAGCGTGGTGCACCACTCATTTCTTCACTTCACACAGATTTCTTCACTTCAGATTAGAAATGCCAATTATGTCTTATCAAGACAGAGAGTCAATAAAATATTGAAGGAACAGTGTTTACTCCGATTAAGCTACCAAGTGCCAGATGGAGATTATGGGACAGTTCAAACTCTAGTTTGGCCAGAAATAGGGGCACTGTTGAATTATGGATCACACAGCATGCCTCTGGGAATGCAAAGAATAGATAGGGAGGTAATCCTATAATGCTGAGGGCCCTGAGAGGGGGAGGGAGACAAGAGGTGATAGGAGAAGAAGTGAAAAAAAAAATCTTTGGATATATAGGAGTTTGGAATCTTGCTGGATGTAGTTTCAACTATAAACTTGCCATCTGTAAACTAACCGCTTCTTTGGAAATTCAGTTTAAATTTACCCAGTGTCACACAATGTGTGTGTTCTGTGTCAAATAAGTGACGCTCACATTCCTTTACATTTCACAAACTGAATACAGCACACAGAACACCGATTTAACATACCACAGTCACATCTCCGAAAGTATCAGCGCTGCACTGGGTGTCAGAGACAAGTGCACGTTGTGATTATTTTACCTTTTTCTACGAAAAGAAAAGTAGAAGGTAAGAAGCTGATTTAATAAAGAAAACATATTGTCAGCTGGCAATCTCGCCTACTTCAAACATAATTCAATTTCTCCTATGAAAGGAGATATCACTTTTAATTAAATTTGTTTTAGCTTTCTTTGAAGGTGCAATAGGTGACAGACCTCAATTATAATGTACTAATTAAAAAAACGTAAATAAATAATTTTATATACTGGGGAGAAGGGAGAAAGTGTGTAACTCGTGGAGCTTGTGAAGTTCCTGCTATCTCATCATTCCCATTAAAAGAAGGGAGAGCAGCTAAAATTGAAAGTGACGGTGGAGTCTTTAGGAGGCGGCCTGTGATTTCCAAATTATCATATTTTCCGAGTCAATAATAAAAAGCTTATGATAGTGCTAGCTATGCTGACAGGCTTTAATAAGATAGGGTTGCTGGAGCGCGGCAGACCGACGGCCGAGCAGTTCTGTGTGTTTGCGTATGTATCTGAAAGTGTGTGTGTGTGTGTGTGTGTGTGCGTGCGTTGTGCGCCTGAGAGGGCCTGTGCATGAATGTGTATTTCGGTTTTTCCTTTTTAATGCACACACTGTGTATGCGCTTATATGCGCATTATATACAGTATGTGTGCGTTATATGTACGTCCTCTGCCCAAACTTGGAAAATGTAAAACCGACAGAAAATATACATCACAGGTCTCACTCAGATCCTGCCCAGGGGTTTCTGCATTTCTGAATTTCTGTACAGTCTTTGTTTATGAGATATTAACCATGCACAACACTGCAAAACCTACAAATACTTCTAGTGGTTACAAGAGCTTGTGCTCAATGACAAAGTATCATTGTTTATTGGGTTATTTCTGCGGAGATCATTTTAACAAATGCAACTCTCACTACCATAAAACACTGATATTATTTCGTGATATTGTGAGAAGTATTATTTTTATTGACAAGCTACATAGTTATTTTATAGCGTGATAGTAACATAGCCCACTCAGCCTGTGGAAACGTGTTCAGCTCGACTGCTAATGAAAGTAACCCCGCTGCTTGATGTGTAGTCTAATGTAGGACTTAAACAAGCTGAACATGATGGAAGTTGGCACATTTGGCGCAGTTTGAGAATTGCAACATGACTACACGCATCTATGCACCAGTGCCATATAGTGTATGATACATGAGCCACAGTATCTGGGGACCTCCTTGATACCATATTAGAAGACAAGATAAAAACTAACAGGCCCATTGGGCACAAGTGTGGATCCTTCATTAGGGAACTGTTCATTGATTCGCTGTTGGTAATCTAACACTGATGAAGTGAGTGGGTACAAATATTCATGGACCAGTGATTACCTTGACCCTATCCCACCCATAGCCATTAAGAAGTGGGGGCGGAGGGGGGCTGCTGGGTGGGGTATAATTGTCTCTGGGGAGGTCAAGAGAGAAGGTTGCAGAAGATCTCAAAGGTTTTAGACATGCGTAACAAGAGAAGTGAAGCGTGTGTGTGAGTGTACTGTAGTCATCGTGGTGAAGATGGGTTGGAGGTATAAGAAGCGAAGTGATCGTCGCACTAATTGAAGTATGCATCTAAAATCTCATGTGCAAATGAACATCCACTATTCACACGGGCCCATTTAAAGCTTTCTGATGAACAACGAAAAATTTACTCATGTGGTTTGAAACACAAAGACATTTAGGAATCTTGAGCAAAGTTCAGTTGTTCACAAGCAGAAAAACCGCACACCTGGGCACTTTGGACTCCTGGTGCGTGGCCTTACCTGGGCAGTGAACTGAGTGCCTCACATTTCGGACCAAATTGCTTGATGACTCCTACTTTGGTGCGTTCAGTGTAATAACGTAAATATTACTGACCCTGTCTCACACCTGATTTATGTGGTTAAAGCTCCATATCATTTGTAAGTGAGAGAGGCTCATTAGAATGGCCCTGCCAGACTGTGACAGCCACGGGAGCCTGTTATGAAAAGCAGACACTGCCCTGTCCTTTCCAATAACCTTTCCTTGGAAGGAGGCAGATAGGGAGAGACAAAACAGGCAAAGAAAAGAGAAGGACAGCACAAGAAGTAGAAAGGGAAGAAGCGGAAAAGGTGAATCAAAATGATGCAACGTGCCAAAGGATTGTCCAACAAAAAGGGACAGGAGGGTTTAACAAATTACTTTGTCTTTTTTTGTTTAGTCAGTGTGAAGGTGGATGAAGGCGGGTTGGAGGAGGAGGGTGGCTAACCGTTGGTGGCATTATCGCCTCCACAGCTGACAGGGAGCTCTGAGTCTAAAGCCCTCTCTCATTACATATGCGAGCACATTAGTGGGGACGGCTGTCTTGATAAAGGTCAGGGTTGGAGGATGCCGGAACGTCGGAGAAGCGCAAAGCGGTGAGCATCCAACCTACGGTCTCACCTCTTTGAACTTCAATCATTTTGGCCTGGGCTTAATAGGTCCCTGGGGAGGATCAGAAGCAGAAAAGGCACGGGGAGGGGAGGAGAGCCTTAATGGGACATCACGCTACCTTGACATTTTAATTAAGACTCCCAGCCATTAGCATGCCAGGAGTTGGACTGTTACAATGGAGCCCATGTAAAACCAAATGACAGGATGCCACTGTATCGTGTGATTATGTGCGTCACATAAGAATTTATGGGACAACATGAGGGAAATACAAGAAGTATTTGCAAGAAAAGGTCTTCTTTAGACGGTGGCCAAGAACACTACTGTACAATGTGATTAAAGCCAGTTTTTATATATGTTTCATAATCGAGTAGCTTGCCTTTATTTTAGGATGTAATACTGGTGTGATTCTTCTCCTTAATTGTGCATCAGTGTTATAGTGTTTCTCTCTCAATCCTCCAGTATTAAACTGAACTGAGTTCATGAATACTTGATGAGAACACACAGTTTAAAACATCAGTAAGCTGCAGCTCCACAATGCAGCGTTCCTCCGGACTGTTCTACAGTGTAGTTTGTGAAATTATAGTTAGTAATTGCAAATCGTATGCAAATAAAGCGTATAATAAAAAATGAACTTATTATGAAATCCCCCTTAATGTATTATTCCTCTAAAGAGCTTACACTAGGCATTGCCGCATCGCTAGGTTGCCACATTGACCTTCCTCAACTTACAAACACAAACAAAACGATTCAGGAAGAATTCAGGAATAGGTTTTTGCAGACTGCACAAATTTAAAAAACAGAGATGCAATGTGCAGTAATACTGAACCAACCAAGGGCAAATATTAAATCATTACTGTGTTTATTTTGTGTATTTTTTACTTACCTGGACATGAGAGAAAAAAGTTATGGCTTGTGTCATGGGAAAATGGATCTCTATTGTTATCCCGTGTTCACAAACTTTCTGTCAGCCCTTGTGTCAGCTTAAAGTGAATGCACCAAACTTAATTAACATCAGGCTGAAATAAAAAAAATATATATGGAATGGTCAGTCATCAATCTAGCGTTTGTATAAAATTCATGTTGTTCAGAATGGGCTGAGCACATACATTTTGTCTGTAAGTGGAAATGTTGCAGGAGAGGCTGGTTTTTAAACACTGTCATTTGACTCATGGATCAAGTAATTAAATTTGTGTAAAAATGGTTTCGCTTTACTTCAACTTCACTTTCCACAGTCTCCATGTTGTATCACTCTCACCTTTTTCATCATCCTTATTTCCAGCATCTTCTTTCAACATCCATCCATTTTTACACCAAACAGAAAAAAGTTAGTGGTGGCTGCATAACAGCGTGTCTCACGGTGAGTCAGATAATTTCTTCAGGAGTTTGTGGACATCATAAGTTGAAAAAAATAATAAATCTTGGACTCACAAAATATGTAACTAAATGTGACTCCAAATGTCACTGCATGTCTGCTGGATGCTTAGAAAAAAACAGCTTGTTGCACGTTCTGTAAGTGGCAAAAATACATAAATTATGCAAACTGCTAAACCAAATTTTTGCACGTGATATGTATTTCAGAAAAATATTTGTCTTTTTCCCATCTGAAAATTAAATATCTTCAGTGAGTTACATATCACCAATTAATCAAAGTCAGTATTATATAACAAGTTAAGTTATGAAGCTCTTGACTTGGGTTTCATTGCTTGTTAGCCTAAGGGTCTTGCTTTAGAAATTTGCAGCATGTGTATTTCTGCACAAAGAAAACTCAGCAGTAGAAGGACTGGAAATAAATTAAATAAAAAGCTAAGAATGTGAAGCGGGATTAAACAAGAGCTACATTTGATGAGCTGAATCGGAGGCAGAATTAGAATTGATAGAATGTAAACAATACCCGGCATTACCCACGTGCCCACACGTGCACGTACCCACTCCAGTCTTCATATTGTTTTCCCTTATCTCCAAATTACAGCCAGTCAGTGTGATGAACTTAATGGACTTGTCTCTTGCCCTGAATTTGACAAATCCCAGCTGTGAAGAAAGAAGGCGCTATTGATCTACAGGGCCACCTAATTTATCACACCACCTGAAGTTCCTCAAAAAATATTTGACCAAGGGGGTTATTCAATACTATTTTCTTCCCGGCTCCACGGAATGAAACTGCTCTTCTTCGGTAAAAAAAAGTGAATGATGACAGGTGTCAGAGGAGGATGAGATTTGTGACAGAAACTCTCTCTCTGCTGCCTTTCACTCCTGCAAGCTTCATTGACAACATGAATAGTCTCTAGGCTCTCTAAGCAGTGATTTACAGACCAGAACAGTACAGATGTGCCTAGTCTCCTTTTACTTTCTATATATGAGCTCCATCCCAGACCTACAGATGGTAGAGCACATGTTTAATTGCATTTTGTTACCTCCATCTCATACTGGGTCTTGTCCTCTGAGAGGGGCCAGGTCTCCCTATACGCCCACAACAGATCACACAAACGTTGCAATCTTTATAAGTGCAGAGGGAAACCATTGTAAGGGGACTGACCCTGCTGAGAACAGGGCACTAATAGCAGTACCTTTTAAGCCAAATGTGATAGCAGCTGAAAAGCCTCATCCCAAAGAGCACAGGCAACTAACTCCTGCACATTGTCTCCAGTGTGTCTCCAGAGACACAAAAAACATGTAGCGTGTCTACTGTGCGCATGAGGACGTGCAGCGAAAGGGAAGGAACTTAGAAGTAGTACAGTAGTCTTGAGGACATGCAGTCGCTCATCAAAGACGCTTTATCTGTGTTACTGAACAGTGGGGAGTCCCAACACCCTTGGGCTGTTCGCAGTCACGTTGAATGAAGGTTGACATGTGCAACCATTCCTCAAGCAGTTCACATCTGCAATCATCACGTTAAAATGCATTTTTTTCCTTTAAAGAACTGTTCTAGTTTGGGCAGCACATGTACATTAACTGCCATTAAACTTCCCATTGAATGTCAAAATATCTCTCTACTACTAGCTGAGAAATGCCTCCAGATGACATCACTTGGAGGAACTTTCAGTTCAGATTACGTCATCTTGTTGCTCACACTATGGAGGTTGTAATCGTTGTCAACCTGCTTTTCCAGAGCTCATCCAAATTACATCATCTGAACTCCTAATCATGAAAAATTCCTCCGGGTGATGTCATTTGGAAGAGTTTCTCAGCTAGAGGCCGATAAATATTTTAATATAGGGAAGGATTAATGTATATTACATCCTAAACTAAAGCTATAGAGAGCAAGTTGAAAATTGGTGCAATCGTCCTTTAAAGAATTCTCCTCAAGGGAGAAGCATCAGTGCTGGTTTGGTAAGTAGTGACCTACTGTAAGACCTGATATCACACACATACAGCACGAACACATGAGCCAGTTACTGTGCACAGCTTTAGCCGTGACTCTCAACTATGGATCAGAGCTGTGGCTCTTCAAATTTGTATGTGTGAAATGTGTTTTTCACCATCAAATATTAAAATGTGAGTATAAAGCCAAGTTTCACTTTCTGATAGAGGTTCTTTCCCGCAGCCCCCGGGAAGTCATTTAAAAGTTGGGAAAACTGATGTTTGACAATGTTCAGTGAACATGTGAAGGTTTGTCCGTAGGATCTAACACACAGCTGACAAGAAACGGAGCGAAAGCAAGGAAACAGAGACGACTGCTGCTACAAACTGGATGCTGTAGAGTGGATTATCTGTTCATATCCTAATAAAAGATCAGTATTTAGTCAAATCACATCAGATGTTCAATTGGATCATTTGGTTTTTGGAAAACTGTATTCTGTGTTATCAATTAGTCATGAGAACTTTATTAGTGGTGCAGTGTAGCACACTGAGCAGCTTTGTGTACAGTGAAAGCACCTTCTCCGTGGGTTGTAACAGTGCTGTGGATATAGACTCGGAGTTTCTCCTGGCTTCCGAAGATTGATCTACACCGGTGGGAAGCTACTTTGTTTCCTGGCTGAGTGTTAAGCTATCAGCGTAATGATGAACCTGTGACAGAAGCCGCGCCAAACAGCCTCTTCGCAGAGAGTTATGATGCCAGCCATTAACGGATCGGCAACACGGGCACAGCAGATAAGTCCCCCGGGTGATGTCCTGTGGCACTTACAGGGAGAATGCTCCCGCTTTTTCACTGACATCTCCCCTCCTTTCCTTTTCCGTCCCCGTTCTCTCGGCAGCCTATTGGGCAGGATGTTCGCAGCTACCACAGAAGGCGAGAGCAGTGAATTGTTATTTATATCCTTTCATTCCGGTGCTAGATACTGATGTATGCCCTCCATTAGTGGGTTTTGCTCTCCGAACTCCTACAGGTTCCTTAATGTCTCACGTTGTGTAGTTTATTGACTGTAACCCCCCCCACCACCTGCTGCTGGTGTGACTAGTTAAGCTTCCCTCGTCCGAAGCCTGTGACCAGAGTAGGAAAGGCCATCGGGAATTGGCATCAACCAAAGTAAACTTAACCCTAAGTTGCCTCATTTAAGTGACTTTATCTCTAACCTCTTTTTCTTCTCTTCCTCTTTTGTTTGCATCAACTCCACAGTAGTTTGCAGCAAGTTTTACCTTTACCTCAGTTGTCATGTGTGCCTCCTTTCCTTTGCCACAGACTTTTAGCCGAGTTGTCACAGTTGGAGGATTGTCCGGGATCACACGCGCTGGTTTTACACTAGTTTACACATAACAAGTAGTGCTAACTACTGGCACTACTTTTTTTTCTCTGTCTCATTTCTTTTTGAAGTTTTTTTTTTTTTTTAACAAGTTTAACAGAAACAGCAACTTATGCAGAGACAGTCCAACTTTTCTTAATTACTGTAGTTTAAGTTACCTAAGCATGCAATGAGAAATCACTTGGTGTCAAAATGACCAACATGACTTTTTGACTTGTATTAATAACAGAGTCCATTAGTGTGACACATTTCAGGGATTTGGGCAGCCATCCGCTAGAGCGGCTAATTGTATTGTTTTATCCCAAAGTTGAGGACCAAAATACTGAACTAATACAGTACATCCACACTGTTTGAGCCAAGTCAATTTCAGTTTTTAAATAGAGAGCTTATGTTTGAAGTAGTTCATAACTGGCAAACAAACTTACACAGGCAAGTGATAGCTTCTCCACAAAGTTTGTAAGAAACTGCTCAAAAAAATGTAAAACTAAGTAAATCTATCATCTCAAGGTTTTATCAAAGTTTAGGGAGAGATTTAGCATTCATCATGAAAGCAATTTGGAAAGGCACTCCACCTATGGCAAAACAGAATGGGACTTATAATCCTGAGCATCGGAGCCGAACGTCTCAACTAGTGCGGGCTTCATGTAAATGGGCTTAATCAAAAGCTTTACATCTGCCGGTGTCATAATTCCAATGGAAGGTCATTACTAGTTTGGGGAGCAGCTGAGCATTTTTCCATTAAAAAAAAAAAAAAGAGAAAAACTAATTAGTTTGCACAACAAAAAAACAAAAGGGCTAAAACATGGCTGCACTGCGGGCTATCTCGCAGATAACTCTCTTAGCCAGACACGTTTCGTAATTAGTTTTTCCCCTCCACTGGGATGTTCAATAACCTGCAGTTGGAGTGATGGAAGAAGAGATAGTGATACTTATCTCAAATGTTTTCTTGCCACAAAAAGTAATCCTGTCATTCAAAAGGAGAGGATTAAAACTAGAAAGAGCGCTCGTGTTTTTTTTTTGCTAGTAAACAGGTTTTGAGGGAGGGACATTTTCACATGGATTTAGCAGAAAAGCAGATTTATTCCATTCTGATTATTTCTTTCTCTCCCTGTAGTCCTCTTAAACTTTTTGCCTCGTTTGAAAGTAAATTAACTTGCAATACCAGCATAAAATAATGAATTGAAACGATAAGTAAATTAAATGAGGCTAAGGACACGCATTTAAGAGATTTATTTTTAAGTGCTGCAGTGTTTCCAACCTTTTATTGTGTATTAAAATGAAGAAACTTTCACTTGAAGACCCAGTTGTCCACTTATCATTTGCAGCTTTATCCTCTGTCTAACTAAAAATGTCCAGGTTGGGACGCGGTAAAGCCACTTTACTTACTGCTACTTTGTCTCCGCTGTTGATTTCCTCACACTTGAAGACAAATATCTCATAGCAGTGCATGTGCTGGCCTATTAAATCCAAGATAAAACGCTCTCTTGTAAAGCGTAAAGACAATAGCCCTCATCAGGGTCAACCTCTCTGTCAGTCTGTGATGTGGCCCTGGGGGGCCCCAGACACTGGCTGCTGGCTCTGGGGCACTGATGGAGAGATATGTTGGTGCATTCAGGTGTCCAGAGTCTGGGAGATGTGATTTCTTCTGACAGCTTGTTTGTTCTCATTCCACCTGGCTGCAGTCAACCCCTGAGCCTCACCGCAGGACAAAGCTGCTGCCATGCAACAAGAAAAACATACATCTTTATAAACCATTCTTAATTTTAATGCTAAAACGCTGATGGATACGGTACTATAACTTCTGCTGGTGATACTGCAGTAGTGTTGTTCACTCATTTATGCATGAAGACCTTTTGCAGACCTTTATTTTAACATGTATTTTTCATTAGTGCAGCAGCAGTCATACTCTGCTGGTTTATTTTAGCCAGGCTGTGGTGTGGCTCTGGACAATGTGAGCCTGTTGGTGGGTGGATCAATCGATCGCTTGGACAGAAATATCTCCACAACTCCTGAGTGGATTCTAAATAAATTTTGGACAGACATTCATCTTCCGTGAGGACAAACAATCCTGTGTCTTTTCTAGTAGCACTATCACTAGGCACCAAAGCTTCCAACAGCCTGATTGGCATTTGCAGACCCCATAGATCAAAGCACAAAGACCTTTGGCGTGGCTCAACCTTTTATGTAGGTTCACCAGCAAGTTGATATTTGTGGTTATTTGTGGTTTTGAGTGAATAATCACAACATCTGCTTGATGGACTGTAATAAAAACAGACACACATTAATACTTTCCTCGTAATACTCAGCTCTTATGACAATTTTGTCTAGCAGCCCTGTACTTATTAGTTACTTGATTCATAATGAAGTATCTGCAAAACCAATTACATTCCCACCAGTCACTGCTGCTAATGTTAGAATGGTTATTAATCTGAGTTGGTGGATATGGAAGTTTTACCTGTAAAATTGCATGTAACTAATATACTTTTAAGCTTGTTGCCATTCTGCACAGCCTCACATGAATACTGCTCAATTAGGCAATCAACCTCCTGTCTCTTTCTCTCCCCGTAGCAGTTCAACAATTCTTGTAGATGTTTTACAATAAAAGTTATTAATAGTATGCTAAAAATTAAAAGGCTTTTGAAGAATTCAGATACAGTACCTCTGCTCCTACAATGTGGCAGTAGTTTAAAAAAATGACCGGACCAGGGCAGCTTCAAGTATTCCAGCGTGACACAACATAAATCTTTTGAAAACTGCCATTACTTTTAACTACACTTCTGGTTGGACTTTAGAAATCATTGGAGTGTTTTTAAGAAATGGATTGGGTGCCTGTGTGCAGCCATGTGGTGACATAACGAGTATGTTTGTGCGATGACTGATGCATCTGTTTTTATGATCCTGCCTGCTATGCATCTCCGCAAAGTGCTCGGCCGTTTACACAGACATCAAGCCAAATCAATAGGCTGTGAATGGACAGGTCACTAAACACTCACTCCCTCATTAAGACAACCAGCTCATATTTTAGAGGCACACATGGGCACGCACCCACACTACAAACACATTAGAGCACAAAAGGAGGCAGAGAAAAACCACACAAGCTTTGCTGGAGAGCTACATCGGTACTCTCAGATAAAACACCCACTGTTCATTTTCCCTCATGTCTGTAGGTATAACAAATACCTCTATAAATGAATTCAAGGAAATGTTCCAGCGCCACATTTTTGCAAGCATGAAATATGTGAATGATCGTTCTCCAGGAAAGCTCAGAGAGCGGCACAGAAACCTCCAAAAAAACCAAAAACCAACAAAACATGAGAGAATGTGAAGGACACAGTGTCAGCTAAGCTATCAAAAAGTATTTTAAGGCATTTATCATATAAGTCTTTAGATATTTGGGATGAACTTGGCTAAATGAAACGGCTTTTTTGAAGGGAATCGAAACCCTTCTAGTGTCGCTTCATTATTAGAAAAGTTGCTATGCTGCAAACTTTGCTGACTCAAAAACAATCACGTACAAAAAGGTGCAAACACATATAATACGTGCATTGTTCAAAGTCACCAGAGAGGGAAGACAGACTTTTGAAGATGTCCCCCTGAGTTGCAGACCACTCTCTGCTCATCCACATTCACAAAGCATATCATTAAACATAATAGGGTTTTTATCACTGACTGTCAAGAAATACAGCTGCATTTGCATTCAAATTTAATTTGCCATACCGAAACGCGTGCACCTGAGATATTTTGCTGTTTGTTCTCCCACTTGTGTTGCACACATATGCGTTCACACGCACACACACACACACCCACACACACACACATACCTGTACTTTGCTTATAAATTTTATGCCATCATAAACAGAGAAGAAGTTACATGAATTCCTACATTTTAGAGTCATAATTCTACGTGTTGGTTTGTTACACTGGAAACACTTACAGTCTTATATGTGTGTATGTGGTTGTTGCAGAATTTGATGACATTCAGCAATATACACAGATTTCTGGTTACTGCTTGTTTTATTTAAATTGATTCATTTGAATTGCTGAACAGAATAATTTAGCATTTGTGTAAATCCACTAATTAAGTGAATTCTAGTGCTACTAAACTGGAAGCATGGTTTTGTGTAATGAGTGGAGGGCCCGCACTGTCAGAACAAATTATGACACAAATAACTGAAAAAAACAAATCGGCTTGTAGACGGATTTTTACCTTTTGTCCTCCAATCTCAAACAAATACTATGCCTTACATTGGAGGAACGACGCTATTGTGAAAGAGTGTGGCTCTTCCCTCTTCTGCCTCTCTGTCTCTTTTCCTGTCTCTTTTTACCTGGAGTAATGCAGACTCCATTTCACAGACAAAATATCCTCTGTAGAAGCTGTCAAAGTGTTTACCCACAGGCCTGAGTCTCTATCTGAGGCCTGACATCTAATATAGAAAACTGGCCTGCAGCGCCAACTGCCTTCCCTGCCAAACGTCCACACTGAGAATGGGGGGGTGGGCACATGTTGGAATGGGGAGAGGGAGGAGGGTTAGGCAGGGATAAACTGGTGGGGCAAGAACGAAGAGGAAGGGAGAGAAATGAAGAGGAGACGAGGTTAGTGGACGGGGCGTAGGGAGATGTGAAATAAGAGGGAGAGACCGAGAATGAGTGAGGCGAAATTCTCAATAGTCCTGAAGTCATGATGTAAAAACGCAAACCACCCAGCACATCTTCAACCCACCAACCAAACCAACGGAAAGACGCATCACCCAACAGAAAGGATAATGAAAGCAAATTCCAAATTTAAATTGTCACTCCGCCGTGTCAACCTTTTCAAATCGTTGCACTATCCAGCCTTTAAAATCAGATCAACTTTTCTAGTGAAACCCAGTTTTTCTCCTCGGGTGTTTAGGCAATAAATGTGCTACTTCATCACTTTATTGTACCTCTGGAGTGTGGAGGGTAGTGAAAGGTACATGTTTAACAACCTATAAGGAAGACATTTCTATAAAATGGGAGCCGCCTCTTGAGCACCATCAAGTTTTACTGTCATCTTTAGCTTGCACAAGGAGAACAGAACCTAAACAGTGGGGGCCTCTCCCCTTTAAACACACATAGTCACAAATGCAGCCAAATGTGCTTATGTCATACATACAGTGTGCACACACACACACACACACTCATACACCACACACATTGGCTGCACAATGGGGGGACCTCAATCCAATTAACTTGATTATTAATTAAAATTTGCACTCAGAGGAGAACTGGTGCTGGTGCCGGTGGAGGCGGCCCAAAGGGGGCATCTGCTGGGAGGGTTCTGGACTCACTGTAGCAGTAAGTGATTAGGCTGCATGGCCAACGCACCTACTCATGCACCTACACACGAGGTAAACGCGCTACATGCGTAGCACCTGCATGCGGACCGATGAGTGAACGCGCAGGCACAGAGTGAATTTTTTCAGCATTGTGCAGATCGTATACTAAATCATATATACGCTTTATGCGTTGCACTGTTGTACTTGCAAGCAGACAGTCATCGCTATTAACTATGCAGCATAAAATGCATGTGTGTTCTCTCACTCTGGCTATGCCAAGATATTTTCAATGAGAGAATAAATAAAAAGGGAAACTTGGGGAACATTGCTGAAGAGGAGAATTACAGATGAAAAAGAAAAAAACTGTTTGCCAGAACGCTTACCTAAATATGAACCCAAACCATTGAGCAGCTGCAAACAAGTGTGCGTGTGAAATTTCCACAAATGATGGGGATATGGCTGATTTGATCTGAGTAAATTTGAATAAATGATACATTCACAAACACATTCATAACCTTGAATTCTCTTCGTGCTATAACAATTCCTCAAGATATACATTTGAGATTCTTTGTTGTATCTACTGTATATGGTAGCTCCTTATATCCTCCTTTATATGACTAGTATGGGGTGGATAAAAGTTTTTGCTGTAAACACAAACAAAGCATTTTTTCTTTCATAAATTCCTTGAATCGCTTCACTGTTACCCACCTTCACTTGAAACATCAAGCTGAAGGTGAAAATAAATGTTACTGTGTCAGTAAACAGAGCGTCTACGCTCTCCTTTGAAATGTTGCTGTATCAAGTCAATCTTAAAAAAAATTAAATGTACGACTATTCTGGTTTTATTTGATGAGATTTACTTGGAATTATAATATATATCAAAAACCCTATGAACTAGTATTTCTATTCTATTCAGTTGTACATATGTGTCGAATTATAAAGTCTCTTATGGGGAAGTAGCGGTTTACACTTTTTGTTTGTCACACTTTAGAAATATTACTTCAGTAACATTGATCCATTCAAGATAAAGAGTGAGGTATATTCAATGGCAACTCAGCTGCCTCAAATATGTCAAATTTATCATATGAAAATGATTGTTATTATTATTATTATTGTTGTTATGTAAAATTTGACAATAGTCCTAATAAATGATTAAGTGATTCCAGTGCATGTAGTATGTAACTCATGTTTCGTTCTGATTTTGCTTTTTTAGAACAAAACACATCTCACGTAAACTATATTTTTAAAGGTCCTTGTTGGGTGTTAGATATTATTTCACGTGATGAGGAGGGCGATGAAACACATCCTTGGAGGCGAGGCTCCTCTCATCATTCTATCCAAAGCGTTGAATTAATGTGTTCTGCTGACCCCCTGACCTGCTGATTTACACCGCATCTCAAAGACATGGGCTGTAATAAAACTTCCACCAACATATCTGCGCTCTCTTGGCTAACTGCTTAATGCAATACACAGTGTGTAGAGCTCCAACAGGGACATTTAATGAAAATGAGGAAACGGAGAGAGAAAAAAAGCGAGAAAACCTTCTGAAATTAATCGAGGACCTCTATTAAAGACACAAAGGTGGAGGAAAAAAAAGATCGTAATTGAAATCCCACACAGAGGGCTTCTCTTTGAGGCTATGGCGGAACTTTTTTATTCTTAAACTTTTTGATGTTGTGCTCACCAACGACCCAAGGAGGAGCTCAACATAACGCAGGTACATTTTCCCCTTAGAGTGTTTTGAGCAAACTGAGTGATTTGACAAGACACATAGTGGAGACGACAGATGCTCATCTGCAAGCGTCTGATAAACATCTCAAATGGGAGCTGAGCCAAAGAGACCCAAATAGAATATGCAGCTGCAAGGAAAATCAACCCGAAAAGCAAACAGACAAAATCCTTGAAATTGAATTTTTTTTTTTTAGAAGCCATGACAAATGCATCTGTATTTATCAAAATCAGAAAGTAATGCTGCAAGGCACTACAGCACATCAGGGCTGGCCTGTGGCAGAGGCAAACTGCCTGCAGCCTTACACTTTCCTCAGGCCCCTGCGCAACAAAGCTTTGCTCTTCTTCCGCCTATAGCAGACAGTTACGTTTCCAAAAATTCCAGTGCTAAAACTAGTTCAGCACTTAACAATGTCTAGCTCCACACGCTCACAAAGAACATGTGCACACAACTTCAGAAAGACGTGAACACGGTATAGACTGCACGCACTTTCTTTTCATCGTGAGTTCTCTTTCTATCCTGTGTTGTAGCATTTTTCAGTTCTTTTACATTTGTGCTTAAAGAAGCACGGCACACACATGTCTAGTTATTTAAATATTTTTTTGTTTAAAATGACAACAGTTGCACCATTTGACTTAATCTTCCATGTGTCTAATAAATCTAATATACAAATACTTATTTGCAGGGCTAGAAAGCCGCTTCAAAGCCTGCTGCACTTCAAAGCAGAATATCTAAATCAGTAGATATAGTAACACAGTTGGGACTTTTTGTTCAAAGTAAACTTTGATGTGCAGCCACCAAAATTTAAGACAAATTCAGATGGAAAAGGGTGTCTCACAGTAATTGTTTCATCTGAAAATGAACTAAGACCTTCTAGTCAAAGTTTCTGTCAGATATGTGCTTTAATGGTGAAATAATCAAATCATATCTTGTTAATGCCACAAATGCATTGTTTTACTATTTTGAGATTACTTAGAAAGTTATTGATATGATGGCAATTTTAGTGAATTAAGACAATTCAAATGTCATTGAAACCATTATTATTAGAAAAACGATCAAAAGCTGTTTTTCTTTTGTGAGCAGGGATCTATCTTTGGCATTAAATATGTAGCAGGAGTCCTGGTCTGTCTGGCTCCAACACAGTCTGATAACATCACTGACTTCCTGGCTGCAAAGGTGCTGATTGTTATTGTGGCTTGCAACACGCTGACAGGAACAACAGGATAGATCTGAGTTTGGAAAGCTGAAACACGGATGGGAGAATAAGGAGTCCCAAAACACGTTAAAAACATTACTGTATGTGACAAAAACAATCCAAAATCGGGGATAGCTCTGTAACAGACACTATAACTGAGTTTGATAGAGGAATATCAAGTTAAAAACATCACTACAGATGTTCTGACAAATTTAAACATTTCTAAATCTCATCTAAACCTAAACTACAACCCTCAGAATCCCCGTTATGATATACAATACATGTATGTCTATGTGTACGTAGCACAAGAGACAAAACTAAACAATATGAATAATGTATGTGACGTGCCTGGTTCTAATCAATACTATTTTAGAACCATTAATGTAATAATATTTGCTCCCAATTACTGTGTTTAGGTAATAGAGCAGTAAAATGTAGCGTTATATTATCCACGGGTTAAATTTAAACTGAGTTTTGCTTTTTGGCCCTCGTGCTCTTCTTTTTTGGAGGCGTGAGGAGTGAGTTTGCTGCTGAGTGGGGGAGTAAATAAGGCTGGATAACAGCTTCTGTCTGTGTGTCTCTTTCACTTTGTAAACAACGTGACTGAGGCTTGGGTGGGACCCTGCATCCCAAGGTTGAGGGGGTGTCTGTTGATTGGTGTAGACATTTCCTACCCAAGGACCGCCACCTGCTCCATTTAAAAACACACACACACACACAGATATTTACCAAGAAATGCATGCATGTGCAGAGGCACATTAACACAACTCACACGCACACGCTGATGTTGTACAGACAGACATTATCACTGACACACACACACACACACACACACACACACACACAGTCCTCTGGGGACAGGTGGCATAGACCATACATGGGTGACGCAGCCACCACAGAAGTGATTCTTTACTGCCACCATCCCTATCTGATTCTACAGGATAACCTTTGTAG
This sequence comes from Channa striata, assembly GCA_033026295.1. Lineage (NCBI taxonomy): Eukaryota > Metazoa > Chordata > Actinopteri > Anabantiformes > Channidae > Channa > Channa striata. Next base: position 19,238,979 of record CM065168.1, on the reverse strand, counting down.
AGCAAGGACAGAGAAAGACAGAGACACTGTCTGACAACATCAACTTCTCCTCGACGGCTGAGGTGAATAGGGGAGATTTTCAGTGCACCTGAGCACAGGGGCTGTTACCTAAAAAAAGGACTCCGTCTCTTTTTGGTTTTTAAGTGCAGTTAAGGTGTAAGATCACATTCTGTTTGATACCCTCACTTGTTTGTGTGTTCAGTCGAATGACATTTCAATGCAACGTGTGAGATGCAAAAACACACTGACTAAATAGATCATTGCAGTAGATGTAGCTTATACTAATACAAGCAGGCAACAATTTTTTTCCTTCCCACATCTCTCAAACAAGACAGTCTTGAGGCTGTCTCGTGTAAAGGGTAAGAAGGCCATTTTCAACATTTCAGACATTTAAATGGCCGAGGCTGAAAATTGAGTTTGTCGAAAGTGCATAATGGGAATCTGTTAGGGAGAAATGAGAATGGGCAGAAAGGAATGCCATTCAGGAGGAAAATATCACCTGTGGCATGACATTTGAATAAGAATTGAATGCATTATACAACTTCTGAATTATCTCAAACTTTGAATAAAAGAAATGTGACATGACCTAAACCCCTCTACACATGGCATACCTTTACATGATCAATACTTATATTGTACTTCACTGAAGCCTGAAATTATTGCACATGCTGTAAAAGGCCAAGATGTAACGGGAGGGGTTTGGAAGAACAAACATTTGAAAAAGAACAAATGTCAGTGAAATTTACATAATTTTAAATGAGCTAGAAGATTTCGTTCTGCAGTTTTCTTTTATAACTTCTCTGTTTTTATTTCCATATAACGCATATTCAGTCGGAATGAAACTATAAATTGGAGTATATTGATGAATTTAATCTCAGAAAAAAAAACATGGAGGAAATAGCATAATGACTGAATTAAAATACAACACAAGTCTTTATGATGATTGTGGAAGTAGTGAGTGTGCGCCTCAATGTGACAATAGTACATAATAGAACTGCCAGCAGCATTTATTTCATGCTGTGTTTAATTCTGGAGGAATAATGATAAAAGGAAACAATCAAAATGTGTGTGAACACAATAAACAGAGCGATGGAATGGGCTATTGCTCTCCCACAGGGAATGACTGAGCCCTAACTGGGGGGTGGCTGAATAAATCACACTCCAATCTACAGTACCTCATGACCTCCAGTACACCCACTAGCTTCTCCTCTGAACGGCCTCGCAGTGTTGTTCTGCACACACACCCGTGGTCTGTTGTTAATATCATTTTTTTGGAATAAAAGAGAAATGAGAAGAAAGACAGAAATATAGGAAAACGTCAGCAAATAAAATGAATTAAAAAATCAATTTGCTTTCTTTTTGTCTTCACTTTGCAGAGTGGAAATGGTAATAATCGTGGGCTTTTTTTTTTGCATTTTCTTCCCGTAATTTTTCCGGTGCAATTTTTGCAACGAAACCCTTGTGTTTACAGCTGATTATGGTGGTCAGCACCTTTTGGCAGCAGAAAACACGACTTTTGGCTGTGTCAGGACATAAAATCGACAGTGAAAGTGCATCTTTTAAAAGATGTGTATTTTTTGGGTAAAAATGGGAGCAAACTGAAAATAATGAGCCTTATCTGTGTAGTGCAGGTGAGCAGGTAAAAGTTCTTAAACTAAGTATGAGTACGATCCCGAATCCGACTGGCAATAGCTATTGTAATTTCCTAATTACAACTGTAATTCGTGTCACACCTGTGGGCTTCTTTGTGTGAATATTCTCATAGATGTAGCATTTGTATGTCACGCGTGCCTCAGCATCTCACGGTGCCATTACACGACCTGCACTTGTGTGTTGGTATGTGCGTGTGTTTGTACAGTATAGACAGGTGTTAATTTACACCGGCCTCGGTGTGCGTGTGCACATTTGCACATATGTATTTGTCTGTGTGTGTCTGTGTGTGTGTCTGTGCACTTACCTCCCCCATTTCTATGGAAATCAAACACGGCAGCAGCCACAAGTTTACACATTCCCCCTGTTTTGACGCCATTCAATCAACTGTGTGCATAATTACCCCGGTGCTGTATGGTAATCTATTGGGACCCAAATATTGCAGTTTGACAAATCCTTCATTTGTATTCAGTCTCTACACAAAGCATCAATCGTGCTTTAGCACACACACTGCCCACCAACCCCCACCCTTCCCCTTCACACACACACACACACACACCACGCCCCACCAACCACGCCCCCCCTCCTCACTCCCCAGAAACACAGAGCAATGTGGAACCGAAAGCTGGCTGATTAGAACAGCAAGACATGCTGGGATCTGGGTTTGTCATTAATATTTCCCTCTTCCAGATGGTGCCTCCTACAATGCAAAAAGATACCACCACTGGGCCAGAGACAGGGAGGGGTCTTGGTTTGGTGAGAAGGACAAATGAAAAGAAAAATAAATTAAACATTTTTCCCCGAAGATGGACAGCTGTTGGGCACTGCTTTTTATTTCACACACACCACTTTATTTATTTATTTATTAAATCTCACTGCTGCCCAAAATATAGATATCATGTGACAACTAAGTTACTCAAGTGAAATTTATCCATTTATATTACGCTCAACAATGAAAGAGAAGATGTCCATCTAACAGACTCCATGATTTGTCTTTTATGAAATTATGTGCACATCTCATTAACGCACACACGTGCCGCTACACAAATCCCTGCTACGAAAATCCCCACAATCCCACACTGCCTGGGGGTGACTGTTTGAACCAGTGACATTTTGAGCCTTATTACATGCTCACAACACAACACGGCACAACAAACAAGAAGAGCAATTCCAGTTTTCTCTCTCCCTCACTCTCCCTCTTCTGCCCCCTCACTGTCATTTTCTTTCGTCTTTCATTCTGTTTGGGATTGAGGATGAGGGCTGAGGAGGAGGGCGGAAGTAAACAAGGGTGGAGAGAGAAAGAGAGATTAGCACCAGCTAATAATCCCCTCTTTCGACACTTGCAGCTTCATATTTCCAAATTACACTGGAGTGCGAGAAAAAGGGCTTATAAAACATTAAACGTCCTCTGACTCCGTGGCGGTGTGCACATCCCGCCCCTCACAGCTCTGCCCTCAGGGCCTGCAGAGTTCTGTGGGATTTGCAGTGTTGGAGTAAACGAAAGCCATACATCACCCAGCTGATCAGGCCCTGGGAGAGAGGCCCGGGCCAATCATTTTGAGGTTAAACAATGTAATTTGGATCTTGTAAGTGCAATTTATTTTGCCCGTCAGACAGAGGCATTGAAACATTTTCTCCCCCCCTCTCTCCATTAGATAAAAGGAGGATGCTATTTGGGAGAAGGTGCAGGTCCCACAGAGGTGAGACATCAGTGGAGAAAAAAGTAGGAGATAAAGCAATGACCCACTATCACAGCTAAATATCTAAACTGTTCAGCTGATGATTATAAAGTATGTGACTATGTACATGCACTTTGTATTACCGGGAAACATATATGGTAATGCGTTTTTTTAATACTATTTACTAAAAGCCAAGTGTGAGGATGGGATAATGGTAAGTCAGACAAGTCGGATTATTCATCCAGGCCAGCAACAATAGAGGTGAATCTGGAGGTTTAGGTCTGAATGGCATATAGTATAGGATAGGAAAAAAAATACTTACTTTAATATGTTAACATGCTCACAATAAGCTGATATTTACCATGGTTACTATCTTAGTTTAGAGTTTTAGCATGTTAACTTTTGCTTAGCATTTAATTAGCGTTAAACACAGAATATGTCTGTGGCTCATGGGTGTCACAATTAGTCAGTATTCTCTGGCACCATCTGTCATGTCATTCATTCATAATCAGCCTTCCTGCCATTCCAACTCATTGCACAGCTCAAAGCAGGAACCAAATCCTCCTGCTTTGAGCTGTGCAAAGATGAAATAATTAAACTAATGACCAGAAAATAAACACATTGGTTCACTGAAATACAGAGGAGACTGTCAGGGTTTGAATGCCGAAGGTCTTTGAAAACGGAAATCTGTTTGTGAAAAAATCCAAGGTTTATTTTTAAATTTAGCTATGGTACATAAGTGAAATTGTTACTGCTATATTTGTATTTATAATATACTTTACTTAAATTTAAAACACATGGACAATGGGTCAATATTACCTTTAAATCTGAAAACATGGTCCTCCTCCTCAGTGCCATGGTAATAGCAGTAACTTTATCCAACTCCACCCATGTCTGGACACAACAAAAACAACTGATCTGGGCACAGCACATAGTTGTGAGTAGGTGAGGAATAGGTTAAAGTCAACTCATATCGCCAACTAGTCCTCCTATGTAAATGTACGTCATTTGTTCCTGCCACTGTGACTGACGCAGCCGTTGAAATAGCCCCTTCACCTAAGATGGCAGGCGTCTGTTGAAAACCTACCACTTTACGCACCAGGGGTCAAAATGGCGCATGGAGGCTAGTTTCACACTGCGGCTTTGTCTTAAAAAGTCACAGACCCTGAAATAAAACTGTGCAAACAGTCATTCGGTTTGAATTGGGCCAAAACGCAGGAGCGTTAGGTTATGAATAACAGCACACGGGTTTCTTCCAGTTATTCTGGTTTCCTCCCACAGTCCAAAGACGAGCATGTTAGGTTGGTTTGTGGCTCTTTGTGGCTGTTGGTGTAAATGTGAATGTGGATGGTCGTCTGTCTGTGTATGTATAAACTGGCGATGTGGCCAAAGGTTACTCTGCCTCTCACCCAATGGCAGCTGGAATAGACTCCTGGCCTCCATGACCCTGAACAGGATAAACGCTTACAGACATTGGATGGATGAATGGATGGATGTGACTTATTACAACAAACCAGGAAACTGTTGTTTTACACTGGACTCTAGTCTTTCGTGGGGAAGGTTATGTATTTGTGTTGGTTGTTTTTGCCCGCTCGCACAAAGAACCTACCTGGTCGCATTTTAAACGAGAACAGTCTTGGAAACTCTGTGGCATCAGATGCCAAAGAGATGGACAAAGCATCAGAAAGTGAGACCGCATGAAGCAAGATGGGTTAGCTATTCCAGACCCCCCTCCCTGCACATTACAGTTTCCCATCTGTGCAATCAAGCAGCCAGCATAAACTCCAGCAGCCAGCACTTACATGTTGCCAGGTTGTTTACCTGCACCCCTTGAAGTGACTTTTTTGTTACCTGCCGGCTTGTTGCTTACCTATATGGGCCCCTAGTCTCTGCATTTGATTTTTTAAATTAAATTTAATATGTATGAACTTTGCTACCTGGATGTGGTCATTGTGTTTGCCCCTGCTTGTTTTTGCCTTATTGTCTAAGCTGTCAAACATTTCTGCACTGGACACTGGACAGAGTTTGTCTTCCTCTGCTGCTATGTCTCTGTCCCTATTTACACATGCTGGAAACCTTAATGTAGACCTGTTGGTGCAAGTCAGCGGATCAACAAAGTTATTACAATTAACACAGTCATAAATGTTTGTACCAAATTGAATTCAAACCCATAAAGACTCATGGTGGTGCTAAAGTTAAAGTCCGGGGAACACCAAGTCACCGAGTGCGTTTACATGGACTAAAGTAACCAGGTTCCAGTGATTTGAACTGTCATGTAAACAGTAAAGCAGCTTTCTGAAATCGGGGGATTTCTGACAGAAAATGCAGAATTCTTCGTCTTCTTCTCTGCAATGCACACATATTACCAGGTGTCTGATCAGCACGTGTGTAATAAAAATGCTGCAGACAGGAACAAGCAGCTGAGTGGAAGGCTGAATGAAATGAGACATCATATATTTGCCTAAAGTCCAATGCTTCACTTAACACAAAGTTTATCAGTGAACTCTAACAAAGTCACTTTCCCCCATGGATTATTTTAAACTGAGAGAGGTACTGTTGTGGATCAGCTGTGTGTGTCTCCCTTTATTCCTTTCTCTCCCCCTGAAAATAACAGCCATCACTAATAAACAACCAACTTTTTCTAGATCTAAACATCTAGTGTGGCTAAAAGGCATGAGGTCAGTGTTCTGGTGGGGTTAAGTCTTTCCAGGAATCTACTGTGCATATGATCTTCACAGAGGTAGGTAATAAGCAAAGCTGCAGTCCACTGAATATTTCATTGTATTTCTGTTATACCCTGGATCTAAGTGTAGCACAGTTCTCACCATCGCCGTGTAACAGCTAAAGTTGACAAAAAGCTCATTGATTTTCCTTAAGGCTACAGAGTGACCTTGTTAAGAAAGGTCAGAAACTCGCTGATACTCCTGAATTTACATCCATGAGACAGTGGACATGGCTTTCTCGTTCTGCTCCTCATACTTTCCAATGTTTCAATGACCTTTTTCAAAGTTAAAGAATATACAAGTATTTATTTTATTGTAATCATAACCAAGCCATACTAGAGCTAATAAAATATCCCCCATTATCTCCGCAGAGACATTGCAGGTGGGATCAACAAGAATGGGATTACATACTCTCTAAATCACTGCAGGAGATTTGGTGACCACAAGACCCAAAGCCAGTTAGTGTCCCCTCCAGTGAGAGCTGTTATCCTCTCCTCATGAACATATATTTTGGTTATGTCTCTTAATGTGTGCTTAGGGTTGGTGCCGGTCAGAAAATCTCCCACAGTTTAGAGGATTAGAAGCTACAAAGTGCCGCTGGTGGAAAGAAAGAGCTAGCCATTTGAGTGATACAAGTGAATTAAGAGATTAAGATGGTTTAGAAAGACTGATTAAAAAACCACAGGGGTTTAGGAATGGAAAGACAAACCTTGAGATGGAATAAATCCCTTGTATTTTATCTTATACCCTGGCTATTAATGTGACTCATACTAAAACAAACACTCAAACCTTTCGGATTGTTTTGATTCTCTGGATTTAACACCATTAAGACGGAAAGAAGCACATAAATTACTTGGTCATGGTGGCTATCTACACTTATTTGCATTTGCAATCTTCTTAGTCATTATAAACATGTGGAAAGTTACCAAAATGGAAATTTTTAAGAGATGTTATACTTAATAACTGCCACAGTTGTAATATTTTGTTTATAATAATGTTGTAATAAATATTGTGTGTTACACATGTTTGAGGAATATTTGCAATTGTCAATTAAAAATTAAAACTTGTCTACAGTACTTCTTGGAGGGAACTATCTTAGAATGCAGATTCAATGAATTGAAGTTCAGTGCAAACTATGTGATACCATATTGTGAAACTAACCTCAACAATTCAGCAGCTCCTATGCTCTCATACAACCAGAATGATTTGTTGATATAGTCCCCCAGTGTAGGGAAGCGGTTGTTAAAATTGCCCCCCTTTCTGAACAAACCCTGTAATGCTTTAGTTTATAACAAAATACCAACAGAACTATTGGATCCTTATTATTAGCATCTTAACCTTGTTACTGTAAGTTTGGATACATGCATTGTGATGAACTAAATGTAAATGGATTGATGAAAGTAAAAATGTGAGTCTAAAAATTCACATGAAAAAATTCACATGACCAGTCACAGGTTTGAAAATTAATTATTCGTTATGAAACTGGTTATCAACACATTGAAATTTCAGGTGCTTGTGTGTAATTGACTAGCTACTAGTTTTAATAGAAGCGATATTATTATCTATCTATTATAATGAAAACCACGTGGCGGCGGGGTCTGTATTTGGCACATGCACCAAAGTCCTCGACAAAGCAAACAGCAACTTGTCACAGTTTCCCATCTATAGTCACAATCCCACGGCGAAACGTTAATACGAAAAGCAACTGTAAACTTTAGCCAAAGCTATACTGGCAGAGATTATTCTGGAACCAATCGATGCAAAGGTAGCCTGCCAGGCGCTGCAGCTGTGTCCTCGGAAAAGTGTTGAGGAGAAGAAGAACAAACGGAATGAATAAGAAAATGAAAAAAGGAGAACAGATAGGGGGGAGATAGAAAGTGCTGGCCACTGCAAAGTCTCCAAACAAAGAGGATATGTGAGGCGTGTACCTCAAGCCTTTTTCCCTTACAAGAAGAGCCAGTAAGCACTTTTCTCTGCGCTGAAAAGCTAGCTCTCGCTCTTCGTGTCACATCAGCAGTTTTTTAGCGGAGCTCACAAGCACCATATCCAGGTGAGGGGTGTATGTTAAGGATTTCTTCCTTTCCCCTATCAGTCTCTTTCACTCTTACACTCTTCTTCCTCATCCCGGCCCCGCCGCTCTGCCTCTCTCATCTTCTGCCAATATGTCTCTCCCTCGTTCTCCCCATCTCCTCCGTGCACTTTACAATTCTCTTTCTGTCTCCCTCAAGATGTTTCAAAGCCCCTATCACTCCTTTCAGTCTCTCCATCGCCCTTTTATTCACTTTCTTTCTCCCGAACTCTCTCGTTCCTCCTGTGTGAGCTGATTCCTTTATATTTGAAGTCTTCATTTGTTCTTTGTCCTCTCATGGCATCCAATTAGCATCTGTGGCAGTTACGTTTTATCAAATGCTAGTAATCTTTTGGTGTCTTTTATTGTCGTTTTGGTTATAAATCAGTTAAAACGTCTTTTAGTAACGTGATGCAAAATGACAAAAAAACTAAAGGCGAAGATTTTAGATTTTATGTATCTTTCGGCAGTCCATTTTCGGCATTTAATGGGTAATCACATGGTGGAAATCTTGTTTACTGATGAAGGACAAACAGAAGATGTGCAAATGACTTGAAGCGCACACGCACACACACTGGAAGCAGGGAGGCGAGCACACACCCACACACATACATGCAGAGGTCCCTGGGTGGTTAAATAGCAAAGCTATTCATGCGACTGGAACACCCCCGACTGCGAACACCACTTTCCCTAGAAAGTGAAGCTGGGGCACAAATCACATTTTCTGCACAATTAAAGCAGGGCTGCGGCTAAGTGTATCAGAGCCTTGCTCTCCGCAGGAGCTCAGGGAGTCAGCGGGCCTGTCCCCTCTCCCCCCCCCCATAATGGCAATGTGATGAAGATGGTTTCTCTGTAATTAGTTTCTGAAAGTTCTCATTGAGTGACTGAGGCCACAGACCGAGTAGCAGAGAAAAGGCCACTTTGTTCTGCAACCCTGCACTTAAAGCACAGGCCTTCTTTGAAGGGAGGCTGATGACGAATCATTTTTGACAGTTGTGTCTGTAAAAATTTTACTTTCAGTATTTTAATCAAAAACGCCATTCTTTGATAAGAAAATCTGTCACAGGGTTATTTGAAGTCTTCAGTTCACTTTGTGTGGTGTCTTTTTAACGCAACCAAATGCACCACACCCTTGGAGCTATGTGTGGCAGTGAAACACAAGTATCATAAATAGAAACATTAATAACCCAACATAAACAATATCCATCTGAGGGAAAATGTGCATAGCGCGACAGTCTATGGAGTGGTGAAGGAATGTGAGTCCTAAATCTCTAAACTAAGTGGGAATTTATCCTGTTCACGTTTGCATGGGGCTTGAGCCTATGACAACTCTAACTAGGGGAGAGGCAGTGCACACCCTGGACAACCATTCACACTCAAGTTCACACCCACAGGCACTGCAGAATCAATAATTAAGATATTGTAACATTTATGTCTTTAGACTGTGGGAGGAAATCAGAGCACCTGGAGGAAACCCACGAAAGCAGGTGGATTCAAACGCCTTTAAGTTGACAGGTGACAATATGGTCAAAGGTAGTTACACTATAGAAGCCCATCATCCATCTACTCCACAAAAGTGAGATGTTCATGACTTCTACATTTCAGTAATTTAACACATATTTAAAAGTTTTCGGTGACTCTATTTGAGGCTAAAGTGCAATCATAGGAAAGAAGCCCATAATCAGTCAGCTAAATAGCCCAGGTTTCTAAAACGAGTCTTGATGCTGATGGTGGTGAATGGATAGTTGTGAGAAGCCACAGACAGGGAGATAAAGGAGCAGATGATGGGACTGTGATTGGGGATTGTCTGTCGTGTGGGTAGGACGGACACGGCAGAATGTTTCAGGTTTACATGATTTGGTAATGTAAATCAAATGGGTAACACATTTCGAATTTGCGGTGATAGAAAGTCAGGGCGTGACTCAGTCCAAAAATAGCAGAACATCTGAAGTAGACCAGTCATCCCGGTGTAAATTACAATTTTACTAATACATTACAATTACAATTACAAGCCATATTTTTATTTGCATGGACAAGTTCAAAAGTTTCATGCTATACTGTAATTTATCCCCCCCCCACACACACATACAAACACACACAGACACACACAAAATTGGAGTTTGAAATGTGCAAATGCTATGAACTCCTCAAAGCGCCATCACTATCTGCATTCAATTGGGCTTTGTTTGATGTCAACTCCTTTGCTGACTTTACAGAAACGGTCTCTTAGTGGAAAGGTTCAAAGAGACACACACAAAACATCAGACAACATGCCCAGATGAACACAGTCACACACCATGTGCTGCTGGCTGTTCTGGTGCCAGTGCCGCCAGCTGCTGCATAAAGGTCCTGTACTGCCAACTGGCTGATGAAGGACCAATGACGTGACCACCAACAGCATGCATGGTGAGTGTGAGTTACCAAGATGATTAAGGTAGCATCACGCTTTCTAAGCGAGCATATTTCCAGTCTGATTCAAAAAGCTGGACTACTGATGCCATTGTTGGAGAAACAGTTACAGTGCATATTTTTATTGGCAGCAAAAAGCACAAGATGTACTGTAGCTGAGATATTATTGCTCATATTATCTCTTACTGAAATTTGTTAAGGCGCAAAACAAATAAAAAAAAAAAGAAAAAAACTTTTATAATGAGCTTTATATGTTGCCCGAATAAAGCAAGCAGATTGCAGTTAGGTACCTGCAGCCCAAGATTAAACCTGACAAGTGTGATGAGTGACTGGTTTAGGATGAGTGACTGGTTTTGGGAGTATGTCCCAAATGTCTGACCCTTACAGTAAGGTGAGTTCAGTAATGCTGTGGGAGGCATTTTGCTGGCATGGTTCGGGTCCAATTGCCCACTTAGAGGGAAAGGTCAGAGCAAATCAATATAAATTGCTCTGAGTGATTACATTTATCCTACGATGAAAACATTTCAACCTTGATTGGAGTGTTGTCCTCAAAGATGATAATTCCCCCCTGTCCAAGAGACATAAATGGTCCCTGAATGTTTTGCTTTATACAAAAACCTTGAACGGCTCTGGGATGTTCTGGAGTGACAGCTGCATCTCAACCCAGGCCCCCAAAAAGCTAAATAGCTACCTGACAACATCTTTATCACAAACGTGATGCGGTGTTGCATTTTCAAGATTTTTTATTAATATTAAATTCAGGATTCTGCTGGCAGAATTGCTTGGTGTATTGCCCGACAATTACCACGTTTATGATAATGCTAGTAACTCATATTCACTGCGACAGAACAGCAGACCTTGGCATCTTGGTAGGAGATGGCATTTGTGCACTCTCCTACCCCTCCGACCAATGCAGGATGCTTCAAAAACACAAACCCCACCTGATCCAGCTGGCTTTTACGAAGGACTTGAGAGGTATGTGTGTAGTTATTGTATGACTTTTTTTTGTAATTTTCAACTAATATAATCCAGATAAACAAAGCACAATTGCAACTGCTGGCTTTCTTCAAGAAGAAGAAATTTCTCAAAGTGTTTGTGGACAACAAGTAATGTCAATAAGTAACTTATATAATTGTATAAGTCAATATAAAACACTATTAACATTGAAGTTGCACAAATATTAGTTAATATTGCCAATTAATAGCATGATTTAATTCGGGAATGGCTGATTATTATTCAGTTGTTTCTTTGCAGTTTCTTTTACAGACTTTGCTCTTATTAAATTAAATGTCCACAGTGCCAATATAGTGACATGGCTTCAGACAGAAATATGAAACCATGGAATCGTGCTGGTATTTATCAACTGCTTCACTCATTCAACCTGTGCATGCTGCACTTCACATCAAAATACAAAAACAGGCAAAAGCTATTTTGAATGCCAGGAAACTGCGGGATGCTGGACATTATCAGCAGATGTAATGTCTGCAGCAGGATCTCATTCCTGAACTTGCTTTCTTGTTCCCACTACACGGTGAGTTCACCAATGAGCAGACATAACTATTCTCATGTGACTTGAAGTGATTAGTTTTGTGTTGCTTAAATATTTTTATGTGTGAAAGGAAACTGAACTAAAGGGAAAAACAGACAGAGTTTACAAGCTGGTTCACTGGCACAGACCAGAACAAACTGCTCAGGTTCTGTGTTGCTGTAAGTTGTTCTGCTGTTGAGGCGTAGTGACCAAACAACATTTACTGTACATTATGTACAGAGTAAAGTAAAACACTGAATCTTCTGGCAAAGATAGCTTCATACATACCATTGGATTTGAAGACCCCTTGGGATGGAGTGCTACAGGTGGTAACAGCCGAGATGAAAAGGCAACAGAGGGTTAAGGCCGGACCAAGTAATCAGCTGGTAGCAGAAGCGGAATGCATTGGTGTGATTATTTCCTTCACGGAACCCTCTTGAAGCAACAGAAGCAGATATTTGCTGCCAAGTAAGAGCATTGGCAGCAGTTTTCTATAGTGGATAAGATGGTGAAACGGTGGATGTTTGCCTCAGAGAGACAGCTGGCCACACAAGCAGCCGATGCGGGAAAATAAACAGAGCACTGATTAGCGATTGGCTCCTGTGCGGGTAAAAGAGACTGAGTGGACAGTTTTAAGCCGAATGAACGATGCAAACCGAGTGGGAGCTGCCTCCTAAACTGACTAACAAAGAGCGAAACTGAACAATTTATGAACACAAGCCAAGAGGTGCAGTTTAACAAATTAGATAATGAAAGATTATGTGCAAAAGATTTAAGGAAGAAGTCTTGCTGATTGAACTTCCTTGAAGTCCATAAAGTGATGCTGTTTTTCACTGCAATATCCCCTATAGGCTTTGGAATCAATAGAACAGCGGTTTATACTGGCCTCTCGCTCCTGGCAGATAAATGTACTCATTATTTAATTCAGCCGATTTCCTGAGTAAATGCAAATACTGTGATCTTTGAGCCCCCCGAAAAACTGATCATGGATCATTTATGACACATCAAATATTCATAAATACACTTTAATATTAGAATACCGCGAAAAAGGGAAGCAGGAAATATTGAAGGGGATCTATACAAATTTAAGGGACATTTAAAATGTTTTTTGCAGCCATAATGGTTACCGTAAATTCTGGACTATAGAGCGCACCTAAATTTAGGCCGCACCCGCTAAAATTTAAAAGAAATATATATTTTGTCACATATAAACCGCATCGGACTATAAGCCGCCAATATCCAAGGTCATTTTGTTTTACCGGCATTACGGTAAAGAGTGCGTTTACGTGTATGTGTGGCTGGTATAACACATGTCGAATGTACAGAGCCGACAAAAACGTCCTTGTTATAAATAAACGGCTTGTTCCATAGCCAAAGGAGAAGACGTTTCTTATTCTTCACGAATTACGCAGGAGTTGCTGCGCTCAACAAAAGAACCATAAGTCTTTATTCATACACGCGCAACTGCGCAACTATTAAAAAGTCGCTTCATTCTCCCGTGCACTGAAACCACAAATCGCTATTCATCTTCCTCCTGAGCATTGAAACCACTGTCACACTCGATTTCCTTCACGGATAGCCAGATCGATGGCTTCACATTAAAAGCTGCATCATAGGAATTTCTTCGCGTGTTTTCCATTATGAGGGGGTGAGGGTGTAAAAATATTACCGTATTTTGCTGTTGTGCGTCTTGGGTTGCATGCGCTAAGAATAAAAACTGACTTTCATCTACAGCGCCCATCTGAGGCCGTTTTTTGAAAAGCCATAATGGTTCAAAACGTCGGAAAAATTTGGTCCGAAAAAAGGTAATTTTTTGCTTTCATCAGACTCCCATGATGAAACCCGGCTTTGTGTGAGAGATATAGTTACCACCAAGAATGCATGGTTGAAAGCTGCACCAATGTATGCCTGAGTCCTATTCGCTTTTCAATATGACATCTGTGAAGGGGGAGATTAGAGCATGAATCACAAATACTTCCTGCTGCCGCCTGGGATAGCCCTGAGGAAAATGCGTGTGACCCAAGCATGAGGAATTCTCAGGAGCTGTCAGCCGAGATCAAACTCATTTGCAGACCACAAGCTTCGGTGTGCAAACACGTATCATATAGGACACAGTCTCTGAGATTGGATTGTTACTTCTTCTTGTCTTCTTATCCTCTCAGCATGGATTTTGAATTCACATTCATGCAAGAAACAGCACACACGCAAACACATTGACAGCGAAAACTTTAAAGCTCATGCCAAACATTTTAGTGCATAAACGGTTTTCCATTGTGCTTGCTCTAGACGTTGGAGGAGATAAAGTGTATTTTAAAAAAACTGTTGTGTATTTTTTCATGTTATTTTCTTCTCACTATGCCCTCGTGAAGAACGTTCAAACCATAAAAGAATAAAATAACCACGTTTGTATTCCTGCTTGTTTGGATGGCCTCCACATCTATTTAAAACTCACTCTTCGGCAATATTAGCTGCAACCTCAGTGACCTAAGAACCACACACACACACACACACACATGTGCACACACATTCCTCTTTTATCCTCAAGGACAAACAAAGAAACTGGACTGTGTCAATTTACATATAATATGTGCCTCTGTGTTTGTGCCTTATAGCTCCACTTGGCCTCTGTGGATGTGTTTGCATGGGACCATAGGCCTCCATGCACCGCAGGGAAGCTGTAGCTTCTAACCTCTTTATTTTTTAATATTCTCTGATCTCTACTGGGCTAAATCATGTCCTGCATCCACCTATCCTGAGCGCAGACAGCAGCTACAAGGCAGGTCTGCCCAGAGAGGATACACACAACACACAACCATGATGGACGGTGTCATAAAGTTGTGACTGAGGCCGTTCTTCTCTGTAACTAGGCCTGGAGTTGTGGGGGTGAGGAGAATGTATGTGTCTTATGAAACCGGGGCGGCCACATGTTGAGCGCGGCCGAGAGCGGAGGAAGAGTGGAGCTCGTAGAGCCGCCGGGTTCGGTGATAATCTCAACACACACTGAGCCCAAAGCGTGAAGCTGGTGGCCCTGGGTTTGTGCTGCTGCTGTGCCTGTCACGTTTCCGCCACCTCCCAGCAGAAATAACCAGCGCTGGCAGAACTGGTGGCCGGATGCAAGGAGGTGCCATGGGCTATAACAGCAGATATATCGCTTATGAGATCAGATGTCTGCAGGGCTAGAGGAGCCATGAGAGACTGTGAATGAGAGAGAGAGAGATGAGAGAGAGAGAGAGAGACACACAGCATTCACATCAGGAGGAAATTGCTTTGCTGCCACCAGCCCTTCAGTGGTAAACACAGTGAGTTAGAGCGTGTGGCAGAGAGTGGGTATAATTGTCTTGACATGGACATTGTTTCGATGGACAGAGAGAGTGAGGAGCGAGAAAGGAAGAACGTGGGGGTAGGAGTTTGGGGGGTTGAAGTATGGATTCAGGAAATTGGCATGGCATTCACACAGTGCCTGGGTAAAAGTGGCTCTATGGCAAGGGGAGAAAATTGTTTATCAAGCTTTCCATCCCCGAATCTAAACTGCACAGTGAGGGTTGGGAGGAAGGAGCGGATGGGAGAGAAAGAGAGAAAATTGGATGGGAAAGTGTCTTGGGGAGATGGAGTTGAATAAGGAGGCAGCGAGTGGAATATATGGATTAGAAATCAGATATAGCCCAGAAATGGACTGTGAATCTACTACAGCCTATAGGCTAAAACTACACCGGCGGAGGACTATTTCTTCCCCTCCTACTTCACAACCTATGGTTATGCACATAACATTATACACTCTCATAATAATTGCTACTATAATTCACAAGCTCAACCATTCAGGCTGAATTTATGGCACCATCATTTGCGGTTACATAAAATGACATTGTATAAAAATGCAATTGTGCAGTAGAGGGGCCATTTTGCAATGTGAGAGCCACATTACCTAGGTGACAAACAATGCTTCTCTGTGGCACTGAGGCTGATAGATAAACTGGAAATAAAGTCGATTTTATCATATTCAACAGGAAAAAGTCACGAAATATTCAGTGTTAATGATTCAATGCTGATTATATTATATCTTGTATTATATTTGTATAATGCAGCCCATACTGCATATATCACACATATATATTTATACCACTCAGTATGCTCACACATGCATTTCAATTTGAGTTTATTGACCAATTACTGTATAGAGATAGTGTATTAACTGTACCATATAATGGTATTGGAAGAAAACACACTTCGCTTTACCTTTTTACAGCAAGAATTTGCAAATTATTCCAGGCCTCATGGAGAACACATGCTGACATGTGACTGCATGTGTAGCCTGGATCTGCTTTTTTCTCGCTTCCCGCTCCCATCCAGCCAGTCAGTGAAAACACAAATGGCCACGTCCCAACTCTGACTGTCTTGGGGGATGGTGGTGGGGGGATTGGCTAACTAACCTTAGCACTCAGTGTGCTGGATTCCCCTTTAGCTGTCGCACTGGGCTGTGGGGGCTGTGGGGAGATAATCCTGGGCCCTGCTGAGTGGAGCAGGCATCAGACACATGGGGAGGAGTGGATTACCCCGACTGGTAGAGATATAGCAACAAGCTGGAGGGTTGGGGGGACTTTGGCCCAGATAAGAGCACAGAAGTAAGAGCAGGGCTACAGGAAGGGATAAGACAGAGGAAGAGGAGGAGTCTGGTGCTGAGGTAGCAAGCAGAACGTTGGAGATGAGGAATGGATTTAGTGAGACTCGGTGTAAAATATGCACATTTTCAGTTTGAAGATGCACTGTGGAATTTTTCAGTGCAATTGTCTCCATAGTTATTTCTAGCATTAATACTGTTTTGTAGACCTGAACGAGATTATATTGTTATCAAAAAGTAAAACCCATTTGCCCAATGTTTTCGCGTTGCTTCTGTTGCTCTTTTTTTTCCTCTCTCCACTTTCCACTCACCCCAGTAGATGGCTGCCACCCCGAGCCTGGTTCTGCCGGAGGTTTCTTCCGTTAAAGGGAGTTTTTCCACTGTTGCCTCTAGCTGCTCAAGAGGGATTTGTTGGGTTTTCTCTAAAAGTCTGTACAGTCTTGACTTTTATATGTAAAGTGCCACGATTTGACATTATTGCGAGTTGGTGCTATATAAATAAAGTTCCAAAAAAATAGAATTCAAATTCAAATTATTTTAAACCTTTCTTTAACTCACCTCAGCTGATGCTTTGGTCATTTGAGCTGTGCAGCCTCTAGTTAATGCACGAAGAAAAATAGTGACACTGTGAGTGACAGCAATAGTAAAAATACTACACACTAAGTCTTTAAACAGTGGAACTCAGAAATGCACCATTCTATTTTTGTATCTTACTGTTAATATTTTTTAAGGCATTCATAGCAATCCAAATATTTATCAAATCATTTCTGTGAAAAGTGTTACAATGTGACTCATTGATTTACTTTGCATTACTGGTGTGAAAAAATGGCCTTTAAATGGCATCTCTATATGACAGGTAGGTACTGGTATTACTAATATCACTTGTACCACTTTTATACCTTCATTATTTTCCTTCATTATAATCCACAACCCCCTAAAGTCACACACACACACACACACACATTTCTTTAATGTCTCATTTCTTCTGCTGTTACTTTATAATTAGTGAGTCCTTTATAACAGTACCATTAGTCCTGTGAAAAGCATCGAGAGCTATTCTTTACCAGAGCTACGTGTCTTTTAGTGTCTCTTGAACTCCAGACCCCAGGAAGCAGCATTTAAATTCTATTCATAAAGCTATGATTCATTGTCTAGTTATCACTAATGCTACCTTCAGGCATTCAAAAGACTGAGCCATAAATGTTCAAAAATACTGGAAAAATGGATCAGTAGTGTACAGTACTTAGGCTGAAATTAGAGTGTGTAGAGTAGTAAATTTAGTTTTCCGTGATTTTCCAACCTACTGACAAGGTTGCTGACAAAAAAAAATCACAAAATGTTCGTTCCTTTTGAATTTAAAAAGACATGGACAGACAGTGAAGAGTTAACCTGAGACCTTCTCTCCTCTCTGCCTCATTGATCTGTTCACACTAATTAAAACATAACCAGAACTATTTACCAAAGCCAACAAATGTGACCTTCCTTGCATGAGAAGACCATGACAATGGAGTACACTAAAACACACTGCATGTGTGTGTGTGTGTGTGTGAGAAAGAGAGAGAGAGAGAAAAAAGGAAACGGCTGGGGTTCAGGAGGTATAGTGGTCATCCACCAATCGCAGCGTCTGTGGTTTGATTCCCTCTTGACGTACTGTATGTCAACGTATCCTTGGGCAAATTACTGAACCTAGAATTGCTCCTTGTGGGTCAGACATGAATTGGTGAATGAGAAGAAATGTGAAGCACTGGACACCAATAAGGTAGAGAAGGACTATATAGGTGTAGACCATTTACCATTTATCATTTAACTGGACGTAGCAGTTCCTAAAGAAACTGCAGATGGGTGGAGGTTTTCACTTATATGCTGAACTAGCTGCCCGCTTTTACCTGGGTTTGATCTGTACACCTTTGGTTGATCTGACCAAAGTATCAGGCTCCGAGCCTCCACAGACAAATGGAACAGCCTGAATTTACTTTTTACAAATTATTTTAAACTTAGACTTCTCAAAAAAAAAAACATGACTGTACAGACAAACACATGTCACAAGTTGACATAGTTGAAAGAAATGATTATTTTCTAACTGCAGTGTTTATTTTGCCAGTTTCTTCTGTTTTCATAAGTTAACAAAAAATAAATAAATTGACGTAAGTTGTAAACCCATGTTGAAGGGAAAGCAACAAGCTTAAAGACAAATGTAAAGCAGAAATTAGTCATCAGAAAAGTACATAAACATGACATGTTTATCTACTGAGTGCAACAGCAGCTTTAAAGATCTGTACAGATAAATATGTACACAATCAGAGAATAACTTCAGAGCGGAATCTCTTTGACAAACATGGTGGGAAAAAAATAGTTTAAAGACAGAGAGAAAAACATAGTGCTACCTCCCACAGTTTGTTAGTGTCCAGCCTGAATGAGCTTGTTTGTCTGTGTCATAGAGCATGTTGATGTCCAAACACAATTTAAACAGAGACACAGCTCCACTGGGTGACAAATTTCTTCATTTCAAAATATGCTGTTGATATATTTTTGACAAAGGTTGCCCACACATGTTTTGACTCAGCTCTTCCTTGTTCCACGTCCAGTCAACTGTGTAAGAACTCTGGTGCATTTACAGCAATTCCCATCAGTTTGGACAACATGTGCACTGTGCTGACCGTGTTTACAATGAAAAAGTATGTCATCTACTGGATTGGTAAAGCCTGCATGATTTTGTAGTTTTTTTGAGCAAAAATTAAGGTCAGTGGCACAGATGAACAAGCTAATCCAGGCTGCTGGCTGACAACTGACTAAGTGAGTAAAAATATGTTAGTATTAGTAGCACAATTATGGACAAATTTATTCAGTTAGAAAATGATGGAAGTTATCGCTTGAAAGCACAAGGTGTTGTTTATGCTTTTTGTGTCCCATATGTGGGTCTTTAATCCTGCACCACGACTGTTACTGCACATCTGGGCGATGGATTACTAACCAAAACGCCCACTCTGTATTATATTTATAGAATCATAAATCTATAGTCAGCTGGATTAGTTTATGTGTAAAGCCCCTACATGCGCTCATCTATTACTTCCCCTCTTCAGTAACTCTTCGATCAGTTATGGAAAGTGAAAGTGAAAAGGGAAGCAGGGAGCGACTTAGACAAATAAAATGCAACCGATAGCTCATCTGGTGATGCTCACCCAGGGGCGTCTGCTAGCCAAGGTAAAATCCCCATACCATGAGGTGTCATGATCAATAATGCAGTGGCGTGGATATGAGGGATGCTGCTCAAAGGCGTTTGCTTATCTCAGATGCCAGTTACTGCTTTCATCCCAGGGACATGCCGCGTGCACGTGTGCATGGAAGCGTGTGTGTGGGGAGGTCGAGAGAATGCTGTATTTACACACTTAACATCATGTGTTATTTATTTCACACCTTGATGTTTTCATCTATCCCGTGCCTCTGAGGAAATCAGCACTCATAGAGCAAGAATCAACACAGGACTTTTAAGTCACTCATGCAACTGCATTTTTTAAAATCTGTTATTCTATTTACAGTCTCGAACTAAAAGTTTGCTCAAATAAGTTTTTAACTTTGCTCAGACAGGAAATAAATGAGGATATGTACAAAACAGTCCTTCAGCAGCCATCATTTGAAACCTAGGTCATATTTGTGCAACTTTGGCAGGGATTCCTACCAGTTACACGTGCTGCTGTCTCATCTGTTCGATCTGGATGTGCAGTGACACAGATAGTCAATGCAGTGGTGCCTGGGCAAGCAAATGAGCGGTGTAACTATCTGACAGGTTGTGAACAAATTCACAGATCTGCCATGTCATCTACAGTCAGTTATATGGAGACAAAATTAGGACAAAATCGCCCAAAAATGTCACTACACTCATCCATGTCCCCTTAAAACATGCAGCCACAGTATGTGTTTAGGTTTAAATAGAAGAGCAGCTTTATGTGCAAATTTGCATTTTTAACATTTGCTAAAAAGTGGTTTACAAGATTTAGCCTCGCCAGCACTGACTAGATTTTTTGTTAAATTGTTGAAATGTAGTGACTAAAAAGGTATTTTAACCACAGACCAATAGAAAAGGTGAACCAGTGTGTCTAAAAACATTAGGTTCAAAGATGTTGAGAAAGATTTTTTGTAGTTCCCCTCTAGTCAAAGCAAGAATAAACGTGGCTCCACCAACAATTTCTCTGTGCTTGTTTGTGAATCATACAGGGAAACAAATCACCTGGACAGCCGCTGAGTGAAGTGGCACAGGAGCAATCAAAGAACAGATGCATTTTCAGCAGAGTGAAAAAATTGCTATTGTGGAGATTGTACCACTGTATAAGTTGCCAGTATGGAGGTGGAAAGACATTATGGCTGTACGTGTATATAGACATCGAGTAACAATGTCTAATCACGAATGTTTCTTATTTCATGGATAATAATTAGGTTGCTATCCAAGAATGTGTTGATCGCGTGTTGGCAGTTCAAGTCACGTAGAACACTAAAACACAAAAGTTGTGCTATTCTATATTCATTAGCCATTATGCTTCATTTTTAATCTCAGTGAATCAGTTTGAAATACATAAAATAAATTACATGTTGGCTCACAAACACTCAGGAGTGTAGTGGAGTGTAAACTCATGCACAAACACTTTAATATCACAGCAGAAGTTGAAATCATTTGTGCACATTGTTCGTGCAACATTTTGCAGAAACTGGTGCAAAAGTCAAATGTTTTTGTTATTATTATTATCGATCTAGTGCATATTAAAAGAAACAAAAACAACACTGTTAGACACTGAACACCAAGGACCAAGTCGGGACCTTTGGCAGCAGCTTACCCACGACTGGCGTATGAGTGTGTGCGTGCATGTGGGTGAATGAACGGCATAAAGTGCTTTGTGAAGCACTCTGCACTGCTCTCAGGCACCATCTAAGTGCAGTCCATTTACCATCGACTTGTTAGGAGAACCCACCAATCAGGAAGTTAAGGAAAACGTTTCACATTATTTTAATCGGTGTGGATTATTTTCTTTTTTAGTTCCTAAGAAGAACGTCCATACGGACTACGGAGTTTCAGCGCAGACTGACACTTGTCTTTTTAATACCTTTATGCTTTGTTGGCCACAGGCAGAGCAGCGCGCAGGAAAAAGTACATTAAAAGCCCATTTACGCCGAGTATTACCTTGTGGTCTGTATGTGGCTGTGTCATCTACATAATGACATCCGTTATCCAGATAACATTTTAAGATTTCTAGGTGATGATCACATGTTAATATTACCCTGCAAACGAGGCCCACACAAGGATTTTCCAGCGGCTGTAGGTCTCGGACAGCTGCAGGAATTTGGGTTGAAACTGACTTTTTTCTAACTATGGGGATGGTGGTTCATGATGGATTGTACGTTTCATCGTTTTCACTCATATTTAATTTGTGAAATAAATTAAGAGTCAAAAACTTACAGAGCAGCATTAACTTTGTATAACCTTAATTAACCCAGGTTTTTTCTGCAGCCTCCTCCAGCCTCTAGCCTCGTAAGCTCAGTGATCCAGTCATGGCTTTGAAGGTTCTTAGCTGTGATGCAGTGTTAGTGAGATGCAGCACGGCACAGATGTTGCTGCACTAAATAGGTTTAGGTTCTGTGTCGATATCCGAGAGGTCTTGAATTGACTGAAGACAAATATTTATTTTGAATTCACTGCCTTCCCTGGTTACTGCTTGACTTGTTTCTTTTTTCAGAAGTTCCAGCCGTGGTTATTGACAGATAAATGACGCCTTTTACTTGAGGTAAGTGACAGTAGCAGCACTGATTTTGCTTTTGTCCTTAGAGGACTGTCATCTGTTTTGTTAAGCAGGTGTTATTGTGTGTGTGTGTGTGTGTGTGTGTGTGTTTGCACCTGAGATACATTTTTTCAGTGAAACATAAAAGATTTTTTAGATAGCATTTGATTTCTTTTAGGTTCTTCAATACTCAATATCCTCTTTATACTGGAAATAGATTCCAGCAATGAATTGTCCCTTAAAAAACTGAAATTTTTAATTGCACTGCACATTATATTTTTTGACTATGTTCACACTCTTAACATCAAACCATTCGACTTGTATTTGATGCGATGCATTTTTGCTATAACAAGACAGATTAGCATGTACTGTACTGCATATCATTTACACAATAGCTGATAAAGTTTTATATATTCATTGAAATTTTTATTCATTTTATGTTTTGCACTGCTTGAACTGAATAAAAAAGAGGAAGGCAAGGCACAAAGACAGTTGACGTGGGGAGAGAAATGAAAGGATGCACGAACTCCGAGGGGGAAGAAGAGAGATGACAGATACACTTCAATAAATCACGGCACCTGTAGGCCTTGTTGCTGCTGCTGCTCAGTGTTTACATCGCTGATTCATTTAGAGTTATGTACTCATGTCAAAGTGTACCATTTTTCCGTGGACTAAAAAAATTAGCCTCCAAAACAACCTACTACCGTACAGTTTTGACACTGTGTCCCAACAATATCTCTGTCTTCTGAAGCAGTTTTCTCACAGCGCGGTTCTTGTAGAAAGCGGAGCAATACACCTGAAATTGGATTTTCACAAACGTAGGTGGCTTGTCTGCAATTTACGTACACTGACATCCATACAGCGAGACTGCCACTGTTCAAAAAACCAACCTGGATCAGCAAAGTAAAAGCTCTTTTGGGTAATTCTCCTCTTGGACCAGTTCCCTGCAGCTCTCCTCCTGCCTCCTGCCTCCTCCCTCCTCCCTCACCTCTCGCTGAACTGGTTAATCACATCTCTTAAAGCCAGGCCCAATGAGCCCAGCAGACAGCCTCTGGGGTCCCACAGCTCAGAGAATACACACAGGTCTTCTTGTTGCACGGCTTGTGTGGTAAAGTGTTTGGTACATGCATGAGTGTGTAGAGAGGTGTGTGTTTCTGTGTGCATCAGCTTTTTGTGTATATATATATATATATATGTTGAAAAGCTGTGGACAGAACGTACGTCTGCATGTCATGTTTTGTTTGCTTTGGCTGGTGAATACCCTTACACACTGCCACACATGCGTTCTCACAAGCATTTACGCACACAAACACACGCACATGAATTTATTGCATCCCCTTGGCAATATTTGGTGAATCAAAACCAAGGTCAAACAGAGTTCAGTGCACGCACACACCCGATGGACTCACAGACACACACATTTCTTGTCTATTATTTCCATATTTCTATTTGGTTTAAGAGTTTGCAGCCCCTGCAGTCAAATTTCTTAGATCCTTTTCAGCCACTGAGAATGGAGCTTTTACTCTGCTAACTATATTTGGTATTCAAAGAAATTCATTGAGTGGAGATGGCTTCTCAACTAATGCTCACAAGCAACACAAACACAAAGGATATAAAATATTCATGCAGCTAAAACAAGGATGGGAAGTACAGTGTAAGCAAATCAGCTAACTTTATTTGCTTTCGGCCTTGCCTGCGTTAAAGTTTACCTTGATTAGTTGTCTCCATATGCTTAATTGTGCAGATTAAGTTATGTTTGGTATAAGCAATGTTTGTGGCGTAGTGAGAAATGCAGAACAGAGAGGAAGGCACAATTTGTATTAAGAAATCACAGAAAATGCAATGTTAGCAAAGTAGAAACAAAAAGAGGCTTAAAATGTGAGAACAGAGAAATTTATTCCGAAAATAAGCGGCAGAGAAACAGACAGAGCAAAGGAGGGAGAACGTGAAAGCACATTGATCAGTGTGTGTTCGAGAACAAGCCCGGCTTGCCGGCTCAGTGTGATGTGGGCCTGGGCCCAGATCAGTCAGACAACACCTTTGAAATTCTCAATAGCTTCCTTATGAATCAGCCGTCCCCCTTTCACGGCTGCCTGGAGCAGATAACAGGCTCAACTCTGTTAACAATCTCACCTAATAGACTTCTCCCCTGTCAATCACTTCTCAAAATACCAATGCAGCCCCGGATCTCACTCACTCACTCACTCACTCACTCACTCACTCACTCACTCACTCACTCACTCACTCACTCACTCACTCACTCACTCACTCACTCACTCACTCACTCACTCACTCACTCACTCACTCACTTCACCATCTTTTTCTGCTTTTCACTTGTGAGCAGGTGCATTTATGCAGCCAGAAAGACTCAACCTAAATTCCACTGGCAACTGTTAACAATGTATCTTCTACAGCAGTTTAAAAAAATACAATAAATAGATCTGAATATCATGAGTGTAAAATAGCTGTTTACAAATACAGACACACTTACAAATATGTATAAAAAGCATGGCAGAATGCTGTAGAATCAATAACACAGAATAAAAAAAAACACTAAACAAATATATGATGCAATTAAATGCAATGCAATGTGATACAGTAACATGATATGACAAGATATGATTCAACATGATGCACCACAATGCAATATGATGCAGTACAATGTGTGATACTGTATGATACGATCTGATTACTGCTCCATAGGCCCTGCATACACAAGCAAAGGCCACAATCTAATTTCCTTTGACTGTATGCCTCCCATAGTGGAAACCAGAGCATGCATTGTCTCTGTGTGTGTGTTTGCGTGTGTTTCGTTAGTTACAGCTCTTGATGCTTCAAGGGGTGTACAGTAAAGCCCCTGCGGCGACACCCTCCCTCATTTGCTGGCATCTTTCGACAGTATCCATACACCTACAACAGACGGGCCACTGGTTTCAAACTGTGTCAGATCCACTCACGCTGTGTCTCCCTCTGCCCCAGCAAACTACACAGACCCTGGTGTCCCCAGTTAAGTGGAACCTGCACTGGAAGCGCCTTTGGGGGTCTCCACACACCCCCTGAAACCCCTGTATGATGCACCTGCTGCATTTTATTTGCATGATAATCAGGGTTCCCTCGAGCTAAGCCTTTCTGCCCAGTGGGCAGGAGAGCCTCACGTTCATTAAAAAAAACTTAAGGCCTAAATGTCAAGACCACTGTGGCCCTCTGTTGAACAAAGTAGGAAAAACCAAAGGAGCGGCTGGTTGTAATATTTACCAAAAGCTTTTAAAAATATGAATGCACGACTGACCACTAGAATATTGCTTGTTGCAATTCCATGTCTCTGTTCTATGAGCATCACATGGAAAAGTCAGAAATTGGTCTCTCTCCCTAGCTTCCTTCTTGTAAAACACAGGAGGCCTTCATATTGATTTTGGGGATGTTTTTTAGTATTCAGTGAAGCTTGAATGGAAGGATTTAAAAATGTATCTTTCTGTTTTTGAAACCATTACTTCAGGGAAAAAACTCTACCTCGCTTTGATATCACCCAACTAAAATTTCTTTTATAGCTCTTTTCTGGACACCACAACAAGGTTCCAACTTACTACAACAACAAACACAGTCACCTAATAAATGTGAATAATTTATTTTGAATGACATGGTCCATGTTGTACGTTTCACTGTATTAACCTTCTGCAGTGATCCTGTTATATACTTGGCATAATGTGCCTATAATGTGCAAACAAACTAACTCCTCTGCTTCATGTGCACAGCAAATATTCAGAGAAATAGACCGTTTTCCTATAGTCTTTCAATAGCATAAGAGAAGAAGCACGTGGGAAGATAATTGGCCTGGACGCAGTCAGAAACAGCCAAACGTGCTTAAATAAATGCATTTCGATGAATTATAATGACAAGGTTTTCTCATGTACAGAGCCAAACAAGCCGGAATTATTCCTGCCGTGGACGACGGTGCAGCCACGTTCTGCATTGTGAGTGTGCAGTGTGACGGCCCAGTGTGAAGCTGCTGCCGTGAACCGCACGGAAACAACAACACGACCACGAGGCTCACGTGCGAGACACCGATGGTACGGAAAGCTCATCCACAGGCAGCAAGTTCTAGGGCTGACGTAATTTCCTGACCTCACATTTTCTACTTTACTTAGCATGATGTACAAATCAAATGTTGAAAAACTTCCATTTATGGCTTGAAAAACACTAAAAATTCCACTAAAATTCTTTGTGTGGGAATTTAACAAATTAATAAATGTCCCAATTTATCTTCTCTGTCTTAAACATTCCAAATTACTATTCCTCCTGGTTTATGCTTCGTCATTTTCCCACTCTCTCTCTGTGCAATATAACACATCCTTTTTGGGCTGTCTGGTCTCTGGCACTCTTTCATCACAACCAGTGGGTGGTGTCCGACTGAGAGATGTGAGCTGGCCAGGTACAGAATCAGGCCAGGGCCAAGATACCCACTGTAGTTTGGTGATATAGATCAGACAAGCTAGAATATTAACGGGAGTGTTGCAGATGGCAGACAGTGGTGGAGTTGAATCGAATCACACAAAGACACATCATCTTCTTATGTTTTCACTAGATATAAAAATAAAAAAACGGTGCAAATTCATAAATAGTGGAGCTCAAATTTTTAAGAAGTGCTCAAGCAATCTAGAAAATCTAGAATCTATTTGTTAAGAAAAAAGTCACAATGTCAGCTGAAACGCCATAGTTGCTTTTTTCTACTTCTACATTAACGAGTGTGTACGCATGCATCCTACCTCCGACACGTCACACCATTTCACACACCAATTGTGTGACTGTAATGACTATAACACGACTGTGACACAACATCTGTGATCCTCATGTAACGCCACAGCGTGAGTCGCTCACAGAGGTTAAACGCCAAAAAACGCCTGACAGTCTGCAGAAGCGATGACGTCGCAGTTACGTGCTAGTATTTCTTTTTCTCCATCTTCGCGCTGATGTGACACTCAGAGGGTGGCAGCCATGTTTACCAAAGGTCTGGTGCATGCTCATGGTAAAACATGGTGTCCTGTGAGACACATCAGCCACACTAAACTTTGAACAATGCACATAATACACTCTCCAGCCACACACATGCACTGTGATACTACTACACAGCGGTAGACAAATATCCACACACAATCCCCTGAAAAACTACCACACACAGTCTCTCTCTCTCTTTCACACACACACACACACAAACACACATATTCTGTCTGTCCCTTTTCTGGCAGTTTTGCGTCAGTGCTAAGACCACAGGGACGGTTGACATTTCACTCTGGCTCCGTTTCCACTCCCTGTGATCACAGCCATGCTGCCTCGCCTCCCTTAAAGGTCACCGTTGTTGTTTGTCAAAATCCCAACAAAAACACATTATGCAATGCTCTTTGTGCGTATGCATGTGTGTATGTGCGTGTGTGACACAGAAAAGAGGTTAAATGTGTGTGTGGGATTGTACGCGATCTTAAGACAATGGTTGTCAGTCAAATAAAGTAATTCCTCTCCAGACTTACCCAGGATGGTGTGCGTGTGTACCTGTTATTTGTTCACATTTGTTGTTTCTTATGAAATCCTACTATACAGTAAGTGTCAATCTAGCACAAGACTGCCAGTCAGCAAAAAGATTATGACTTGAATGATCATACTACAGAGCAAGACAAGTTGCAGCAAGCTGTGAACATTTTGCTAAATTTTAATAGGCTGTAGCCCTAAAGGCATGTTCACATTAATGCACAAAAAACAGCTTTGGCACACACCTCATAAAAAGTTATTGACTAAAGTTTTCACTTTTTTTTGAGACAATAAATTATGGTCATATTAATTTAGCCTTTTTTTTTTTACACTGATCAACAGAAAAAAACAGTAATTCATCAAAGTCAAACAAATTTCTACAAAGTCATCTAAATTAACTTCAGATATTAAACAGAAACCGAGCGATTGCATGAGTATTCACTCAGTAGTAGCTCAACAAATCATTACTGGCACAGCCAATTAGTTTTAAAAGTCACATCATTAGTCAAATGAACATCATCTGTGTGCAGTGAATGTGTTTCGAGTGATTGTGATGTAAATTCACCTGAAACTGGAAGGTCCAACTGGTGATTCAAAAAAGATATGAACTTTGTGTATGTCACTGGTAAAATATGCAAATAGTTTTTAGGAATTCATAAAATCTAAAAGAGTTACATTTGAATGTCAATGCAAAGTTCTTGCAATACAACAAAGCAGGCGACAGGTAAATATTATATTTAGTTGACCACTAGTGGTCATAGTAATTATGACATAATAAAAAAAGTCAGTGATGGTGTAAGAACTGCTTTCAACCCAAGCTATGAACTTTCCCCAAACCCAAATATGTAGTTTGGGCTAGAACCAAATCAACTAGTTCTTTCAAGTAGAAACTCTGGAACCCTCAGCCTGGCAATGACCAAAGCTCCAGAGAGGTGACCCTGCATTGTTCAAGCTGGTCCTGTTTAGACGATCGTGTGTGTAGGCCTCAAACAGTTTACAGCAGCTCCGTTAAAGCACAGTACTGACAGTGTAGCCCATAGTTTTCAGTCTGCAGACGAAGGTTAACTAATGTCACGGTTTGTACTGTATCTGTGTCGTTCAGCTGTCACGTTTCACCAACGTTGAGTCTTTAACTTTCCTATAGTATATAGATATTTTTTACACTTATTATACATTTAGGTTTTAGTCTTGTTCAGCAGCTGCAGTAAACTGATCAAAATGTGTGAGCTGAGATGAGATTCGCAGCCACACAGTCCACTCTGCCATCTCTGACATTTGACTGTATGTGGCGTTTGGATCTTATACTGTGCATACTGTACTCGTTAATATGAAGGAAGAAGAGGATCTCAAGTCTCTTATTTATGAGTTTTTATCCCCCTGGGAACAATTAAATGGAGTCCAAATAAAGGAAAAAGCATATGCTTTCATTTGCTTGTTATACTTTGGATTTCGAACATATTAAGATGCATAAAAATAAGCCAAATTGCTTTAAAATGAGTTCCCCGGTGCCATGGACAGCGAACATTAAAAAGCTCTTAATAAGCGTGTAAAAATACTTTCTTTAAACAAACACTGTTTACCTCAAATATTTTTAACTTTGACATTGATCATTTTTGGGAAAAGAGCCCAGGTCTAATCTGCAGTCAATTTGTGCAAGCCCTGTCAATACAGCGCGTCATGAATATTGACTTTGAAATCCACAGAAGAAAGTCTGTTTTCCATTTTTCTCTCCACAACATATTTGAGTACTCATGTTTAAATGTGTGTATCAAATTATGTCATTTGAAGTTGGAAAAAAGCAGCTTTTTTAATCTTCCTTTGCATTGTGAGCAAGATTCGAAGTCATTTGTAGTCAACATTCATATTATTTTTAAAGCAACTACGCGACCCACCAAGCATTTGTATTCACGCTTGTCTCAAGGATTCCCTCATAATTAAGAAACAAAGAAACTGCAAATTTTGACTTAAAGAATCTACACATACACAGCAGAGAATATTGTTGTGTTCTTGAAGATAAACAATAAAGATGGAAATTTAATTAATACTTTTCAGTGTAGTTACTTTGCATTTCTAATGGTATTCTGTCTTACTGTCTGGCTCCTACTGTGTACACAGTTGTAGTAGCCTAGGGCAGTTAACAATGGAATATTTTTTATGCATACTTCTTACACAGACGTGGGTGGGGGATGCATGGACGGGAAATGCTGTTCTAATATTATTTCTATTTTCTGGTATTTAATCTAGGGATGGGGTGTCCCTTTTTAAAAAGAAATTATTATTTTTTTTTACTTTTGTAAATAACACAGACAAGTGTCAACAGTGAAACAGAATCTATTTGATTTAAAGTAATCTGGGGTGTTGTAAAATTAATGATATCGTTACTGTTGGTAATATAATTGTTAAAACTGCCATGTAGAGTCACATTTTCTTCCGACAATGTGATTTAAAGCCAAGGATGACTGCTCAAGTTTTTTGCTTTTTTTTCCTTGCATAGAGAGAGAGAGAGAGAGACAGAACTCTTTCCAAATTGCCTTGAAAAAAAAAAAGGGAAAAAACACAATTCAGATGAGTGATTGACACAGCAGCCAGTTCATCACAATGAGAGATAGTGGAAGGTTTATGACAAGCAAAAACACTGTAGGAAGGCAAACACACTGCACTTGCACGCAGACACTGACATCCTCAAGTGCAAAAACACACGTACCACACACACACATACGCCCACTCATACACACACACACACCCAAACATGAAAGTTGTTCAATAGTTATTACAGTGTGGCTTTGTGGAAATTTGGTATCAAATGATTGGTGGGATCTGCTGCAAAGAAAAAAAGGGTTGCAGCTGTTGTGTCTGTATGTGCGTGTGTTATGTGTGTGTGTGTGTCAGCATGCAGCTGTAGTGTTGTGTGTCTCTTTGAATGTGCAAGTGCCACCCCCCATCTCTCTACTCCCCCCTGTCGCTCACGTCCATAGCCATTAGTGAGGCGGCCGTTGAGGCTGCCTTGTTTTGACAGATGCTCACTCTGTCCAAATGCATCTCAGAGGACGTTATGGCGCTTGTCACACTCTCCCTCCCTCCCCCTGCCTTCCTCTCTATTTCCTCCCTTTTCTTCTTTACACTCAATCTCACTAATCTGCCTTGGTCCATACATGATTTCAAATGCAGTAGAAGGAACGATATGAATATTCACCATGTGTTTTGTTATGCCTTCTCCTCAAACACGTTAAGTCTTTCTGTGATGTGACCACAGAGCAAGTAAATCAGAGTTACCAGTGTAGATGCATCCAGACCCCCCCCCCCACGGCAGCCCACCTACCTGGAAACGATAAAGCCACTGCGAACGAGGACATCCTGTTGCCTTACACAGCATAAGATGAGACACAGTGACTATTCTGAAATATGATGTAAATAGAGGTTTGTAAATTCATTACACATGATGGAATCCACTACTTAATTTAGTGGGATGATAGAGGCACTTGATAGATAAAAATTACCTTTTGAACCTGTTGTAACATGGAGGTGGCAGTTTGCGGTCTTTTGCCATTAACCTTGATTACAGCACTTCCAACTAGTGTTATTGATAAGTTTAATTTGAGTGTGAAGTTTATATAAAATTGTTATTAAAGTAGTTTTTCTGCCTTAAGGTTTATTATAAAACTGAGAATCATTTATGACAGAAAACTAGTGCAAAACAACATTCATTTGCAATCCTAAACAAGATTATCTCTGAACCCCAGCTGCACCCGCATGTCTGTATATTAGTGCTGTGGTTTGTAAAATTGTATAACTGCACAAATATGCGAGTCAAACTGTCCATGGTTTATAGATTCATGCTTATGACCTTCTTCATAATTCAGTCCTCTAGCACATTAAATCATGCATGCAAGTCTAAAAACATGCCAGTTGCCCCATACACACTTCAGTTTGTGTTTGCCCTGGAAGGAGTTAAAAGTGTTTTGATCTAAGTTTGTCAGTAGTCAGATTTAAACTGCACCTTCTGGAGTCCTTGAATCTCTTCTGCATGTTTCTATCCAGGCGAAGGTGACCTTGCCCTGAGGATTGAGAAGCCCTCTGCACCTCTTCTCCGGTGTGGCCTTGCTGCGGCGACTTAAGTGAGGAAAGAAGATGTGTGGGACTTTCTTTTTTCAGTGCCTTGTGAGTGTGTGTGTGTGTGTGAGTGTGTGTGTGTGAGTGAGTAAGAGTTGGCCAGGCTTCAGTACGGCTGAATCACACCGTCTGGGCTCTCCGTTGGATGGACAGGGCTTGGCTTAGGGCTGAGAGGGTCCTTTACGCCTCAACACACACTCTCCCAGGTCTGTACACTCCTCTCGATCCACCTCACAAATGGTGGGGTGATGAAAGGAGACATGCCAATACATTCAAGATTTCAGCCACTGCTGGGAAGACGAATATAGAGTAAGGTGAAAAAGTAGCAGAAGAGACAGAGTGGATGAAAATGAAATATGTCTAAGAATGCCGGTGTGTGTTTGTGTGCTTGTATGTGTTGAAAGCGGTGGAAGTGCAAACCGTGTACTCAGACAGTGAGTGCATCACAGTGAAGACAAGTGGGTGAAAAAAAAGAGATAGAAACTGAAGTGACTCCGTGTCCACAGCTAAACAGTATATTTTTCAAGCCACGCAAGCACCCGGCTGCTAGGCTGAGCGTGGAACAAGGGGCGGGCAGTGAAGTCGGGGACAGAAATGAAAAGGTTGGGGTCAACTTCATCTCTTCGCTCATATTCTCCACTCTGTCTCACCTTAATCTGACCAATACAGACTCAGCTCCGGCCTGGAAAGCTTTCCTATTCAGATTCCAGAAACAGTCAAGTCCATTTTCATTCCCTGTAGCTGACCACAAACACTTTAGTGCTCGCAGACACTGTTCACTGTTGCATCAATACACCAAGGTCTGAAAGGCCCTTTTTTTTTTGTGGAGGATCGTCTGAACCATCTGCTGTCAATAGGGAACTAAAAGCCATCAGCGTGTTGGTGGTAGTTGTTAAATCACATCCGCGGTGAGAAGATTCGAATATTGTCTGCTGTATCACAATAGAACACACCATGGTCTTCTCTCTCACAGAAACACACAATTAAGATGTTAATATTTACAACTGTTTACAACTCCCTCGTCCCCAGAACTATGTGCCACCTCATGGCTAATAGGTAACGATAACCTGTCATAACCCACCTATACCACAGACAGAGGACAAAAATCACATTGCATTAATATGACACATTCATTAATATAACACAGTAAAATAGGTCACATTATTATTGTAGCACATGACTAGTGCATTACTGTCCAAAACTGGACATAATGTGCTAAGAAACTAGACTAGAGAAGTCTGTTTCCGATCTTAGTGCTAAGTTCTATTTACTGATAAATCTCTTAACTTCTGCCAAGTAAGCAAGTTAGTGTATAATGAACATCATTATTATAATCATTTGAAACAAGTTGTCTGAGTTACAAACTCAGTCAAGACAACGTGTTATGAGGCACACAAAGAAATACTGAAACAAACAAAAAAAGAAAATACCAGAACACAAACTAACACCAAAGAGAATGAGAAATTCTAAAATAAAAAGATAAACGCTACTGCATCACCTACATATACAGTAGGTGCACATAGTCATAATCTAAATATATTTGATTCTCTACCTCCTGGCCTTTCCCAGCATGCACTGCTGTGATGGGTGACTTGATCCTTGTTTCAATCCCAGCACATGCCTCTCTGAGGAGCGGCGATGTCACTGGAACACGGAGGAATAGAAATCAAATCTGTTTGAACTGAGAGTGAGCGAGGGAGAGTGTGCCAGAGGACAAGGCAGAGATAACGAATAAAAGAGGAGGGGGAGTAAAAGAATGATATTTGAATTATGTAACTCAGCTCAGGGATGATTTGGACGATTCCACCATTGACACCAACATCATTTCTCATTACCTGAGAGCTGTGTGTGCCCAGCGCTTTGCTTCATCCCGTGAGTCATCTCACACTCAGCTATCAGAGAGAGAGAGGAGCAGAGTGAGGTAAGACGTTCGGGAGACGAGGGACAAAAAGGCTGAAAGTACACATTTGTACAAATTAGAAATATACTATATGAAACTGGTTGTTCGCACATTTAAATTGCTGTGGGAAACGGATTCCTTTCACAGCTATTTTACACATATTTACATCAACCTGCTGCAGATGAAAGACTGAATATTATGTACTCATGTGTAGGACCACTGCATGTGCCATTTCAAAAATGACAGGGTACTGCAACCTGCCACATTGTCTTTCCTGGTGAGAAAAAAACATGAGTAAAACATTTTATTATAAAACATGAGTGTTAACACATCAATATGAGGTTACTGGGTTGAAATCAATTGTTGACCAGTATCTCCTGTTCATTTAACATTGAATAGATTGTACTGTACAACTTTGAGGGACGAGTTGACGAATGTCCCGCATTGACCACTTCGAATTTTGCAGCAGTTAGTTAGCCACCCAGCCATTAGCAAGTTCAACAAAAGGGTAAAGTAAAAAAGCAGAAGAAATCGGGGGTGTGGAGGTAGAAGGAAGAGGGTTCGTCAGACCTGCACTGATCTTTATGTCTGGTGTGGGCCACATTAGCCAAAAATAGTAATATAGGCTCCCAGTTTTGACAGTAAAGGATGGCATGATTCTGTTGGATTAGTTTTGATCCTATTTTAAAGCCTCCATCATTTTTCAGAGGATGCCTTACATGTAGGAGTGCAATGCAAAATTGGTTGAGTGCTGTTTTAAAAAGATGGACCATTTTTAAATAAAATAATTCAGTAATAATAAGGTCAAGTAAAACAGTAAAAGTTATTATGTTAAAACTTGATCGTAAATCAAACAATAAAGAAACAAATTACAAATAATTCTGTGGGGCTGTGGCTGTCATTTTAATGCCTTATATGTTGATTTACTCTTTATTTTACTCAGTATATTATTCCAGTTTGCATAATGTTCCACATTTCTAACCAATACTCATTAGTTACATATCATTAAACTAATAAAAAATAGGAGTCACCAGTAGTTGCTTGAAGGATTGGACTGATGTTCCACAACCTCAGTACTCTGGTTGGAAATGAAAGCGTGCTCATTAAATAAACTGCAAACTGTTGCAAAATTACTCCGTTTTTGATGGATTGATAAAGGGTATGGATAAGGGAGTGTGCTCTTCCAGCACACTACACACAGATGCGCACAAATACGTACACTCAACACGCTTGAATTCTGCCAGTCTTCTGCTCGGCACTGTGTCTGTGTGGGGGTGGTTGGTGCATGGCACGGCGCTTAAAATAGACATTCGCTCTCTTTGCGAGAGGAGGTTGACAAAGGAGTGAGAGGGAACGAAAGCACATGAGGGAGCGAGAGTGTGTGACAAAGAAAGACAAAGGGCAGGAGAAAAAAAAAAGAAAGGCAGAGAGGAAGACACAAATCTACCACTGCACCAAACCGGCGCTCAAAGAAAACAAACACACACATCTGTGACGGTTTGAAACGGAGTCACGGGGGAAAAGGGATATTTGAGGTGAAGGCAATGAGGCAGTTTTCCAGGAAAGTTAATGGGGACAGGTGCAGCAGAGATCCAGCTCAGACCATCAAACTATACCACATTTAACTGAAATGTGCCAACATCTGTACAATATTTTTGGACCAGAATACAGTCAGCATTCGTATTGACATATTAGACCACCGAGCATTTCTGCAGACTCTATGAAACACTCATCTTGCAAATTCCCCTTATTGCTGTATGTTACGCACTGTACAGAAGATGTGAGACCAGATAAAAGTGTTACGGCTGTTACTCTGCACTGTGATCATCTTTGTATCTAACTTGCAAAGACTAGTTCAAAGTCTTTTTGTGAAACATACCAGATGTGCGCAGTGAAACCTACACAAAATGCGACTAATCATATACACGCCGACATCAAAGGCCCGATGACTCTTTGTCAGATGAGACTTAACTTGAGATGACTTTGAATCTGGATGGTGAAAAGGAAATTAAAATGAATCACGTTTTGCTCCGGATGGATGTTAGTACATTCTGTCATTGTTAATCTCCACTCGCCAACGCCTAAAGTTGAGCAGTCAGCAGAATGGAGCTGGCTTGTGTGTCATCTCTCGCTCTCTCGCTCACTCCCCACCC
Organism: Channa striata; assembly: GCA_033026295.1. NCBI lineage: Eukaryota > Metazoa > Chordata > Actinopteri > Anabantiformes > Channidae > Channa > Channa striata. The sequence continues at coordinate 19,202,859 of CM065168.1, read as the reverse complement.
TCCTCCAGCAGCACACATCTTCCCAGTGCTTAAGATAAGTGACAAGACATCAGAGCCAAAGAGGAGCTTTAATGCCAAGAGAAAACTCTGTGCCCATCCGTGGGTGGATACCTCCATCTATGTGTGTGTGTATGTGTGTGAGTTACTGTAAGCCTTTAATATACAGATTTGCATGCATACTGTATCACTCTATCTCTTATGTGAGTGAACACACATTTGTGTTACTGTAAATGTTTGTGTAAAAGTGTCATTGAGTGTGTGTTTGTGTGTTCGTGTCCATCCATCACTTCAAGCATCGCCACCGACCCTCATCCCGCAAGTCTTACCCTTCCACCTACCCTGCATTCACCACTCTGATGGGTTGGCCGGGCGCCACCACCCACCTTCCTGCCTGTCTTCCTCCCTCCCTACCCCCCACCCCCTTCATCTTGTCCTGCATTTAACTCAACTCTGCTGCTGCCCTTAAAAGTGCTGAATCATCACCGCTGGACCCAGTATATATGAGGCTGACGTGGGTCAGGTCTTGGGGCGTGCTGGTGTGCGCATGTGCTCGGGCATGTCTCCATGCGTATTAGCGTGGTGGATTTATAATCAATACAGTGCCACCTCCCGGCCCCTATAGGCTGCTCCTGTAAGGCCGCGGCCGTGTTAATGAACTGTGATTCACATTGGGTACATTATGACAGCCGCTAACCTTATTATTAAGCCCCGTGCTGCAGCCCTGGGAGAGAACCGCGGCTTAAAGTGAACCCTTAATGGACATGTACTTTTTTCATTCTCCTAGTAATATGGACTTATGTTCTGGACAGAGGGTCTTAATTTGCAATCAATATAAGGGGAGGTGTTGTGAACACTGCGAGTTTTTTTGGACCGAGTGCAGCCTGCAATCACTGGGCCTTAATGGAAATGTCCACTAACCTCCGAGACTAAAAACATTACTGCTTCTATTCTATTTGAGCCATAAAACACTTGTTTGACTTGTTTCATGTATCACAGGGCTTAGCTCAGCGATACGTCTCCACGTAAAGGCTTTAAAACATCCCTGAAGCCCAAAATCAAGCCCAGTGTGTTACAATTAAAGTGACATTTTGCAAAAGAAGAGCGACATAACGAGCGACGTTGTTCTTCCTCAGTGTCTGAGTAGCAGAATTACCGTAAAACAGAAGATCTTTTTGTGTGCTTTGACTTTTTTTTTTTTTTTTGTATTTTGTTTGTACGTGGTATATTTTTAAATTTAAATCAGCTCAGTTTCTGAGGAAAAAACCTGCACATGTGACATGATGTCCCACACTGTGGCTTCTACAGTGTTGTGAACACTGTCCAGCAGGCCAAAGCTGGGATCCAGCTCGATGGCAGCTCGGGTCGGCCCTGTAAGTCTTACACATAATAGATGGATTAACTGCAGTAACAAATGGTCGCAGACAAACTAAATGCAGACCTAAATTTATCTGAGCGCAGTCGCTTTCAGTTGATGCTGAAGGTGAACCTAAAGGATAAACTGAGCACGTCTAAAAAGCTGACAGCTTCATCAGAAACGTTGTTTGGATAGAAATGTGGAAGTAGCTGTTTTGCAGAAACTCTGCAGCCCGGCAGCACCAGCCTGTGGAGGTGGCTGAACCACAGTAGCCGTTTCTCCGCGGTAACAGTCAGTCGCTTCGTAGCTGATGTCAGCAGATTGGTCATGTTTGGTGTTCGTCTAGTGATCATAAGCTACATTCAGAGACTCTTCTGGTTCAGTTAAAGCTGTGTTTGTTTGATCTCAGACCCGATAGTTGATGCGCTGCTGTGTAGCAGTTTCTAATTGATATGTATCACTGTTTTATTGGTAATTATTATCAATTGTATTCTAAAGATGACACAGTACAAAAGATGTATTTTATTCCTGTATAAAACATGTACATGATATACTTTGTGATATAAAATAAAAACAAAACATGTAAATGTTTGGGCACATTCTCAAATCGGGTGGCTCATTTGAAAAATCATTCAAAAGGTTTTGAGTGTAAATATTGTAAATGTTTGAATTGTGTGTTGTTTGTAATTCCGTGGTTCTCAACCCGGGTCCTCTTCTCTGCTTGTTCTCAAGTCATCTCTACCTCACTCACTTTTTTACCGCGTCAGGTGTAATATGGCAAAATATATGAAAACTATATAGCACATTTCAAAAGTTTTCATAGTTTTCTGTATTTGTATGATCATTTATGGTAATTTCATTGTGATTTGTCTTTTCAGCCTCATATTCAGTCAGTTCCCTGAGGCTGCTGTAGCTCAGTTGTTAAGGCAAGTCGTCCTCAGACCACAGGGTCAGTGGTACTTAAGTCCATTTTTACATTTTCCACGTATCTGTACTTTACTTAGGTGGATTTAATTATGGCCACTCTCACTTTTACTGCACTACATTTCTAATCCACTCCGGTACTTTGACTCTTTGGCGTGTTGTTCTGTCCACCAGCATCTGCACGGAGCTACAGCGAAAACTAACAGTTTATATTCACACATAAACTGCTGGATTCAAATAGGATCATTGAACGCGGGGTCAAAGTCGATCAAACGCTCCAAACGTTTCCTCCGCGTTGCCTCCATCCTTCTCTCTGTGCCAGAAGGAGCTGCATTGTGTCTTTGTGGATTTAGCGATGACCTAACGAGGGGACACGCTGCTTGTTCGCCAAAGAGTAGGTGGGACTTTGACCAAGGATCGGCTTTGAGTCCCTTCTTGTTTGTTGTTTGATGGCCGCCTCCTGAGTCCTCTTCTCTGCTTCTTCTCGTGCCTAGCTCAGGGATTTGTTGGGTTTTTCCACTGTTTGTTAGTCCTTTATTATAGAAATGGGACGAGGTGTGAAGCGGAGCTCAGGACATGTATGAGAGAAGCATGACGGTGGTGAGATGTGCCGTGGGTCAGACAGAGGAGTTCAAGGTGGAGGTGGGACTACACCAAGGATCGGCTTTGAGTCCCTTCTTGTTTGCTATGCTGGGCTCACTGTTCGGTGCCACTGAGCTGAGAACCAGTGCTGATCCACACGTTCATTTGAAGGATTGACTGAAGCCAGTTTTTCTGTCCTTTCTTTCTGGAGGGAACATGCGTTACTGCGCAGTGAGGTTACTGTGTTCACTTGGATTAAATCAGGTGCAAAAAATAAAATAACGATACAAGGACATACATTTATAGTCAAAATGTCTGCTCTTCTTCTTAGACTGTAACTGTCACTGTGTGATGCTACAACATGACTCGTTTAGAAATAAAACGGAAAAAAGCATCAGATCAAAACAAGGAAATAATTTATACCTATACATATGAGTTAATGCCCCCCCAAAATGAAATCATAAAGCAGCACTGCTAGATGAGTAGTTTTACTTTTACGTAAAATATAAATCATATACTTTCTTACTTTTACTCAAGTAGAATTGTCACTGTGTACTTATACTTTCACTTAAGTACATTTTTGTTTGTGTTCTCGTACTTTTACTTCAGGACAGTTTTTGAGGACTTCACCCACCGCTGTCAGTGGTTTGATCCCCGGTCTCTCCTGTCTATCTATCTATCTGTGTCGAAGTGAAGACACTGAACTCTGAAGTTGCTCCCTGTGGCTCAGCACCTTGCCTGACCTTCGGTGAGTGTGAATGGGTGAATGAGGAGCTACATGGTAAAGTGCTCTGGATAAAAGTGCAGTGTAAGCGGGCATTTACCACTCTGGCAGGGGGGTGGAACCCGGAGCGGCTGTGTAGATTTTTGGGGGTCCGCCGGTAGCCACCTCTTTTGTTCTGCCACTGCCTGTATTGCCTGTGAGAGTCCTGGAGGATTAAAAATAACCAGCAACCTTTACTAAACTACATGTTTGAGGTCACTGTACTTTTTACTTCAGTACATTTTATAATGATACTTCTACAGTTAATTCTAATTTTGTACTTGTTCTGCTAAAGATTAATGCTGTGGTCACTACAACCAGATGTTCTACTTTAATATTTTATCTGAACATTTAAATTTTCGTATATTTAGTTAGGAAACATTTATACTCCACCTTACCAAATACATAAACTTACAACACAACCTCATAATGGTTAAGGAAAATGGATGTGTGTTTTTTAGAGGCAGGGCTACATGTACCGGCACATGCAATCTCATTACAAGAGAGTTTCCAAGACATCTGTACTTTATCTTTACTACAGCCAAGACTGTGTATCACTCACTGTTATTCTTAAAGAAATATCTTCCAGCAGCTTGATTAATGTCATTTTGACATTTGCTGTCTTCTAAATATTTAATGTTAAAAACATGTTTTAACTCAATGCAAACTGCTTGGAAAGTGCTGAGCTACACATTTGTTGTCCCCCTTTCTGCTCCTCTTACTGTACAAATATAACCAAATACAAACACTTTTAATTTGAGTTATATAATCTGTGACTAATGCTTCCCTTTTTGGGGGGAATATTAATAATGCATTTGCATTTTGCTCTCCACAAATGGTGTTGGGGATTTTATACATTCCATCAGGGTTTCAGGGGTTTTTGGCTTTTGCAAAGACCTTTTCATTATTACAGCAAATGTGATGGTTTTCATGTGCTAAATATTATTGTGAATAGCTGACGCTGAAGTCACTCTCTGGTCTTAAATACCCCATCACATAAATATATACATTTATCAAAAGCGATGAGTGCTGTTCTGTTAAGCTGTTGCTGTGTGATTTGACATTTCACTCACTTCCAGCAACATGAATCTAAATGTTTTTAACCCCAAACGCATTGTATTTTTAAATGCACTAATTTTGCTTCCACAATGCATATCGCACACCCACAGTGTATTATGACATCACTGACCTCACAGATTCAGCAGTTTAGGGGGGACTTTTAATCCTTCTCATTCGGTATTCATCAGTGTTGCTCACGATGTTCAGGTTAAAAAGTTTTAATGCGATGAGTGATGACGAGGTGCTAACACCTTCCTGAAATGGGCTGTCCAGACAAGGTTTAAAATATCAAGAGGCACACATGATTGCTTACTGATTCCCATGTGTCCCCAATCACGATATGGTGGTTGCATTCCATATTATGTTTATAATTACAACCGTCATGGCACATTAACTTATCCACTGTTGATGAAATTAATAGCAGAAAATGAGTATGCCCATTTTAAAAATGCAATGTAGAGTTTATGTGTCAATAATTGTATAGTATTTTTTTTTTTTTTACCTCATGGTATTTTTTTAGATTAATGACTTCAGTGAAGCCAAATTTTTTTGTCAATACATGCCACTGGAATCTAAAGTTATGAGTTAAGGTAATTGCTAAATCACTTCTGACACCACCTACAACAGTATATGATTATAGATCTACATGTCCAATTTGCATGAGCTGTAGGAGAGATTAATAACATACTTCATCCAACATACACCAAAGTGGAAACCAGCATTGAGCCTTAAGTTAAATCGCTGATAGAGGTGTTTGTCTTTCCAGCCCATTACAGAAGAACCTGTACGGAGAAATCTACTAGAAGCAAAACAATTTGTGAAGAACCTCATTTCATAACTTAATGGGCCATATCATTACATTGATTCTTGATTTGCTCACACACTGAACTGTTCCCTCATGGTTCAGTTGACATGATTGCACACAACAAAGAGAAAAATGTGGAATGTGTAAATGGTCTGCACTTGTCTATTGAAATGTGTGACTGTCTGATCTCCTCACAATTTGTATTTCCGTGTGTAAACTCTCATTCATCTGGTCATCCAGTTACATTCAGTAGAGTGAGTTAGAAAGGGCGCCGTAATGCGCTCATGTGAACTTATCTGATCGACACATTCTGTTTGTCCTGGCTTCATCTGTGTGTGTAGTTTGTACTTACATCTCATGAAATGCAAACGCTTCTTCTCCTTGACTTGACTAAATGTAAAGGTAGATGTACATGGATGTCCCTGAAGTATATGGGAGCGTACATATCTAGACACACGTGCAGAGTGACTTTAGTCGGTGCCGTCCAGCTGCCCCTGGAGCGTGGTGTATGATGGGTGTGTGGAGCCGGTCTGGTCAGTGGAGCAGCAGCTGTTTGGCGGTCTGTCGGCTTCTTCAGAGGAAGCCATATGTGGGTCTGACTGGCCAAGCTGTTCAGGGGTCACATCGGAAAGAGCCCTTCATCAGGTCATACACAAACAGGAGTTACACTCTGGTGCAGGATGTATACAGTACGCTGTCTTAACATTAAAATGGTAATTAAACATGTGTTAACACGTTTAAGTCAGGGGTCGATTAGGAAACTAACTAAAACGTGTCATTTTACCCCACGATGAAATGCAATGCAAAGAAAGTTAATTTGTAGTACAATAGAACTTTCATTTGATGGTTTAGAAATTATTTACAATATATAGGAAATATTTCTTACTCTTAGTCTGATTGTAGATCAGTAAAAATAAAAGAAAGTTACTTTTTAGTTATTGAAAACATTGTTATCTGTTGCCAAGATGCAACATTAAAGTTGGCTTTTCAATGAGGCCTGTGAGTTTTAGACATAAAGCACGTGGGAAAAAAAAGAAACAAAAAACAGAGCACGGAAGAGACGCAGCTTAGTTGTTAATATGTCACTTTAACGTACGTCTAGGAATTCAGCTATTTCATGTAATAGGAATTTTAAAAGGTCCCATAGCAGCGCATGATTTATTAGTGGTGACAGGATGTGACAGTGTTGTTCATCCTAAAAAAGTCAGCTCGTCTATAGTGGTGCAGTATTAAAATGCACTTCATAAAAGCAGCCAAGGACTCGGAGAAAGAGGCAGAAAGCTCTGGACTCTCCATATTCAAGCAATAAAATCATCTCCTGCCTCAAGTCATTTCATAAAATGGCAGCGATAAAGAGATAGACTGCTCTTTATTGTTTTTAGATTGCGGGCACTTTGCAAACTCTCCTCGCCTGTGTCTAGAATAATGTAAATATTTCACAGCTATGCGCCTGCTAATACATAAAACAGATATATAAGTCCAATAAAGCTGCATACCTGTAACTGTTTGTGCCTGGCTTCCCATGAGGGGCCAAACACTTTAGCAGTAGAGAAAATTCCCCACTCAGCTGACACTGAGGTTGCCCTGATGAATGGCACACACCTGCTGGGACTCTGGCGGAGTCGCACACAGCCTGTAGGACCATGATTGTCTCTCTAAAAAGTAGCATAAAGTATCTCACAAGTTCAAAGAGCTCAACAGGAAAAGAACTACTCAGCAGAGTTTGTGACAAAGTGTGGGAGCGTATTCGTTCATTGATCTATTCATCTCTTTTTTTTTTTGCGCAATTTAATCAGGTCCTACTTATATGTTGAAATTGTTTTCCGTATTTTTTTGCAGACTGGATTCAAATAGGTATGGCTGGAATATATGCGGGCTCATGCTTGTAAACAAAAAGAGAAGGAAATGAGTTTATTGAACTCTTTATCTGTAAATGCTTGCTTGTGTTTATCACTCACAACAGCTCATAACCAGCACGGCACAGAACAGACAAGGAAATTGTTGCATTTTGTGGGCAGCATTGCAACTATGCAATCGCCCAGGACTTATAAAAAAAAAAAAAAAAAAAAAAACGCACACACTCTAAACAAATAGCAGCAATCAGAATGGATGCCATCTCTTGGCATTACTTTAAATGCCAGCAGCAGACAAGATAGTCATTAGGAAGATGATGATGGAGGGGAGTATTCAGATGGACTCGTGGTGGAAACACAACAGCAGACAAAACAATAGGCCTAAATTGAGAGGGACGATTAGCATCAATGTCACTCACTTTGTTTTGTTTTGAAAACATGACACGAGCGATGAATTATTAATTTTCTGAACAGTTTTGAGGACCGTTATGCATAAATCAAAGCGCAGATAAATGGAAGGAAAAAGTATGACAGTAAGCTAAATTTGCATTGCTGACACATTTTGTTTTCATAATTGCTTCTGAATTACATTCGCAGATGTATTATTGTGGATTTGCGCAAACTATCTTATCTTCAACTTTAGATACAATCCTGCAAAAGATACTTGTCACTCTTGATGAAAATATTCATTAAAAAGATGTTACATGAAGAAAAACTGTTATGTAAGTATGTTATGTAAGTTGTAGTGCAGTGCACTGAACAGTTCTGTTAAGGTACTGTACATCAGGGATGTATCGGACCCTACAGCCTTTCTGCACGTTCTGATGGTGATGAAAAAGCCAAACTGCACAAAACATGGTCGCGTCATCTTGACATCAGTCCTCGCTCATTGTCTTAAACAATTACAGAGAAGTGGGAAACTCACATGGGCATTTACAGGTGCATGGCCCGACCTCTCATGCGTTTTACCTACCACCAGGGCCTGGTGTGACCCTAAAATTGCCAATATTGAAGCTCAGTGGGGTGAGTGAGTATTGAAGGGGGGGTGCTAAAAGACTAGACAGCTACAGCTGTGCTGTGCTGTTGCCTCACAGAGACAGAAAAAGAGGGGGAAAAAATCATAATCTCACGCTGTCTGATGCAAGCTTAAATGCTCTATTGCTTTGCCGATCACGTTGCGCTCCCATCATCTTTCCCTGGCGTCTCCAAGACAAATCTGGGCTGCTGCCATGCACACACGCAAACCACTATGCACTGCAACAACAGCAGCTGAGGCGTGATGAATGACGCTCTCGTCCCGACGGGTCCCTGTCGGTGCATGTTCAAGTGGATGGGATTGAATTTAACCATAGAAATGACAGGCCATTCTTTTTTGGGGCACGGGGCAGGCTACATGAATGGTTTGTGGCGACAAGGGACTCGGTGATTGATGCCCCATGAGGAAGAGCCAGCAAATCTTTGGAGAAAGACGAGGGAAAACCACCCTTGTCATAAATGTGAGCGTCTGGAGAATCCATGGTTTGTGGTACTTTTCCTGAAACCTAGCCACTCCTTATCCTCTTTACCACCTGATCCCTGTTTGAAGGAGCTTATACCTCTCCTCATCCAACGAAAATGGTCCTATTTATCACAGCCTGACATTTCTGTCATCAGTGGCCGACATTGTTGCTGGATGAGACACTTGAGTAATAGTCCAGAGAGCTGCAGTGGAAGATGCAGCCTCTTTTGTCAGTCTGCTATAGTAAAATGCACTTTAAATTACATTTTTGTTCATAGTTGCATGTGCGCACTTGCTAAGCCCAGCCCCCCGAGTTTCCGCTGCCTATTAAGCCTTGTCTTTTTGCCGGGCACATGCAGTTTACATTGATAATGACAATACGTTTACTGCTAAATCGCTTGGTAATTTTAGAAAGCATGAGTCCTTGGTCTCCAGCTGCAGCTGTTTCTGTTGTTGCAAATTAATGTAACGTGAGGTCAATGAAGGTTTCAGCTCAAGGATTTCAAAGAGAAATCATGCAAGGGCTCCTGAATGTGTACACTCATGTAGTTAATAGCCAAGAAATGCTGCTAAAATGGTAAAGCTGCAGGTTACAGACAAAAATTTAATTGGCCTCAAAACTGTGTTCACCCAGGTAGACGACATGAAAACAAAACCAGCACTGTTCCTGTTTACGGGGATACCTGTACCTAAACATTAAAATACACAGCTAATAAGGCTGGAATCGCATTAAACGCTGCTCCGTTACTCAGTCTGCATACAGTACTGTACACAGTCACAGAGGTTATTGTACATTTATGCTTTATTGTTATTTTGTTTAAACAGTATGTTTAACATTTACCATTTTTAAATTGAGAACTGACACGAAGAATTTAACATCTGCTACCGATTCTTAGTAATACTCCTGCATTTAACTCCATCCCTCTGGGGGGAGCGGTGGGATGCTGCTGAGGGGAGGGTTAAATGCAACAAAGGTCATATTTCACTGTAACATATATGTGCAAATGTATATGTGCTCAAAGTGACGAATAAATGTTGTTCTTCTAATAATTGCAACCTATGACCTTGTGGCCAAGGCTGGACAGTCATTCTTAAGTGAAGACTTTACCAAACAGAGAATTAGTTGAAGAAAAAAAAGCAAAAATTCTATACATAAAATATTTTGTCCTGCAGATTGAATACATACATATTTTTTCTGCAGCAAAATGCAAGCATTCAAATTAACAATATATACGTCACAACTACCTGTAATATGAATTTAGCCTGTGAGCCTACCAGATGCTTACTCACACTGAAGATTCCAATATTGCAGAGATATCTCTTGACATAACCCTCCTCAACACTGCCAACAATTACAAGTGGACCTGGCGTCCCAGCATAGGGACTCCAGCGCTCACAAGGAAATGCTGAAGCCTCCAGAACAATGGAGGGGTTAAGAGGGTGAGACCCCAGGAAGGATTAGGAGTATGTTTTCCACTATCTCCACTTCTGCAGGCATGACCACAGACCTCTTTTAGGCCCCTGCAGCCCACACCAGCTTGGCTCCGTCTTCTTATCCACTAAAGTCCTGGAAGCAGCGAAAAACAATCAGAGTTCCCGTCTCCAAATCAGCTGGGTTAACGGGCAGGGATGCCTGATGTCCCCAAGTGAACGCCGCCCACACCTCCCCCACTCACACACACGCATGGAAATATGCACAGCGAGAGCGAGTCTTGCTAATTTGCTAACATCATTGTAGTGAAGAAGAATGCAATTAAAACTGCTCTTGATAATTAACCCAGATCCATCTCCAACTGCATCTCTGCTGATTATATAAACGGCCATTAACAAGGAGCTATGAATATTCATCAGTCGTGAATGGTCTTAAGATGGTATAGTCATTTTATCTTTTTGGGTGGGTGGAAATAGGGTTTGTAGGGGGGGGTAGAAGTGTGGGAGGATATTTGGCTGTGACTGATTACCACATAGTTTGGGGAGAATGTAACACACGACTGCAACTTCAAAGTGATTTCGCTGTTAATAAGCATTTTGTTCTTGTCTGTTTGTTGTTAAGTTGCTCATTTTTATAGAGTTGTTTGCTGAATCTGTTTGAGGTCTTAGGCCTTTAATACAGTTAAGTAATACATTAAATTACTTTTATGTAAATTAGATTCATGCATCCAGTATTTGCCGTTGCAAAACAATGGTACACAAACACTCGTGCTCCAGCAGACTCCTCAGAATGTCCCGCTGACTCTGCACGCTTCCCTTTATTATCATTATTAACGTTTATCAAACTGGACCTGCACTCGCTCGAACAGAAATCTGGCAAGCTCAAAGTTTAGTTGAGGGAGTTGACGGAAATAGGTTTCAGTACATTATAAACGGGGGGAAGATAATCAGTCTTGTGAATTGTGACCACATTGTGTCAATGCTGTGATCTTGCCATAAGACTTCAGCAGCAGGAAACAGAGCAGAACAGAGAGGGGAGAGAATGAGAGCGAGGGAGCAGGAGAGGCGAGAGTGAAAGAGGTGGAGAGAAACCTTTCATGATAAAAACTGCCCGCTCACAGTGCGATAAATTGGGAGATGACACAAGTCACAGCACAACAAAAGGGGAGAACATTGGATGGGGACCCTTCACTGAAAAATTGATGAGATCGAGCCTGAAAGAATTGTCTCTGTGAGCCAACACTTGGGCTTAGCTCCCAAAACACTCCGGGATTAAGACAACATCCCACTGGAGGTGGAGTTGGCATGAGTCTGTTAGTCTCTCATGAATTCTCTGATACTTTCTGCACTTCTTTGAAGCCACTAATACCTTGTCTTAGCTCTCTTATTGAACAAAGAAACTACATACAAAAGGTAGGATAGAAACATCTCCAAATATTTGCAAAATCCATAGGTCGAATAGCTTTTCTGTCAGAAGTGGCCCTGCCTTACCTGGCTCTACATCACTGACCAGCTCATCACTCTAATTCTGCACTCTCCATCTGATGAAATGTTTGATCTGTGCGAGATCAGTAGCCTCCGCTAGTGGCTCAGTGCGAGTGTTGACACTTGAAGACCTTATGCACTGTGCATCTGTGCTTTCTTTTGATTTTCTTTTATCCATCAGAAACGATTTTGCATGCAGGAAATCAAAAACCTGATATCAAATATTAACATCTCCTTTAACGTTTGACACGTCCCGTCATTCTCATTGCATGTTGATGTAGAGTTTCACCAAACTGGGAACTAAACAGTAATCATAACATATTATCATAGTCCTTTTACAGTAATTTTACTTTTCTAATATAAGGCCTCACAAACATATGAAATGTGTAATAGTCCATATGATTTATATCGCTCAATACATTTCTAATATTTCTACACATTGCCTACATTTGAAAACCATTTTACTGATTATATTTAAAAGTAATTTTTGAGGGTGTGAGTCTACTATGCAGGAAGTAGTAGAAAGGTGACAGGAAAGATGATGAGGAAAAGTCGGGGAGTGACGTGCAACAAACCAGCCAGATAAACATGGTTCATAGTTGGACAGTTGTTGGAAGCGCAACATACTGCAGACACCACACTATCACCTTATTATGTTGATTTAGTGAACAGCTTCGCTTATTTACACAAGACAACATCACTTTTAGTCATGATGAATATTCTCTTTCTGCTGCACTAACTCTTAGAGAAAATGTCTGGCTCTTTAGCAGCAACGTAAACACAATATTTAACTAGTTGCAATTTTTTTTTTTTTTCCTGTACGTTAGGGTTGAAAAACATTGGATATTGGCTGTATCCGAGCTTTTCGACCAGAAAAACGCTGTCTGCCGTATCCGGAGACAAGGGTGATGCAAGCAGTTGGACTGAAGTAAAAGACACAGTAAAGATGGAGGACTGTAAAGGACAAATGATGAGCTGTAAGAACCAAAAACCCTTCATGGATGATAAAGAGAATAACAAAAATTCATTGTGTGTTCATCACTATGAGCGGGGTGTCTGCAAGACTTGTTAAACCTTTTACTTATCTCTAAATTAATTACAATTTGCAACAAAATTAGGAATAATACGATAAATGTGGAATTGTTCTAGAATATGAATAAACTCGCAAGTGTTTTTTTATTCTTTCTTTTCTACATCATCGACGTTTTCAGTGTTGTAGACCCACTGAAACCTGACCTCCAATCCAGGCCTCAGCTACAGAGAGAGTATGACTTTACACGCTGTTGTTGCTGCTGTGGATCGAAAGCACAATTAGATGCCAGTGGTTGATATTGTTATGCTTTAAATTACAGCCCATTACTCTCATTTCTCTACCTCAAACAATTGCATGTCAACTGCACTTTTGTCTTGACTTTGCAGCCGCCTTCTGCCTGTTGACCAATCAGAGCAAACTGGGTTTCGGACTGGGGCTTTGGTGTAAAGTGTTTCACATCAGAAGGAGATTTGCTGCAGAAACCTTTCGTCCATGAGCAAAGCATTGAAGCATGCACCGAAAGCAACTTCTTTAAGCAGGCCTGGGATGTGAGCGTAATGTAATAATGGTGTATGATGTATGAATGTGATGACACATTGGTCACATTTCAGTTTGTATTATAAGTAACAAGTAGAGTCTGGAAGGCAATTTTTCAACTTAGTAATTCCACATCACAGGTGATCCGGCACACACAAGTCGCCACGTTCACTACATTACAGCTGAAGTGTTTGTTTAGTCTGAATTAAGATGTTGATTCAGCAGCTGAGAAACTTGCCCCGGAGGCAGGCACTGAAGGGCTCACTGAGCAGAATAAAACGTACAGTGGAGCTCACACCATTAATTTGTGGTTGTCTACAGAGCCAAATTAATATTAAAATCTGTTAAGTTTGAGAATTTGGGAGTTGGATGCGACTGTTGACCGTTTAGCGTTAGTGGACATTTACAGGGACGCCATTATAGAGTCTTGAAAGGTATTTATTTCTCTCCATTAATAATATATATTCAATTACTGCAATTCATGGCACAAAAGCAAGCCCCTTTTGTTATGAGGACAATTCAAAAAGTGTCTCAAGCATTAAATGTTTCAGAATGTAATAAAATATTTTCATAATTGTTTTAAATTTTAATTTGTCGTGATTATATTTATATTTATGATATATTTATACAGTATTTGTGATGATTATTTGTGACAGTATTTGTGTGTCTGTATATTCTTTAACATGAGAATAAACTCCCACATTATATGTTTTAAAAGATCAATATCAGGACTTAGAAATTACATGTTGACTGACTGACAATGACAATCTGGCATCAGACAATCAGGAATCAGATGCACTATTTAAACCTTGTAACATCTCTGACAGCCACATAATTCCCATTAAACCAAAGTTTTTATAAACCAGCTAAGAATCCAAGGATCTGGTTATGAAAACAGTCTGAAAATCAATGAAGCATTTCACTCACAGCTGTGTGCAGAGAGAAGTTATCAAGAGGTCAGTGTCTCTACCACATCATGTAGTCTTACCCACAATGCGTGAACCAAACACCATCTGGAAAAATGCCTGGGGACTTTACTTAGCTACTTTAAAATTCCTCTAATAATTGAAGAAAATGGCAAATTTTTACTCATACCGCAACAGTTAAAAACAATCCAACCACTTCACTGTTATCAAGCCATTCAGTGGCTGTTGTCAGCAGGATGTGGGTAACCTGCACTTCCTGACTCTCTTAAACTCTGTAAAAAGTATATTTTTTGTTAAAGTCAGGTGATCTCTAACGGCTTTACTAATTATGCCACCAACAGAGGAGAAAGTTGGTGACGTAGTTAACAGAGCAAATTCATGTGCCCCGAATTGTTCCAAAAACCGCAGGACTTTTCCACAGCAGACCAGTGTTCAGTGAGACACGGCTTTTGTTATACATGACTGCTCCCCAAAGTTAATTGCATGTTTATTACTGTAAGCATACCAATAACTGTCCTGTTAATGGAAAGAAAGTATTTTTCATGCCAACCCACAATCTTTTTACTAAATTTAACCAAGTACTTTTTGTTCTTAAACTTGCTTTTGTGCAACTGTCTAATCAAACCATAAGGGTTCTATTATCCCCACGTGCTGTTGTATGGTTTCCATGAGGACAACTTTTATAATCATTATTATTATTTTTATTACTATTATTACTAAGCATGTCACAATGGCTGCTGCCTTGGTGCTATTTCACCACTCAGGTGTTATTTGATGAGACAGACAGACAGAAAAATGGGCTGTATTGCCCTCTGGGTTGGATAACTTGGTCCTAGGTCAGTGGACTATTATAATGAAATGGAAAACAAATGGATGACCCCAATATGTTTCTACATATGACATCAACAACATTGACTGTTGCACCTGTTAAAATGTAATAACTGAGTCAAATAAAATCACATTTTATTAATTTAGCTGTATATTAAATATTAAATTTTTTGCCTTACGGGTCTTTACCAGCTGTACAGCAGGGAACATCCCCTGACTTTAACCTTCAGATCAGATTACAACATTTTAGGTCATAGACATGTATGAACAATGGTAATGACACAATCACTGAGGAGGCCTCCTCTGAAGCACAATTATGGTTGTGAAATAATATCTGATTTCCAATTACTGAAGCAGAGTTGTGTATTTTACACGTCTCTTTACAGTCAGTTCAAAGTATGCACATGTGCGGATTCAAACAGACACTTTTCTGAAGTGCTGCAGATCTGAAACACTGATCAAAGGAGGGGTTGTACCATATACTTTCTACAATGTTACACAAAAAGGCTTGAATCAGCATAAAAACACGAGGCCCCATTAATGTGTTGGCTGATTTATGATCCGTCAGACAGTTAATTAATTTGATGAGACACAGCAGAGTGTCACTATCAAGGAGGGTCATTCGAAACAGAGGACTACATTTTTTTCCAAGGATAAAATTGTCAAGTGCTTCTTTGTGGGAATTTGCTTCTTTCTGGTAAAACATTTGCAAGAGAAAAAAAAAAAAGGAAAAATGGGATGACATCTTAAAAAATCAAAATGAGATGGATTGAATAGTCTGTCAAATGTTCCTACGTTTTTCCGTTCTCTCACAGCGCTTCCATCAATTTCATCAGTAGCAGAGAACAGTCATATTACACTGCATAGCTAACATTACCGGACTGAGTGACAGCTTCAAATAGTTAGATTAATTTTGTCAAAAATATGATGGGGGTCTTCAAAGCCACTGGAAGTGGAAATGAGGATGTCAGAGTCAATTTTTCTGCCAAACGGAGTGGCCATCATTTTACGATTGAGTCTTGTTTCTTTCCACATACATCTGTCACTCTCTGCTTTTGGCTAATGAAATAAAAACAGGAGCTGACTGGACTTCACAACGCAACTCAATTAATGCACAAGTAATGAATGTTGCCCGGAACAACAATCTGCAGCCTTCAGCCCCGTAGTCAGTTGCTTTAGCTGCACCTTCATCCCTCATGCTATCGCTCCCTCTCTCTGCGTGATTTATGCGTGAGTCCGTGCTACGATTGACTCTCTTCTGTACGGCAGGCCATTAAAGCCTGGGGGAGATTCACCTTGCCAGGCAGCTGGCTCAAATGAAAAGCTAAAAGAGCACATTAACTCATCAATATGAGGGCATGAAGATGAAAACAGTTGTCAAAAGCCTGCCAGAAATAACTGATCACATAATGTCGCCCTGTTGTATGTAAGTGAGGTCACGGGAGTCAAACAGCAGCTACAGACACGAGGAAGCGAGAACACAGAGTCCTGGGAAGCTTTGATAGGCTCGCTGCTCTTAAAATTCTTGGTAGAAATAGCAACTGTCTGTGTCATCTTCAAAACAACCTATTAATATGTCACCCAGCAAGCTGAGATTAGAGCAGTGCTTTTACTTACTTACTTCTGAAAGCCATTAGATAGCAGTTTCAGTAACCTTCCAAGGAGTTTAAGTTTGTTTACAAAATACATTTTTATTCATCCCCAAGTTTTGCTGCATTTTTGAAATGACACATGACGCATTCTCATCTTAGCTGCTGGTTATCCGAACGGTCCGGGTGGTATAAGGTGAATTCACACCAAGCTCGTTCAACCCGTTTTTCATTGGTGTGTGTCGGAGTGAGGTCCTGTGCACACACACACGACATTTTCCGAAAGGTGCTCTCTCGCTATGCAGCATGAAACGCTGCGCGGAGCACATTAGCGTTCGGTATCCTAGAGCGGGTGCATCACTCAATACCAGTCACAAACCATTTACCACATGGTGGGGGAAGCTTCTTCCACCTCTTCCACCCTCACATGGGCTCGAGTGTGATTGCATGCCTCAATACAAACCGAACGGAAAAGGTCTACATACAACTTCAGCCAACACTTCTGTTTGTTTCACTCTTTCACTTTTTCCTCTTGTTATCAGATGTGCTGAAAGCTATTTCAGCGTGAATCAACTTGGCTAATTGGCCTACAGTTGGAAAGCTCATATCTGTAACATATGAAAATTTAATTTTAAAACCAGAACGCATTAAGTTATGTCAGTTTTAGTTGCAATTACATGAGCATCACTAGGCAACAAAGCCTGCAAACCCACACTTGTTTTCAGTGTGTCAGCACTTTGCTTCATTTTCTCTCCTGTGCCTTATTCCCTGACTTGTTTAACACTGAGCTAATTCCTAAAGAGATTATCACTAGTGTGAATCATAGAATCAATGGATTCAATGGATGGATTTACGTGTTTGGTTTTACAAGAAGGTCGTGTAAAACCAAATATACGTGTAAAACCAAATATACATAGTAAATTACAAGAACTTTTCCCACTTGAATACAGACAAAAAAAAAACATAATTTACTTAATTATTGTATTTTTCTGGCTTAAACTGCTCAAGTATTTGATAGTAGACATACTTTTTGCATATTACATGCACAATCCTTAAGGCTTTGTTTTTTTCCTTCACCTTAACAAATGTCTAATTAATTCTATAATGCACCACCATGGCTTATCCTGCAGTGCTTTGAGTGGAGGTCATTTCTGCACTCAATTACATCAGAAATGAAGTAGACAGTGGAAAAAATATTCTTAATGTAAATCACTCTCCAACTGAATGTAAAATGGATTGTGTAACCTCAGTAATAATCCTGTTAAACAATTCCTAAGAACTTGGAGACAAAGGAGACTTCAGATAAGGGCTGTTTTAGACATCTCTTCCTCCGGAAAATCCTCCGCAGACTGAGGTGCGAGGGGGAATCAAAATGAGTTGATAAATAAATAAGAAGCTTGAAATTTTGCCAGCACCGGTACTCAAAAAGCGAGGGAAAGAGAGATAGACGGAGGAAGGAAAGAAAACAGAAAGGGTAGTAAGGAAGGAGATAGATGGAGGGAGAGAGAGAGAGTGGAGGTAGAAGAAGGCCTGAGGCTAGGATTCGTCTTGTCAAAGTGAGACCTTTAACTGGGTCCTGAATTCTGTCAACACGATTCTTTCACAGTCTTACACCATTTCCATCTGGGGTCTGTTTCAGCGAGGAGGATAGCTTGTGGTGAAGGAGGGCGATGGGAGACCTGCAGTCTTCAGATGCTGACACTGACATTGGCTCACAGACCTGCAAATGTGAGCCAGGAATATGAAGCAGCAGATGTGGGGAAACCATTTTATGGACCTGGTATTTTGCCTTGTTCTGAACCATGCCAGACTGGCAGCCTGATAGAGGGCCGCTGATAAAAGACTTGTGCTTGTGCTTGTGCACCAGGTGCTGGTGGGCAGATTAACACATAGACCGCAACTATTGGTGGTGGTTGAAGCTCTAAGAAGATGTTACGTAACCACTTGCGGTTTTAGCAGCTGTTCCACTTTCTGCTGGTCAGAGGGAAACATTTGATTAGAACTTTTTTCTGTTGGAAAACCATAAATTATCTTTAAAATGTGTTCTTATGACAGGGTTGAATTCTTTTTACAGAGCTGGTTGTTTGTGGATTTCAGTTACTAGCAGAGGTGAATCCTCTTTGGTGATGTAATGCGATGAAATGCACCAGTGTAGGTTCACCTAGAGGGTTAATGATGGCCCAGTCAATCGGCTAAAAAGCTGCAGTTAAAAAATCTAAACACACAAACTAGTTTGCATTAGTCTCATTACTTTCGAACTTCTCATGTCCTTTTCCCTCGTTAAATACACGTAATTCTTGTATGATTTACATAACAAGACCCATTTCCAAAAGATGATGTGTACATACTGAAGAGTGAAACTAATGATTTGCAAATCATATGATGCCTATTTTTATTTGTAAATATATATCAAATGCTTAAGCTCAAAATTTTGTTTGTTTTATGAAAAATATATCGTCATTTTGAATTGGATGCCAGCAAATGTTCCCCAGCTGATCACCATTGTCCTTAAGTAGACGTTTTGACTCACTTTTATAAATACTGAAGACATTTTTAACAGCATTCTGGGGTTGTATTGAAGATTTATTTAAATCCATCATCACAAACAGCTCAGATTACTTCCTGTCCTCCCACAGACCTTTTCAGAAGCTGTTAAGGTAACACAATTATTACTCATGAGCCCTAACTCTGATTGGTCACAGGTATGGCCACCATGTTCATCCATAATCAATAGAAACATGACCTAATGAATAATGCATACATAACCATTGCTTTACCAATGTACTGGTAGAGGAAGAACTTGCTGCTGCACAAATGAGAGTTCTCCAGGATGTTTCTGAATGGTGGGATTGTGTCTCACGTTAGCTTAGCTTAGCACAGATTCCCCCAGCTGGGACAACAGAAAGTTGTAAACAATGCTTACAGTTGTGCTTATTTTAAAAATCCATCAAGTAGTCGGCGTTTGAAGTAAACCACTGATATTCTGCTTTGCTTCTAAGCCCCATCTGCCCATCCAACCCATCTGCAGAAGTTATGCATGCTGTGTATGCTGTGCTCAGGGTGGTTATAAGCAGGGGTGGGTTTGTCCCACCTGACTTCACAGTGGGGTGTGGTGTCGTGAAGGGCACAGTTTCAATCCCACTCGCTCTTAAAGCAGAGGAAAACATAAAGGGACAGCAGAGACAGTGTTCAGCTCTTTGACAGCACAGGGGTCCCTTCGCTATCACCTGAATCCACCCCTTTTTTTGTTGGTTTTCCATTGTAGCAGATTTCAGTCAAGGTGTAAAAGTTTTACATATTTAAGACAAGGTTTAATAAACATGTGCTCTATGAGCATAAGAGTTCGTACAGCAGCACAAATGTGGCACTGACTCAAAGTCATAGGTGTGGAACTAATTAGTAACATCAGCTACAAAGACAAAACTTATATTTAAATTTCATTTGCTGACCAAAATAGAAATATGAAATATCATTGCACATTAAGTTGTGTCCTGAAGTATTTTAGTTTTATACTGTCATCTCTTTTCATTTAGATAAATCCTAAATCATATTTTGGAATATTATAACCAGGCATGTACTCAACTCCAATTCTTGTTAAATAACCTCTGGATCTCGCAGGTATTAAAAATTTCTGCAAACCCAAAATTTTGTTTGGCCACCGTTGGGTATAATTTTGTCAGGCTTACTTTTAATCAGCACTTTTCCACTGAAACACTTCGCACACCACAACACACACACACACACACACACACACACACAAGAACATTTTGTGGGGAAAACCTCGGAAAAACACAACATTTAAAACCTTAAACAAATGTATTGTGCACTCAACTCGTAGTGTCTGTTAAAAAAGGGGAGAGGCGAGAAGCCTGGCAAGGTCTGATAAGGCTCTGTAACAGTAATAATAACGTTTCCATAAAGCTCATTAATTGAGAGTCTAGAGGTAATTGCTACGTTTCCTGCAGGCTGACTATGTTGTTAATGCTGACGACTGTCAAACTGACAAACAACAAGTTGTGGAATATAGATTTTCTTCCCTCTCAGCGTGTGTTAATAACCTACCATCTGAGTATTGCCAAGGGAAACTGTCAAGATGGCATCAGTGATAAAACGTTAACATGTGACAAAATGCACCTGCCTGCGAGAAGAACAATTCAATTTGAAATTGAATTTGTACGACTATCACGAAAACCTTTTTCTTAATCCTCACCTGAGGGAAAGTAATATTGATTAAGAAGAAAAGACAGAAGGAAAGTTTTTTCTTCACTTGGTTTTCAGCTGTGAACTGCCACACACAGTCAAAGTGGAAAGACTGACAAATGACTGTACAGTAATTCCCCCACTTCATGAATCACTCTGATAGGATGGCAGTAGCCATGTGGATAAGAATCATATCTCTCCACGCTATAAACCTTTAGCATGCCGAGCATCACTGGTACAAAATCCAGTCCAACAGCACATTCTGATCCGTCAGTCAGGGAGGAAACATTTCAGCCCCGCGTCAGCTGCCAGGTTTTATTGTAATTTTTTCAAGTTACTAAAAATCACGTTTTAAAAATGCTCCGTATTAATATGTAGCAGACATGTTTCATTGTAATTCTATTTTTTGACTGACGGAATAATCAGACCTTTAACCGTTTATCACCAGAAGATTCAACTGTTTGCATATTAAATAATCACAACTTCTGATAAAAACTTCAACAAAGGTCAGATCTCAGAAGGAATCTGACAGTAGAAATGAGTCAAGATTTGTAATGGTTCCAGTAGAAATATTAGTCTTCCTATACACTTCCTGCCTTCCTGTTCTTTCTAATCTCAGCTTGCTCCATGGGATTGTACAGCTTGTGTTCTTGTTTAGCAGAGATTTGTCATATCCATGTAAGCATTCTTTATGGACATAGTGTGAAAGGCTGCTGGGCTATGAATCAAATGTCCCATGGAGTAAACATGTGCTGTGAAGCTGGCAGCGTTACAGACAACCTTTTCCCTGCCTTTCACAAGCAAAGTGCAAACAATGGGTTTGCCTGTGTATGTACTAAGGCTTATTTGGGCACCAGAGAAACGGTAAAAAAATAAAAAAATCTTTTAGTAAAAAAGATGTCAAGCAGAAACAGCAGGGAGTGTTTAATGTTTGGTCGAAGTTCAAAAATGCATCTTATTGGTGTTGCAGGTTAAGAGTTTTTGAATACAGACACAATGTGATCTCCTCCTCATCCTCTTCACTTTTACTCCTCTGTCACTCCTCTCCTGTTCAGTTTTGACAAACACTCCACTAATTAGGTCATCACCAGGGTCATCATTGCCATCCCAAGAACTGTTCCCATCATCTCTATCATCCACCAAACACTGGCTGTCACCAGTGGATGCAGGCAGGCATCGGGCGGTGGAGGCGGCGCTGGCGCGTTCATGATGTCTGATGTGTGCCGATGAGTGATGCCGTCTGACGGCTGATGTTGGGTGAAGCGTACAGTAATGGGGAGACAGAGGTCAGAGAAACCATTACCACAGTGGGGGAGAAAGGGAAGGGGAAGTGAAAATGGGAAGTGTGCCGTTGTCTTCTCCAACTATAGGGCGGGGCTGCTGTCCTTCTGTCATGACTAAAAGTCTGCCTGCTGGCTTTGCTATTCGTTACGGTGCTAGGCTGTCGGGGCGCTCATCATAAATACATGACAGGGGTGGCGTGGCATAAAATGTTGCTGTGTCTTTTCCGGAGGAAAAGGAGATTGGTACTTTGTTGTTTTATGGAGAGATTTTGATCTCTTTGTCTCTTTGTCCTCTCTCTCCTTAAGTGTCTGTCTGTCTGTCATTAAAAGTGCAGTGGAAGAGTCCTCCAACCTGAGACACGACCGCATTAGTCCATAGCGGTTGAGAACGCGAGGCACAGCACACAGATGATCACATACACAATCTGCTTTCGTCTTCCTCAACTGAGACATGAATTGACCTCAATCCTGACATGTAAATAACTGTAGCATCAGAATAATAATAGCTCTTCAGATGAAGTGGCATGTAATTACGGCGCCTGACCTCTCCGAGCAGTTACTGACTATCCGCAACATGCATGAAAACATTTAGTGCGATCATCTATCAACATGTGTCACTTTGTTGTCGTCATGACAAAGCTGCCATAGCATTACACCAATGCGTGTCTGCTAAGATGCCACGTATTGTTGCAAGGTTATAACTCAATGACAGTTGACGCCAATGGATCCCTCTTATTATGATGAGTTGGAACACCTTGATATCCGCTGCAACATTAGCGCACCATCTGGAAGGGTAATGTGACGTCCTCTGGAGTCGTGGTTTGGGCCCTTGCTGCGAACAGCCTTGTTGACTAATATTTCTTGGTGAAAAATAAAGAACAGAGGCATAGAGATGTGAAGGACGTGGAGAAGGAAAAAGGGGAGGAAAGGGGAGGAAGGGGACCCTCGGACATGAAACGTGACGACAAGGCAAGGCACACAGCTGGGACGTCTTGTACCGACTCTAATTTTGGGACCAAAACTGTGGGTAATAAACATATCCTGTGACAAATGGGGAAATTGTGACAGTCGAAGCGTCGGCATTCATTTGCATTCCAGCAGACCGCCGTAACGCCACCTGGTGTCTGGAGACGAAGGAGCGTGCAAGGGAGGAGGGTGTATCCCCAGAGGCGTAAATCGCCACCAGCCTCACTAAGAAATTGCTCGCCAGTCAGAGGTTTGGGGCTTCACATACGGCGAAAACTGCACGGATGAAGAATGCGCCTGTGATTTATGAACCGGTTACCCCGAGAGCTTAAACGGAGATTGAAATGATTAGGAGCCATTCAGGCATAATCAGACTTGGTTGTCACTTTCATCACTGTGGTTTTGTTACAACCATTTTCTCTCACACACTATGACAAATCCTGACCTGCCCACTTCAAATTAGCTTAATTTTTCTTGATCTTCAGTGACATTGTGATTGCAAAAAACCTGTTCTGAGAACTCCACAGCGGCTGAGGTGTAACGATTTGTTCTGGGACTTGTAAATGATAGACTGATTGTGTCTTGTAAAGCAGCTAAGTCCTGCTAAAGCCCCGTAATCAGTTGTTTTTTTGAAAATGGACGTGCTGCCACTGAAAAACAACCTTTGTGATGTTCCTCCATTTCAAACTGAAAAGGTAGCTGGTCACTGTCTCAGCATTCAACCCGTCACTTGGTTTTATTATCTTTCTAAAGCTGGCGCAGCCGAGCTCGACCAAGAAATACATCCGTTTTAGTCACGACGACTATTCAGCATCACATTTATATTAAAGCTCTTTACGGTATGTGACAAAAACCGAGGTATTAGTTTTGTGAGCTTTTAAAGCAGAGTTAATACAGATGTTTCTTCTTTCCGCTTCCTGGCATTGTGATTACACGGCTGTTGGTGGTCACATGTTGAGACTTCCTCCATACACTGCGCTGTCATTTCACCCTATTGAGACCAGTGGCAAGCTTGATCCAGGCCCTTTTCATTTGCTCCCACAGATCCCCTTTTCTCACCCATTCAACCTTGATGGCTCCTTTCACACCACTGTCTGCACCCTCCCCTGGTAACACAATGAACATCAGCCTGCCGCCCTGTCTCCCAGACAGACTTTTATCTGTTGAGAAGCCCACAGCTCGTGGAAAGTCTTTTGTTACCTATCTCCGAGGTGGCTGAATGGCTTCTTCCTTTGATTTGTACCTTGCCATTTTTCCCTTACACTGGCTATTTCTCTCTCACACTTTTCAGATGTGGAAAAAAGTAATCCTCATCCTCTGTCTTTGCTTTTGGAAACCTGAATCTTTTTGTGGGGCTCTAGAAATCTGGCATTTCTAAAGAGCTACAACCATGGATATAATACTTATCATAAAACATCATCATGCATTACATCTAGTTTCAAAGGCCACTTGGATTTTTAATAAAAAGCTGGTTAATGTAATTGGTTAGTTTAAAAGTCCATGTTGAGGTCAATACAACAGAGAGTCTGATTAAATTCAACATCAAGACCCGAACTAGAAACAAGATAAGATAAGATAAACCCTTACTGTAAAAAAAAATGTTTTGACATGGACAATCCCATTCCCGTCAATAAAGGAATAAAACTAAATGTTTAAAAAAGCCACCTCAAGATTTGCTTCCAGTGTAGAAAGCTGCATTTGTGGAACAGCAGTGGCCTGCCTCAAGAAGCACCTCTGCAACCTTCATCCCTTATAAAAGCCTCCCTTTTCTCACTCTACAGTTAAGGGAAAGCCGACAACAATCTTCTCCCGGCAGAGTGAGTGGCAGTGTCGGACAAGAATCAGCCTTTATATAGATTGTAATTGTTTCTCCCTGCTCATGCGTCTCTCTTCCCATCCATCTCTCTTTTTTCCTTGTTGCAGGCAGGTTTCAACCGCACAAGGTCATTGCTCTTAGGCAGCCGCAACTCGGCTTTATTGTTCCAGCGGGTCAGCAGGTCCGACACACATCACAGCTATTATTCCTCGGGAACAAATGGCCGTCCCACGCTTTGATCTATGGCCTTCCTTCTCAGACACTTCCATAATACCCTTGACAGGATTTCTTTTTTGTCCTGTTCCCATTTTTGGTGATGATCCATCTCTTTTTACCACCCCCTTCCTGTTAAAGTGCCAAATCATTGATATGAGTGACTTAAAATTGCAGATTTGATAGAGAAGGTGACGGTTGACATATTTTTGTGTTATAAATGGAGGCTTTATGACTGTGAATATAAATTTACACTCTGCTCTCTTAGAATGCTTTTATTTTTTATCTCCTGGGTGTCCACAACAGCGCGCTAACATCCACTTTCTAATGAAACCTCTTGCCTAAAGCGAGAAGTAAAGATGTCTCACAGTTGGTACAGTGTGCTGGACGACACTGTATGCTTTGCTCAAGGTGCACACAAGTTAACCCTGACATTCAACGTTTTCTAACTCTTCCCTGTGTTGGTGAGAAGCAACATTTCATACTTTTTAAGGCATATTTAACCTCTCACCAGCATTTCAGCCACATTCACCTATAACAGCAACAATGGCTTGTCCCTGATTAATGAGCTTCACGTGGCATTTTGAGCCACTCTCGTCAGAAGTCCAAAAGTAGGATCATTTGGGCGAACCCCACTGCCCCTGTTTTACATATGAATAAGAAGCTTATCATTTGTGACATTGCAGGCTGGGAATGGGCAGAGGCAGGTGTGTGAGCGGGGGCAGCGTGGCACTGCCCAGCAGAGTGATTTCTTTTTTTAATTTTACATCCTCCGCCGTTCATGCCAAGGTTGGAGCCCTGCTTTAAAACACTGGGGGCCTTCTTTAACGAGCTTTGAGCTCATTACCAAAAACCCCTTAAAACATACCTACACCATGAATAATGGATGGCAGTTGGGGGTCTCTCACGCAACACTAGTATGCATAAGGTTTAATTACGCAGAACTAGTCAGCCTCAGTGATGGATGCACTGACAGGTGGGCTTAGTGACTCAGGTTGGGAAAAAAAAAAACACACACGCTTAATTTTAATAAGTTTTCCGAGTAAACTACAATATCCTTCAAATTACAAAGCCCTAAACAAAATGTTGCACTAAGTGTATGTGGATTTACTGCAATAGTCATTTTCAAACTCTTGCACTCACTGTAAACTTGGTGGTTGCATTCATGCATACATTTCACCGAAAATAGTGCTTCCTCTTTACAACTAGCATGGAGACAGAACAGACTTAAGACCGCGGAATTAAGAAGTTAAAATATGTAAGGGCATGCGCACGCTTCTGTCACCGCGAGGCCTTGAATATTGAACACCAACACATCTAAGTTCCCCTGTGCCATATGGGCATTTGTGTTGTTGCAAGACATACAAACCCAGTATTATAGCACAAGTATTATCTAGTTGCACCTGAATTCCCTGCAGCCCATCCACATGCATAATAAATCCCGAAAATGTCAGCTGTGTGGCCTGAGGGAGAACTGTGCCATTTGTTTAAGCTCTGGCTTGCGATACAGCCTGGTGCCATTGATGTTTGGATAGAAGTGAATGAATGAAGAACGCCGGCACTTGCATGTCAATCAGAGGTTTACAGGACCCCGAACATGACGAGCCTTAAGCCAACATATGTTGCTCGTGCACAATAATCCCCCAGAACAATAAAGCAGACGGGTGTTAAGTATTTTGATCAATGTTGCTCTGATCATCGCAAGCGAGCACTCACACATGCATATTAAAACATCTGCTAAGGTGTCACAGCAGAAAGTGATTAGCAATTTCATTAGCAGGATCAATAAAGCAGAAGAAGCCGCACTGATGCAGCATTACCGAGATGTCCGTTTATAAAAGCAAGCGTTTTCAACGGGATTCGGCTGCGAAGCGGCGCGGATTCTCGAAAACGCAACGAGCAGCCCTCTGTTGTTTTAACAGACTCTCCGTTTAGCGTCTGACAGCATACTGAAGGAGCAGCTCAGAGTTTTTCCTCTCGGTCCGACTGACTGACTGTGGGTTTTTGGTTGCTGACTCCTGGAGGCCCAGAAGTTTCCACTGGCTTGTTTTTTCATTCTCACAATCCCTTTCCCCTGCTAGCCAAATCACTGAGCTATGACTACAGGCCTGGTTGGAAGTCCTTATCTGCTATCATTAAAGATGCATTTATTCCATTGCCTCAGGTGCTTGTGGGTGTTTGTGTGTGTGTATGTGAGCGTGTGCTTTCAAATGCTTTTTCCTTGTTTGCATATGTGCACACAGCTGATGTATGTGTGTGAAAAGAAAGATGGAGCAAAACAGAGGAAGGGGGTATAAATGTTTGCGTCTGTGTGTGTGTGTGTGTGTGTGTGTGTGTGTGTGTGTGTGTATGTGGGTGGCTCCAGGGGGGTCCTGTGTGTGGAAGTGGATAAGGCTTTATGTGTTTCTATGCATCTCCCTCTGATGTGTGTGTATTCGCCAAGGTTAACACACTCCTCCCACACTAGGCTGATCTAAATAGAGACAGAGACAGGGTAAATGGGGATCAGAAGTCAAGCGCTGGCAACTATGCTAAATTATCGGCGGAAATCAACGCTGTCCTCATTAATTACACAAAAGGCTGTTAGTCATTTCCACCCTCCCCCACCAACCCGCCCACCCAACGCCTCTCAAACTAACTGATGCTTCTCCAGTGATTTCTCTGACTTTTGCGCACACATACGGCATACCCACAAATTCCGGCATATTTTAAACTCCCACACATACGCACATACGAGCAAACAGAGCAAGGGCATAGATGAAAGGAGAATCTGTCTTTGCTGCTGACATTGGAAAAGAGCAACCAAAAGATAATGTAGTCTGTGAGTCACGCTCACCTTGAGTCCTCTCCCCCCTTTCATTACAGCTTTCGTCTTCCACTACAGGTAGCTGAGTTGTTGTTATCTTCCCAACAATCACCTCAATAATTTATGACAATGAAACTAAGAGAGGTGTCCTCTGCATATTGTTGTTGATAAGAGGCAAAGTGTCTTCATTCTCCACAATGACAAATCCTGACAGTATTTTAAAGTGGATGTTCTTTTACCTTTCAGTCACAAAGAGT
This sequence comes from Channa striata, assembly GCA_033026295.1. Taxonomy (NCBI): domain Eukaryota; kingdom Metazoa; phylum Chordata; class Actinopteri; order Anabantiformes; family Channidae; genus Channa; species Channa striata. The sequence goes on along the minus strand of CM065168.1, from coordinate 19,174,651 downwards.
CACTGTGTTTGTGCGAAAAATATAATAAAGCTCGATAAAGAACACTTACAACTGCTTGATTTGTTGGATGAAATGCCTCAACCGAGGCTTTTAGTAGCAAAAGCATGGAAAGGTATGAAGTTTGATGCCCTAAATTTGGGTTAATAAAAGTTTATATACAGTAGTAAAACATTTTCCTTCCTTCCTAAAATTATGTTTTTTGTAATTCTGGAGCCTGTTCGGCTTCTTGCCAGTTGTTTGATCCATACAATCCACATGCTTTCTGCAGTTTTGCTGTCTGTTCAGGCTCGTCAGAAGAAATGGCTTTAGCACATATTTACCTGTGATGACTTTTCTGCTTATCGACACATTAACCAAACACGGTACCACCTGTTACTTAGTGAGCTTCCAAAGTGCCGTAAACTCCAGGCCGAGCAAGACTAGCTGCTCATTGTGCCGTCAGTCTGTATGGTGCTAATTGTCTCCCGTCTCTAGTGTCATGTGATTACACAAATATGTCGCTGGAATAGGGTAAATGTTTAATTATTCTTTTAAGGCACATTGAAGCATGACAGAATAACAGAAAATGTTACGAGCAATTCAAATGTAGCATAATTCAATGACATAATTATAATGCATGTGATTTTTTTTTTTTCCCGTCTCCTTTGCTTCATTAAACAAATGTTGGGTTAGCTGATCTGAGGTTGGCAAATGAAAGGACTTAACCACCATCATGTAGAGGAGGAGCACGAGACATTCAATAGAAAATACTCCACTTGGTCTAATCTACCTGCTGTCATTCCTCAGTTTCTGTGTTTGCCTATTTTGCAAAATGTATAAATGATATGCATGAACGTAGCTCTGCTCTTCTCGAGTCGTAAACTCAATTGTGTACATTTTACAATATACCTTGGCAGTCCTACATATATACATGAAGTTATGTGGTTGTGTAAGGTGCACTTGGAATATAACATGAACTACTGGTTGTGCCCACCAATAATTCAACCGCCTGCAGATTCCTCTGTTGGAAGGAGTTAGCTGGGGGTCTTAAAGAAAGCCATTCATTATTTCCCAGCTGAGGTGGATTACTCGTCAGCGGGTGCTGTTTGACATTTACCGTATGCATTTCATTATTGGAACTGACCTGGAAATTAACGGCAGCTTCTCTGAGCCTCGGCGCCCCTCACCCCCCATGTGCAACATGCCAAAGCGTTGACCCTCTGTTCGTCTCCCTCCTGACCTTTCAGTACTGCATTATTTAACACACACAAATCCCACACAGACCGCCACTGAATGCTAGGAAAAGGTATTGACAGAGACATATGGCTGCTGGTGGATAACATGCATAATTGAGGGGTAGGAAAACAGGTTATATCCCTGGCTGAGATGTGTGAGTCGAAGACACCGACCTTGGTCCTTTGTCCCCACAGCTGTGGGACTGTGTTTAAATGCCTGGTGCTAATTATTCAATCATGTTGAGCTATGTATTGTTACAGTACGTACAATAGTTAATCTTTGGGAAATTCTGCAGATGGTGGCACACAGCGACTTTTTAGTAAGTAGGGTGTAACAGCTTGACAATGAAAAGAAGTCAGTTCATGTTCTTTTCTACATTATGTAATTTTTAAAGTTAGAAATTTTAAAAAGTTACAATGACAGTGAAACAAAGTGTTGACTTGTGCAAGGTACAAGTAAAAAAGTGAAACCTTTGAAGACTCGTGGTAGTAAATAGTTATTTATGATGCACTGTCCCAGAGCAGAAGACGACTTCCTCTCTGTGGCAGCGCTTTGATCTGAAAAGTGTCCCACGGGGTCCAAAAAAAGCAATTTAATAATTAACAAGAGTTTACAAAAAAAGCAAAGAAAATAAATGATAGCATGGCAAAGGAGGACAATGAGTCGACATTAACAATCAGGTCTGCCAGTGAATAACGAGCGCGCCCCCAACATTTTAATTAGCAGCCCGCTGGACGGCACAGTGATTAATGAACACTATTTGATTTCAGCGTTGCTCTGAATTAATAACAAATTGACATTTAATGAAAATTACTTACTGCAATTGAAATTAAAGCACTTTTTTTGCTCCGTTATGCAGCACAAAATAAAAATAAATACAAATGTTGTTATCCCCAATTGATCATAAACACATGTTAAAAGAGATATCAAAGGTGATGGGATTGAATTATGGGAGGATTTTGCAAACAACATTAACAGTGCCAATTATCTTTTCATAGCCTCGGTCCCGGGCAATGGGAGGACAAATTTCACTCAGCTGTTTTATGTACGTCTTCCATCATTCTGTGATTCAACTCGAAACCCTGCTCAGAGGTGAAATAAAGGAACCAAAGGGTTAAAGCCTCCGTTTGCTTGACACAACTAGCTTGCTGGATCATCAAACATTGTCTTTTAGTTTGTAAAACACTAAAGTGCAATTTCTCACTTTAGACAATTAGGCAATGACAGCCACTGTACACAGCAACTGACAATGTGTTAATTTGTGTGTGTTATATGTTGAGACTACAAATGATCACCAAATGTTTTATTAACAAATATGATACAACTCTTATTATATATTCATAACTCATAGGCAGCAGGGTTCGGATAGCGCAAAATGTATTGTTTGGAAGCGGAGTGAAACTAGTGGGGTTTGTAACTTCCGACATCTAACTACAGAAGTATTATAAAAACTCTTAATTATTACAGCAGCTACTGTATCAGTAAGTTATCAGTAAAAAATATGTTACTTGCAGAAACACTCTTGTACGCTTGCTTTGAGCCTCCTGAGCCTCTTAATAAAGTCTTGATGCCTAATTTGTCGCGCAGCATCCACCAGGTGAGGCTGGTGGCCACTTGTTGTGCACTTCAGCCCGTGGTGCCTTTGACGCAGGTTTACTAGCCAGAAGTTCTTTCACCTCGGCTGCCTCCCTCTCCAGCCCACCGCTCAGCACTCGGTTTCTGAATGCACAACCTAACAGGCCACGTGGAGCTCAAATAAAAATTTTTGCTCCTGTGAAGATCAAAAAGGGCTTTGTTTACGAGTATTTCGCTCTCCAGTTGAGGAGACTCTCTGTGATTACCGCTGTTCATTTATCTGTATGTATGTCTGTTCACTTTATTACTGTGGCCGTGTGTCCATGGTTTCCACTGTGTGTTTCACTGAGAGGAATGATTATTAGAGTTTTGTGCATTAAATCAAGCCAATATTAGTGCAGATGTGGTTGTATATAGGAAATTCTTTGGGTTCCAGAATAAATTGGGTTGCTTGCATTCAGCCCCCTTCCTGTTGTCACGCTGTTAATACATCCCGAGCAGAGTGTCTGACATTTCTTAATGGTCACTACAAACTGTGAGGATTTGTGCGGGTTGCACCAATGTTTGAGAAACACTTGGAGCAACACACCAGAGGAGTCTGCATATCAGTTTTGCCAGGTAGCCCCTTCTTCTCATCTTTTCATTGTTTTCCATGCAAATATTTCTGCACCAGATGATTTATGGGGAATATCGCTGTCTTGGATTTAGTTAGGCTTCAGTTTTGTGATACCTGCCTGCTTATAAAATTACCAAAGATGTTGACTGAGATACTATAATGATGATACATTTCCCAATAATGCTTCTATCTAGAAGAGCAATATCCAGCTCCGCGGCAGTGAGGGGACCATCACAGCAGTTTATAATACGATGCTTGACTTGCAAATATTCTTTTCTCATTCGTATAGTTGGATCTTTATCATTTGCAATTAAAAATATAAACAGTGGACTGTTTAATTTTCTAAATTGATGATGGCTTAATTGAAATAGTTCACTGTAGTCTGTCTAGGCTTTTTATAGAGGAAGCTGTACAAACACTCCATTCAGTTCCTCAGCTGCTTTCTCCTTTATGTTCCTCAATTTTGCATTTCTTGACCACAGTGTCAATGTCTGTGAGCATTATGCTCATTGAATTACACACCTAACCCCACTGCCTTCATTGTATATCACAATGTAGTTGATATTTACACTCACACTCTGTGTTGTTACAGACTTAGCTTCATGAATAATTAAGAACAATCCATCAGTCAAAGCGCAGGGAAGGGAATCATCTTACTGTTACAGCATTTAAATGAAAAATCACACCACGCACTACATTTCCACAAAATGCCCAAGACATTCATAGAGGTGTTTATCAGCCAACTGGCAATGGCTCACAACGCTTCAAATCACCCCAGGGAAAGAGATGTTTGGCGCAATAACAAATTAGACGTTGAAATAGGACGACTCAATAGCACAGCAGACAAATTGCAGGAGCCGGGCAGTGCTCATTAATTCTAACTATGGGCTCCTCGGCTGCATTGATCATATCCTCCATTTATTCCAGTAAACTGTGAAGGAATGAGTGATATGATATGAAGATGGCACTGGTGCTCTCTTTCTGGCTAACCTCAGGTCACCGCTGCATATTAATATTGAGTGCATTTTTACGATATGTATGTGGTGTTTACCACAGATCAGCAGTTGTACCGTTTGTATTGTTGCCACAAGCCGTGAAGTCACTTATATATGTTCTTTTTCACATCCCTTCTAATCAAGTTGGAAAGGTGTAAACAGTATGGGAGGGGACTAGGAGAAGCAATGCCCAAACATGTCCACTATCATCAGATTTGAGAAGAAAATAATGAATGCCGGTGAAAGGCTGGTAAGTGGAAGACACCACAGTCAGTCTTCACAAACCTAATAGAAAGTTATGAGTATATCAAGACATGGTTGGTGCTTGGGTCCAACAGGGGAGAAGTCAATGATCATTCAGTGCTGATGGCAGCAATCAGAAAGCAAGCTCTCCCTTGCTGCTGTGGGGTTTGGGTAATGGTAGTGGAGTACATATCTAAGTACCAATGGGAACAAGAGACCTGACAAGGTTTAACAACTCACATTCCACTATTAGGCTCTATAAAAACAAAGTTCTCAACTCAAACCGTGTGTTCCGGAAGAAAAGCTTGTTGAAAAACTTCCCAAGGTGCAAAAAGTTGTGAAGTACAGTAGCTGCTGCATTGCCCATTACCACAGTCTCATCACTGAGGAATATACACAGTTCAATCAAACACAACACGTATGTCATATCAGTGGCAAGAAATTAATAAATATAATTTGTCAATAAATATAATGGGCATTTTGACACAAAGAAATCTCTTGTCAGTGCAGTTTGGAACAAACAAACATTTCACCAAGTGGAGCAGTGTCCTTGGTTAATGTGAACATAACCGACCATGAAGGTTTATGGAACAAGTGACCAAGCATATGCAGGTGGCATACCAACAGATGTCAACTAAGAGTGCAAACTAATCTTTGTAGTATTTGGATTATGATATACTGTATAGAGATATTTATAAATTTAGAAAATAATTTCTTTGGTAGAGGACTTCTAACTTTTAAGACTTATACCAGCTTTGTAAGCAGAGGACAAAAAGGACCAAAGGACTGAGAGGTAGAAGAAATATTCTCCAAATGCTAAGTGACAGTAAGTCAATAAAATGCTGCACGTTAGATTGTTCAGGGACAATGTTTGTGGCCGGTCTCATTATTTATATTTAGCAAATGAAAAATGCAACAGTACCACAGTGATGACTTGATGTAACCCATCATCAGAACATTTTGTGTAACACCACTTTTTATTTCGGCTAAATATTGAGCATATTGAGTTTGTAGTTTAACCGTTGGAAGATCAATGTAATTATGGTGATTGTTGCCATTATGACCAATAGGAACTATTGAAAATGATTCCTAGGTTGCAGTAGCATGAATACACAAACAAAAGTGCATTTACAGAAAAAAAAAATCTAATTTAATACAATGTGTCATTTTATAGTTGGGTCTTCTGTATTTTGTGTCTTGTCCAGATGTGTCCTGTGCATGTGTGCAAGACAATGAGACTCCGAGGTTGCTTTGATTCCTGTAATGGTCCATTTTGCTGACCCTTGCTGTAGACATAGGTAGCAGAAAAGAAAGAGAAAAAAATACATAAATAGCATGAGGGAAGACAGGAGGGAATGGAGAAAATAAGATCGAACTGAGAGAGAAGACCACCTCATGGGGATTGGACTGTCAGGAAGGAGAAGGAGAGGAGAGAGGTGAGCAGGGATAAGGTAATGACTTGGATAGTGGGAAGTGGGAATTACTGGTGGAGTCGTCTCTTGATCCATGTCATTTAACAACATAATGTCCCTCCTCCAACAGATATGGAAATCTCTTTTTCTTCCTTTTTATTTCCCATTTTTTTGTTTTTTCTTCCCCTTCATGTGTTGCTTTCCATTCACAGATAACATATACCACTGAATGCTTGGTGTTTGAGTACAGTACAGTTAAAACCGCTTTCTACAATCCCAACATTTAGAATTTTCTTGAATGTTATAGTTTCTTATCATTCCAAACAAAATATACTCTGGTCATCCTGATTAAATGCACAATGTATTAAAGTATTAGGTAGCAGGGCACACACAATGGTATTTTACTCTTACAAGGTTATAATTTAAAGCCGATCCTCATTTTTCCTTGTGAAGATAAACATGCTTTTTTGTGATGCAATATTCCAAGGAGCCTCAGGTGGAATTAAAAAGAGACATGGTTTTGCTCTAGGAATCAGTGCTTTGGCTCAAGAACAGCTCTAAAAAATGTTGTGAGTGAACACTGTGCGCTGTTGTCTCCACGAATGAAAGTTAAAACTCTAACATGTAAAGAAGAAAACACACAGAAACGTGATCTAGAATCGCAGCTGCCTTCTCTGAACTTGAGTTATTGCTACCGTCCCACCTCCACGTTAAAGAGGAGAAAAAGCATCAGAGTTTTTTTATGAATGTACAGTTGGAAAACCATCGTGCATGACAGCATTGTACATAATTATTAGGTAACTTGCATTTCTCTGAAGGAACCTTTAATATTTACAATATATGAAGCAAAAGGAGGAGCTGCTCACACTGTTAAGCAGCTGAAATACTGTATGAGACAGGCATGAGAAGAAATGTCACTTCAGTTTCCAACACGGTAAGTGTTGTTAAAAAGAAAGAAGTGATGCAACACATTGCTAAATATGTCCCTATCCCAAAATTTCTTGGAAAAATGTTGCTGGCATCAAAATCAAAAACAAGTATTTGACATGTTGTCTTTGTGCTAGTTTCAATCAAATGTAGTTTAGAATATATTTACAAATCATTGCATCATGTTGGACAACGTCCCATCGTTTCTTGAAATGGGATTGCGGTTCATAGGATAAATAGGGTGAAGAAGGAACACAGCTGATGAATCCCTGCTGAAGATGTGGGAGCTTTGCCCTGATGTAAGCCCCACTGGATCCAGGTACATCCACGTGTCTTTCTAAATCAAATATATATTTCTCTGTCTATTCTTTTTTTATCTTAACCATAGATTCAATAGTTTTAGTTAAACAATGAGAATGAATGGGTGATTACTTTAGGATTTGCTCAATACTGTGAACACTCTAAATGCAACACTGCAATGCATACAGAACGATAATTACTTTAGTAATTATCAGCTTCATGTAAATCAAGTCATTCACTGCTCAGGCAGTGTGAACGCATCAACTACATATTGGTCCATTATGGCAAACAATAATTAGTTGTGTGGAAGGCTGCTAGGTGTTATTGGTTGCAGAAGTGCCCTGATGTGTTTGACTTCCTAACTATACAATTGTCACATTACTGGAGAAGGTTTGTACATTTCATTCCCCGAGGTGCAATCAGTTGTAGCTGGAGGTTAGCTGCTCACACGCGTTTTAAATGAGAAATGCAAATAATGCTAACAAGCTGTGGGGCACGGCATAGGCCGAAATGGTTTCCCCTTGGATTGCCATAGGCTCTGTCCATGGTGCTGACATGCTCTAGCACTCAGAGACGGAGGGCAGGAAATTGTTTGGTAAGTGCTCTGCGTCTGCAGAAGCATGGCCGGAAGAGCAAGTACCGTTCGGCAGGATGGACGTTTCTTTAAAAGGGGGTTTTAAAGAAAGCAAGAATGTCTAGGTTTGTGTGGCGTTTGCTGTTACTTAAGTGCGAAGGTGCTATTCCTCGCTTTTTTCAGGTTAAGAAAGTGAACTATTGGCTGCCAATGTGTGTGTCTGTGTGTGTATGCTGTAAATATCTTTATATATCATTCTATCAGGAACAGTGTTTGGTCTTGTTCTACACAAACAAGTCACAGAAATGATGGGCAGCCAACAGAGTTGTTAGACAAACCAGTAAGTGACAGCCACATCTTAATTTTACACCTGCGATAATACTAGTTCAGAATTTTAAAGACCAGAATGTCGGGCTGTGATGCCAGCATCATCACATGACTTAGCAGCTGTTCATCAACTGTTTGTTACATTTAAAGAATTTATGTAGAATCAGCCAAGTCATCAGTTGAATTCAACTGGATTCATAAAGGCGAGACACTGTGTACATTCTGAAGATATGCCCTTTGGGCAAAGGAATTGCAAGATGAAAATGTCAGATTAATTGAAATAGATTTTTAAACAGTTCAGACCTGTTTGGCAGAAAGGGTTTGAGGAGAGTGCGAGAGCTGTAGAGTACAGTTGTCCTGTAAAGCCGGGCATCGCAGTTTGTCGACTGCTTCAGGGCACCAACACCAACAGTTAAAGTGTCCCACACATCCTCAACTACAAGCACTGCTGATATTTGTAATAGTGACAGCAAGGACAAGAGGACAGGAAACCGACCCAAGTTCCTCATTTGCTCATCAATACATGAGTCAGTTAGTGTTGTACTGTCGTTGTAGAAAAGCTTTAAGGGAAGTAACTACACTGTGGAGTGGTACAAAATAAATAACAATTAAAAACATACACTATTATTCCTGCTGCTGAATAATTATTATTAGCTATTATTATATTAATTAAGTGAAAGCAAACGCTGACATACATTGACGTACCCCTCCAAACATGCACTGTCAGATAGTTGTAATACCTACAGTGAATATTAGACTGCTAAACATTATCGACATGGTTTCTGGAGCTTCCTGGATGGGATTTAGCCAGGAGGACCATATGCTTCAGTGTTTATTGAACATACAAACATACAACGCATGGAACAAATAAGTGAAATGAAAGAAAACATATTTATCGAAGAAACATACAAGGAGAAAGATTACCTGACACAATTGATTTGTAATTCAAGGCACATACAGTACGCTGAAATGTTAACCAATCGGCTGTGTGAATCCAATTAAGCAGGGGAAAAAAGTACATCCTAAGCAAACTATGAAGTTAAAAGAAAAATAAGTATATCATCCTTTGAATTTTCGATGTTCAGTTGAGGAGAAAATTATATATAATGAGCTCATAAGAGGAGAAAAACAGTTGGTGACTAACAAGAAACAACAAAACTGTAATAAAATACAATAGTCTGAAGACCTTTTCCCCCCGAACAGTGTTTTCACTTTGGGAAATCCAATCTCTAACATAACCAAGTTTAGTTTTCTGCTTCACTGGCGTGAACAGCCCTGGCCACTCACCTGCAGTGTAATTAAAGCTAAACAAACTCCATCAATCAGCTGCCATTACCACGAAGGGGAAGGAAGAAGGGGGGAAGGGAGGGGAGAGAAAATAAAGATGGTGGATACAGGAAAGTAACACACACACACACACAAACACACAGGGATGCAGAGTGGGAGGTGCTGAAAGGAGGGATGGAGAGGAAGGGGACAAAAGTAAAAGAGGGGTGGGGGATGGAAAAAAGGGTTGGAGGGAGAGATGGGGAGGATTGGAGGCAGAAGCCTGGAAAAAGCAAACGAAACAATCTGGGCAAATCAGGTTTGGAGTGGAGGGTAGCGAGCAGAGTGATTACAGCAACTAGACTGACTCAACCAGAGAGAGGGCCCTGGGGAGCTGACTGGGTGCACACACACACACACACACACACACACACACACACACACACACACAGACACGGAACAGTGCACATTCTGTGTATAATTTACACACAAACCCTGGTCACACACGCGCTCTGTGAAATTCAGAAAACACTCTATTACTGTCAAAAGCATTTCCTATTTGTGAACAGCAGTGTTTCGGAGCTGCAGGCTTTAGATCGGGCCTTATAAACACATGCATACTGTATGGACACACACACACACACACACACACACACACACACACACACACACACACACACTACTGGTTATAGTTCAATTTGGTGTTTGATATTTTCTGGTCTTCCTTTGGTGCATCTGCTGCTGATGTGGGTGGGGGGTGTTGGGGGGCACATCACTAACTCTGTCAGCAGTCCTAGCCCCTTTTCTTCTGAAGTGTCAGGCATCATCTGTGCTCAGGTGCTCCACAGTTTATCTTCTGCCTCTCCTCAGCACCCTGCTGATAGATGCTATCTGCGCTGTTATTACCCCTCTAGTAATAAAACAACACTTCTCTCTTCTTGTTTCGGGCTGTCAGACATTACATCTCCACAGGGTTTTCTCTTTTTTTTTTTCGCTTTTCCGATCAGCAGCCGACGATGACTCAAATTCGCCCAAACAGATAGAGTGGGAGGGAGCTTTGTGCGTCAGGAAGAGTTTACAATGCAGAGACTTGCAGCAAAATTCCAAAAGTGAGAGAGAGAGAAAAACTTGCTTACCATGTGTATTTTGGCGATTTTTTTGATTGGTTTGCCTATGTTATGTTTAACAGGTACAAAGGCTTTGCAGTAATAAATGTATGATCCATTTGTGTGCTGGAAAAAAATATGTATAGATAAAAATAAAATGTAATCCTAGAATTCATGGTCATGTAGACCGCTACCAAACATATAAAATAAGAATAATGTGATGGCTTCTGAAACAAATCAGTTCAAATCCATGATTTCTGTGCGTGCTAAAGAGAGAAAAGAAGAGAAACAAGAAAAAGTATTACATAATAAAACAATATTAAATATGTTTTGGGGCCAGTAATTATAACAGTGGGGTCTCCAGGACCATAAAATGAATAAATCCCAGTTAATTCATAAAACCTAAGACTGGCCAAAACCAACACAAAGCAACAACGAACGCATGAACACTATATAAAAAGACTAAACACATTCAGTACACTGTAGTCTTTGCGTTTTGAAAACCTACGTTTATTTATTAAGAAACGTAAACATTTTTTTTACAATATAGTTATTGATATTTGCAGTTCATAATGTCAATTATTCATTCTGCGTCTAGGGCCAAGGACTTTACAGTCACCTCACTTTTACCAGTCTCCTTTAATAATTTTGTTTCCTGAGCCCTTCCTGTTGTCTGGGGAACAATAAAAGAACAATGCTCTAAAACATGCTACCATCTACTCTAACTGTAATGGAACTTTCAGGTGTAACTTTCTCAATCTTCTGACCGTGGAGGCTGATCAGATGATGTGACACTTTTGTTCTTGATGGTTTTCTTCTTGCTACTCGCTCTTCTCATCCTCCTCTGACACATGCTCCTCTCCCCCTTCTGTTGTTTCCCTCCATTGTTAAAATCACAGTCCAACTCACACGTGTCACATCTGAACTGGCTTATGAGGTTCAACATTTTTTAACAGTGATGTGCTAAATATGATAACAGTGTGATTGTTGTATTTGTTGCTGAATCAGATCTGAAATGCATTGATGGACTTGATAAGGGAATTTTGGCAGTTTGTGGTTTTGTTCTAGGAATGGGGTTTAGTCTAGTAGTATATAAAAAAACAGAGCAACACATCAAGACAAACAGTTGCCGAATCAGATTAAAATGATTGATTGTTCAGCCAAAATACAAAACATATAATACATAATCATTGTATCTTGTGCTATCTAGACATGCAGGTAACACTGGGCTTATATGCTTTAAAATCTGATGATAGATATTCTGGATCATCAACCACGTTTATACCACATTGTAAAAAAATAGTTGCTCTATTTTTTTTTAATGTAGAGGCAACATTTTCTATATTTTATTTTATGTTTGCATGTTTTTTACTTTTGAACCCTGAGCACTTCTTGCCTTCACCCTTGACAGGGTGAAGTTTTTTGCCTTAAAATATCCTGAGGTCCTTGCTCCTTCTGGCCTCCACTGTTCCCATTCACTAGGTAAATAAGTCGACTTCTTTCAGACTGCTGCTTGCTGTGTCAGAGGGGCGGGTGAGAAGATGGATGCTATGTTTGGACCGGGAACAAGCCTGGCTCGTCAGGACATCAGGACAGTGACGCTAGCATCCTGGGCCGTGTGACAGTTAGCTGTGACAGTTTGCTGTAATGACCTGAGCTCCCGCGCTCTCGGCAGGGTGAAGTTTTTTGGGGCGGGAGAGAGCGAGCGGGGGGTGAAGGGTGGCGGCTGTGGGTGAGGCGAACAAGGGGGACAGATGCCAGCTGAAACTGTGGGAGGGGAACGAGCTTCTCTCTTGCCCTCAGGCAGCAAACACTCCAACTACATTACTGTCATATAGGAGTCCATTCTGGCCAAACATTGGCCCGTCACCCACTTTGACTCCCCGCTGTCTGTTCAGTCAGCCAGTGACAGCAGTTAAACAGCTTCTACTTGAGGCACTTTTCCAGACTTTAATGTGGCAACTTCTGACTCAAACTTATCCTGCCACACGCAGCCCTAATATTTATTTGGGTGTGTTTGCGGAGTTCTTAACCGCTTTTTCAAAATGCCGTTGACACATTTTTATTGATCGAAAACAAAGGAAAGAACCACGAGCAGCATTTCCATAAAGCGATACATTATGATGATGCATTTCTCCTTCAGGCACCTAGCCTTTGGTCCGTGGCGTGGTAGAGACTGACACAGACTGACAACAAGAGCAAAGTCAAAAGAAGAAAGGAGCGGAGGGAGCAAGCAAGCAGGAGAGGAAATAGTGAGAAAATGAGAGAGAGAGAAAGCGAGCGGGTGTGGGGAAGGGGGGGGGGTTCAATCAATGGCAGAGCACCTGATAGATGCCGTCTACAGGGTCATTATCAGCCATTGTGTGTCTTTGGCATGGGATAGCAGAAAATGTGACAGATAATTAGGAGGTGGTGATTTAAAGGGAGAGAAGCAGGCCTTGGCTACAGGCAACACAGTCGATGGACAGAACAAATAAGTCAATAGAATAAACAAAGGCGGCGTGCTCAGTGTACATATGCACCGCTAACTCAACAGCACAGCGTGGTTATGTCAAATCACGGTGGGTTGCACAGCCTTGTGAGTCACCCCTGCATATGCATGCACCAGCGGCTACTGGGATTACACATACTGAACCGTTCCACCTGTGTGAGACTAAGTGCGTCGCATTTATAACAAGCTATTTCTGCTTCACGTAGTCACAAATGTGAATAGTATTTTAGTGTTTTGTTTTGTTTTGTTTTGTTTTGTTTTTTTCCTTTTGCCAGATATTTTAAACTGTTCACTCAACGTGTTTATAAGTGTTTATTCCTCAGCATTAGAACCGAACTTTTCCAAATTTCAGAATACACCAGCATATATAGTGGAATAAATTTGTATACTAAAACAGTGTGCAAATATTGTTGAGGCAGGAATGGTTGACTGCCTGTCATTTCAGATCAACCTCTTCCATATCTGGCCCAGTGCAGGTTTGGGATGTTTGTCTGTCTATCTGCTTATCTGTCTGTGTGACTGGGTGTCTGTTTGCCTCCGTGTCTGTCTATCTGTCTGCCTGGGTTCCTCTATCCAGAAGACTTGGCACATTGCCTGCCCTCTGCCACATGATTAGCCTGGAAGCGGCTGGGGTGAAATTGATTTGAAGTGGCCTCAAAGCATATGAAAGATTGATGCCTCGCATCAACTGTAGCCACTTGAATAGTCCCTTCCCACCTCTCAGATGTCCCTGTCGTCCCTGTTCTGTTTAAACTGGCCAATTTTGGCCAATGAAAATCAAAACGGAAAAAGAAATGCATATAAATCTCTTTCTATATATATATATACATTTCTTTGTGTGTGCATTGCTCACTGTTTGATATTTGTGACACTTGAGTTGAGCTGCACCCACACAGTCCCTTTTTTGGCTTATTTGTTTCCCATTTGTCATACTTTCTTCTGCCAGTAGACACATTAACTATGCAGTTTTATTTTGATTAAGGTAATGAAGATAAATACCTTATTCTCACCAGGATTGGATGTATGTATGGAGGCCTTTCTTTCTGCTGACTAACTATATACTGCTCTCTGGAGGCAGAAAGTATCTGTCTCATGTCTTTAATTTGACTGGTTCACTGTGTGCAGAGCAGTTATGCACATCTGATCCACAACCAACACACACAGTGCAAAAGCCTTTATTTGTTTGCCACAGCAATGAACTATGTTTTATTTAATAATAGAATTATTAATTGTAATAATAGAAAAAAAATACCAACAACAATACAAAGAGTGACTGCATTCCAAACAGATCTGGTCCGTTTCCTGTCATTTGTAAAATTAATTTTGATGTCCCAGCATCTTTTTCCTGGTGAGAACTAATGTAGGTGTGTATAGTAAATAATTTAAGCCATGTAAACATGCAATACCAAATGCACTTTTCTTTCATCCCACTTTTGGCTTATTACATAATTCAATCATGTAATATTTTATAGCTGGTACTTTCAGCCGCTGCTGTGTGTACACGTCCATCCTCACAGGTGCATACCCTCACAGAGAGCGAATACACTGAAATTAAAGAAGAGCGTTTAGGGGCTGCTGGCCAGTCTCCACCATGGCTACACACATCAACAGATGCTCCCATTCATTCCTTTCACTCCCGGCTTAATGTCTGACTGCAAATAAATAAGAACATTTAGCCACGTCTCAGTCACTCTCGGCCTTCACAGTAACTTATTACCAGCCCCCAGATGGGCTATGGAGCTGTAGAGTTGAAAGATGAGAGTGGGGGAGGGGAATTGGTGTAATTTATCACTCTGTTCAGCTAATGAATGATAGCGTGCCGTCAGCTGGTGTGTTCTCCCTAATTCCGAAGCATCAGCTTAAGTGTTTGGGATGTGTTTGGAATCAGATCGCTGCTACCGACACCACTCTTTCCGTCAGACAAAACCGCGGCTTTTTCCTCAATTTAAATTAGTTACCATGTTAAAGTTGATGTTAGTTTTATTAACTGCCGTTAAAAGCGTGTCTTTTTTGTAGACAGAGAGAAGCAAGCGAGAAATTCCGCGCCGCACAATCACTTGGGTAAACTGTCTCTTGGCTGCGCCCTCACACAGCGGCGCCAGTATTCATGGAATCTTTGTCACAGGTTTCCAGCTAATCTCAGTGTGATTATTGCATTAGGAAAAATCACAGATTCCTGCTTTGCCACAATGCAATCAGACCCACTCAGAAGTGACATTTCGGTCCAGGCCCCAATCTTTGCCTCAATCATCTCACCCTGAATGTACCAATCAGCAAGGCTTGTTTCAGTGCCAACTAATGGGACTCAGTGAAATTATCGCCAAGGGAATTTGACTTGGAAATGGAAAAGAAAGAGAAACAAATATCAACAAATGTTGGTTATTCTTGACGAGGGCACTGATTGTGCCAATTTGCCAAATATAATGACGCCTGTCAAAACTCAGACAAGAGCCTCCAGAAAGGAGCAACTAGTCAGTTTTGTTGGAACATTTGAAGAGCACTTTGCTGTGACACTTAGCACTGTCTCCCCATTAGCCAAAGAAATGCCCTTCACTGGAACTTTGAAGATAATTAAACACATAATGGATATCACTGTCACTCTCTGACTTGTTTGCTCATTTGTCTGAGTGTGGCTGCTGCAATTGAAACCCTATTAAAAGGGAATAAATCGCCTGGTTACTAAGTCATGTCACCATCTAGGAAATGGTGTGTGTGTGTGTCTGTGTCTGTGTCTGTGTCTGACTGTCGTGTAATAAGTGGCTCTCGGTATCATGAATAATTGATTCCCTTCTTCCTTCAACAGCCATTGTTTGGACAACTTGCTAAAATGCCCATTTGATTTGACAAGACAAAACAACAGGGTGTGAGCCTCTATCACTCATTCTGGAAAAATTTCGGTATAAAACTTGTCAACAGAGTTTTGCTCTCCTCCCATTTCTCTGTTCTCTGTCCATTGGGATTTACAATTCTCCTCTATCCCATGCACCATCGCTACCGCTCTCACTTTTATTTCTTTCTTTCTTTTTATTGTTGTTTGTGTTCTTTTTTATTTTTGTCACTTGGCCATCAATTCATCTGATGCCAGCAGCTTCCAATCCCCTAATGTTTATCATGTTCAGCCCAAACTGTTTGCATTCCCATATTGCTTTACAGATGTTGGTCCTTTGGGGGAAAGGACCAACATGTTTGGGCCATCTCATGTTCAGGGACAAATGTCACGGTAATTTTCTCTGTATATCCGTTCTTTCCTCACAGGCAAATTGAATAAATAAATCCACAGGTCACAACAGTGTAGTTTATATGTACCACAAAGTAGAAAGGTGTGTGCAAAATGCATTTGTGCACGCTTGTGCATCGTTTACAGGGGCTTTCTCCGTGACTGCTGCGCTCATTTGTTTAACGCATGGCTGACAATGACAGGACTTATGCACAACGCAACAGTCTTTAGGCTGACCTGTAAAATTTTACTACTGCTGTTGTGTGCACTTAAACCGACAGAGGGGCTGCAGCTTCACAAAATGCATAAAAGGCAATTTGTTTTCAGTTAGGAAAAGGCATGTGGCTTTCAGAAACAGAGCGATGCTTTTGGAAGTGAGGCTTCACTCTGCTTGGTCAACAGGTTTAATTCAACAAGGGCATTTTACGACTCACAGCTGGTGTTTGTTTGCTTGTTTGCTTGTTTGTTTGTTTGTTTGTTTGTTTGTTTGTTTGTTTGTTTGTTTGTTTGTTTGTTTGTTTATGTTGGCTTCGACATTTAATTCGCTTTTAAAGTCGATTTTGCCAGCTGGCTTACGTAGCATCATTAGCTTTCATTTGGAGCCATGTTTCTGACCACCTCTTTAACCCTGCTTTTGGTCTCCACCCACTCCAAAGGGACAAATCTGGCTGTTAAAATAAGCATCTTCCCCTAAATGTAAAACAATGGGTCATAAAAAATTAATTTACTCCTAATCTGTTCATATAGTTCCTATACATGTTTCAATATACAATTGCATTATATTTTCTTGATTAGTTTCCATTTCCATTTCCATCTCTTTTCACCTTTATGTGCCACATTTCGTCTCTCTCTTGTACATCCACTTAGCCTGATGCAGTCTTATAGCCTCATTTCTTTCATCTCACCTTTTTTCCGTGCTGCCTCGCCCCCCCACCCCCACCCCTGCCACTCTCTCTCTGGCCTTAGCCTTCCATGCTTGGCAGAATAGAGTGAGGCAGCATTGGCCTCCACGCGGTTGACTGATTGTTGTAATTCATACACTTTAATTAGCTGCACAAACCATTAGCCACAATTAGACTATTACAGAACGTTTTGTGGCAGAAGCCAGTCCCAAGATTGGCTTTATCTGCCGGATGGAGAAAAAGGAAAAGGAGCAGGGCAGAGTGAGAGACGAGGAGGCAAAATGCATTTGTATGTTTAAACAACAGATAAGTTGTAAAAAGCTCAGTCTAAATCACAGGGAATTATCAGTTGGACATGTTTTAAGCATAAATCCAAGCACTGACTCCATCTGAATCTTATATCATTCTTGATAGAATGAAACATCTGTTTGATCGACATAGTCCTGTGGCAACACAATTCCCCCGCCTCCCCCTTTTTTTTTTTCTGTCATGCTACTGAATCACTAGATTATTTGTGTCACATTTGTGCCTGAAATGGCGGGTGAGTTGTGTTATTAGACCTTTGAAACTGCTATAGCATGCCTGACATATCAACTTGATCCTTCAGTCAAGATTACAAAATATATACATCAGCCGCATGACAGTTGACATTACATGGTTGAGTAGTATGAAGACAATGATATGAACTGTGCACTGATTTATATGCACGTATATGAAAGCCATCCCGTTAGATGAAAGATACACAAAGACAGGGACGTCAGACACAATTTAGTTATTTTCATGGAGCTGTGTGAAAGATAATATGACAGTGCTAAGGATCATAATGACGATAATAATCATTATGTGTGTGTAGGTTGTTCAGGTTATGTTGGATGCGCAAATGTTCATTTTCCAACTGATTTCCCTCTTTGATGTTTTTAATACATTTTACCTCTTGGCTTCCTTTTGCTCCGTTGTGTTTTTACACAGCCCCTCGGACATTTTCATGCTACAAGCTTGACTGTGATAATAACGATCTCCCGACGCCATCCAATCCTTTTCAGCCTACCTACCCGTGCTTTCCTTGTACATTGACTTTTTATGTTATTGTCAGGCCATGTTGCTATTGCTGTAAGTGAAAGCACAAAGGTTGCACTGATGGCTATTAGACCTAATGCCACCAATAAGCTCTGCCATGGGAGAGGAAGCAGCCCTTCAGCACTGACAGCACGGCTCAGTGCCTCCACATTGGATCTATATGTCTGAAAATGGCACAAACCCTCAGGGACAAAATAACATTGCCAATATGTTTTACAGTAGAGCTTCACAACATTAAAAAACTCTAAGACACAGAATCTATTTGAAGTGTGACTGAACAGATTGCTTCTATTTTCTTCTGTTAAAACCCCAGTAAGAAAATCCAAAATCAAACTTGGCATTATGAATTGAAGTCGTTTACTGAGTCACTCTATAGTAAGTGTTCCCACATACTTATGCTGCTGAGAGATGTTGAGAGTATGATTTGAAAAAGTGCAATTCAAAAGTGAGCTCATCAGCAGTCATTTAATAGTGCACATACTGTACACACTCACACCGACACACGCACATTGTACCTCAATTTGCCAAATGCGGAGAGTTCCAGGCCAGGCGTGATAATACATAGCATCTGTAGAGCACAGTCAGGAACCCTTGTGGAGACTTTGTTAATGTTTGTCCAGCCTTTGGCATAATGTCTTCCCATATCAAAATTGTTGGGTTTTCTATGAGCCGTCAGCAGAAGTGACTCCATCTTGCCCCGTTCTCACATGGCTACATTGCAATTGTCTGCTCCAGTGAAGCCTGTTGCCGTGTGGGAAAGGTCTGCTCTTTCATGGATACACACACACACACACACACACACACACACACACACACACACACAAACTTATAGACACACACGTTTGCATCTGGCTGCTTCACTTTGCTGAAGCCCACAGACCCCCGACTGCATGATTTATCTAAGCCAGCGAGTCGCACAAGTCAGGGCGTTGCAAAATTACTCCAGCTCCTCCAGCAGTCCAGTCTATAATTGTTTATTCTGTTCTAAGACATTAGCTGAACTGTTTTTTTAGTTGTTTAAAATTATTCTTTTTTTTCCATGCTGTAGCTACAGTTTTATATTTAGTTAAGAATAATCTACATATTGTGTGTATGTGTATGCGTTTCCAGAATGAGCCTAGTGACCGAATCAAAATCAGACCCAGTTTTATGTTTGCACATACTGTACAGGCAAAAAAATGTGACTATCACACAGTAACGTGGAAAAAGTCACATCGACTCAATAAAAAGGGAAGATTTACACTGATGCCGACTTTTAATCATCCTTAAATCCCAAAATGACAAAACAAGGCAAAGTGTATTACTGGTTGCAGTCTTGCAATAAGTTATGTTGTTACTGTAATAAATTGATAAATTGCAATGACACATTGTTTTAGGGTGATATAGGTGTTTTGCTTCTCCATGCATGTTTTTGGCACTTTGGTTTTAATCACTTAAAAAGTACATCTTCTGCAATATGTGGGGATATTTTCACGTGACAATACTGTACAGGATCCTGTACACCCCCGTGTGTGTTTTTCAATTTTTCTTTGTCCACGATTTTTTGTGTTGATATTTTTAGTTATGTGCACTTTCTGAAATGGCCAGAGGCAGCTTTGGGAGACCTGAATGAAAGCAGTGAACTGCTTCACTGCCTCTTACACAGAATCTTGCCCGAGACTTGAGCAGGAACACTGGTCACTCTAACGACCGAAACGCCACCTCTGTGTTAACGCGGCTGACTCGCCCCCAAAGGCAAACAAAAGTCTGGGAGGAAGAATCGCCTCCACATGGCCTGTGGAGGAGGATACCTGTGACAGGGCCATAGATTCTCACAATCACAAAGGTCGGAGTTGTTAGTATTTGCAGGTATGATAAAACTTGAGCCGATTAACTGTACAGACTAAGCCCAAACCTTTGTCTCACCTTGAATTAGATTCATCAGATCAGATCCTGGTGAAATTCCAGCAGCTTACCATACATTAAGCTTGAGTTTCCAACCCAACGGTGGGCTTGCCACACATTAGCTCAGCGGTCATGCGAAGGGCAGATGCTACTGAAGGAGAGATAATTAGCGGTGAGCCGTCTGAAATGTATAATTAGACGGGACAAGACACTCCCCCTCTCGTCTCTCTTCCCCCAGTACTGGCGATCTAAGCGCCTTAGCGTGAGCTTTGATCTAGGCTAAAGTTTTCGGAGCCCTTTCAGATAGGATCAATTTGCTTCAGCACGCATCACTCTTTACTCTCTTGCCTGGCACAGGCTGTTGTTTAGCACGAGACACTTTTTTTCTTTCAGATTTCCCTGCTCTCGTCTCTTCCGAAGGGACTGCGCGTTTCCAGTCTCTAAGATACATGATAAATGATTATCCCTTTACGTCATTATTATTCCTAAGAACACCATGGCGCATCAACTCAGACACAGACAAAACGCCTGGACTCCTCAGTTTTACATTATGGCTTCATTATAGACACAGTTTCATGCCTTGAAGTGTGAGGGAAACACAGAACTTCATCAATTTCACTGGAAAGCTGTGACGTTAAACAGTTCATTTACCATAGGTTTTATTGGTGACTGAAAAATGGCGTGAGTTGGTGATTGCTTTTTCAGTTTCAAATATGTAAATGGGTTTCAAATATGCAAATGGTTTTCTGTTTATGATTTCTGGCTCGAAGTGACTCGCAAGGGTTTGATCTGAGAGTTTAATGTCATCAATTGTGCCCCTTGTATTATGGCACACTGCCATCTCGGCCTCTCCTCAGTCCAATAACCAGCAGCTTGAGTGTAATGAAGGAGAGTTAGGAGAACTAGAGGTCATTTGGCCCATTACTAGTGGTCTCAACAAGACAGAGGGGACTGATCTGAAGAGTGTGAGGGAGAGGGGCAAATTTTAAGATTCTCAAAACTCAGCATGTCAGCAGGACACTAATTAGCGGAAGGTTAAAAGCAAAGTTTGACATTTTGAAAACTGCACTTCCTGACTTTCTTGCCCAGTTAAACAAGAGCATCGATGTTACTGTCATGTCTGTCCTGTAAATATGAAACTACTGCCAGCAGCTACTTAGCTTCGCCCAAAAAGTGGAAATGGGGCAAACAGCTAATCTAGTCACGTTCAGAAGTTTGAAAAAATAAACAGAACTAGAGAACTGAAGATCTTGAACTAAAGAACAACACGGTCTTGTCGTTCACACTGTTTAAATAGTTCTAACATGTGTTTGCTGCTTCCCTTTAAACCTATTTGAGTAATTTGTTTAATTGAGTTCACGATAAATGAATCAGTGTGACAGCTTAAAAATGCAGTGCCATCTTCTCCTTTCATTTTTGTCATGTATATATATTTTTTTTTTGCCATATCACAAAATGTGTAAGTTCAGCCTGTAGACAAACACTTTCAGCTTGGTTTTGTTTCTGATACTATGTGCTTTCCGTCCAGGTCTGAGGAAATGAGATGGGTGACGTGGGGAGACGAGTGAGGTGGCACCAGTGAACTGTTAGCTGGCTTACTGCAGCAGACCAAGTAAATGTATTGTACTTAACATATTAATCATGTTAGCTTCAGCTTTTGCAGCCGGACTCTGACAGAAAGTACAGACCAGCTTCCTGTGTTTTTTGTCAGGCCACATATTTTACAGTAGGTGTGGCCCAAAACCTGGATTTTTTTCTCACCTGAACACATCAAAACCAGAAAAACAGCGTTGTTATGAAGGTGCTCAGAGTTATGGGACTAAATTCAAGACACCCAACTGGACCAGGAGAAGCTACATAAAGCATTTTACTTTATTAAGCTGTTGATGCTGAAACCTGGGTTATCGATGAGCAGAACCCAAAATTCTGAAAATCAGCTTTTACATTATTAAATAGCCAGCCCTGACATTTTTAGGATAGAAATGAAACATTACAATAATATTCCAGTAAAATGTAGATTAACTACCCCGGACGGGGGTGGATGTGGTTTAGGAATTAGAGAGGAGTTGAACCCTCAGTCGCCCCACGAATGAACTGGGGATATACAAAAGCCTAACACATATATGTGCACTGCAGACATGTAACATTGCCCTGTATAATTACAGCATAATGCCAGCAGGTAAACTGTAAACAAATTTACATCTGCACAGTATATCTGGACTTTTTCCTTTCTCATTCTTCAGCAGCCTTCAAACGTCTCCACGAAGGCCTCTGTTCTAAACTTTTAAAACTGCTCTAAACAACATGGCTGCGTTGGGTGTACAGTAAACTAACTGTATGCACCCACACCTCACGCTTGTGCCAAGCTCTGAACAGGGAGCTATTTCCCTCCCTCTCTTCCTTTGCTCTCCTCTCTCCATCTGTTCCTGAGCTGAGGCAGAGTAAGGAGCCAGGGAGGGCTACGAGCTGGAACAAGTCTATCTGCAGCAGCAGACTTGGCCTCAGCAGCCACAGAGGGGCTCAGACTGAATGCTAGAGCCCTCTCTTCCTCCATCCAGATGCAGATGACTTCGCTTTCCCTCCGCCTCTCTGCTGCACAATAATACCCTTTTGTAGCACAAGGGCAGAATCCCAGTTTTGTCCAGTCAACCTTAATTTATGGCACACATATTCTGGACGCACATATTGTTGCACAAGCTACAAAGGCATAAGCTTTCAAAGAGGCAGAGAGGAAGTGCTGGCAAGAGAATTCTAGCACTTTCTTTGTTTGAGAAATGGTATAAATCATTCACCAGAACATGGCATTCACAACTTCACCGGCGCATTGATTTTCACAACTTCAAAGAGGAGTAGAGAGTCAGAGGTGATTTTTTTCCTCATCTTCTTATTACATTTCTACAACTTTCTATTTCAGCGGCGACAGACTGCCAATCATGTTTTGCCGTGGCCCCAGATGTTACCGTGACCCTTATTTATGGATCTTTAGAAACAATCATTTATATTGAAGGAAAAGGTTTGGTTTTGAAAAAGGGTAAACATTTTAATATTTTCCTTTAATTTTTGCTTCATCACAACCTTTCTTGGCACATATGCAAGAATACACGGGCCGTGTTTGAAATGCCTGTGGCCCTTATGACGCCGCTCCTTTGACCCACTGCACTTTTTACTTTACTGCATGCCTTGAAAAAGAACTGTATTCTACTACGTGTCTCAAGTAGAAACAGTTTTGTTCTCCTTGACCTGCCATCCATAGTCTAATCTAAAGTGACTGAGTGCCCCTGATGCAGAGAGCGCCAAGCCAGACCTTTCAGTTTTTCTGCTTTTACAAAGAACATGGAGAGAGAAACAAAAGGCTCAGAGGGAGAAAGCAAAACCCACCGATGAACCGATTGACATCACCTGTGATACGTGAGTGAAAACGGAGTCTGTACACTTTCAAGAGGAAAAGTACATCTCACTGAACTGACATCACCCTGCACCTCGGCTTTGGAGGAATTCTATATCCAGCAGGAAGTGCAAGGTTTTAGTGAAGCTGTATGTCAGGGTTGAGGTCAATGCCCTTGAAAAACATGAAGGTTTAAGAACGAACCGTGGCCTGGAAAGTAAAATCAATTACCCAAGCTGTGTTTTTCACATTTTCAAAATTCATGTTTTATAACATTCTAATGAAAGCTGTATTATGCCATCATGCTTCTCGGCTGAAAGTTATTCAAAAAATTTCATTAAGAAAGCAAAATGTCATATGTATATGACCGAAAAGGCCAACTATAAAGATATTGTAACGGCAGGTGCACAGAGGCAGTAGTCAATATTAAACAGCACAAAAGCAGCAAATTAAGTACATAATGTGAGTATTGTGATGGAGGCTGACAGTGCTCAGTCACATTTGGCCTTTGTTGGAAACTTAAAATCAATGTTAGCCTTCAAACCAAAGTGCGCACATTAAATGATTCATGTTAGATCAAGTAGCTCAGTTGGAGAGCTGCAAAAAATATGCTTTTAGCTGAGCAGAAACATATTGAATTACTGCACCAACAGGGATGCTTATTCTGATGCACATCTGAGGAACATTACATTTTTTGGCAGACGGCTTCATTGAGATAACCTTCTGTCAGTAACTAACATATACTGTGCTATTTATATAATTATATTCGATCGAACAGCAGTATAAATGTGCAAAATATCTTCTATATGTTTGCAGTAACTTGTCATACTGTTATGATTTGTCCAGCTCATCACTAGACCTCTATTAAAATAACTTGATTAACAGAGATGTGACTGAAGCCCTTACCTAATTGTGCCAAATTATTCAGCTGATATGAGAGCTGAAAGAAAAAACAATCTCTAAATTGGAAATTGAAGATACGTGAATGATAGCATGTGAATGATGCCATGCATTATTATGTCATCTCCATAGTCGTCTAATGGCTATCTGGCATTAATAAAGGGAGGGAATTATACCGGAGCAGATGGCGAGAGTACATTGCTGGCTCAGGAGCTATTTATTAAATGCATTATTAATTATTTTCAACATAATGAACTCGGCTGGCTTCCTTCTGGATTGACTCTGTGAAAGAGTACTCTAATCCCCTATGTCATTAGATCCATTCTAAACACGCTCGTTCACCAACCTGCCATCAAGACATATACACAAGGTCATAGTCAGCGCTCACACATTTCTGTTAGTCCCATATCTAAAGTCATTAACTATGAGTTAAGAGGTATTATGAAAACTCTGAAAAATAAGCTTTGGGATGGATTAGGTGGTGGTGGTGGTGGGTGTCCTCTTCAGCTGTAAATTTAATAAATACCATCTATGTTGTCTTGTTATTTAAAACTTTGATATTCCAGCTACTTCTGAAGCTGTTGTGAGATGACACCAATTGTTGTGTGACACGCAAAAATCTAATCAAATCACGCTGCTCCAAAAATTTTGACAAAATTGTGGCTCTCATTTAGCCTCGTTGTATTTTTTGTCTGATAAGATTCTAACATGAAATAGGTGGAGACATACAGGAGTAATAGGAAACAGGAGTGGGCCTGCTCGAGACGAGATACTTGAGAGATCTTTTTCTTTTCTTCTTTGGAGCAAAAGTTAATGAGAAAAAATGCCATTGTCGGTCAGGGATGGCAGACTCTGCCTTCCTCATTGTGTCTAACCCAAATCCTCCAGACATACACAAAGTATGTTAACAACAATGCAAATGACAATGTTGTTGTCTGTGCAACGCTAAAACAGCAAGTACGTCTCGGCCCTGCGAGAGTCTGTCTACTTCATTATGTAGAACTCCAGTTGGCTTCGAGTGAACTTGGGGGGGCCACACCTGAGGCCAGAATGAGGTTCCTTTATTGAAAATGAATCAGAAATCTAGGAATGATAGATTTCGAGACAGCTTTTAAAAAATACAGATATTTCAAGATAAGATAAGATAAATGTTTATTGATCCCACATTGGGGAAATTTACTTGTTACACAGCTCACAAGTATAGAAGGCAACAAAAGCAATGAAAACAGCAGGAGTGATTGCACTGTAACGCACCTACTAATGTGACGCAAATTTAAAATGCATTTTAAAATACACTCAATATTAATAGCAGTAGCCATAAAGGATCACAGTGTGGTTTTCTGGCTGTCTGACCCAGGTGCCCAAATACTTCAACTTATACACAAACACATAATTCATATACAGCAGACCACATCCACTGCAGTGCCTGAGGTGCAAGCTGGAGGTAAATGTTCCCTCCACTGCCACCGGCAGACTGCCACCTGCAGCACTGCTCCCCAGCCCCCAAAACACACAGACACATAAACAGAAGCACTTATCCACATATGCATAGGTGGCTGAGGAGAGGGAGTGTCACGACTCCACATCTCTCGCAAAAGCCCAAGTTCACGGTCTGCTGCTCCCACTAGCCAACTATCATCTCCAAACACCTTGCATGGTATCTCTGCTCCCTGTGAGTGATTTATAGACCCCACCGCTTTTCACCAGAGGAATGTTTTGTTTTTGTTTAGACAGTTGGATAGGAAATGCACGCTGTTTGATTCACATGCACAGAAATAGGCACGAGGAGGCAGCTGACTTTTTTTTCTTTTTTTACATCTCGCAAGACAGCCCCAATACATTTTAATGTCACAAGTCATGTCATACTTGCCATAATATTTCACAGTTGATCTGAAGGTAAAGTAAAAATAAATGTCAGGAAATGTACTTCAGTCACATCAAAATACTACACATTTTTTATCTTGTTTATGTTTTGTTTGAATTGCTGTTCTTTATGAAATTTAATAGCTCCCACAGCATCTTCAGGTGGCTCACAAAGCCAGTGGTACAAAAACAAGTAAAATTAGCAAAATCTTAAGCTCTTACTTTTTTTGTGAAGTAATTTTATTGTGCAAATAAACCCACAATGGGCTCTAAACATAACTCAGAAGCTTCGAACTTTATAGCGTCGGAGCAGACATACTATTTTTCTGCAATTACAGCCAGAATACAACTATTACGCAGCAAAAGGCAAGAATGACAAATGATCAAGGAGGCTGAATACTGTACTTCTCTTTTTCTCTAACTCTCTCGTTCTCTCACCCAGTCATGGCCTGAACTGTAGTTGAACTGCGTCTCTTGGGATCCTTAGTCGGCCAGATCGTTAGCTGGCTGACCCACCAGGAGAGAGGAAAGGAGCGAGGGGTTAGAGGAGCAAAGGCTGGAAGAATAAAGCGAAGCCATGGGCGAGATGGGAGGGAGGACTGAGGGAGGGGGGGGACGGAGCTGCATCTCATCCGTGGTGAGAGCTCAGAACAACAAGGTTACTGCATATCATGATACACCCTGCCCGTCGTACTGCATGCCGAATCACTTATCCAGACAGACTGAAACCCGTGACCCCCCTCATCCATGCAGACCACGGCATAATAAAATTCAGCTCGCTCAGTGCTCCAACTCATTTCTCCCTGCTCTGCAGTTCTTCCTACTCACATATAAATAGCTGGGTGTCTGTGATCACCAATACCCAAACAGCCTGAGCCAGTGTTGGTGTTTTTCTTCTCCGGCGTGCGATCATGCTCCGATTACACAAGCAGCACATTTACAGTGATATATAAGGCTGTCCAGCCTGTGAATGAATGAACATGAATTTATGCTGTTTTCACAAAGACAACATACCACCAGTCCCATTTGTCTTCAATTTGTCCTCAAGAGAGCCTCATCGCATTGTAACCCCCACTCTACCTACAGAGTGTTGGATGGATCCTCAGAGCATAACAGATAATGGCTCGTGATTTTTTTTTTTTTTTTTTTTGGGGGGTCCTTTCATAATCACCTATGAGGATGCACTGTGGCTCCACAATCCTAACCTTCATGTTGCTGACACAAAGATCACTGTATAAAGACCTTTTTGCTTGACAGCTCTATTCTTTCTTGACTTTAAAACACAGATCTTCTATATCTTAAGACTGTTATAAATGTAATATTCTGCCAAATTATCTTCAGAGGAGAAAGTTGGGAAACTTGAAACCTTAAAACTTCTGGAGAGCTCAGAAATTTCTCAACAGACTTTGGTAAAACTGCTGACAACTTAGAATCTAATAATGTCAATGCAGTTTGATGTCCAAGAAAATATAGTAGGGTGACTTTATTTGTAAAGTGTGTAATGACATGGCTAAGAAGAAAAATATATCTTATACATTATATTTGTTATATAATATATCTAAGGTCCCAGTACAGACCTTTCATCGTAAAAGCATATCACAGCTTAGAAGTCAAATTCTTGCTGTGTGATGAGAATTTATTGGTGACATTGCAGGTTTGTCAGTTTTCAGTTTTCCAGCTGTATAAAGTACAACTAGGAACTAATTGTTAGCGTTTTTTGTTACTTGTCCTGTGAACGCTAATAAATGAGGGTTTATTAGACATATTTCTGTTGTGTTCTCCTTAACTGTAACCCCTGAATGCACTTGTTTCACGTGTTATAACCTCTATGCACAAAATGCATTGTTCTGGATCCTCCGGACCTACTTTCAGCGATAGTACCATGTTTCCAGATCTCGGCAATTATAGCGGCGGTGGGAACAATGTTGTGACCGAACTAGTGGCCCATGCCACAAAAATAAAAGCAGAGGTCTAATTAACCCAAGTTTCCTTTATCTATGCACCGGAGCTACTGTTGGAGCTAACACAATGCACAGTTTGCCTCTCTGGCTTACTGTCTAATCCAGCCACAGTTTTAAATCCTAATGTCTAAGCCTGGCTCTGCGTGTGTTTGTATGCATCTTATTTGTTGCTGTGTGTGTAATGATTTGCCCTGCTGACAATTGACACTTTGCTTAAGAAAAGTTTTCCTGTTATGTTATTTGGCAAGCCATGTTCACTTTAATCAGCGAATGAAATATTTTTGACCAAACATGTTTTGCAGCAACCTGTTGTAATTTTTGTACATAAAATTTAGCATCTGTTTATTTTTTTTTCTTTTTGTGCTTTTTTTTTATGGGTTCTCTCATGCTCATCCAACCTTTCCTTCTCATTAGCAAAGTGTTTCATCCAAGAAGCCTTACAGGGACGTGCAGTCATTTGCTCTGTGTGTAAAATTCTGCATCTGTTCATGGATTTGTCATGTAATTCTTAAATGTGAGCCACAAGGGGCTTTTTTTTTTCTGTGACTTTTTTGTCTGACATTTTCTAGTTTCCAGATGTGAAAATGTGCAAGATTACATTAATGTCTTTCGTACCCCTCTCCTCTGCCATTTGAAGGGACAGATCTGGGCAAAGAAACCAGCCAGGGGGTGTCACGCTGAATTTTCCAGGACTGGGCTCGGGGCCAAGCTCTTCTTCAGATGTGACAGATCTGGGCTTCAGTCTGGAAAAGCCTGCTGTTGCCATTCTCGCTGTATTACCTGAACAGTCACGATGCCACCCCAGCTTGAAGACATGGGAACCGGGCTTTGGAAGGGATGGTACACTGCCGCGAGTGCTCATAGAAAGAAAATAAGCGATCACGGTCACTGAAACCTGTTTTAAAAATAATTAATGCGAATACACATGCCCACCCACACCCTTGTTTCGTGATGTTTTGTGAATAAAAAGGTGTAATAATGACAACTTGATTAAACTTTTTACTTCAAAATGATGGTATGATGCAAGCGTAGACAGTTTGTTACTACGGTAACATGTACAGTTTAATACCATCACTGGGGACATCACATATATGACCTTGCATAATGCAATAATGGCTGTGTGCTGTATACTGTACAGGAGTTTCACTACAGTTCAGCTATTAACCACCTATTTTCCCACTGGGCATTGAGCTTCCCTGGTCCACAAGGCAGCAACAATCTGTAGACCTGTCTGCTGCAGGGGCTGATTTAGTTCTCCTGGGGACTGGGAGGGGAGAAGAAAACAAATGGACTGTAGGACAGAAAAAGGAGACAAGGGACAAATTAGGCCATGGTAAAAGTGTAGAGAGACAAATACAGAAACAGAGAACACATAAACAAGCGATTTTTTTATATAACAGGAAGGAAGACATAATAGGACAAACGAGAGAAGGAGTTGTGAAATGGTCGCACAGGTGTTATTGTACACAAGTACAATAACTCAGTACTAGTGTAAGTAAAAATGCCCAAATGCAAATCCACTCAATGACTTGAGTTATGACTGCGTGTCCCTGCATGTGTGACTCTAGTCCAGATTTGCTCCAAAAACCTTTCAAAAGTAAAAAACATGAAACATAAAGGAAAACTTATGTCATTATTAAAGTTAATTGATTCTCCACAAAACAGGCACGAAAACTAACAAGAAGTGCCTCCACTTTCCTGGATTGCTTATTTGCTGGATGGGGTCTCAGTTGGATTGCCCTCCGGTCTGTTTAGGCTGTCCTCGTATCCCCCCTCGCAGTGGGTCTGGAAATAATTTATGCCCGTCGAGTTCCGGTTCACTTTCTGCAGTTCAGTTTGGACCCGTTAAAGGCATCTATGTCCGTTGCTGTCCAAAAACAGTTAAAAACTGTTCAGCGGGAGACATTGCTGCACTGAATGGTGTTTCTAAAATGCTTGGCAGAGAAATACATAAAAGATATGGCTCCAAATGCTCTGAATCATTCTAATTCCAGGAGAGTTTGCATTTGCAAAGCTGACTGTTGTTAACTTCAGGCCACTGTAAGTGACCTCTGCAATTTTCTAATTCATATTCAAGCTAATCCAAGCTTGAATATGAATAAAGGTGAACCTTTAAGAAGAAAGAACACAAATCTTATAAATCATTATATATCAGTTCAGAGTGCCAAAGTAAAACCTGATGGACAAAGCATGTCCAATACAGGACACAATCAAGAAGGTGAGAGAAGATGAGGAGCAATCAAGTCACGTAGCTGTGATGTTGGAAGAATTGCAGCTTAAACACTCAACTTCACTTCAACACTCCTCGCCTCTCTTCACGCTCTCTTATTATAACTCTGCTCCCTCATTTTTCTCCCCTTTCTCACTCCGATTGTTTTCCCCCTCCCTCTATTCCTCACATCTCCCCACCGTCTCTGGCAGAGTGCTCTGAGAACACAGTCCTCCTCTGTCAAGCCCCCCCACAACCCATCTTCTGCTTCACAGGTAATTAAATGGATTTCCTGTCTTGTAGTTGGCGAGAGAACATGACCCTGCACTCTGCCAGAGCGTGTCCAAAGGCACTCCGGGGCCGGCTCCCTGCACCATCTGCATCTCAGTGTCCGAACGGAGCAGTGGCCCTAAACAAACACACTCCACCCTGGGGACTGTCAGGCCACAGACTCCCGGACTAAACACACTCCGCAGATACAGTAAGTGGTAATGAACTATATAGGGAGATGGAGCAGTAAATACCAAAGACAAAGCCCGGAATAACATGCGGTGTTGTGCTGACTTTTATTCTCCATCTGATCAGTCTGTATGTGGTACAGTTGTTTACTGGTAAAAGTAAGGACAATTCCCAACAAATTTAAAGTTGAAACGTAAGATTTTGGTACGATGTAGACATATTTAAAAAGCTTCATACTCTCCCATTTTTTTGTTTGTCTAATGGTAACACAGAATGACAGAATTTAGCATGAAAATGTAGGTTCTCTTAGGATTATAATGATAATGCAAACTCTTAAACTATTACCTTTTTAAATCACAAAATAAAAAAATATGTGAGTATAGAATAAATAAATCAAGAATTATTGTAATTATCTAAAATTTTAAATGTTGAACTAAATATATGTTTCTCAAATGCAATATTCATCTGACCTAACCTAGGTTCTCAGTAAACTAAACTATAGTTTGTTTGCTGACAAAAAGGAAACTAGATGCTAAATGGACCATGATACCAAATCATTTTAAAGTTTTATCAGAGGTAAAACGATTCGGTGACTAACCTTAAAGTTAGTATGTCAGTCAAAAGGAGTTTTTATTCTATATGCTTTGTAGGATTCAGCTACATAGTTTGCTATTGTACAAAGTCCAATGAATTGTGTGTTCATTTTAGTTTTTCGTAGTGACATATTTTATATAATGAGCCACACTGAAGCCCAAACTGTCAAATCGTGAGTGTAAGATGTCATACTGTATGCACACTGGACCCTGTAATTCCACCACTTTTTTCTACAAATATTACAATAATTTTGTGGTGTTCATCTCTTAAAAATATAAGATGTAGAGAAGTACAGCATGCAAGCAACACAGTGAATGCGAGTGGCTCCCAAGGGCAGAAACCCACAGTCCTGCCCCCCACTGTGAGGAACTTACTACATCAGCAGGGCCTGAGAGCACTTTAAATAGAGCTCCAAAGATTATTGGCATGGAAGCAGATCTCTCTCTCAGCCTGTTCCCCTTCAACCATCTTGACACGAGGCTTCGTAGTTCTGTCACGAAAAAGAATTACACCTGACAGTCTGCTTAAAGGCATGCAAAGATGTGAGTGCATGGCCATGAGTACAGTAAGTTTGAAATGAGGCTGTCAGTGCAAAGAGCTCAGTGGGTGAGTTTCACGGAGAACTCAGGTGTTTATAGGCAACGCTCGCATTACAGGCCGTGGAGCTCCAATCAAATATTTTAGTCAAATCTTTTTTAAAGGAACCCTTTACTGATTTTGAACTAATATTGAACCTATATTGAAATATCTCTCTACTACTGGCTAAAAAATGCCTCCAGATGACATCACTTGGAGGAACCTTCGGTTCAGATTATGTTTTCTTGTTGTTCACACTAATCAGGGTCAACCTGTTTTTCCAGAGCTCAGCAAAGTGTAACAATATTAATGTACATGTATAACCTAAACTTAAGCCATAGAAAGTAAGTTGGAAATCGGTGAAGTCAATGCTTTAGTGATGTGTGTGAGCACTGTTGTGGTCCTAAATTGCCATGTTGTCACAAATGTATTGCAAATATGAGCCACATCCTACAATAACGACAACAAAAATGTTATTTGTGACTCATATCATGTATTTTTTTAAAAACCTGTACTTAAACAGCATATTTGGTTTGAATGGAAGCTTCTCCACGTCCAACAAATCTTCTACTTCCTCATTTTCTCATGTCCTTTCTCATTCAGATCAATATTTGTTGTTGTTCTTCTGTTTTGTCAAGTCTTTGTTATATGTGGTGGATTATGAATCCATTGTCTCAGGTGGAGCAGGTTTTCCTACACTGGCGAAAAGGTGGCAGCTCAACAGGTCACAGCTCAAAGCACTGGCTGCCTGCGGTAAGCAACCCGGGAGACTGGAGGTGGACTTCGCTCTCTCCCTGGCCTAATGACCCTGCCATTAGCAGGCAATTGAGATGAACCAATAGAAATCACAGCTCGCGCTCAGAATTCATTAACTGCAAGAGCGTGACGAGTCACCAGAAGCACATTGAGGCAGAGAAGGGCAGCACTGCTCAGCTCTTTCTTTCCCCACCATGACCGCTGAACATAAATCAGACAACGAGACGTGAGCACCTCTGGAGTCTCTCTGCTAGTCAGGAAGGAGTATGCAAATGAGGACCTTGACCCAAATCAAATTCCAGAGCCTGTTCGTTAATTGCAAATTACAGACCCCAGCACCCCAATCAACGGCCTTTTAAGGGAATGATTTCAGACTCATTTTTGCAATCCTCAGAAAAATATGAAAGGGCAAGAAGACGATGCAAATGTCTGGATTTGTGACGCAAACAGCAGCGTAAATGGAGTGGCATCCTCAAAGCACTGCCAATCTGGTTTGCCAGTGAACAAAATGAGTGCTATTATCAAGGACGCTGAAAGTGGTCATGCTATAAATTAGACGATTATAAAGATGTAAAGATGTCTTTCGTGGCTGCCAGAATGCTCACAACTGCCATCTCGCCTTCCTCCTCAGTTAACCAGCAAATGAAAGCACTGCATTGTGGAGCCAGTTGTCTTATTACCGCATTAGCATGGGCCAGAATGTGGCAATCTTCCTCCAACATTAATATAACACGACAGGCCAGGAGACATCGGTTTGTTAAATGCAAATCTCCCCAGTGTTCCTCTATGTCTCCATCATTGTTTTGTCAAGTGCCCTGCAGGCCCAAAGACAGCAAATGAGTCCCAATTCATATTTTGTTTTCTGGTTTTCACACCTCAGCTGTTTTCTAACTGACTGCGAACGGGGAAATACAATATGCACAATTTACATACTTGCCATGATTGTGGAAAGGTGCATTTTGTTTCTTTGCATTTGGGATGTGCATCTTGTCACCTAAGTGATTGTGACAGGTATTTCGTTTTCATTGTTTCTACTATCTGTTAAATCAGCAAAACAGCCTCTTGGTGCCTCAAATGCAACCAGCTGCAGGAAGAACTATTGTAATCATTTCACAACGCCTGTGGCAACTGAACTGTTCTGTACTATTCTGAGCAGTACAGTATAGCAGGACATATTCATTAGAAATGGACGTCCCACGTGCTGTACACTATTTAAAATTCTCTCTAATGCTATTGAAAATGCATTGAAATACTATGAAAATACTCACACTTCAGCTGTAATGTAAGAGCTGTCACAGTAGTAGTGTATGTGTGAGTATATCAGCAGTGAATAGGAGACGGAATTGTTTTAAAATAGAAGGTTTTATCTTGAGAAAAAATTTTTGTCCCATAGTGCTGTTATATTGTTGTAATAAGTCTCCCTTATAATTTAGGCTGAATTGTAATTCAAAGTCTTTGTTTTGTGGGTTATTATGCATTAACACTACTGTATAATATAATATAATATTACATTATATAATTTCTATAATTTAATATATGGATTTTTGGAAATTACCTCCAGTGTTATGGAGAATATTATGACATTCAGGAGCGGACCAGTGTCTTCCACCATCCCAGCACTATCATAGCATTTTGATATGATTCAATTTGGAAAATTAAAACGGATTTAAATTAAAATATCATGTGTTATGTCTGTTCACTGCCTCTATTATTAACAAAAACCCTGGTCACCAGTGAGAGGGCAGGTTGAATCACAGAGCCACAAAATATGGAGAGAAGTGATTGATGTTGGACTGTGGGAGGAAAAACTAGCACTCAAATTTTTTTTGTAATATTTGTGAGAACATTTAGTATTTGACAGGACTTTCAGTATACGTTCAAGTATTTCACATACATACACTTTGCATATATACAGTATTTCTGGTTCTGGACATTTCTGACGTGTGGCTCATTTAAGGCTGTCACAGCATCGAACACGTGCAAACAAACACACACATGCATCCTGTTCTCCACAGACCCCCCCCCCAAGTACTTGTATCTGAACAAACACACACTCAAGCACATACATTGCTGAAAATCAGGCAGTTGGGAGCTGTGAATGAAGCGATATTGTAACCTCAACCTATATGGCGCTCTCCCACTGTGGGTTCAGCCAACGAATTATCCCCTCCAATAAATCCTGTTTGGAGGATAATCCTTTTCCCATCTTCTGGACAGACACTTTCTGTAATGAAATGGCCCCAGGTCCCTCCCTGTAACCCAGTCCCATCCCGGCCCTCTAACTCTGCCTGTCTCAGGGGAAAGAACAGCTTTCAGTGTGACTTCAACCCCACTCAACCTCTGCTTAGCTCCAGTGGCTTTGTCACCTCCCACCTGCCCCCATACCTCACCCATCCTCGTTACTTCTTCCTCTTCTCGGTCCAGGTGCAACTTCATTTCCTGTTGAGCTTCACTACAGTACCTCTGGCATCTGCATCCACTCATCTCACTCCGTCCTCCTTCCTCTGTTTTTTTTTTTTCCTCAATTTATTTCCCTCCTCCTGTTCGGCAGAACAGGATAGAGCCAAGCTTAAGCAATCTCCCTTCTTTATCTGATGATCTGAGTTTGGGCAAACACCAGCGGAAAAGCTTCTACGGCTGTAATGAGATGTCTTGCTGCGTCACATGCGCCGTCTCCTTTTTTCTGAAAACCCAGTTTTGTTGGTGTGCTGGGTTCTTGGTCAACAGGGGGGCTGAAGCTGGTGTTGTAACAGTGGGAGGACAACGCAAACTAGGGTGGAGCGGTAGGTGTAAATGACATTGGTGGAGAGCTGAGAGGAAGCTCTCTGGGGCCAAAGATGGAGGCAGGATGCAGTTGCAGAACCATGGGAGGACTAAGCCGGGGCTTTGCAGAGTAATTG
The DNA here is from genome assembly GCA_033026295.1 of Channa striata. Lineage (NCBI taxonomy): Eukaryota > Metazoa > Chordata > Actinopteri > Anabantiformes > Channidae > Channa > Channa striata. Next base: position 19,138,921 of record CM065168.1, on the reverse strand, counting down.
GTTAGCGTGGAGCAGCTGGCAAGCTGGGCAAGCTCTGTAAACAATGCTGCACATTGGAGCTCGCAGTGAAAATGTTCTTCAGCAGAAAGGAAACAGTTCTTTATTTATTTCAGTCCGTACCCAAGCAAGGAGTAAAATTTAAAGAACGAGTGATGAACAACAACCTATGTCTGTCCGTGCACAAACAGGTTGTTGTTACTAAAACACACAATTTATAAATCCCTCAGGTCAGGTCTGTATTTTGTGTGTGTGTGTGTGTGTGTGTGTGTGGTGGGAGGTCGTTTATGATCCATTTGTGTTCAACACCAGGAAGCAGAGTAGAGAGTAATTTCAGCATTCATTTCATCTGAGCAAAATATGGGGTTCGTAACTGCTTAGATAACAAAATCAGCAATAGGCATATGTGCTGCATATCAGTGATCATTTGATTAACACAAAACATTTTGAAGAGGAGCTGCTCGACTGCATTCAGCAGCAAGCGTACACCTGCTCGTCGTTCTGTAAGTGTTGTCTCCGTCTCCCACACTGCCGTCTCCTCCCTGGTCTCTGACAGTCCCTGTCTCGCCCCCCTACCTAACACTTCCCATATCTCATCCATGGACACCTGGCTGATACGGAGGCTAGGAAGCTGGAAGCTTCCCCTACTATCATCATCTCTGTCTGCCAGGCAAGTGCCACACTGCCTGCCTGCCAAGCCTGCAAGCGAGCCTGCCCTCTCTCCTCTCTCTCTCTCTCTCTCCCACATTTTGCTGGTGTGTGTGCATTTAGAATATGTGTCTGCATATAATTTCAGTTAATGTCTTGGAGAATGTTTTGGAGTATTGAGGCATGGCTGTAGAATTGACAGAAAATTCATATGTTCGAGACAAACAAGACTAATACTAAGTGCAGCAGTACTTTGCAAACCAGCACACACACACAAATGCAAGAAAATACCAAACTCCTTAGACGAGCATCTGTGTGTTTGGATGGTAAAAAAAAATAAAAAATTCAGCTCAATGCAGCACAATTTGAACTTTTTCTTTCAGGATCTCAGTTGCTCAGTGGTTCATGTGTTTTCTTCTGAGTGGCATATTCAAAATTCCTTCCAAAGTATCTGATGTCTTTGAACTCATTACTAAGAACTCTCATTCTCCTCCCTGTTTAACCTGTGTTTTCAAATTAATCTCTGGGAGCCAAACTGTGCATCAGTGATCCTTTGTTAATGCTTTGATATCTGTGCACAAGCCCCTCGTACTTCCTCTCCCTCCTCCTTTTTTTTCCCTTATGTGGCTTGGGAATGTTATTTTTGAGATGCACTAATGTTTTCAATTAATTGGCATCATTAGCGAGATGGTCGACCCACAGTGCAGATAGACATGATAAATGGGCAGGTGGAAAGGAGCATGTGAGTTAAAGAGAAGCCTTGTTGTCTGGCAGGTTGATGAATGTCAGAACACGTGAAGCATCATTATCCTGTGTTTACAAAAACCTACAGTGTAATGTGTTTGACATCCAAAGAACAGGCTGTACATATTTCAGAAGACATGTCAGCTCTAAAGTAGGTTGAGAATTTCAATGTTTGCCCCGTTAGGTTGTTAAATTCAGTTCTGCAAAGATCACTGACCTAAATGCAATATGTGAAGAGATGATGGGGGGAAAATTTGTTTCGTTTTCTGGAAGCATGTGCGTGCAGGACTTTATGTGTGTGGTTGAGGGTATGTGTGTGTAGGCGGCTGTATATCTTAGCCTTGCACCTTAAAATGTCTGCAAATAAAAAAAGGTTGCAATGGACCTCATTTTATTCTTTTCCTCAAATCATCGTGGATTTTTGGAGCAGAAAACAGACTCTCGTCCCCATGACACTTCAATGTGCCTCTTTATCTGCACTTCTCTATTTATCTGTCAATAATGCATGTGCCTGTCGTCGTTATGTTCATTTTAGAAGCATCATATTGTCCATAGAGCCGCATTTGTCACAGTCTTCGACGTGCAGCTGAGCCACGCCACTCTTTACCAAAAGAGAATGATGAGGAGAGGCAAGAGTGGAAGTGACTGCGTTATAGTGTGTCCAAATTATGGGTTAAAAGCTTATTACTGGAAGGTAGGGGAGGCCATTTGGATGCTTGTGTATATCATGTACCGTCTGTACCAGCATCTTCAGGGGCTTGTGCTGTGCTGTGCACTGAGGTGTCTGGCTGAATGGTAACACATGGTTGGCCAAATTTGTAGATATCATTAATACCTCAGTCATTTATTATTATGGTGCTCCTGTTGGGGTCGGGGGTGAGTTGCAGTCAAGAGGGTAAGAAAAGAATGTGAGAGAGAGGAAAAACCCTGCACTGCTCCTTTAAGAGGGGCATTTAAAGAAGATGCCAAGTCAATAAGCAGGGGATTTAGAAAAAGGAGTTGGAGGCCAGCATTTGAAAAGGTCAACAGAGTAGTCTTTAATGATTCTCTTATTAGCATTTTATTTTGGAGAGGACAGTTCATTTGGTGCATGTCCAAGCACATCAGTGTAAGATAATATGACACCTCGAACGGTATAGTTCGTCACCAACAATGTCACATCACAAGCTGAGTTTTTAACACTACTAATGACATTGTCAAATATGTATTATGGTGGATTTTCATTGATGTAATTGAACTCTAGTGTAAGTCTGGTCACCATGTCAGATGGTAGAATTTATGTATGTGGATTGCAGAATAAATTCAGACTCACTTTGAATGATGTTACATAAATTAAATTCCCATTCAATGAGATGTTTTTTTCAAATGCATGGATTAAAATTTCATAATAGTAAGAGCAGCTACCTTCATTGTGTGCTCATGGAGGTGTCCTGTCAATCGTTTTACAGATACCAGAGAGTGCTTTTCTTTTATTGTGGCTTAATACTGCAAATAAACCCTGGATAAATTTAGCAACAAGGCTGCTGTGTTTTAAAACAGACACTCTCTGAAAATGGCCAGATTTCCGTCTCGATTCGGTCGCACCTGACTGGTTTTAGAATTCGATCAAATTTCATCCTGATCAGTTATTGTTTGACATGCAGCGTAATCAGTGTAAACAAACATAAATTAACCTGAAGGAAATGGAGCATCCTTTGGGGAATATGTTCTAGAGGCAATTAGCATAGATTTGACACAATAACAATTAAAAGGCCCGCCAACCAAAAAAATAAATGAGGAAAAAAATCATCTTATGTTCCATGCACGTGTCGGCCTAACTCATTGTAGGCTGTTTTCATTTTTCTTTTTCTTTTCTGGATAACCAACCTGCTTCTTAATGTCCGAAATCCATTGACCTGCAGCTTTAAATAAACCTGGAGCAACGAAGCTTAATATGAACTTTGGCAAGACAAGGTTTAATTAATTACATTGTGACTATAACCATGAAATTAAGGGTAAAAATAATTTCAACTGATCATGGACCTAAAAACACACAGACCAAAATACAATGTGGGATTCAAAAGACACAAGCCATTACAAAGAAATATCTCCACTCTTCAGATGTTTCAAACGGATCCTAATCCAGAGATTTAATATTGTTGAGATATATATTTTTTTAGAGTCTGTCACTGGATTAATAGTGATATCTTAAACAATTCTTCCTCAGCAGATATGAGTCGAGACAATTTGGCTGCGCTGTAAAATGTTTTGACACGAGAAATATGCGTGGTATTCAACTGAAGAATTCAATAGTATCTTAGTCTGGAAATATGATATGCTCCAGATTTGATGCGTTTTAAGGATCCAGGCCAGATTTCACGCATCACGTATGGCTCATAATTAAAGTGCTCGGACTCAATAATCTCTGAATTCTGGGGTATTTTGCCCGTTACATGACACATTCCTGTTCAACAGATTTTCACATTATAAGAAAGCAACATGCACATCATAACATCATATACACAATAAAATCCTCGAAGCAATGGGAAAGGATTACTGTACACAGGTTTGAGGTAATGAAGTGTTAACCTCCCAAACATGAAGAAACGCTCAAATTAATTAGTAGGGAATATAATTAAAAGAGATCAGAATGCACAAAGTTGAGTTGTAGAGCCTCCCTGTTGATTTTCCTTCACATCAATGATTTAACTAATTAATTTTATCAATTAATATTTATGCATGGGGAAAATTATTCATTAATGAAATGTCAGAATTGAATAGATATCTTTTCTCTGTTTCATCTTGACGTGAGGGTGTTTTGACAGCCCTCCTTCCATCTGGAGATCTTATAAGACCAAGAACAGACTGCTTATGAATATTGACATTTCTCCCGTCCGGAAATCAGGCGATGTTGAATTATTTCAGCCTATCAAGAATGTATTGTTCTGAATTGATTAAACAAACTTTAAAGATTGATTAGCTTCTAAGTGCAAATCTTTTGGCAAACATCCTTTCCCTGAGCTGAATCCCATTCAATGTTTATTTTTTTCCTTTTGTATTTCAGCGCCACTTCAGTGATCTGTGCAGTGAGGGCCTGCTGATTATTCGAGGACAGATGGTTCTCATCAAATTCTGTCTACAGGTTTTTTTTTTTTTTTTGCTTATCCAGCTCTAAATTAAAACCCACTGTGGTATTATTTTTTGTGAATCTGCTATTATTTAAGGATTTCTTTCCCAGCACCTCTGAGGGTTTTGATGCTCTTTTTTGTCTCATCGCAGTACATGATGAGGGCATAATTAATCTCTTCGTGTATCTGACTGTTTGATCTTTCCTTGCAAATGTCCTGCTGGCGTGGGCTGGGGAACATTAGTTGTTTTATTTTGAAATGTGTCAAGCATGAAGAAACCATTAACAACTAAGCCCTACTGGCTGCCCTCCAGCACACGATTAGACTTTTTTTGCTATAACTATGTGATCTTTTCTCTCTTGTGGTTTTTAGTATCATCTTTGCAAGGATAACTTTGTTTTGATACACTCTTCTAAGCTTAGTGGAGGATCAATTGCAGAGATATTTGGTAATATTAAATAAAAGCAATTGTTGACCGGAATTTTGCAGAGCAAAAAATGTTCAGTTTATTGTTTAAATTGTAAGTTTAGTTTTTCTGCATTTTCAAATTAATCACATTCACGACCACAACAATCTTGTACGATATTAAACTACAGATATTAGTACATTACTAAATCATCATAAGGCAGTCTTTGCTGTAATGCAACACTATTTTTGTGTAAACATTTCTTATGAGATTCATGTTCCTGTGTGTGTGTGCATCTGTATATGTGTTGGCTTTCATTGTTTTCTGCACTACTAATGAGTTGACCTCAGCCCCACACAGCCGAGAGAAAATATCTTTAAAGCACTAAGCACTGCTTATTATTTAAGTGTCACAACCGCTGTCCAGGGTATCAGTGGTGTACATTTGTGGGTTTTTTTATTCATTTTTCTGCCACCCCAGTGCTGAGTCTGCAGGCCATTAGTTCTGTAGAAGCACAGAGGGACCAACCGTGGAGTCGGTGAGGTACAGCAAGACTTAGCAGAATAACTCGCTTTCTAAAGAATATTAGTTAACAGGAGCTGAAAGCAGAGCTCATAATGAGGGAATAACCACTCATAGAGGCAGAAGCCATACTGCTGGGTGAGGATTATTTTCATGGTCTACAGCAAAAGAGAAGAATGACCTGGTAGTTCAGTGACTGGATCTGTTTGAGAGAGTTAAAAAAGGTCAAGAACAAAAGCTTCCGTGCAAGGTCATCATTTCCATCCCGTGACACCCACAGAGACTCTCTGTGTAATGGTCTCAGCTGGCAACTGGTGTGTGTCTGCGTGTGAGCGCGGGTGTGTCGTGCGTAAGTGAAAGTGAGAGAAAAGCGTGCATACAAGTAAGAGAGAGGAGAAAAAGAGCGAGAAATACTCCGAGTCATTTATAATGTGGCAGCCATGCTCTTTCCGTCTCCCAGGGTGTGTGGTTCCTCAGCGGTGCGTGTGTAGCCTTGAGGGAAACACCAGACAAGGACGGAGCCGGGCTCGCTGCTGACGCTTTGGCAGCGGAGATACATCTTGTAACGCAGCATGCTAAATGACAAAATGATATCTCATCAGATGGCCACCTCTTGTGTATGTGTGCATGTGTGAACGTCTCAAAGGGAAAGTCCCAGGATAAGTCAATGTGTATATGCTTTCATGGAGGAGCATCGTACCATGCTGTTCGTAGATTAAGCTTTGAACAGGGGGCCAGGCAGAGTGGAAGGGGCCCTACAGTGACTGTCACATCCACTATCACGGCTGCTGCATTATTGTGTGCATATATATCTATATCTGTACATATAGATATAGATATCTATATGTACAGATGCACACTGTATGTGTGTAACTCTCAGCCTCTTACTTGAGCATTTGCTTGGCCTGCAGATAAAACGTGTTTATGTGTTTATCAGCAAACATCAAAGTAATCCCTAGAATATCCATAGAAGAAAGAACACCACACACTACACATGAAGCCAGGCAGACTGCGAGCTTGAACGATTTCTTACTTTCACCCACTCTGACTTTCACACCTGCTGTATTAAGAATGTGAAGTTACATCTTTATTAACTGTTGTATCTCGTGATCTATGCGGTCCATAAACGCATAAACACCTTTCGTGTGAGTCAGTGCAAGACGTCCAAATTACAAAGTACAGTCAGAAGGACACCGGAGATTCTCCAAACTTTGTTTGGAAGGAATGTATGTGGGAATGCAAATGTCTGAGAGAGATGTTCCAGAAATTATTCCAACTTGATGCTTCAAGCCCCCTAGTACAATGCCCGTACTACGGCATGTGCGTGATCTTGTGTGTGCAGCTCACTGCTCCGTCCCAAATTGTTAGGAGGATTAAAATTTGACCACAATGGCAGTCGAGTGATCAGAAAGACATGGGACATCTTACGGCATATCGCCTATGCTCCCCAACAGTTAACACGGTGTGACTTTGATGCCAACTTCACGTTCTCTGTAATGCAGCACAAGCTACCAATGTTCTTGCCACCTTCCCACCCCTTAAAGGGCAAATCAGCCACCATGGCAGTACCAGAAAGATCTACAGAGCAACCAGGGCAAAGGTACTCGAGGGGCAGACAAAGCCTAAATAAAGCTTTTAATGCTCTAGCTATTGATCCCTTCGCTGAAATAAACTCAGGAGTATTGGCAGGCCCAGAATCTCACTTTGAAGGGACTCCATAATGAAGCTGGTCAATGCTAAGCTGTCCACAATCAATCCCTCACATAACAGTTAATTACAAGTGAGGCTGCCATCAAGCAAAGAGAGGAGAGAGGCGGGCTGAAGGCAAAGAGGGAGAGAGGAGGAACCGCGCATGATAAGCTTTGTTAAGGTAAAATATCGAGCGGTTCATGGCAGGAGATATGAAAATTAAATTCAGAGCATGTGTGTGTGTGAGCTTGTATGTTTTTTTTTGTTTTTTTTTTCTGGTATGCCCCCAATATCCACTGTAAAACAGCCATGTCTGGACAGGCTGTTGTGTTTCCCTTCAGTAATATTGCTAAAATGTGCATGTTAGACCACTCCTCACACCACGTTGTCACACATTTATTAAAGAAGCGATATTATATACCTATGGACAACGTCATTTTCTTTGCAGAATTATTTTCTTGATACAAACAGCAAAGGCACTACGTACCACTGAATGTTTTTCTTTAAACTCCTATAGACTTATTGAGTTTACTGTACATGAGTGATGAGATACAGTTTTACAAGCTGCAAAAATCCTTCAGAAGTAATGTAGCAGAAATGTGCTGTGGAGGTGCAGTAAATGATACCTGTCTGATGTGCTCCTGAGGGATCAGTGGGCTGGAGGCTATTGTACACGTCATTTAAATTCCAGCTGTTGACCTTTGTCGAATCAGGTCTTTTATTTTATTATTCCATCTCTGACACTCTCCTCTATATTGTGCCTCATGAAAAACGAAGGGCTATAAAAATGTATGTGCCACGAATGACTGATGCAACTGTAAGTCTCGGCGAAACCTCCTCATGCTCCATTCAGACAGTGTAAACAAGGGGTGTCACTGGCTGCAAAGCTGATAACTATCTGTGAAACCAGGGGTCCAAACGCCGAGATCCTACTAATGCCTGCTGTCTTCTGCCCCATTTGTGTGTTTGTGCTTGCGTTTTGTGTGTCTCCCAGGCTAATGGATTTACTGGAGATGGTGTCGGGTATTTATTACCATGTGTAATTGAATGCAATGATTATCGTTGTTGTGTAATGTGATTTTAATGTGGCAGCAATGGTTATGTATAAGGCCTAATGACTTTGCCTCCAAGGGGGTATGGCTCCCAATTAAAAAAAATCAAAATAAAAATGGGAAAAAGCGGATTAAAGCAGGATTTTAATTCCTATCTCTTTTCTTCTTACAACAAATTTTTAATCATTTAATCAACGTGCTGCTCATTTAATCAAAGTGTCTCCTCAATAATGAGCTCGCCCTTTCTGAGTCTTTGTTTACAGGGGTGGTCATTAAGTCAAAGGTCAGTGCACATCTCTATCTGCGTTTGTATTCCAAAGGTGCAACGTTCACGTCAGGCCGGTGCCGAGGATCATAATTGCTAACATATTTGCATGAATTGAATTAACATCAGATTTTTTGAATTCTCCCAGTTATATGCGTGAATAATGTCACTGTACCAGCCCGTAGACAGAATGATCAATAATCATTTTATCATAATCTTTCCCAGTTCTACGCAGGCTGTACAGTTCATGGTACACGTGACTTACATTGTACGTTTGCTATGGCCAAAATACAAAAGCTGGCATCTGAAAGACGCTGCCAATAGACGCACATCAACACATCAGCTGTTATTCCGCTCCTGCTAATTGACCTCACTGCGAAGTTTACAGGAAAGTCCAAACGGGTCCAAATGGGAAGCTTTGATATGAAGCTGCGGCAGAAATCGTGAGTGTCATTGTGTACACACAGACATACACAAACAATATAAAACCTCCTCACCTCCCTGTCGCACACAACCTGCTAACTCTCACTTTGCTGTAAATCTTTTGTACACTTACAAATGCGAGTGTGCACGCACACACCTGAACACACACACACACACACACATTACACAAAGCTCGGGCTTTGCTTGACATTATTAGTTTTGCATTTGGGCGCTGTGCCCAGAGTAACAGTATGGATTTTTGCCTTGGCTCCCTATAATTGGATGAGTTAAATTTCTCCATTCATTACATGTGCATCTGACCTCTGGACCCTGCCAGCTCCAGTGTTTTATTAGCATTCTCATCCCCTGATAATAGGGAACCCTTTCCCCACCAACACACTCCGTGTTTCAAACACGTTTTCTTCTCCTTCACAAATTAACCCTTAGTGTTCTGGATGTCGAAGAGAGGCACAAAAACAAGCAACGTAGGTAATCAATTAAAGGCATTTAAATTATGAATCTTGTTCAATCTGTGTGTAGAAATAATAATCAATTTTAAATTAAAGTTAAATAGAATCGAAAAATTATGAAATGTGTGGCATTTGTCTTCAGCTGTTCATCTTAGTAGGATTAGATTTACAAAACTTTAATCTTAAAACAAGCTTTTATATTTAAAAAAAATGACTGTTGATTAATACAAATTCTGAACCAAATTGATAAGAAAATAAATAATTAATTCCTTCTCCTTGTTAGTCAACATAAATTTGAAATTAGTGGTTGTGCCTGAAAACAGGTGAAACAGGTGAACAAGCGTCACAGATGTGATCATGGAGGGTCAGTTGCGCTTTCAAACTCCCATCTACAGCAATGGGCTTTGTATGCATTCCATGTGTATTTCATGTATATTTCATGGGAGCATGTATATTTAACATAGCCATGTATACCATATGTGGGCTTGATGAATGGATACCGACAACAGTCCTTGACGTTATATGCACAATTACTCTTTGCCCCTGCAGTATATCCTCAGGCTGAGCATAATAAACAACAAAAGTAGGAAATATGTTGGGGGGGGGTTGAGCATGACACAAGGTCAAAGCTATTGTGGACTTCATCTGTGGCTTTATAAAAATAACTAACGCCGATTGAGAATCCGTTTGTCGCTGATTATTTCACGGAGATAATGTATGCGGCAACAATCCAGCAGCAGTGGCACAGACACCGAGTGAGGGCGAAGCTGCTGTGATGCCAGGCTCTCACATTCAGAGCTGCCTCCTCCCTAAACAACCAGGTGACACCTTATTGATCGCAACCATCTTTCAAGGCCAAGAACTTAAAGCCTTGCGTGGCACATTAAATGACCTGCTGTAGACAGTAATGTTGTTGGCTACGGCTCTCCGAGGACTCGGTGCACAAGTATCCCGCCTGACTGCTGGCTTTTGGATAAGCGCTTCTGACAGCTGCAGAACAATGCTAATGGCTACTCTCTTGTACCAGCCAATGTGTAATCAGCTCAGCACTCTGCGGTTAAAACTTTACAACAGTAATGTATGCAAACATGAATTCCATTTATTCCCCACCAGGTCCCAACAGGCAGGCCTTAAAGTTGCACACTGTCTTACATCACAAATTACTCTGCTGGCACTTAATGCATTTTATATCACTCATAATCCTGGTGTTCCACACTAATTAGTTCGAGTTGCCAGCATGCATATTCCTTCTCATTATTTGGTAGCATCAAACTCCTTTTCCTACCCATTTTCAGCACTCTCCATAGGTTGCAGTTTTCATGGGTCCCATTTTATAGCATTTCTCTTTCTTCTATGAATCTGACACCACTGAGGATACACATTCTTCACTGGTGGCATATATATTCCTTAGCAGACAGAGCATATAGTTGTTTATTGTATTAAAAAATATATTATATTCAATGCTAACCACACTAAGCCATAGATCCTCACAGAACTTCCAAACTTTGTTATTAAAGCGTTCAGAAGATTTGTAAAATTAAGGTAGAAGAAAAACAACATTGTTAAAATCAAATTGACTTTTGTTATTAATGGCATAATAACAAATAGTTATGCCAGTATATTGTATAATACCTAACAGTGAAGCATGTGATTTAATTCTAAGATGTAAATTAAAGTGCTTTTGTTGTCATCTATGTTACACTACTTGCCAGAAAACAGATCGTATTCAGCACCTTACAGTTCTTACTGTTTAATGTACCAATTAAATGTCTCCTCTTTGTTTTCTAAATCACACCATGCAGTTTTATAGTTTTCCACAATAATCCTACACTTAGATATGTGGAGTATTTACAGCACAGTGAGAGTTATGAATAGTAACAATCAACTTTACACTTTATCATAAAAAGTGTATGATTTTGGTCACAGGCTACAGTTTAAAGTGATCTTCAATCAAAGATCTGTCTTCAAAAACCGCCTCCAGTTATGCTGATGTCCTGGCTGAAAAAAGCTGTAATTTTTCTAATAAATGGTTCAAGGATCAAGTACTTAGCTTAAAATCCTGTTAGTTGCAATGTATCTGATCCCATCACAAAATGACAGTTGTTCCAAATGACCACATTAGAAGGCAGAGAGTGAAGCCGGCAGCCATCGTAAAGATAGAGGGACATGTGTATTTACAATCAGCTGCAGCATTATCATCAACAGGTGCCTTTAACTTAAAAATAAGATATGATTATGTTATTTTAAAAAAGCATATTTTTAAAATTAACAAATGCAAATAGCTGTCAGCATTACTGATTATAATAAGCTTTAACTTTACCAACAGTGATCCCTGACCCTGATTTATTTTTTTTATTAATCAGTACAAAAACTGAGATTGGGCTGAATTAATATTTTACAAACTATCTGAGTAAATTTTACACAATAAAAACAGTGCGTCTGCTTTAAAATAACATTATGTTTAAATCATAGAATTCGAATCAATAATTAATTGTGTTTTCCTCATTTGTCATTTGAAAGCTGCAAGACTTAAAAATTAAATGAATTTCGATTAATAAGGACTCTTGACTACTGTTACTACACTATTCTACTGTTTTAATTGACTTCTATTTCCTTCAGATTCACATTACACAAATATTAGATGAGGTGGAGCTTTTCAGTTTTGACCACACTGGGTTGTACGGTGGCCCTGAGAGCTTTATTGAGATGTGTTTATGGTAGAACTGCCATTTGTTAAATATCAAATCCTGAGATGCACAAATAAACATCTGTTAACATAAGATGTGTGGCAGATGTAGCCAACTGTTCACAATATAGCTGTTGTGCATGATCGTGATTTTTGGTGGACGTGTTCTTCAACCAAACACAGTGTGACAATCCTCTAGGTGCTGAGAAAACACTCACATAGTATTGAGTGCTGAGCTTGTCCACAGAGATCAGCAATGTAACAATGCAATGTCAATAGATATTGACTAAAATGGAATCAATTGCTTTTTTTTGTCAGGGCGACATGGGCCACGGTTGGGCCACAGCATTATAGAAAAACTCAGGACATGAAATGTTGTTTAAATAAATAAATGTTGTTTTAAGCATATAGAAATTGTGTTGGAATATATATTTAGTAAATTCAAACACATTTTACCCATATGTGTATTAAACACAAATTAGATTTAGTCTGAGTGTTATGTATGTATACAAATTTGTATGGTAAATTAGTTTATATTTATTTGATATATTGGTTGTATCAGCTCATAGTCTCCTATACTATTACTCAACCCAACACATTTGTTGTTTTTGCTTTACTTAGTAATGACTTATGGTTTTTAGTAAATTTCATTATCTTACTTAATACCTTCTAATCAAACAATTTTACTTAAATCTACTCTACTAATCTACAAATGCAATTTATCCAGTTTTGTTGTTTTTACTTAATGATCAAAATTTGGGGGCTGTAGTGTTGTTTGGAGTACACTGTTGTCTTAGTAGAGTAATTTCCTTTTGTAGTTTATGTCAATTGTAGATGTACTTCCAGTACTCGCTGATTTAAATGAGAATTGCTTTTAAATGAAAATTGCGAACTCTGCATTTAACTTCATGTTGATAAAAAAAAATATTCTCCCTTTTCTAAAGTAGAGGGATGCAAACATTTGCACACAACTGTAGACACTGAAGCTCTGCATATCCCTCTGTATGCCTGACCAACCCCTGCAAGAAATGAATGTGGGTCAAAAAGGTGTGGAGGGACTTGGGGATCCAGGGGGTGTCCAGAGCTATTCAGCCATCTGACAAGTAGTTCTGATGAATCATACTGGCAGCTGTAGGGCACCTGGTCAAAAGCACTCTGTTCTGCCTCGATTATTGGCCGATGTGAAGTGAACTACACACTGTAAGTGACTGCTTTGGGAAATTGCTGTACCTTTTTATGTAGAGGTACTCTTTTTAACTCCAATAATTAGCTCTAGGGGGGTACATTAGTGTAGATTGGACCTCGGGGGACAGAAATGGAAGCCTAGTGTATCCCTATTTCTGAGGGGTGGTTGTGGTGTGTGTGACGTGTGTGTTACCTTTAAAAGATTCTACTCACCTAAACAGACTTTTGCCTTCCGACTTTATTAAAGGCAGGTTACGGTGCCATAATTGATTCAGAGGTGCCTTGTTTGAGTGACAGAAACAAACAGTTGGGGAAGATCATGGATTTTCCTTCAAGAAAAGCTTTGACGGATACACACTGACTAATAGTGTTGTGCTGATTCAGACAGTGACCTTGGAGTTGCAATAGATGGCAGGATATCTCATACATTCTCATTGACATTCATCCACCACCAACAGCACATGCATGATATGTGATGAGAATGGAGAATACACAATGTCAATATCTGAGATACGCTTGTGTATATGTGTTTGGGTTTGTAGTCGTATCTGTTTATTGGATGATGTTTGCATTATTGGTCATACATGCTACGCTGAAGTAAACACTGAGCTGGTGCGGTGTTCTCGGTATAGCAGAAATGCTCTTAGAATAAACAACTTGCAACATGCTGAAAACATGTATTCAATGAAAAGATTAGTTATTGATCTGATTGCTGTGGTCAGAGGGCTTTTACAGAAGATAACTACTGTATCTAAATTAGCCCCGGAGGAGCAATCTACCAAAATCAGCATTTAAAGACATATATTCTTAATTTCTATTCAGGTGTTTGCTTTTATATGTCACAGTTTTCAGACCTCCAAGACTTCGAATGTAACCCAAAAACAACGGATGGAAGGCTTTTATTACAATTTATTTACTATTTAGAGAGTATTGAGAATGCTGTGAAATGGGGGTAATGTAAACTGTATAATGTGCCAGTCTTAGACTATGATAACACATACACAGATTATCTTATGTCTTGTCTTATTGTTAATGAAAACCAGTCAGACTACAGGGTGATGTTGAAGAAAGTTGAATTTTTTTGGCATATTAGTTTTGATGGAGTTTAGCAAGGAGAGAGACAATCAGGATCCAGTTGATCCAGTGGAAGAAGAGACTTTTCTACCCCAAAGAACAAAATAAACACGGTAGAAGAAGAAGGAAGTTGTTGTAATCTCTCACAACCAGAGATGAACTAAAAATTATGTCCTACATCTTAGAAAACACATGTCCAGTCTCATCATCATATAGGACCTGGTAATCTGGACAATCTGCCGAATGACCAAACAGCTTTTAGACGTTAAGGGTAAATGGCCGTCAGACCTACCGACCATAAAACAAACAGTTAATGTTATTAGTGCAGCAGGCAAAGATAAATGTGTCACATTGTTTTATCTTTCTCATTCCCAGCACTAAATGAGCTTCATTATGTTTAAATACTCCACCTCATCTACTCTATCATGGTTGTAGGCCAGTCACGTCAATGCAAACAGATGCGCTTTATATTCATAAACACACTCATAATCTAAAGAATCTTCTTAAACACATTTAATACACATTTGTTCAGTTTGTGTTTGGTTGCATGTTGGTTAAACTAAATCATTAAAGTTTCTGTAGCTGAAACAAGAACATTCATTCCTCTGCAAGGAAAAGAAATGTAAAGTAAGTGGTGGCCCTGCGAAAATGAGGCTAAATAAATAAATAAAAGCACTCGAGAACAATGACTCCCAGAGCAGAAAATTAAAGGCTTTTTGTGGCAGCCAAAATCGTGGGTGGGAGCAAAGGCCTGAGTTGCCCCTAGCAGCCCCTGAAATGTTTCTGTAATTTTAAAACATGAGTGAATTCCTTTTTTAAATTAATGTTAAAATTTGTCAGAATGTGACTCTAACTATTTAATTGTCATTAAAATTAAAAAAGCAATTTCATGTGGAATCAACCCCAAATAATGTAATCATGAGTCACAGAAACATGCTTTCAGTAACAACGACAGTCAGGTTCGGATGCATTGGTATATCAACACATCTATTTGTGTAGCTGAATGTAAACTGGTGTTGTGACAGCTATATTATTTGAGGTTGGAAGTTTTCTGTAATGCAGAAAATTTCTGTAATTATGCATAAATATAGGTAAGTTTTTTACAGAATATATCAGGATAAATCCCTGAATTGTGTCATCTCATTTCCAAGGAGGTCAAAAAAGAATCAACAACTAAGAGGATGGTAAATGTGAGCAGGTAATTGTATCAGATGTAACTGGATTATTTGCAAGGTGAAAAGAATCTGAAACTGACCATGTGCTGTTGAAAAATGAATGAGTCTATTTTGTGTTATGTTTTGTGTATCCTGTAATTATTCACGTGTGTTTCACTTCTGTTTTCTTTTGTCCACTGCTCACAGATATTAAGCTACACTCTTGGGTAGTTTGGTGTAGCAGGAAATGCTGTTGGCGTGTTCCAGCGGCGGCAGCACCTACACTGGGCCGCAGCAGCTGAGTCTGGCACGCAGCCAAAGCCGCTCGGTTTCCGTCAGCGTCACAGCACCGGCAGCTCAGCTACTTATGGTTTGAACATCGCAGTTTTTTCGGACACTGTTTCACTCGCTACAGTGCGGCTCATTACGATAAATAGCTGTGGCTGTAAAACAGCAGCAGGAACTATTCACATATCTCAAAAACTGAGAGAAGCAATGTGCATGGTGCACCGGCCACAGCTCCATTAATGTTCACATCCTATATCGTGGCAGTTTGGCTGCGAACCGAGTTGCAGCTGCTGTACACAGATCCAGTTGGTTGCTACAGCGAAATACAGCAACTTTATCCAAAATGTCTCTAGACACATATATTTTGTGGCAGTTAAATAGCATCCGCAGAGAGACTGTTGTTTATTGTTGTCATATTTATCTAAAAATGTTTAGCTCCACTGCTGTGTGGCTTGCCAAAAGTGGCCAAAAATGGCATAAAAAAGTAGCACTCATAAGAAAATGTGGATGTGTCCTGCCTGCTGACACAACATGTGTCTAGACTGACTTCAATGGCCTTGTTAAGGAAATGCACACATGGCAACAGCGAGCATCAGCAGCAGTGGTAGTGGAGGAACCCGGGGAGTGAGGTAGGAGAGGGACAGACTGAGAGAGAGAAGGAATATGAGTCTGGAAGCTAGTTGTATGCATCCAATCACACGAGTTTGTATGTTTAGAAAAGTAACAGAAGGCGTATTCATGGTTTCTCTGAGTCAAACGCCAAGGCTGCTTTAATATATCTTTCCTTACCTTTACATCCTTCTTGTACCATGTGAATTACCTGCTCAACACAACACACCTCTACAACTAAAATGCACCTTAAAATGCACCTTTTATTAAAGCAGGCACCAAAGTGACCAAGTTCACATTATTTTATTTAAACTCTCAAAAATGCTGGATTAAAATTGGCAAAAGACATGAAGGTTTGGTTTGTTTCGGGTTAGATACTGAATGAATTTTTTGCTGTAATTAAAATGTCATGATTTTCAATATCTTATCCCACGTGACATCGCATGGCAATGTTTTTTTAGTGGCTGATTTGTGATTGTGGGTGGTTTTTATATTATAATTTAAAAAATTGTATTGTAAATGATTATATTTATACCTTTGGAAGCCCAATTGAAATCATTCAGGGTTCATTTTGTGAATTTTGAAACATTAATACAACCACAGCAGACCTTGAAACAAGACAAGTCATTTTTTGCAGAAGTTTCTCGACGGTATAAAGTCTGGACTGGACTGCTTGTGCCAGTCTAGTTTAGCCACTGTCTGACAAATAAATGATGGGCATTTAGCCTCTTTCAGGTCCACGTTGGGGACCTGATGTAGGCAGCAACTTCCATCTGATAGAAATGACATGTCAGAATTTACTGCATGACTTATGTGACTCAGCAATAGACCAGAATTGGAATCCAAATGTCTTGACATTTAATGGCAACCTGTAGGTCACCGGCTCAGCAATCCAAAACTCAGCGGTAGATCAGCTCATCAGAGCGCTGACAGGTTCCTGGCATCTCTCTCACTCCAAGTTCCCTCCCTCACTTTGTCTCTCTCTCTCTCTTGGTACCTGATGTCAGTGTCAGGTGCCATGCAAGGCACTGATGACTTGATCAATAATCAGTAATAAAGATGGTGTGCTGAGCATGATTGTGGAATGATTGATCTGTCAATAAAGTATTGAGCGGACACCCCGAGGGCCAGACAGATGCACATTTTGGAAGCAAGTGAAACGCACATGGTTTGAAATAAGGCCGTTACCGTGGCCCAACATAAACTCTAAATATTTCTCAATGGGGGCTAGAAACTGTTGTCATTTTTAAATCCAATTAAGAGACACTATTGTTGCTATTAATATTATATCACAACATTATATTTTAACATATTGTAAGATGGACACACTGTAGGTATGTTATGGGTATTTTCATAGGGTAATCCTTTGTCTGATTGAGTAATTTAAATTTTGCACCAAGGTTTGTATTTCACTCATACATGTGTATATGATATATGGTAAATCACTAGTTTGATAAGAGATAAACTGTGACATTTGCTGTACAGTTACAGATTACAGCCACACAATGACAAGCTTAGTTTTAGTTCCATACAATGTTTTAGGCATTAAACAATAGAACAAACATAACAGATGAGACTAAAAAATATCTTAAAGTTGTGTGTCTTCAGTCCCCAAGATGAATTATTTTGGGCCTCATACCTGCAAAGATATGCAGCAAGAAAAAAGCAAAGCAAAAAGTTCCTGGTGTGGTTAGGTTACGTAAAAGTTAATCACTCAGTTATCTCTGAACACACAATGTCCTTCTTTCGATGACAATGCAAAAATGAAATTTGTCAAAATGTTCTGGCACCTGTAGCAGCTGTTAGCTAAAGATTTTTTTTCTGCTCTCTATCATATCAGAAAAATGTCTGTAATGGAAGATTGTATCACAGCATTGCCAGATTTCCAAATCGAACTACTCAGTTCAAATGAGTTTCTCCTTGCAGACAATGCTCCGGCTCTGAGGGATGTGGGCGCCGTCGTTAATGCTACTTAGACGGGCCACAGGGTTGCAAATTTTCCCCACTGCACTCCATATTCCCCAGAGGAAATTGAACATTGTCATGGATGGATTAGCTCTGTAATGGTGAGACACATAGCTTGAGCAGAGGAGACCAGTAAAAAAAAAAAAAAAAAAAAAAACCTGGGTAAATGAGGGAGGGGAAAAGGTATGAAATTCATTTCATACCTCTTCAGGCACACTCACTTCAAGAGTGGCTTTCCGTAATGCTTAGCTGACACATAAGCAACTTTTGAGCAGTTTTTAGGTTACACAATGCTACTGTTAAAAGTTACACTCCCATCATTTTCTGATAACACACTGATCCAATTCCACTTATATTATACCATCTGTACAGTACATTATGTATTCATTGCTGTAGTGCAACAATGAATACCTGGTACTCCAGTTTCCTCCCACAGTCCTAAGACATACATGTTAGGTGAATTGGTGACTCCAAATTGCCTGCACTTGTAAATTGTTTTCTCTTCCCATGTGTCTGTCTGTGTTGGCCCTGAGACAGACGGGCGACCAGGGTGTACCCCACCACTCGCTCTATGACAGGACAGACTCCAGCCGAAAATCATTTTGAACAGTACGTTTGGAGCAGCTCAGCTCATAGTGATATAACATATGGTCTTACTGAATATTACGAAATCCTCCCAGCAAGACACGGTGAGTCATTACTCTAGCAAATGCAAAGAAAAAATGTTCTCAGTTCTTCTGAAGTGTCCCTGAGCCAGGCACTGAAATTATGATTTATTTAAATAAGATGGAGGATTTCATAATGTGAAAGCCCACGGCCACCTGGCCACTGACAACAATGACATCACAATCGCCAAAATTAAATTGTGTACTTTCAGAAAAGTCAGATGGAAGAGTCAATATTTAGTCATTTTATGCACATACACAGATCTGACCTTAATCCAAACTGTGGCCTGTGTAAATAGACTCATATTGAATCGTCTGGAGGACACGGTATGTCTTACAAAATGGTCGATGGTAATGTTAGGTGTCCATGAATTGGAAAGCACACAACCCATTGATATGACTCTATAAGACTCAGATAGAAATGTTCAGAATTGCAGTTTCAGGAATGAACTTTGTTTGCTTGCTTGGTCAGGCTGATGGTTCATAGTGTGTATAAGAGACAAACATAATGGAAATGGCAAAGCTGGGAATGTAACAGACAGTAGGTGCCAAAAGTTTGATTTTTTCTGTCTTGCCTTTATCTAATTCATTTACTGCAGAGTCTGGTTTTTCTGGCAGGGTGGTCAGAGATAATGTTAATCTTGGTCAGCAGCAGTGGGAAGTCATGCAGTTCCACACAACACAACGGATTGAAATGATAACACAAATGTAGTCAGAGGCAGCCAGAAGGGACTTATCTCCACGCAGAAAAGTTTGCAAGTGGCCATGTGTGACAGTCCAATTCTCGAGTTTGTCTGTTATGTTGATTTTAGTGCTCGACATAATCTAATGTTAAATAGCACAAACAGGGTTGTAAGAAAAAACCTACAGTGAACCCAGTTTCTTTGAAAGACTTCATTATTGTTGTGTTGACTATTTAATATATATTTGGAAAAATTACTTTTTAGTTTAAATGAAGAACCAACACTGGAGGAAGGAGCCCAAGCTAATAGGTGGCGCCTATAAGCAGCAGAATCACTAACCTTCTCTTTGGGTGGTTTTTAATATCAGGACAGGGATCATTCTAGTTTCTAATTGACAACTCATCAGACTCCCTGCTATTATAACTTCATTATATCTGCAGAGATAAAAATTAATGAGAAGCAGAGGCACTGAATGGATATGGCAAACTTAGCGTTTGCATTAAAGAGAAGAAATGAAACTCGAATCTGTAGTGGCTAATCTAAGAGAACTTCTAATTTAATGTCATAGTTCATTCATTGTTAGTATTCTTTTGGACCTTTATGCTTCCATCTTTGAGTTCTCTTTGAAGAAGCCTCAACATACACATTTATTTTTCATGTTTACTTTTCGAAACCCAATTAGGTCATTTCTGAAGGCCATTGTCAGCGCCGACTTCCTCTACCTCCTCCTTTGCTCTCCCTCCTCCTCCTCCTCCTCCTCCAACAGGAACGGGTTTCATTACTGTAGTCAATCTGGGCCTCAGTGGACAGCTCCTCTGCGCCACTTTGCACCTCAATATAATTCTTTTAATTAAAGGCCTGCCCCCCCACCCCCCCCCCCCAACACGGCTGCCCTACTCCCGCCTCTGCCCTTTCCTCGCATGGCACCATTCTTTTGTTCACCCAGGCGCTCACCCACTCGCTTCATGTCAAGCCACACTCTTGCCATTTGAAAAGAGGAGACGTCACCTTTGTCTCTACCCCTTTCATGTGGCTTTAATCTCTCTAGCAATATTGCAGACACTCTGTGTGTGTGTGTGTGTGTGTGTGTGTGTGTGTGTGTGTGTGTGTGTGCGCGTGTGTGTGTCATAGAGTGTCTGGAGCTGTGTGTGAGGTTCATCCAGCTTAGGGCTCATCAGGGTTAAATCAGCCCTTAAAAGAGCTTGATTGCTTGTGATTGGGTGCTGATAAGAGGCCAAAGGGTGGGGTGGCATTTAGGCTGCACACTGCTGTAGATTCTCTATATTGATTTGCCATTATGAAAGCCCTTCCCACCTGTTATTCTTCTCTGCAGCCCTTTGAAGAGAAGGCATCATTTTCAATCACGACGATCAAAGACAGTGGCTCGTTTCTCTGTTCTTTTTCTTTAGGTCGTCGGGTTATGACATTTCTTGTAAAACTGCTAGAAAAAAATGCAACAATTTAAACATTTACATGACTATTATTTATAAATCTTTCCAAACCTGCCTGGAAAAGCCTCAACAGACAATAGTAGACATATGTTAGTGACTGCAGTTGCCCACATGGTTTAATACTGATGATTGGTCATTTTTGTACACGTATATACTTAAGTTTTTTCTCACCTTTGAATGTGCCCAGATTAACCTCAGTCAGGCTAGTACAATAAATACATGTGATACATGGACCTAAAAGATGTGGGTGGTGGGGATGGCATATGTCATCTGCTTTATCGGCCAATAGAATATTGATGAAGTTTGACGCTCACAACTTGTATCAGTTGGCTACAAGTATCAAAGATATGACTTGAATTCTTGACAAGTGCAGGTCTGAATGATCTTGGAGTTTTGATTGTTGACAAGTGCAGGTCTGTCTTTCTGTCTTTCTCCAGTATGTGGTTTTTATTTACTTTCAGTTTGTTTCATGATCTTGGTCAATGGTTTTTTGATTGTTACTTTTTTTTTGTCCCCGTCTGTTAGCCTTGTTTAATTCCTGTTTCAGCTTAAATTGAGCTGGACTATAGAGCGCACCTAAGTTTAAGCCGCACCGGTAATATTTAAAAGAAATATATATTTTGTTAGACTTAGCCGCCAATATCCAGGCTGAGAAATAATATCTGTTTTCTGTCATTTTCTAGGCAGTATGTGGTTTTTCATTTGTCCCGAATTTCAAAAAGTTTGTTTCTTGTTTACGTTACAGGAGTTCTCAAAAGATTTTGGTCAATCGAATTTGTAAGTAAAAGTTTGTTAAACATGGTTTTATTAATTTTTTGTTGCTTTATTTTTCTTCCCCGAACTGAAACCACTGTTAGCCTCTGTTTAATTATTTGTTTTTCCTGGTATGTCTGAGTGTATGAATCTGGCTTCAAATTAAATATAGTATTTACGTGTTTTTTTGTGTAAAAATATTAGTCTTGCCTGTTTAGGTTGCTAAGAATAAAAACTGGCGCTTTTTTTTTGCACTGATTTCCATCTACAGCGCCCATCTTTTCTGTCCTCCCATGGTTCAAAAGGAAAAAGTAGCGGCTTATGGTCCGAAAAATACGGTATTTACCTTTTTGCTTAGTCTTTTTAGGGCGTTGTTTTTCTTTTTGCCCATTGTTTTATTTAAATTTTGTTGCCGCCATTCACCTCTCGCTGTCTCAACACTTGGGTATAAATATACAATTTATCACAGCATGGCTGTAGTTTTGGTGTTGGCCTGATTTTCTGCTGTTGCAGTTATTTAACTGAATCAAATTTTTAAACAAATGTTTCCTTTTTATTTACTTATGTTGGTAATAATAATTGTTTTACAAGGTTTCTCATGGTGACATTAATAACATGCTGTCATTTGACAAGGAGGGCTGGCATAATCCTGACTAATCACGGTTCGCACTGGCATGAAGGTTGACTTTGACGGGTTAGTCCTTCGGCTTTTCACCAAGCGACGCCAGCTTTGGTCTGGCCTCCTCAGCTTTCTGCAGACACTGCAGTGACTACGGTAGAGATGCAATGGTATTTATCTACCACACTAGGCGCTGCTTCATTAGTAATTTACTCAAAGAGGAAATGGAAAAGAAATTGCTACCAACAACAGTATAGAAAGAGTCAAAGTATTTTTAATAAAAGAACATCTACGACCAAAAAAAAAAAAAAAAGGCTAGGCTTTCTTTTCCTTTGCCTCCAGGAGAAAACGCCACAACTTTTGACATGAGGCTCTTTCCACCTCCTTGAATCTGTTTCTCCATTTCACAGCTATCAAAGGAGCTCTGCCTTGCCACCAGCCCACCCCTAACCCTCAACAAGTCCAACTTGACGGTTGTCTTCTCACACTGCCCACCCCCCCATGACTCCCTGATTGATAAGAAAATTCCTTCGCCCTCCCTCCACCCGTCTAGCCCTTGACCCGTCTCCATGCACTATTCATTGGGGTTTTTAAAAGTCACATTGGGCTTGCTTGGGTTGTCCGCGCTTTGAAGCAGAGGGCGTTATCAATCTCTCTGCAGAGAATCTCTCGACTCCCCTGCCCCCGACCCCTGGAGTTTTATGCATGCGTGCCGGGTTGCAAGAGTGAGTGCGCCCTGTCCCAAGTAGACAGGGCATTTATTCACTCAACTCTCAAAGTCTGTCGGCGGTTGGCGACCACGGCTAAAACGAACTTGGCTTCAGTCTGTCTCTCTCTCTTTCTCGCTCTCCGTCCCATCTTTCAGCCTGGGATGTTAGCATGCGCAACAAGGAGCCACGGCTTTGGCCCTGTGACAGGCAGACTGTGGGGAATAAGACGTGTGAGAACAGAAGAAGACAGAGGAGAAAGGGGAACAAGTCAGCGAGGTGCCCTCCAAGGGTCAAGTTGGTTGCTGGCGCTGCCTCATTGAGAATCGCGCAGCGTTGAGTTTAATGACCATGCATGGATGAACAGTGGAGGCCTGAGCGGCGCTGAAGCGAGGGCGCTGTCACGGAGAGGAAAACCGATCGGTCAAGTGCGTGTTTGTGAGAGCAAAGGCAAAAGTGCCGAGATACAGGAAAGGAGTCACTGCGTGCTACATGTGTTTTGACCTTCCTGTATCATTCACAAATCATACCAGCCTTCCTTCCGCGTTGTCTCTTATTGTGTTTTGATCGATTGGAGGAGACAACTGGTTATTCACGAGCACCACCGCAGGTCAATGCGGTCCTCCCTATCTGCCTTCAATGGGGAGAGTGTTTTATTCTCTCATTAAACGGGACACTACCACCCCACTCACATTTAGCCGTATCTCTCCATGACAACCAATTAATGCATGTTCAGACACGCCGAGGAAATGCCCCCTACAATAACCCAAACAAAGGATATGGAGGCATTCACCTAAAAACAGCATTTTCAGCACGCTGTCTCTTCCTTTCTCCTTCCTGCCGAACGGTAAAGGGTTAACTTCCTGTGGCCACATTTTCATTTCCTGTAGTGGCCGTTCATATTGGTTGGAGGTGTTTATGTGGAACTCCCTTTCTCTGTTTATTACACTGCCAATGACAGATCAGGCTCTCTGACCCCTCTGGCTAGCTTTAAATAAAAGGAGTTTATTCCAAAGCAGCGGCCCCACTGTAGACTGTTGACATGAAAGCGCCTGAAGAGTGCCAGGAAAGCAAAAGGCCAGTTAAAGGGAAATTATATTCCTAAACAAGGTTTGACAATAAAGGCATGAGTGGGACAGATAAACAAAAGGTACTGTACCTCCTCTTATTGCTTTTCAACAGAGTGTATGAAAAGGCACGGGGGATTTGGTGCCCTTACTGTGCTATGTTTACTGGTTCTACTGAATATTATTGCTCACCTTTGGCTTTCCTCTGCTTCATCTGACGCAACTATTTGTTGTTTAATGGCTTCTTTGTCTTAAATCTGTAATTCAAAGTTGCATTACCAGACACGGCCACATAAACGTGGAAAAATTTATACAGAGGCCAATAACCTGATAGTTAAAGTCTATTTACCAACTGTGCTGTAATTCACAGTAGACGTCTGCATCAATTGAAAACTTCTAAATTAGCAATTTTGCAAGAACTCATGAGTGGGTGTCCTTAACAACCTTCATTTAATGGACTTGACTTGAATTACAGTAACAGCAAATTGCCAAAGAATAACACAAGAAGGGGAAAAAACGAGGCAATAAATGTTCCCAGAAGTATAAACACTGGCATTTTCTTTTTAATAAAATCAATAGTATTTATTAGATTCTCAACGAGAATACCCCCAAAGCAGAATTGCTCAGTAGCCTTTGAAATCTTATAACACAGTGTTGGAAAAAAAAAGGAACGGGGTGGGGTGGGGGGTATGGCGGGGGTGTGATCCTTGTACGCTGAGATGTTTTGTATCATTACAGGCAGCCATTATGTCAGGCACTACTGAGCATGCTCTGAGCTGGCCAGCAGTCCATCGGGGGGCGTTGTTATCTCTTCAGAGTCATTTCACTCTCCATGTTCCCCCCAAAGAGTCAATGTTGCGGCACATCAGAAAGAGCTCTCGCCTCATTAAGCCATTGATATTCTGTGATGCTGGAGTCCTGCTGAACACCATATAGGGACAGCAGTGCCAGGAGAAGGACACAGTGTGTGTTTTATGGAGAGACTCTACTAATACTGAGCAAAATGACATTATCATGTGGATATGGGCGCTGTGTCGTTTGTGAATGTGTGTGTGTGGAGAGAGATATGACAGTGAGTGTGTGTGTGTGTGTGTTTGCATGTTTGGGGGGAAACTCGCAGCCACAGCCCGGGGCAAACCCACTGTTATAAATACAGCATTCTAATGGTGACTTTATGATGTTGCCTGTGTGAGACTATGGCCCCCAGGGGACCACTTCCCCACAGCCTTTCTCCTCCCTCATCTTCCTTCCCCTTCTCCCTTTTTCTCTTCTCCCCTACTATATTCTGCCGTTTCCCCTCATTCAGAATTTACGGCCTGACTGGGTAAGACGGGAGCTGTAAATTCTCACCCCTCCTCCGCTGAATTATTTATCTGCGGGACCTGTGACACATGCAGCAGATGAGAACTCTGGTTAAGGAAATAAAAGGTGGAGAAAGTGGGGCCTAATTGACCGTGATGGTGGGGTAATGGAGAAATATTCCGAGCACAATTGGGCGTGGAGATTTTACTACACGCAGAAGCATTGTGTGCAGGCAAAGTATTTTTTTAAGTAAACAAAAGCATATTTATGAATGTGTGTTTGTGCACTAGTGTTCATATGCGTGTGCTGCACAACAGGATTACTGCAGGAATATCATCAGTGTTAGGGACTTAAGACATCTTGAGCTATGTGTGAGTCAGTAGCAATGTCAATGAGTCATTTGTTTCATTTTCCATCTCCAAACAAAACACAGACCTGGAAACAGCAGGGAAAGAAAACTCTTTAATTAAATCAGCTCTCAGCGACACACTCATCTCACCGTGTAACATTTCTATCTTGCCTTTGTTTTCCCTCTACTGATGCAACCCCTTCCTATATATTGCACTGTTCAAATGATAAATGGTGATAAGAGTGGGCCATTAATACACTGCACTGCAAAAGTCAAAGGGGACGGGACAGAAAAGTGTATGTGATGTTCTCCCCCACTACCCCGCAACCACCCAGCAGCAAACACACACACACACACGCACACACACACGCTTTTTGCTCCTACACTTCTTGTAGCTCGCCGTTTTCTGTCGGGGTGGCCGGATTTCTCACCCTTCCGTACTCTGTATTAAGCAATGACATGGGTTGATCGCGTTGACCCTAGGATGTCGACTATCCCATTCTGATGACCTCCAAGTTTCCTTCCGCCAAACGCCTCTGGCTGGGGGCCAGAGGTTTCTATAGAGTTAGGGTGTCTGACAGGGACAGTGAGGGACAGAGAGGGCTGCAGGGAGAGAGAGGTAAAGAGGAGGATATCTGCAACATTAATAGATCGTTATCTGCCCCCCTTACCATTGGCCTAGAAGAACACCAGGAGCAGCATGTCTACTGAGATAAATAAAAGAAAGCCTCCAGATCGATCCTCCCCACCCCTCTGGTTTTCAAGAGGCCTTGCTGTGACCTTTCCACGAGATAAGGCGGTCACGAAGGTCACCCCCACCCCAAGTCCATCTCTCTAAGGCAAACGAAGAGTGGGTGGTGCAGAATCAGGATGAGGAAATCTGTTCTCTAACGGTCTACACCCACCACCCCCCTCCTCCGTAGGGGTCCCAGGAAAGATTGACAGAGTTGCAACGGTGGATTGATGAGACGGTGGCTGTCAGCTTGACCTTTTCTGAAATGCATCAGGGGGTCAAAAGATGGCACGTTCCCCGGCTCGATGCAGAGGTAAGCAGTGCAACATCCCAGGCGTCACTGTCTTATTTGTGTCAAGTGACAGCAAGGGTGCAATCTAAAGAGCAGTGGTGCTGGGATCACGTCTGTGTTATTCCTCCGTTGAGAAAGGTTATAGGAACAGTCTATAGGAATTTAGATTCACTGCCTATCATCAGCATTCCACGTAACAAGCCAGTCTCTGCAGAGGAGCAATCCACATTTGCTCTGAGACACAACAAGGCATGTTGCTTTCAGGCCATTGTAGTTAATGTGTACTGTTACCTGGCAGAGGGTCTATTTCAGCTGACAGCTGTTCTCTTCATGGTTGTTTATTGTATCAAGATGAACACAGGAAGACGATTCTGGGCTTTGACAAAGAATCATCAAAACCCTCTTTGCTCGATGTCTGTCTCATTCTGTTACCCAGAAAATATAACCTTCATCATACATTATTTTCACTGCAGAATGTGGCTCCTACAGCATGTCCTAATTAATGTGCAGATGCATTCCCTCTACTTCCACTTTGCAAAAGTCAATAAGCTGAAATCTCCTGAACAGCGTGTAAGCATCTACCTTATTCTTTTTGAACAGTAATCTTTTATGCTCACAAAATAATCAAAGAGCGTCATTTTTTCTTCTTTTCATCCAACTCAGTGCTGTCTGTTTTGATTGAATAGGGACACCCTGTTCTCTGTGCGATACATAACCTTGGCACAAGTAAGTAAAGACATAAGCAAGAGTCCAGATTAGGTCTTATCTTGAGTAAAGGTGCTGCATGGTGTCAGGTGCGGGGGGCCAGGTGATGAAGATAATAACCTTTTTTTCGGATGGGAGAGGACACCTTTAATTCCCTCTGTGCCCCTGTGAAGAGAGAGGATCCCTCAATGTCTTATCTCTGCATCATCTCCCTCTTCTCGCTGAGCAAAGAGCCTGGACACATCTTAGCGATAGTGCAGCAGCATCTTCAGATTACAGGGCTGAACTTCATATCCAATCTGGCAACTCTAGTCACAGCTACTAATGAATTCAGGGAGTAGAAAAATTTTTGAGAGTGACTTCATATGTTTCAAAAATGATAGCACGATTGACTTGTATTTCTTATTTTCATACATACATCATACATTTCATACACACTGTGCGAAATGTATGCTCAGAAATGGTCTGCATGCTCAGGTTACCGATGACTATAAAGCTAAACACTTAGTGTAATTGAAAAAGGCAATATGCAGAAATCAAGACGGATCTGTGCCGCAAAACCTTGAGCTCAGTCTATTAACGCTGCCACTCTGCTCATCAGCCCAGCACCTGCCCGCTCCCCCTCCTGGCTGACTTTAATCATGCTTACTCATAAAACCTATTATATCACACAACTACTGTAACCCATGTAGCGCCACACCTGCTGTTAACATGGTGGAGAACCACACAGAAGCAACCTAAACAGACTAAAACAGTCACCTTAAACCTTCACGATACAGTTGACATATTTCCTGACTCCGGACCAATGAGATCATGCAAGCGAGATGATCGACCTCAGCTATGGGAGAAGGAGAAGGGTATTATTTGGCAACCTTCCTACCTGTCTTAGGGGGACAAATAGCCCATGTGGATGTTTAGAATGATTACATGCAATAAAGATGAATTGCTCCTCCTCTGTGTTTATGACTTGGCGTCGGTGTGTTGTCAGAGGTAATATAGCAGAGATGGTAAACAGAGACAGGTGCATTTGTTTATTGTTAATGGGAGCTAGTAAAGCTACAATGCTAATGTTCTCTTCAGTAGCAGACTCTGGGCATCTGCTTGGTGGGAAGTCATTATTGTCAACACACATTAGTAATCAAACAGAACAGCGAGAGCAACCAATGTGTGTTTTAATCCGGATAAGTCGGGTTGAGATGCATCGATCAGCGATCAAAGATGGGAGAGTGACTACAGTGTTCTAGTAATATGATGCGAGGGGCGATGGGGTGACGTTATATGGAGTTGCAATGTGAGATTTACTGTTGTATTGTTAATTATAGTAATAACTGTTGAGATCATTTACATTTTATTTCAATAATTCTAACTACGTACATATTTCAAAATTTATTTGTCATTTCATAAAGGAACTTTATAATCTAGTGCATCATGTCTGTAATGTCTGTAATTCTGAAAGTGCTGGAGTTATATGCTGTAAAGCGTGATCTGATGGGTTATATTTTCTGTCACTGTAATGCTACTGTTGAGGCAGACATTAAAATAGAAGTTGCACCAATGAGTCACAGTAAGTTACAGTATTATTATACACGGCATCTTTAAAAGTAGGAATACTTTTAAAGTTGCTTTAAGCTTTTAGTTTTTATGTAAATCTGCAGGTGACTCCAAGACTCGTGCTGCTGGCCGGGATGCCAACTTGACTTGATTCATTCGATGTCAAATCGGCTTCTGATGATTTCCTCTCTGTGAGTACGACCATTCTACTACCAACATTTTCAAACACCTCAGCCCAACTTTTTCCTCTAAATCAATTGGTTTAAGTAGTGATTTTTTTGCAGTGTTTCCAGCCTGTCTAATTCTTGTTTCTCTTGAATTATGTACTTGCTTTGATGGCTACATACATGTCGTCATAACCTGTGTCACTCCACATCCAATATTCATGTACAGTACTTGAAAGAATTATTGGTAATCTGCATCTCGTCTCTCTTGTAGAAGAGAAAATTTGTGTCGACTGTCTTTCCGCTTTGCAGCGACCTCACTAATAGCAAAGTTTACAGTTGTTTGTGTGTTGTCAGCAAGAATGATTTGTCAATGTTTGAGGTCGACAGCCAGCCAAGTGCCCGAACATGAGCTTCTGCTGCTTTGATGGATGCAAAGGGAAGAATACAGTGAAGTGATAGAAGAGAGAAATTCCCCCCCTCCGGTTTACACCCCCTGCTCCCACTCTCAGCCACCCCATAATGGAGAGTGCTTTCAAAGACAGCAAGCCACAGCGTGACATCAGAATCGAGAAAATCAGGAGACAGGAGGACAAAAAAAAACGAAAAGTAGAATGGAGGGAAAGAATGAAGCGGGATGAGCTGGCAGTGAAGTGGGTTGGCCGTGCATCAACTCTGAGCCTTAGATGAAACACAGGGAAGGAAAAGGAGGAGGGGGATTGTAGGGAAGGGCTGGTGGAAAAAAAAGAAGGCAAGGAAGAAATCAATATTTCCACGACATGGCCACTCAAGCCACTGCCAATGACAGCAAACATCATGAAAAGATATGGGAGCAGGGAAGGGGGAAGAAATGAAAAAGATAAGAAGAAAACAGTAAAGTAAATGACATCTGAAGCTATTTCCTCCAGGGCCCTGCCTAGTGCCGAGCTTTGAGAACTCAGTGGAGTTATGGGCAGAGTTAAATTTCTATTAGCTTGCAGAGGAAATTTAAGTTCTCTGTCTCTGGAGGAAAGACTTGAGAGGGACGCAGAGTGGCCCCATTGTCATGTGACAGACGACAACAGCACAACCTTAAAACGAGTCACGAGGTTCACCACTAAATAGTTGCTGTCAGCGAAGATGCTTTAAAGGGGGCGGGAGACATTTAAGAGCATGATGTCTTAATTTAAGGCGATGAGCTTCCAGAGCTTTAAAGCAAGTAATTTGTTCACACAGGTGACAAGGGACAGTGGGCATGGTGGTGAAAGCCATGGTTACCGTAATGGCTACAAGTGTTATCTGGATTTTATATTTTATTGTTCCGCAGCTCACAATTAGTCGTTTTATGAAAGTTATTTCTGCTCGACATCCTGCAGCTGTTACTGTTATGGTCTTCTCCAAACATCGTAATGTAGAGAGACACATAACTGAACCTTGGGTCAAAATGATTTCTCATCCTTGGTCAGGAGGCTCCATCAAAGGAATTGTTACGTGGGCTGAGTTCGCTCATAGTTCCAACCTGTCGAGTGTGCTGAATTAAGATAAAGCACATTCATCATCACGTGGGAGGAACTTACCTTTGCTCAGATTTCAGACTATTTTAGACAACTCGACTTCAACACACATTTTAATTTTTAAAAGTCACCTTTCTATCGCTTCTCTTACAGTAACTGGATGCGCAGGCGTTGAGGAAAACACTTTTTTTGAACTAATGGCATAAACTGCATGTCTCTCCTTCCTCTTCTCCCTGCTGTGTTGCTCAAAGGCATTCCAGAAAAAGATAAAATGTCTTGACTTGAAACAGAAACAGCAGGAAAAGGAGCCTGTACACGATGCATGACTAAAAATGTTGTTTGAAGCTTGATAACCATGTTTAACTGGGTTTAATAAAGGATTACTCTAATGTGCACGCACCACTTTTAATTTATGTAAGATGTGTTTACGCTTGTATATTTGCGCATTTGTTGTATATATGTTTACACACTTATGCATTCAGAAACCTACACCTTCTACGTTATCATAAATAAGCAGATTTGATATAAATGTGTATGTGCTCCACGTGGGTATGCGCACGTATAAATATGAATGTTTATTTAATAATATGAACGCTCCAGTGCTCATTTATTTGTGTTTTTATGTGGCTTTGCTTTCTGCTACACTGATTTTAGATTTCTGGTTCTTTTAAAGTTTTGCCTACTTAATTGGCACTGTAGGACCTCTTCCCGTGTATTACTGTACCGTTAGTCTGACAGTACTGTGTTCCCAGGAGTCTGCACAAAAGCAAACTGCGAACCTTTGTGCTCATCTAGTACTGTGCTGCCTGAACTTAGATTGTTGTTGTTACATGTTTTCCCATATACCCTTATTTACCTCATTTGCATTTTTCATGTTTTGTCCCTTCTTAGTGCTTAGGGTTGATTTAGCCTATTTGTATTTTTTATTGTACACTTTTTCTGTGATTACGCAAACATTTTGAAGGGGATTTCTAAGGACTGTCAGCCAATTAAAAACATAGTTGTCATTTACTAATGATAAATATTAACACTCATATTTATTTATACATGTAAATAGTGTATTTAATGATGATTTAATAAATGATCAACATGTTTATGGAATCCTCATTAAAAAACTACGACCAAATATGTCAACCCATAGATTATAAGGATGGAATATTTTCTTGCTGGTGTATAGGCTGTGCTGCACAAATGGTGATCACGCATTCAATCAAAAACTGTGGCAATAGGAAAGGTTGACATTTTAATACTTTTTTACATATTGAGGTTTAATAAGGTCAGAGAAAAATAAAATATATGTAAAGAAGAAATGGTGCATCTCTTGAATATAATATTCACAGTTAAAACAGGACCCCAGACTGTGAGAAAGTCCTAGCAAATATAAACTAAACACAAAGGTTATTACAAAATACTTGCATGTGGCTGTCGCAAATATCCACAAGAATCAATCAAGACTCGAAGTTTTTGAATGCGCCCTAAAACTCAAACTGTTCTTCCATCACCACTTCCCTTGCACTGAGCCTCCCAATTCTCTTACTAAATAAAGCTAATATCTCCCCACAAATAGTACTGTACACACACATGCACAGACCTATTGTTTCCTCCGCTGTTTTCCCGGTGCATTTTATGTAATAGAGGGGGGTCTGACTTTGATTGAGCAGGTGATTTTAGGCTGTGCCGTTAGCAGCAGAGAGATAGAATATCTTCCTAAGGCCTACGGATAGCACTTTTTATGAGTTGCTCATTGCTGAAACTACATCAACCTGTCCAAGGGCACCACAGCACCAGGGTCTTTAACACCCTTCCTCCATTACCCATCTTTATCATCCCCTCTATCATATAGGCCTGGGTCTCTTTCCCCCCCAGTGTGTGTGTGTGTATTTCGTTCAAAGAAAAAGACATTTATTAAACTGGAAATTTTTTGATAAATCAGTAAATGCTTCTTGTAATTGTTTTTCATTTTACGCTAGAAGCGAATGCCACAGCAAATGGCCTTTACCCTAATCCTTGCTAAACGGCACACAGACACGTAGGACTATATCTACACACTTGCAAAATGCACTCACACATATTGATTACACATAAAAAAGGGATAAGACAACTGCTTAAATAGCCAAGTGCGCCCTGGTCAGCCTGTGCAGTTTCACACTCCTACACACACTCTGAGCGACCCACACACACACAGGCCCAGTCACCCTTTTGAGATCAGCAGCCAATTCTGGCATTTAACATTACGATAATCTCCTCCTGCTTCATATAACCCTTCCCTAACTTCACAACCACCCACTAACCGTCATCACAGTGCTCTGCTCGCTGACCCCAGATCACTATATCAGTAATATTTCACCCTCAGATCAACACATCCACGATAAGGCAGGGGGTGAGAGGAAGGGAGATAGAAGAAAAGATGTGGAGGATGGGATGCTATATCAACAGCAAAGCTAAATTATTGCCAATCAGATTTTATTCACAGCTCAACTGCTAGACAAATTGCGGCTGATGCCGTTTGCCACGGGTCAGGGCACTGCGTAATTTCATTTTAATAAGTCATTTTCCAGGGTAGGGTGACACTGCAACACATGCAAGTCCACATGCTTGAGGACATACACACTCACACATGGCCTCACACTCAGATGTTAACCCCGTCTTCGCATACAAACAAGGATGTGTGACCGTGTCTTGGGGGTTGATATTTTATGTGTGAAAGAATCGGATACACCAAAACAGATCTCAAGAGTGACTGTATTCTGATAGGAAGGTTACGCCATGTGCCAAACAGACACATGACTGAAAGTGTTGCACACATTGTTTGTGTGTCTATGTAGATGTACGGCGTTTAATCAGCAAATATTAAAAAGAAACTGCTGCATAGAATCATTTTTTACGTGTTTACTTTTTATTTCTTTTATTTCTTTTAAAGCTATTAATATTTACGTAGTAGTATGCTAAATGTTATGAGCCTTAATAATTACATTAAAATTGTAAAATGTTCAGTATTACAATGACCATCTTTGCTTCATTTTATCATCAGCAAATCTACGATGCAAATGCGTCACACCATGAAAATGCAGGTACTAGAAATGCCAAATTATGCTGGTACATAAAACTTGCCTGGATTTTGTCTCGAGGCTTTTGATTTCTTTTAGAGATTACTGAGCACCTATCTGCTCCATTACAATTCTCCACAAGGTGTGAGTTGAGGCAAATTGATTGGATTAATGTTTATCTGGGCAAATAAACAACTTGTGCCTTAGGGGTCTTTCTGAGCAACATTTCTTCAGAACTCCTCAGGAATCGGAGGCGCTAATATCAACGGCTGCCATGTGGAATAACATCATGCACTCATGAAAATGCAAGTCCCATATATATCAGCATCAAGAGGAGACCTGCGAGAGTAACCGTGTCAGTGATGAGATGTACAGTCAAATCAAATTCCCGGTGCTGCACGCACACGCACACACACACACACACACACACACACTCAAAGAAGCAGAAAAAAAAATCACTTCTAAATAGACCATAAATTCTTGATAAAAATGTGCACTGGATTCAAAGGCTGTTGCGCTGGCTGCCTGTCATGTTCTTAGCTGTGTCTTTGAAGTTGGCTGTCAGTGGTCGATGCTGAACCATCTTCAGAGGTGCGTCAGTGCTCTCCCTCCTGTTCTTTCAAGTTCCCCTCCAGCGGCCAGTTAGTGGTGTGATGTTCATTCTGAACGTGCAGTTGCTGCTCTGGAGATAGGGCTGGTCAATTCTCCTGTCAGAAATATCATCCTCCAAGCAAGGCCTGTTTGCGTAGAGTGCAGCTATTCTCAAAGAGAAAGGGGGACTGCAGGTGTAGTCAGTGGGGTGCAAAACACAGGATTTCCAGGCACAGAATTTTAATGCACCAAGTTTCTGTCACTGCTTTCCATATTGAGGGAGACTTTGAAGAGAACACAAAATGGAATTATTTTGTTCTCACCAGGAAAAGCACACCCAACCCGCCGTAAACTGTGCAGCCATAAACCCATAGGCTTATCTGTTTTCTGATTGCAGTTCCCACCGAATATTCCGAGCCTCGTGAGGAGCTAAACAGGACATTTGATCTTCGAGCGGGAGAAATACTGGGTCAGCACAGTCAAGCATGAATGCCAGCAAAAATACCACCAAGTCAGGAAGATACGGTCCAGGATGAGGAAGTGGTGATAGCAGCGTAACTAAAGATACAGCCTGAAAGTAGAGAGCAATAGCCCTCAACAGATAGAGAGCCAGAGGGCAGGAAGATAGGCCCATGGCAGAAGAAACATTTGTGACAAAATGGCTGACATTATCTTTTAATTAGATTCACAGTGTTTACTAGCTTGTTTGTACTCATTTATACATTACCTGATATGGCTTTTCTTTATCTCTTGTAGGGGTTGATGATGGTATAGAGTTGGCGCTGATGGGTGAAGAAGCAATGCTCGTTTAATATAATTTAACTTTTCCACATAAACTTGTTTCTTTTTTGACATACAGTACCAGGTACGTGAATGATAACTTTTGCAGGACTCAAGTGAAATTTAACAATCTAAATGTTCCAAAAGAGGAAACGGTGGAGACGACAGGAGGCAGACCCATTGATCTTGCTGAGCAGTAGCTTATGTGGGCGGTAGAACCAAATCCACTCTGCCAGTTCATATGAAATATTCTATAATGTGATGTATGCACACATACATCAGTTTAATGAAAGATGTAAATTTCCTCATTAAAGATGGAAGCATGAGTCCCTCTTACACAGAGTCTATCCATAATTAGCTTGTTCCCCTCACTGGCCCTGAAGCATTTACTGTGATGCTGCAACAAGCTCAGTTAGCCCCTGTCTCAAAGCCCTGGACAATATTATACATGTTCCGAGTTGAACAGTTAGACTTTCAGTAATGCTACCGACCGTACATGGCAATTTAAGGTGTATGTTTCATAAGACATACATTAAAAGGAGAGTCATATCTATAAGTATTCCAAGCAGGTGAAAATAGTTTTCTCCATTGCTGCTTTTTGATTTATTCCCTCATTTTTTAAGCTAAATCAAAGTCAAAGCCATTATCTCCATACCACCTGTGCCATAGCACTTATTATTCTACATAATAAGAGAATGTGAGGACTTAACAAAAAGGAAAAACATCAAAGCTGCTTAGAAAAACCCTAAGTTCACCCCCAGTAAAGTAGATTTTTCCACGCTCTTAAAGAAAAGAAATTAATTCCTGCCTCAGCTTCACTGTTTGTGACACTGAGCTTTTGTGGATCGGTGCCAATAATTTCACCACAGAGGTATTT
Source organism: Channa striata (assembly GCA_033026295.1). Taxonomy (NCBI): domain Eukaryota; kingdom Metazoa; phylum Chordata; class Actinopteri; order Anabantiformes; family Channidae; genus Channa; species Channa striata. Next base: position 19,102,808 of record CM065168.1, on the reverse strand, counting down.
ACATTGGAATTTGTCAGCATTTTGTGAAATATGCTCCCAGCAAATTTAATTTAACCGAACAGCATTTCAAACTAACAGATCTTCATCAGTCATTGCCAAGTATGGAAGATGGATGGGCTGGCTGTTTCCAACTGGTACATACATCTAAGTTACCTATTTGTAACCGTTTATGTGCCATTACCTGAGAGCGGTTACAAAGATTTCATATCAACCCAAAAATTTTGACGCATTGTTTCAGAATGATTTCTTTAATGTCACGCTCAGTCATTCAACATGCCATTTCTCCTGTTTTAATGTCTCTGAGGAGTCTGTCGGACGTGTTGGAAATGTTTTACTTCAAGCTCATATTGGTGTTGTTTTTTATTTAATTTGAATTAATCTTACACCCTTAAGTAGTTACATGAAATACATTCACACACTCATGCCAAGTAAGTTTATGGCTTTTTCAGTGCAAACCCACAACGATGAGGTAAAACTGGCCCAGCAGCTTGTCAAAGTAATCGCATCATCCTAAATTTGTGTTTCAGTTGTAGAACTGTATTCACATTTTGTTGCTGGAAATGAAGATTTGTTGCAACCAAGACAGAAAATGCACACAGATGGGTTTTCATCACAATTTTAAACAATGGGCTTTCTATCATTATAGGCTTTTTACATGTTGCTGCTTTTTTGCCAGACTCACTGAATCTATCACCTCCTTTGCAGTCACCATAGGCTGCTGTGTGACTGGGGTTAACGCTCCTCTAATTAAACACTTTAAATCTCTCACTAACAGTATCTTTGTTTACTATGGTTCGGTTTCTGTCCCCAGATCCCCGCTCTCACTGTAAATACAGCACTACTTCACATTTAGTTATGCAAAAGCAGTTAGCGTGTTTAAAGCGTAATGCCTTGATCTTATGCCAACGCTGCACTTTTATAAATCTAAGCATCGTAGATACGCTCGTGTGACAGGTATGAAGACATGTGAGCACATCCATGCCATGCATAATTAGATATAATGTTTGTGGGCTGATCAAAGTGAGGCGGAGGACCCTGAGAGTGCACGATGGATGTTGGGCTTTTGATTGCATTGTGTCACCACTTTAATAGCTGGCAGATTTTCCGATCCATTTTCAGCTACCTTTTAAAGGTATTTAGCGTAGACTATGTGTTGTTGCTCAAATTTTAAAACGAATCCCAGTTTTACCTTTTCTTATTGTGTACAGCGTGCTCTTTGAATTACACCTACACACAGTTTCAGAGAGGCACACCAAGCGTCCTTGTCGAGGTCAGTCTTTTCACAGCTTATAGGTGGGGAATCTTTCTTTTTAAGTTGTTTTTATTTTGTCAATCTAGGATTTCTTAGTACTATTAAATAATACATTTTTCTGCATGTGGTGAAAGGATAAAGTGGTCCTTAACGTGAGCTCCCACCCAATACAGGGCTCTCCCTATAGCAGCCAGGTGAGCCGCCTCTGAGCACGCCACCGTCGCTGTGGAGGTAACTTTCATGCTCCACTGGGTAAACATTTTCCAGGTCACATTTTTCAATTACACTGAGAGGCAGGTCCCACAGGCAACCAGCCCGCCCGCCCCCCACCCCCAGCAACAACCACCCAAGCACACAAACACACACATCCACACGTGCACTCACATAAACAGACTAACCTTCTCGCCCCTCTCCCGTCACCATGCCCACACCCACACAAACCCGACATCCCATGTTTAGCAGCACAGTATCTTCGCCTCCATCACAAATCTTCTAAACACACAAACACAGCTCAAAGCCTGGGAGAAAGGGCAGCCTATGTTAATAGGAGAGGCCGCAAAAGCCTCCAAGGAGATTCCAGAAAAACCTATCGATTATATTGACATTTTGACACAAAGATTTTTGTCACAAAAAGTCACAGTACTTTTATCTACGTAATCATAATCGATAAATTGCTGATCAAATAAAGCTAGAGCAATCAAATTGTCCACCCGCAACCATTCAGAGGACCTTTTCCTCTATTAAATCTGTCAAGGTTTCTCAAGTTCAGCATAAGGTGTTTATCTCCTTATCAGACGTCTTTGAAGTCTCTGCCTCTGTCTGTAGCCTAAGGCATGTGGTGAGATATGAGGAGAGGCTGCCTCATCTGCCTAATGCTGCTTGTGTAGCTAATAGTCCAGAAAACACTGCTCTGTGAGGCCGCACACCAGCACTTTAAATGATTCATCTTTGGCTGTCACCGAACGAGAGCAACTTACCGTGCACTCCCACTCTGTCACTCATGATTACAGCCAATCTGAAGGTACCAAGGTGTTAGAGCGGCTGGCAGAACTTAGGGGTGCTGAAAAGTTGTGTCTATTGAGGAAGCTGCTTTGGTCCAAGTCTTTATTGGCTGCAAAAGTATTTCTTGTATGATGAAAACAAGAAAGAAGCGTGTGGATTAGGATGATGATGTGATAATACTGCGCTGTCAAAGTACGGAACTATTATTTTTGCTGTGTTTGGAAGTTATTTAGAAGTTATTTTTAAAAAGTCTGATGAAAATTATTGTTATTTGTTAGGAAACTTGAGACATGGTTATATCATTCTGAAACATCCTGTTAAAGTCTACAGTTGTACAACAGCAGCCTCTTCCCCTTCACTTTCAGAATCAAAACTGTTTACATATTGTATTAAAAACTGCGTTACTTCATCTACACTTCCAGCAGCCTCTTTTATGTAGCTGCCGCCTTACAGAGCAGCATATATTGTGTATAGGGCCTCATAATAATGCAAATATTATGTTACTAACTTCTGAAGCAGCCTGCTTCAGAAGAGCGGGGAGTGTGGACTGAAATCTAAATAACTTTGGGTGAGTAGTAAAGCACTCAATATTAATAAACATTTGTTAGGAAGGGCAATAACACCAGCTCTTTTGGGCATAATTTGGGTGATATTACAGATCATAAACACATTTGACCTGACAGTGATGCTAGAGAAAAGGTCAAAACCCAGTGAAATCCATTCAGTTTAGTTTTACTAAAAAAATATCTAATATCTCATAATGGTGCTACATCAAATGTCGTGGATATTTGGTCAAATACGCAAATGAGGGTCAGGACTCATAGCTACATTTTTGCTCAGGCCAGTTTATATATAAAAACTGACCTAAACAAACATATACATGGGTAGCAGGAAAACCTGAGGTGTCATTGCTGCACCTGTCTCCTCCTCTACAGACAACTTATTATTGTCATGCAGTCAGCCAGTCTGGGGCTCCTGACCCTGACTATATGTCGCCAAAATCAGCCGCAGACTCTTTTCGTATTCTAACATGTTCCCTAAATTACACTGAGCACAGGCTCGGGAAAACATGAGAAGATTGTATGAGACACGCATAAACTACTGCCAACATGATAGTATAATAAACGATTAGATATAATAAAAGCTTTAATAATGAAATGAAGGCTAAAATCATCTAATACTAAATAGACCAAAGTAGTCTATCTTGAAATTCTCATCATATCATCACCTTCAACCGGTTAGAGTCTCTGCAAACACTGGATGCCAGAACAGAATGTCATGGCAATCCCTAGTAGCTGGTGAGATATTTTTTTAAATGCTGGACTGACCTACAGATGGACAGACTGACCAAACATTGAAGTTGAAGTTACATTTACTGTTGGTCAGCGTGGGCGCCATCTTGTGATCCACGTGAACTGTTTACCTGGGTTCTCTTCATTTCTTTTGTTTGGCTATCAAAGGGTTTAATCATCCAATTTTAATGAACAATATGACAAATTAAAAAAAGGACAATGGACTAACAAGAAGTAATTAAATTGCTTCAACAAAATGGGAAAAACGTAAAGGACAGTTTTAACAGTTTTCCAGTGTCTCAGTCCAATCAGCTAATTTACAAACTACCAAACTGTTAGAAAACCATTAAAATTCTCTCAGCTAAGGCAGCACATGAACTGTTATGGCAGCAGCACTGACCTAACATGGTGACACATTTCAGAATCATGACAGAAAGTCAAAACACAGCCTCCAACTCACCAACAGGTAGGTAGGTGGATCGTCACAAGACGGATTTCATGCCCTGTCAATTAACGTGGGGTGACGTCAACTTCAAATAATCTTTAGACCAACTTTGCTACAGTGGCCTCAGGGCACCCGATGATACTGGTGACATGCACCATTGCAATAAACGTGGGCGAAATAGTTTATTTTAAATTGATGTCCAGCTTTGAGCCCAAAAACATGTTTAAAAAATATCAAGTTTTAGCTAGTTTTATCAAAAATAAAATATATGTGCTCAGAGAAGTTTTATAAGATTTGCATAGTCAGTTGGAACAAGCAAACCCACTCTGGGAAAGTAGAACATGTAGATTTTTTTTTCATAGGATTTGGTGACAACAAGAAAAATATAAAAAGACACCAAACTTTTTGTTCTGATGTTAATAAGTTTCCACATATTAACTAACGTCCAGGCTTATAACTTGATGATGTGCAGACCTCTGTCAGTCGATGCCTTTTTGAAAACCAAAGCTAGTGGAAAATCTCAACGAAATTCTCACAAAGTCTCACAAAAACAAATGTGAAACAAAAAATTGCAGCTAAATTAAACATTGGCAGATAGATAAGATCTCGTAAGATATCAAGTAGCATTAAGCCTTCAGCCTCAGAACAAAATACATCAGATGTTAGTGGAGCAGCTGCTAACTCCTTACAAGCATTTCTAGACAATGTCATCTAAAACTGACAGGTAAGATCTGAAATGCTGCATGTGGCTTCAGTTTGCGTCGTGCCAACAGAGTAAGTGGCCGTTGCTGAGCAGAGAGTTGTGTAATTGTGTGGGACTATGCAAGCACAGAGGATGGGACTGCAGGCTGCATGGAACAAAGCCAGGGACACTGGGTCACCGGGGTCAGAGCAAGCTGGCATGACTAGTGAAGACGCACAATACGGCACACCGGGGCGGAACACCGGTACACACATTTAAACCCACACTCAAGGCACAATTAAAAACCATGATTCAAAACAGTGTGGAACTGATAACGTTCCTATTTACATGAGCGCACATGCGGAACATCTCAGCCCTCCTCCCTATGCTGTACTCTTGTGGTTAATCATGTTCGGCAGCATGATGATTATGATAAGTCTTGCTGTAAAACAAATGCAAATTCACAGGCATCTTCCCTGACAAACCTCTTGGCAAGAAAGTGTCATTAGAATTTTTTCAGCAGAAGGAGAAGAACATTTTTAAAAGAAAATACATAAAATCGCAGACATTACCAATTTTATTTCCATCATCTGCCAGACTTTGTCACACTCTGATCCATCTGTTCCTGTGCGGTATTATGCATGTGGACCCATCAGCACCAGCAGCACCCCTGGGCATGACTGTGTCATACCTGCTGAGTCCTCCCGAAACACCTGCTGCCTCTCATCCTGACATGAGCAAAACAAGTGTGGAGCATCAGTGTTTTTGAAAAGTGTATCTCGAGTAAAATGTCTGTTGACAATCATTCACTCCTGTATGCTAGGTTTGTCACAGGACAGGTGTCTCGGCGCACGTAGCGCTGAGCATCAGCACCACACAGGAGTGTTAATTAGACACACCAACAATAGCGTCAGGGGTGCTGTGACTGACGTATGAAACTCCCACAGCGATTAGCACACACCAAAACGTTTGGAGTCTGACAGGGTTTCTGTCCCTGGGTGCACCCGAGTGACTATCACAGGAACGAGTTTTGAGAGATTTAAAGACAGACTACCTGCGTGGAGTTAAGCATATATATATATATATATATATATATATATATATATATGCAGAGTGAAATTCAAGCTGACTTGGAAAACAGCAAAGTTGTGTCAATCAGAAAGGAAAGGTTATTTTAAATAGAAAGAGAATTATTAAACACAAAGGAAAAGCTTTGACACAGTGAAAAATGATATCCCTGATCCAGGTGATAATGGATAATAAATGCAGGCAAAGTTCCTGCAATAGACTGATTCATTCTTTATCACAAGGGAGGCAGAATACACAGGGGAGCAATCTGAGCGAGTGCTCGCTCATTTACTTTGCCTTAACGAAGCTGGGGGATCATGCTACACAGCCTCCCATAGACGAGATTCAGGGGAAGCTGGAGCTATGAATAAATGTGCTGCATGCAAAGCACACTAACAAACATTCAATTAGCCTCCTCACACCCATGCTGTAATTTAATTGCAGGATTGCAAATGTATAAAAGTATGTATAATTTGCCAGCAGTACGTAAAAAGCACTTTTTCATGCTCAGATTTGTTTTACACTCTCTGTCACCTGCATACAAAAGCACTCGCTAAAGGAAACACGTTGTCTGAATAAAACACAATCCCGTCAGCTCCAACAGCCGCTAATTGACAGCAGCGAGTGATCTCCACTGGATGACGTCATCAGATTCTTTCTTTTTAGCATCAGCGAACAATTTGCTTTCACATGCAGCCATGGATGCTTTGGATACATGGATACATATGCCCACTGCGCCTTGTCATACAGTGAGCTGCATGCGATGCTGCTAATGCAACTGTGGCTCTGGTGATCTCTTTATTGCATGCAAAGTGTGTCAGAGTTACAGCAGCGTGCTCCATAACTGTGGAATGAATGAAAGTCATGTTTAGTAACAGTGAGCTGTAAAGGGATCTGAGGCATGACTGCCTTGCCCTGTTTTTTATTTTTCTCTCTCCCTGTGGGATTTTGCTCTGTCTTTCACAATGCCTTTAGATTAGAAGTCAAAAGCAGGCGTTGGCAACAAGAGCACTAATCCAGTCGGTTAGTTCATCTGAAGATTCTAATCCTTTAACGCCATGACCAAACGTGTGAAATCTGTTGCCGTAAATGTGCTGATTTTTCCCGTGTGCCGTCAGGGTTTGTGAGAGGACCGGGGTCGTGTCGCTCTCTCTCTCTCTCTCTCTGGCTGTTACTTTTTTCTCTTCTCCTTATTCGAATCATAAGAAAAGGGTGCCAAAGAGAGGTTTGTCGTGATCTCTACCCCATATGTGATGAATTTTCAAATTCCTCTTAGCCATAAAATTGAATCTATCAAGTCCCCAGCACACCGCCTGCCCCCTACATTTCTCACTGTCAGCCTCTCCACCCTTGAGTTTTATCATTTTGTACAATCTGAGTCCTCCAGCTCAGCCACAAGTTGGGACAGTTAGATTATCTATGGGACAGGTTTAGATAAAGAAAAAAATGGCTCTGGCTTTACCCATATTGACCTTAGATTTTATGAGTTTACTTTACAGTCCTACAAATTCAAAACAAGAGAAGACTGTAAGGACTATATTGGGCAGACATGTGTTGCCTGACAAATAAGCTAGATATGCTCTGTCTTGACAGCTCTAGCTCATATCTACCCAGACGCCATGCAGACTAATCCCTATTCAAGATTAGAAGGTCGGTGCAAGGCTAAAACTGCCTTTCACTCACAGCAGGACCCAGCACAACATGCCAAGGTTAGCTCTAATTGCCGGGTCCATCCCACTATATTTTTGAAAAACATTTTTCAAGTATAGTATAGCTTCCTTTCAACAGGTATTGAAAGGTTGATTTTTGAATAGATGTACACACAGGGCTGTCAACACTGAAGTAAAATTGATTTGACTTCACATACCCAACATCATGCGTGCTGCCCAAACACAGCAGGCTCAAAGCTATAGGAAGTGCTTTCCAGCTAGAGAGCTCGAGATCACTAACACCAAAGCTCATATTTATGGGCGTTCTGTGCTGCAGAATAAAGCAGAGTAATTTCTTTCTATGCACATTGCAACAAGCCCTACCAATCTTTACGCCTAAAAAAGTCGGCCTAAATCGCAAAAGCAACAGGACCGTTTGTTGGAAGAGCTCCCCAAAATAGGGAGTCAGCACCTACTGAAAAGGAACCCTAGCACCAAAACATTTACAGTCTGCAGCTGAAATTTAAAACACATATGCAGAAACATGAGGAAAAGAAAAAATGAACATTTACAGTCTACAAAACTTAATGTTGCTCCCTCCCACTTTATCAGACATAAAAGATAATGAATGAAGGAATGACACTATAAGAATGAATGTGCTGATCTGGGAGGAGATTTTTGACACTTATTTTGAGAGGAAAAGGGGAAATTACAATCAATAAGTATTATCATACTGTTGGAAATATACACTAGTGAGGCCACGGACGTCCATTACTGGATTGGATCGACAATTTCTTCGAATGTGTTTATTAGGAGACAGAGCCCACATGCCAAATGTACCAGAACACACTTATTGTTTTGGGTATGAATACAGCTTCCAGAAATACACTGAGCCACTGCAAAACAGCTAATGCTCCAGGCTTAAAAGAATGGGCAGGCACATGGGTAGAAATAGCATCTTCATCAGTATGAATCTATGTAGAACAGACTTCAAGGTAACGTTGCTGATGACATTTAGTAGTGGCATGTAATAGTAGTGGTAGGACCTACTTTTTACACTACAATGTACCAGCCATTTTTTTTTCCTAACACAACTAAATCTTGAATAAAAAGGAGGAAGAAGAATTGTTCTGTCTATTCTGTGATTTCTCTTCCAAACTTGCCACCAAGCAATATGTTGATGACTCTGGATCATTTAATCCCCAGGTTTCTAGAGTTTGCAGCGACCAAATGAAGCTGGGTGACAGGGTGATCCCCAACCTCAGGCATTATTGGAAGGTCTATAAGTTGAGGACATGGACAACTCGGGTGACAGATATAACGTAAACAAGATGGTTAGAGATTGAGAAATCTGCCAAGTGGTATTCACTAGCGTTACATCCCAGAAGGAGGCTTCAAGCAGATGGTCCAGAACAACTTGCACAGTATGGAGAAAGGTGCAGCAGACATATGGTCTGTCTGGTGTTCTCTGAAACCCATCGTGTATTGTCCATTTGAGAGAGTTTAACCCCTCAAAACCAGACTGTGCATAAAAACATGGCACAACTATAATCATAAATTTCTCTGCCAGCTAACAAAGAACCAGGAACTCACGGCAATCAGGTATTGAATTAAATATTTAATTGAAATTACTTGTACATGTTACCTGCATATCATGTTTCTTTAAGCATATTCAAAGCAGAAGCTTCCTATTGGAGCGTTCAAATTGATGCATGTCCAAAATCATTATCTAAAATGAAACATTTGCTCTATGCATTTAAAAAAAGACGAAAATGAGTTAGACACTGACATCACTGAGGAAACGTGGTGTTTTTTTTTTTTTTTCAGACATCCCAGACAAAGTGTAGAATGTTGGAGAAAGTGCAGTCAGAGGATTGCAAAACATGCACATGTATTCTGGACATGTCTTGTCCTGTAGGTAGAGCGGAATATTGACAGGATGACTAAAATCTCAAGTTCGGTGGAGAAAGGGCAAGGTATTAAAAAAGGGTTAGTCCTGATCTTTGAAGAAGAATGGATGTGAAATGTGGATTTAGATTAAAATCTTTGTACACAATATATATAATATATTATGAAAAATAACACCACTGATACCTGTTGGGCTGAAATAATAGAATTTAAAAACAAAGTTTAAAATTAACATTATCTGGAAAGGTCAGCTATATGCTTCTCGTTTCAGTGTTATACTGTAAGAATAATTAATCTCCTGTTGTACACTGTGTGCCTTCAGCTGTATCCTCGCTCTGACTATGCTGACCTTGGCCGGTGAATTTCTATCCTATAGAGCCAATAAGCTGCTATACAATATATTGCTGCACAGTATCATTTTTGCTCTGAATTCTTGGATTTAAAAAAAAAAAAAACACCTACTATGGGGTATAAGTGCTGACTCTCAGTTTGGATTTAATCGTGTCAACATCTAAATCTGATGAACCTGTGAGAAACGCAGCCTTTCATTTATACATACACTATGTTGCCAAAAGTATATGCTCACCTGCCCTGACTCGCATGCGAACTTACGTGACATCCCATTTCTAATCCATAGGGTTCAGTATGACGTCCGTCCACCCTTTGCAACTATAACAGCTTCAACTCTTCTGGGAAGGCTGTCCAAAAGGTTTAAGAGTGTGTTTAGGGAATTTTTGAACATTCTTCCAGAAGCGCATTTGTGAGGTCACACACCGATGTTGGACAAGAAGGCCTGGCTCTCAGTCTCCACTGTAGTTCATCCCAAAGGTGTTCCATCAAGTTGAGGTCAGGACTCTGTGCAGGCCAGTCAAGTTCACCACACACACTGTCATCCATGTCTTTATGGACCTTGCTTTGTGCACTGGTGCAGACTTCCTATCACTGGAACTAAGGGGCCAAGCCCAGCTCCTGAAAAACAAGCCCACATCATAATCCCCCCTACATTTGGCACAATGCACTCAGGTACAGTTCTCCTGGCAACCGCCAAACCCAGACTTGTCCATCAGATTGCCAGATGAAGGCATCTCCACTGCTCTTCAGTCCAGTGGTGGCGTGCTTTACACCACAGCAACCGCCACTTTGCATTGTACGCATGGCTTGGATGCAGCTGCTCGGCCATGGAAACCCATTCCATGAAGCTCTCTGCACACTGTTATTGGGCTAATCTGAAGGCCACATGAAATTTGGAGGTCTGTGGCAACTGACTCCGCAGAAAGTTGGCCACCTCTGCACCTATGTTCCATGCTGGAATTCACTGAATATTCTTTCACAAATGTTTGTAATGACAGTCTGCATGCCTAGGTGCCTGATTTTATCCACCTGTGGCCATGGAAGCGATTGGAACACCTGATTCCAATTATTTGGATGGGTAAGCGAATACTTTTGGCAATATAGTGCATGTGAATCAATAGAAGAGGCTACATGCTCTGCACTGTTCCCCCAGTACAGATGTAAACACCTTTAAAGATGAAAGTCAGCATGTTGACCTAAAAGTCTTTCATTTCATTTCAAATCTGAAGTATTAGAGTAAAGCCAATAAGAACGCTTACACAAGGCCCTACAGTTTTCAATAGTACAATTATACAGTGCACTGTAGATCCAATAATAGCAACAATTACTGTTAAGTCGATCACCTATACAATCCCTTTAAACCAACACCTTGGATAGCTAGGGCACATGAATAGACACCAATTAAAAACAAGACTTTATATTATCTCCACCCCCTCTTTCTTTCTTACAGTACCGTCATCTCTCCCTCATCCTTCATTTGCGTCCATGGAAATCGGTAGAAATCCACTAAACTTGTGAAGGAATTTTAATGGCATCTTTCACTAGAGAATCTAATGGTAATGGTAAAGACGAGTCCCATTAAAGCAGCAAATAAATCTAATTAGAGAGGAGATGTGCTCATGCGCCTGAAGGGTGCGGATTAGCCAGCTGCTGTCATGCAATCCATACTTGTCAGAAACTACAATCTGACTTGAGTTGCCTGGGATATTGAGATGTGCATTAGCAAGGAGGAGATTATCATCATGAAGGATGGCAAGCTGTTTTCTCTCCTCAATTTTCTCATTTAGTCACTTGTGCAGTCAAATCTTCTGTTTGATAAATTACTTGTGAGGTGTAAACTAGAGGTGCGTTCAAATGCTCTACAAAAAAGTTCTCAGCGATACTTTTAACTTCAACACCTCATCAGTGAGACGTGCTCCTTGGATTCCAGGTGATGTTAGAGAAGTGACTCACTGCTGATGACTGATGGTGAAACTGTAACACAAATGTGACTAAATGAAAATCATTTAAACTGGGTAAAACGACACCTAACTTCTAAACAAAGTTTACAGGTCGTTACCTGGGAATGTTCCTTTGAAATGTTATTACTTTATATGGGCCGCCACATCCATTATTTACAAGTAAAGTTAGCCAAAGCTTGTGCAGGCAAATTGCTTGCAGGCAAAATGTATTATTAAAAATCTTGCTGTAAATAAAAATTTCTTTAGGAAAAACAATACAAGTAGTGTGGGACGTGATTTCATTCAATTCAATTCGATTTCAATTCAAATCAACTTTATTTAAATGTATTATATAAATATATATATATATATATAAATATATAAGATATATTCACAACAAAATCATCTCAAGGCACTTGATTGGAAAGATAGAAGAAGAAGTAGAAGAATACAAGACATTTTTCTCATGATTTCACAGCAGGTTACTGGTTCAAACAGAGCAGTGCACTACTAACACTTGTAGAACACACTTTTTATTATCCAACATAAATTTTAAATAGGCAGATTTGCTTTACATTTATGTATATTAAAGTTAACTTAATTGTCTGTTTTTACAAATCAGGAATCAATGAGTCTAAACGTCAGGATTGAAGCAACAAATACATATTCCACAAAGAACATGTACACGTTATGAAACTTTATAAACTTAAGTTAGTCAGAGCTAATTATGTTGCTTTTCTTCCCCCTCATTAACCTAGTTTTCAGCCACAGTACTGTGCACCACCAGGCCAGCACCAAATGACACACAGACAAAATTAGGGAGTAACTGGTGAATATAATGAACCATTCTGAAGCTAAAGAACCTGATATTTTCATAATTTCTTACTAAAACAAAAAGTTCACAAAAGTTAATTTTGTATTATAGGATGCTGGAAAGACGACTCCAACGGTGGTAATTTAGCTAAATTTAAATGATATCAGCAGGTAACGTAAACACAATTATTCTGTATGTTGGTGTTTGTTGATTGTTTCCGCTGCTCGAGTGACCAATACGGTCAGTTTTGTCTTGACAAGTGTTTAGAAGTATTTTGATTCTAATTTGAAAACATTTTGAAAAAAAATTTCAACTGAGATGTGACACATTATACTTCAGTAATTGCGCTTGAACAACTAATTGACATTACAGTTCAGTTTTTAAACTATTATTTGTCAGAGAGAAAGACAATTAATAAAAAATAAAAATGAAAAAAAGAGATTCACCGCGTATTTCCAAATGTCCGCAACTAGAATTCAGCAGTCATTACAATCAAATCACAGATAAGACGTTTTGCACGCAGGTTTCATTTTCGTCTTTCCTGAATTGTTCCTATAAAAAGGTTTAGTCCAGGCCAGCATTCACTTGGTATAAATATATTTCTTTCTTTTTTTTTTCTCATCCAGATAGTGAATATTGCATTTTGGAATGAAATAGTCAAATAGAAAGAGCATTTTAAAAAGATAGGACTAAATTTTGCTTTTAGTGCATTTCTCAGCCTTACCAAATTATAGCCATAACTGTCTCCTCTCTTATGGTGCAACGCTGAAAAGTAATAAAAGACGGAAAGGCAATGGCAACTCAGTTAATACTCCCACAGCATTTTAGTCAGGATAAAATATTGGAAGCTAAAATGGCACCCCAGAGATGCATATACAAATAGCCTGTAAGGAAAAGTTTTCACTCTTTCTCTCTTCACTTCCCACTTTCTTCTTTCCTCTTTAGTCTCCATCTCTCTCTCTCTCTCTTTCCCTTTTCCAGCTCTCACGGTCTCTTGTGTCTTTCAATATTCTTCCTCCTTCATGACTCTACAACTCACGCTGCATCCTAAAACTCTTGCAGCTCCTCGCTCTGTCTTAGGGCATTGTTAGGCATCACTCTGTAAACACCGAGAAAGTGGAAACTTTCTGGTGAACACGGTCCTGGCAGTCAAGCATAGCAAAGCAATTGTAAAATATCCTTCCTCCTTCCACAGTGGCGATCTGCGCTGTCTCATAGCTGACATGTTCAAATCAATAATTCATATTCAATGAGTGCTGCTGTTTCTTTGTGTGCGTCTGTGTGTGTGTGTGTATGAGAGAGAGAGAGAGAGAGTACATGTGATTGTTTTTGAAACCCTTGAAACCCATCAGAAATGCCTCTGCGGGTCTGACAGATCGGCATGTACTGTAAGTTTATCAGACAGATCCTCGGTCTGATATCATTTTCACAGACAATTATAGTCGGCAGCAGGTGCTGGATCGCACCTAATAAGGACTTACATAGTTACTGTCATTCTTCAAGGTTAAGTGATAAAAAGGAAAAAAAATACACAGGTGTTAGTTCATTGCAAGAAAATGAAGGAAGTATGTTTTGGTGTGTGTGTGCGTGTGTGTGTGTGTGTTTGTGAGTGAGAGAGAGCCGCAGGCCAGCCCATGAACACACATGTAGCTCTACGACAAGGCCACAGACATTAATATTCTCAGTGCACAAGAAGGTTTTCCTCTGGCACAATTATCTTTGTAGAAAAACAAAATGAACAGCACAATCCGTTTCCAAAATGGCCTTGGCACGGTGCGGCGGATAATCATATAATTTGCAGATTTAATTGGAAATATAAATCCCAATGCACACACCATTACGAGCAGCTTTGATATACACCTCGCCGATTGATGCATGATGACACCTCGCAAATGCGGAGGGTCACTCGTGTCACTTTTAAATATCACGGCACCCTGGGAAACCTGATTGGAGCGCCAACAACACATTTAAATAGCTGCCCTCGCATATTGCTGAGCGAAATTACCTCTTCAACTGTCTCTTTCTGCTGCAGATTAGGTTGGCTGTATTTTTTTCTATGGTCATTTTCTATATTTGACAGAGCGCAGCAAAGCTCGTGTTGTTGTCGCTGTTGTTTTTTGCATTAAATTTAACTAATACATCTGGAACGCTGCATTCCGACATTTCAGTCTTGTATTATATATGTATATATATATATTCAGTCTTGTATTGTATGTCTGATAGCCCTATTACAGCCTTATGATATTTCATCTGGCAGTGGGGGAGCCTGTGCGGTGGTCCACCTGAAAAGGCTGCAGGCTCCCTGTACATCTCCATACAGTATTGCAGCAGAATATAATGCTTTATCAATAAACCACTGGACCGTTTGCTGTTTTCATAATGGAGTCGTGAAAGCACGCTCTGGCTCCTAATTACAGAGGCAAACAGAGCTTGGCAGCAATTCAGGGAAAATAGTGGGGAAGAAAGGGACAGGAGGAAAAAAGAAAGAGGGAAGGACATCAGAAGAAAAGACCTTTAAAGAAAACTGATGAACTGCCTGTTCATCCCAAACCCAAAGCTAATTATATCTGCTGAAGCTGGAGGAGGTCTTGTTATGCCCAGTAGACCCACCTCAGAGCTAGTACCACGATCCCTATCACTGCTTTATGTCTGCAGGTGTGATAAGACAAGTCTGGTTCACATTTGTCCTCCAAACTTCCCCTCTAGGTTGCACTAACTTTATTAGGGAGTGAAATGCTGAAGACAAAAACTGCATTATTAATGCATGGCTCCTGAAGATGACATTCTAGGCCAGATCAGATGAAAATGAAAAGGTCAACACATATGCATTTTAATTTACACTAGTTTCAAAATTAATATTACATTAAAATGAAGCAACAACACAACTGAAATATTGTTGGCCAGATGTGAAAAGGCCTGTGTGAAAACCGCTTTTGTGCTTGTGTTTACAGGTAGAGGTTTGAGCAGATCCTTGTTATCCATCCTAACGGCCATAAAGTACATCAGTGCTCACATGACTAACGTGCTGATATTAAGTGAATGTTTACCCTACTTACCATCGTCCAGTGAAGCAGTAAAGCTGAGGCTGAGGTCCTTTCATGACAATAATTTTGCTAAATATTTTTTTTTAACCACAAACTTGTACCTTAGTGTGGTAATATAGGAACAGTTAGAATAGGAACAGTCTCCCAATTCTTTGTATGTGGAGTAATGTTGCAATGTCATTGCAACCAATAGTGAGTCACATCAATCTGGGCAAAACGTTCTCATCCCACAGAATGAGAGCATGACGCTCCATAAGTCGTCAAAATGTGCCTGATTGTGCATCCTCTGGCGTAAACATTGGAAGCTCCAAGAGTGGCACTATTTGAACCTTAGGAACACGGCGTCCAGTACTGAAGCTACGGGAACAACTTTCTATTCACACAAAAATGATTAGGTTAGAGAAAACTACCACAGGGTCGGGTTGACGTGAAGACATGACAACCGTTAGGGTTTGCCAAAAAAGCAAGGGTAAGGTTAAGTCACGAGATAAATGACAAAAAACACACACACTTCCTTATTATCGTAACCCTGTGCACCACAGCTTCTTAAACTAGAGTCAAACCCTGGTCTCCTGTGAAAAGGCACTGAATGTCAATGAGAAAGAAGAAACAACCTTCATTTTCATCCTTAGCACTTGTTTCACCACGAGCTCGGTTATAGTTGACATTGTTTCCTTTTTTTCCACAGAAAGCGTGACGTGTTTGAGTTGCAGAGAAATGTTATGTGGGCTCGTGTCCGCATGGAACTGGGTCTGACAGCAGAGTGGGACAGGTCTCAACCCAGGGCCAGTGGCTAACTCTAATGACTATTGACAACAACCTGAGCCTCTTTGACTTTCAACCTAATTCACTCCTGGAAAGAGGGAATCACTGCCTTAAGACCGCCAGCAACAAATGAAGCAAAAAAAACAAAGCTTTGATAAAACATCCGAGCTGCTGATGCTGCCCAAAATCAAACTGAAACAGCTTTCCGTCTCCAGTGTAACCGCTCGTCATGTTGCTTAATTATTAATGGGTGCGGAATCACTAGAAATAATTTCCTCTGAGCCAGTTATGTGGAGGATTTGATAGCAGTTTTAAAAAGCTCATGCAGTTAGTCACAAGTGTTCTCTGGCCATTTTTACTTCAATAACAGTCTCTTGAAGCCGCGTGCACTCAGGTGAATATGAACATTGTGTTAAGAGCATATTGATCCAAGAGGCACTAATGACAGCACTTTGCCATATAACAACAATAAAAACTTCACTGCACTTACAAACTAAGCTGTTACACAAAATGGCTTCACACTAACCTCTGATCAACGCATAAAGTCATTTCTCTCATTACAAACAACATTTCAAACAAATTACTCAGTTTCGGGCTGTTCTTAAATGGTTTTAGAGTAACATTTTGTTTACACTTAATTATGTCATCCAGATTAAATAGAAACTGCAGTTTTTCGAAAGGTCGTTGTGGATTTAATGTGAAGGAAACTGATCAAGTTTGATTCTTTTTTTTTCACACTAAAAACTCCCACATACTTGACAACAGAAAAAAACGAATGAATCATTTAGGAGCCATTTTTCTCCAGAAGTAAACTGTCCTCGCCGCAGCAAATTACAGTTTTCCTCAACAGATGTTTCAGACGTTTTGCATGGGGGTGAAGGCACGAGCAGTGAGGAAGGAAATTGTGGAAAATAAATGGGAATGCACAGGAGAGATGCTGGCACCTTGGGTAATTAGGCTGAGAACGAGAGACTGACAGACACATTGGGAGACAGACAGAGACCGGCTGATTCGCATGCCCACAGCAGCAGCAGCAGCCAGCAGCAGCCAGCAGCAGCCAGCAGCCATCTCACGACAAACATCTGAGGAACCTTCTTCCAGACAGATGAGATCAGAGTGTCATCTGCTCCACAGCAAAGGGAAGTGAGGGCTCTACGACAGGCATAATTAAAGTCGCCTCAGACCGAGCACAAAGTTTCCCTTAGTCTTTGAGTGAGTGACAATTCTGTGAAGTTCATCCTTTAGGCAAAACACTCAGAACATGGGTATGTTAAAGTATCCTCCTTTTATCATAATGATCATAACCCATAGCTAATGCAGCACCAAACGCCAGCTAAAATCATTCAAAAAGGGGCTCGAATATATTCAATTATAATGATAGAGTTAGCAATGGCATCGTGGAGGCAATGGTGACTTTGCCAGCTCTAATTATGCTGCGGTCATCAAGACCATTATTTTTCTCAGGCATTTCAGGAGATGGAAAACAGGACATAATGAGGATCAAATATACATACAGCACATGCCTGGTTTCATGACCCATTTAAATTCTTTTTAAGACAGATTGTAAACTTGACAACACAGACGCATTCAAAGTTTATGAGCTACTCAACACAAATATTGCATCCGCACAAAATTGTGAATTTTAAAACTATGTATCTCATTTATTTGCTTGGCATTTCACCATGAGGATCCAAAAAAAAAAAAAAACTACAACAACAACAACCCGAAAGCAAAAGGGAACTGTGACAAGATTTAAATTAGCTTCCATTTTTATATCTTAGTTGAAATTACAGCGATATGGATTTGGGGAACGGGTGTGAATGCAGGAAATGAAAGGCCTCTTCACGCCACGATAAAAAAAAAAAAAAAATCTTGCACGGAGAAACTGGCACAGAAGGGAAATAAATGCTTGATGAATCCTCTATTACTGCGTACAACACCAGGCTGATGAAATTGTAACAAACATGATTATTATAATTATTCAGGATTCCAGACTCCTGTAGGTCCTGTAGCAATTTCTGATAACACTCTTTTAGATCATGTGTTTTTATTGCAAAGATGCAAAAAGGTGTTAAGGAGTAAACAGCAGTGTGGGGAACTTGATGGCACTTTTAGCTGAAATCAGTGAGTCTATGTTTAATCTAATATCTGTTTGATGCCGGAGTTTGTTTCTGTTCTCCTAATCATGTGTATATTACCAGGCAAACGGTGTATGTGTGTTTTTATCAAGGGCCAACACATCGGTGGGGTGATGGAGGATGACAGTTTCACATTTTTAATTGCCATAGCTCCTGGTGTCTTGTTGCCTGGGGGGGACAGGAAGGGTGCAGACACAAATATTCTCTAATGAGTATTAATCTAATCACTGTCTGATATAAACAAGGCCTCTGTAATGATGTCAGACCCCCACCGCCATCCCTACCTAACTCTGACATTTAGAATGAGAGCATTTGCATTTCCTAAGAAAAAAAGTCTTCAGAAATTGAAGGACATTTTTCAGGCAGGGGGGCTTTGGGAGATAATGATGACCATGAAAACTATCCAGCCCATTTCTTTAATAAAGTATCTGAAGGATTTAAAGGAGCAACTCGTAATTTCTTTAATTATGTAATTGTGTTTCCTTGGGAACTGAATGCGCCCCCATTGAGCCACTGGCTTTGCCGTGTTTAGAGGCTCGTCATACCTACAGTGTAGCAACCTTTGAGAAGTCTACATTAATGTTGATGAAGATACTGCACATCGAGCTCAAGGAAAATGTGCGCGTTTCAAAAGATATTGGCAGCGAGGTGAGGAGATTACTTATCTGTTGTTGTCATACAGACTAACACCAGTGGGAAATAAAGCTTCTTATGTGCTCACCTTAACAAAGAAAACAGTGAAAACTGCACCCTTGTCTGTCTTGTTTACCTCAGTAGATTGAGAGGGTTACCTCCAAGGGCAAGGGGACATGAATAATGCCTTCCACCTGCACCTGTTTCCTCTGGATGCTGCGGCTTTAATTACCTCAATTAGCATTTAGGAGATTGTTTGTAAGGATCTGTATCTACAGTGATGGAGCATACGCTCGGAGGGGATGCTAACTCATTGGAAAACACAGACAAATTGTCTTCCTCCATAACCTTCTGCGGTAGTTGTGACTCCGAGCATGCTGAGAATGAGCTCTGCGCTTTGCCAAGATGGAGAGATGCTGATAATGTGTTGACATGTGATCAAATAAGATGCTGGGCTGCTAAACTTTTCCGTGCCGCGTGGAAGACACCGGCGCTGTGAAAAAGTAAGGAACGAGCTGTAATCTCTGATCTGCAGAACAATGGGACAGCATCATTTGTAGATACAGGCTAACACAAATGTGACTTGATGAAATTCTCCGACTGTCCTCGCCGTGAGAGTTTATTAGTCTGAAGCAGGAACTGTGCAGGTTTCAACCTTCTTTTGTTGAGCCTAACCATCCAAAGTATACTGCACTATGATTTTGTTACTGCTTTAGCCAGTGATGTGTATTGTGTGATTTGTCCCCTTTCATTTCCATAATGGCTTCCTGAGCTCTCTCATGGAAACATATGGAGACCCCTTCTCACTGTATAGGATTTGTCCTGCATTAATGGAGCTGAGATTGGATTCTGGCACTTATGTGTGCCTAGATGAGTCCTCCTTTTTAGTGCCGTTCTCTTTTGCCTCATACATAATACATAGGGTTAAAGCAGTATTGCTTTGCAAGAGATCTCATTTATTAACATGGAAGTCTCATAGGGAGGCTCAGCATCAAAGTTTCCCTTGGCACTCCTCTCATCATCACCAGGAAGCACTTTCCACCAACAGGTGTGACTAGAATAATTATTAGTAGTTAATCACTTTAATAATGTAAAATCAAATGTCCAACAGAAAAATCCTAACATCAAATCCTCATCAAATGTTCACATGATTCAAATTACACATATTTATGTTTTTCTGACGAGAGCGTATTGTAACCTTTGCAATTAATTTTTTTACTCTGTCCATGACACATGTAAAGATATAGCAGAACATTTCCGAAAAGGAGAAAACAACAAAGCAGTTGACTGTGACATAGACACGCAGACACTCATTCATTGTCAATGAAAAAAGTTGGCTTTGCAGCTGAGTACCCCCCAACAAAACAAGAAAGATCTGGAAAAAACCCAGCTACATGACACAGGACAGAAAAGTCCAGCTTTATGCAAATATCCTCTGACATAGTTCAGCTACAGCTGAGCCAGAGCCAATGAGGAGCGTCAGGATTCAACTGTGAACTCGAGCAGATGCTCACTATACGACAGCACAGGAATGAAATTTGAAAAAAAAAGAGCGGTAAAGTAATCATTCCTGATCACTAATGACGCGTGTTTAACATGTTATAAAACCCCATGAAAATCCTTAAACATGTTACACTGGTAAAAAATCTGTGCAGTTAACTGACATTGTGTTTATATTATTATTTTTTTCACCATGAGTTTTTGCTCCGGCAGTTCCTGTGAGGACGTATTGGTGATTGTGTAGTCCAGGTATACTCACTCATTTCTTTTTTCAGACTTCCTTTGTTTGAGTGGGCCAGTTTGAGCTCTTGACCACACAAGATTTAATGTAATTAGACTGAGCCAGGACACAAATTGAATATTTAACTGAAGCAGAAAATCCCTAACTCCACCCTCGCATCTTGGATGTAATGGTCTCCATCTTGGCTGTATTTCCACTAACCTGTGTCCAACTGCAGGAGGTCTTATAAAACATCCCTTGCCCTCAGACCAACCTGAACTGAAGGTAATATGAGCACAGAGCAATTACCTCCCACCGTCTCTATACCTCTCTTTCTCCCGCTCCCTCTCCAGGAGGGAGGCACATCTCAATAAGTTATTTCATTATCTCACTAGCGCTGCTTTTCCCCCTCTGCTTTTGTTTTTCTATCTCCCCGTGTGCATTGCTTCCTTTGGGAGGTCACACAGAAGGGTATGGGATTATCTGCTAAATAGAGGGCATTCCAGAAATGATTTTCAGTCAGAGTGTTTGATATAATAATCTGAGCTGCCACACGTCCAGAGCATTTATAGGCCATTTGCTAAATGAGTTTGCTTTAGTCATTCCTCTTTAATTTCTATTTAGAAAAACTGTGCCCTTGATTTTCTATTTGGTTTCTTTGTGTATGCCTGTGTTCAAGCTATTATCACAAGTCAGCAGACGAAAGTTGCTGGTATGAAGTTAATTCAAGGTTGTAGAACAGGTTAATGCCTGCGAAAAGAATGAGTGAGCACCAGCTGTGAAACAGTCAACAGTCAAATGCTTGCAAATGTTAAAATGGTCAATGACACAACTGGAGTTTTGCAAGAATATTCATTAAATCCACACAGGGCTCCAGATATTTAGCTGCTTTGTTGTTTCATAGCGAAATAATCCACAGGACTCTTTGGTGGGAGATGGTTTAATGACTTTTGAGTGTCATTAGGATGCAAAGAGTAGAAATTACTAGCAACTGTTGAGTGTTAGGAGCTACACAAAATCATCTTTTGATTGTCTTATAATGTAGCGTAGGTAGTTGTGTTGTAATTAGCAGTACTTTGTAATCTGGGGTAGGCAAAACTTTTTTATCTAAGTGCCTCTTGATATATCCTCACATCGAGCATTACTGTGGTTTCAGAGGTTTCAGAGGTGTTAATGATTAAATTATTTATGCCATTAATGCTTAACTTGTTACTGCTCAAACAGAAGTTAGGCAGCAACTAAGCTTTTATTTAGAACATCAGATTTTCAGTCTTTGATTCTGTGCGTTTGCCAGTGTTATGTCTGTATGCGTGTTTGTAGATTTGGCAGCATAAGTCTACACGAGGTGGTTTGTGGCCCTCTGTGGATTTTTGAAAGTGTGTGTGTGTGTGTGTGTGTGTGTGTGTGTGTGTGTGTGTGTGTGTGCATACAGTATGACTGTGCGTGTTTGAAAGTGTGTGTTCCCACATGTCTCCGTCCTCTCCTGGTCTGACTCTGTAGTGCTTTGATTTGAGCGCGGTGATCCAGCTAAGACTCAGAGCAAATACACGGATTAGGCCGCAGCAGTGCAGATAACACTCTGATCAAAGTGGCCCTGCTGCTCCGACAGGCACAGAGAGGAAAATATGTTAAAGGAAGAGGCAGTGCACACACACACAGCCGAGTCACACGTTTTTTTATCTCTACTAACAGACAGACAGACAGGAGGAGATTGTCCTGCTTTATTTCCCTATGTTCCAACTGCTCCGCCGTTGATAGCTTGGCCGAAAATGTGCTCCAGTCAGTCCAGGCAGTGTCCAGTCCCAGGGTCACTGAGACCAGTAACCAAATGCTCTTCCAATGGGGCACTGACTCACTGACTCCCTTTTCTTTTCTTTCTTATTGTTTTCATTATATTCAGTTCTGACCAACAGACAGATAATAAAAGCTGTGCAGAGGTTATCAGGCCTCACATGTCACATACTTTCTTTGCTACACTGGTATTTATGTGATGATTCATCCACACAGATGGATGAACTACAGTCTCTCATTGGATCTGTTGGTTTAGTTGCAAGTTGTCTGTTACAGTAGAAAAAGCATGTTTATTATTAATATGGTATTACTAATAACATTAACAATGAATTCAAGTGTCCCACTAAGTCAAATTGGTATGACAATGAACCAGAAACCATATTCAGCATATATATGCGTGTGTGCTTACATATATGTGTGTGTTTGTGTGTGTGTGTATATATACACATATATATATAGAGTGAGAGAGAGACAGAGAGAGAGAGAGAAATAAAGATATATTTATAGATATAGATATGTAGCTAAAGATATATGTATACATATATGGGAAGTGAAGTAGAATGCAGCAGTCCCAGTTTTGATCTCGACAAAGCGCTGATTGCTTATATATTTCATAAATGGTGTTTAACCAGTTTATAACATGGCGCAGGATCATCTTGTAATTATTCTAATACTGTAGCGCTCAGGTTACTAGTTATCACTGCTTTATTCCTTTCGTTGTTTTCCTAACATTTAATAAATGACAATAGGAACGCATTTCCTAGAGGTTATGGCATTTTGTAAACCTAGTTCACACCAAAGTCAGAGCATACAGTGTTATGTCTAGTATAACAGGACCACTTCAACCTGTAAATGTACAGGGATTGTAACCAAAGACATGATTTACAATATTTGTGAAATTCAAATTGTGCTTCACATAACTCGTTAATGTAATTCTCAGTGCCACCATCTAACTGTACACCTGTGGTTGACTACTATTTCAATTCATTACAGTTACACTCACTCCTGCTGCCACACAGTGATACAGTACCAATCACCATAGTAACTCCTGGAGGAGTCTTGCTGCAGTCCAGCAGCCGAGCTGGGGAGTTAAAGGGTTGCAGTGCTCTCCCTCTGTCGGTAGCAGCTCATTACTTATCCATGAAGGACTGTTAACCACACTGAAATGGAATCAGATCTATTCACAACAATGGTTTTAATTAGATCTGTGTGTGTGTGTGTGTGTGTGTGTGTGTGGTAGGGGGTGGGGGGACACAAAGCCAGTGGATGGCAGCAACCTTGAATCCCAGGAATCCCACATGGAACGTGACAGTGGGATTCGTGTGTTTATCACCTAAGACTAATTGATTAATGTGTTTCACTGCTGATGTCATCTAGAAAACAAATGGCCTTCCCTCCCATACACACACGCCAACACACACATCGCTGAACTTTATGTAATTAATGCCTGAATTGACCATGTTTTTCAGATGCGCCAGTGCTGATGTGGAAAATAAGAGGGGATTAATGCAGCCTTCTGTTAATTCCACTGCCTGCTTCAGCACAAGAGGCTGACCTGATATAGACAGTGAATCCTATGTACTTAATAGGGTAATTAATACTTAAGTCTTCTTAACAGTGTACCATTTTCTATGGTAGCGTGACGTTACACCTTGTGCCCACAAATGGGTGCCAAGGGATTTTGGTACAAATCTCCTTCTAACCATCCAATTTAAAAATCTAATCAACACTTTTATGTAGTGTATTTAGCTGCTTGGTTTAATTATGCGGCGTTTGGAAAAGTGCAATATTGATCAACTATGTTATCGTACGTATTTATGTAAATCGTAATGTAAAACAAGATCATCAGATCATTACTGCAGCCGTCTAATTCATTTTCAGCAGCATCTGAAAATAACGTCCAGGATAATTTAAAGCTTGAAAATGCAGTAACACCATCCTATATTATATTTCCAAAATGTCCAGTCAGTCTGATCTTGGAGTAACGTAAAGTGTGACATGTCAAGGACTTGCATGAAGAAAAAGAAGCTAAAAGTGTCCCTGTAGGCCATGAAAGGATCAGAGGGATGGATGACAAAGGAAATGGGTAGTGGAGAAGAGAGAAAAAAGGTGCAAGGGAGGGCAGGTGAACGGGAGAGAGAGAGAGAGTGCGGCGTGATTTCCTGTGCGACAGAGCCCCACAGCAGACATGGAGGGAATAGCAGGTAACTGGGCTGTGGGGAAAAGCTACAACGCACTGGACACATTTGACTTTTGTCACATCACTTGGTCCAGTGTGGTCCCTTCGGGAAAAAATGTTTTTGTGAAAATAGTTTTGCCTTCACTGTGTTGTTCAAGGTCATTTTTTTCTAAAGAATAAAATCAAACTGTTAAAGGATTTTCTTCTTTCTAATGTTGTGGCCAGAACTACAATTTAACGATTCCCAAACAAGCCTGATTTGGCTGCTCTGCGCCTCAGAGGCTTTACTGGGACCAGTAGGTGTAAAGGTGGGCCAACACACCAAGTCTAAATGCTAAATTATGGATCACTGCAAACTTATCATCGATGGGGAAAAAAAAGCCATTGGGAAGGGAAAAACATCATTTCATTGTCATCTTCTGAAAGAAGTGCAGAAGTCTGCTGGGTAACAAACCTAAGCCTTTGCTAATACTTTAAATCCTGTTTGATTTCAACAGTTTGCAGCTCTTTCTGTGACAGTTTTCTGTCCAGTTTACACTGTTCAGTTCTGGCTGTGCAGTGTAAACTGAATGTCGTTGCTCATATACAAACCTCTCCGAGTGTCTTTTTAGAACTCTTCATGAATATTGTATTGTGTATTGTTCAGTTGTTTCTTGTCCCCACAGGTGAATGGTTAAATATTTATTGCAGCATAATAACTGCATCGTGTAGGACTTATCGATGTAATTTAAAACGTTGCGAATGGGAATCAAATAAGCAACTTTGACTTCTGTATTCTTTACGTCGTAGAATTTGAGTTAGACCTGTGTAAGCGCAGTATCTGACCATTTCATAGCCCACAGCAGATGGGGGGCAGGGGGGGGCATAACGAACCACAGCGACGTGTAAAGTGACAATTGTGAAAATGACAACATTATATTGTAAATGAGCTCATTTTCATAACAAAGAACAGACCTGTGGCAAAATATGACATTTTGTCCATTGTTACTGTAATAATGCAAATGTAGCAGAACTTGATGATCCGATTTTCAATGACAAGCTTTAAACCACATAACATAGAAGTAAGTTAGTCACTTTGCAGTTTCTGTTTTGTGATTATTATTCTACATATTCTTCATATGGATGAATTTAGTTGTCTGTTAGCACTCTCTCTCAGCATTCCTTACTGGTATATTGAGGCAATGAGCACAACTAAGTTGCTCTGTGTGAAGGTACAGTAAGGACACACAGACTTTTCTTCTGGCTCCACACACTGCAAGAGACAAGCTTTGAACTCGTAGGCTGACAAAACAAAAGACATCACCACAACGATATACGGTCTGATTCGAGCAGCGGCTTTATCTTATCCCTGTGTACTAATGTGAAGCGGTGAGTTGCTGGAACCCCTATTTTACTCTGGCTTTTCACCTTCCGCTGATTTGATATTTTACACCAGTTGACATTGTTAGTGTCACCTTTGTGCTTCCGACGTAGCAAGCTGCACGGATGAAATTCTAATTAGTTGGAAACTGCAATCCATGAACACTTAATGTCAAACTGACCTAATAAGAATATGCTGTCTTAGAGGTAAAATCTAAATTGGTACAACTCAGAATAAAAGTCAACCGAGACGACCGCAGACTTCAATGACACGATGAGTCAGATATTTAATCCGAGACTATAAAAGCGCTGAAAGGTCAGAGTGGTCAACAAAGTGGCCACAATACTCTCAGTCTGTTCTACATACTCTGTATCTGGGGAACAAGAGCATTTCCAACCTTTAAATATGACACGTCCAGGGAAAAGCCTATGAGACAAGTGTGACCACTCTCAATTGTGTGCCTCGTCTAAATGTGATGACTACACACAGCGATGCGGCACAATAGTAAGTGGCATAGCCGGGTCCAAATAATCAGCTGAATGAATGCATTTTTCAGAAGCCATTATTCGGATGTGGCGATGCGCGCACAACAAACGTACCCCACAACAAACGGAGGCATCTGGAGGAGGGAAAAAAAGTTCCTTTCACTGAGCTGGCATGATAAGAGCGTCTGTATTTCCACTCCCTTTATCACTTCCCGTCCCAGACAATGGATTGAATTTCAAAAGCCAATAAACAAGGGAGATGTCCATTCTGCATGGCAGTTATCACACGCCAGCGTCCCACTCTCATTTGCTCACCCTCCCTCCCTTCTTCCTTTCCTTCCCCTTTTTCAGAAATGAGCAGGAAAAGAGAGATGAAAATTAAAAGTGGGGAGGGAGAGTTGAGAGAGAAGAAAAGAAGCATAGGAGATGAGACGCCTTCATGCTCTGGCTCTCCTTTCATTGGACTGATAAAGGAAAGCATCAAGGCCAGGGGTGGATGTGTTTTTTTCTGTTAACTGAATGAGGCTTTTGAGGGTGATAGTGAGGAGCCGCTCCCCTGAGAGATGTTTGGAGGAACGGGGAGTGGTGAGCCAACATAATAAATATTCTTATCTGTTATTGTCATTGTAATGGGACAGGGCAGAGGGAGGGAGGATGCGACAGTGGATAGCTCTGTCGGTGCCAAGGGACCTGACTGTGTTGACATGCAGACGAGAGAAAATCAAAGCGGAGACGGAAAGTGAGAGAGGAAGGAAAGCGCAAGAAAGATTTGAAGCCAGTGGGAGTTTGCGTGTAATTATTGATGGGTAGTCCTGGTGGGAAAAAGGATATAAACAAGAAAGGGTGACAATGAGGCTTTTCTCCTGCAGCCTATTACTATACTGTATCACTCACTGCCAGGTGTTCTCAACAGGCAGGAGGAAGTGGAGTTAAGTTTGAAGGCAGATCATAAATGGGCAATTATTTTGTAGCGTCCTGTAGCATCGCTTTGATAGAGGACATATCACCTGTCCAACTTTAGGGACAAGGCTTAAATCACACTTGTAGTTAAACGGCCACATTTTACGCCAGCGATAGTTTGTTGTGGTGGTTTTTAGTAAAATCCTGTTATGGACTGTGAACCACTTGACAAAAGGCACTTGTAGAACACGAATGGAAGAGTGGAGGGTAACTGGGTTAACGTTTACACTTGGCTAGACAAAAATGTCACTATTGGATGATCGTGCATATTTATTATGCACAGCCAATATTTTTCGGCAACCCGGGCCACTGTAATAACAGTGGTGATGGTTAAAAGTGAGCCAGACAAGACAAATGGTTTAGGTTAAGACGTTAGCAGTTGTAGTTACAGGTAAAGGGTGAGCATGATTGCAGG
This sequence comes from Channa striata, assembly GCA_033026295.1. Taxonomy (NCBI): domain Eukaryota; kingdom Metazoa; phylum Chordata; class Actinopteri; order Anabantiformes; family Channidae; genus Channa; species Channa striata. Next base: position 19,074,915 of record CM065168.1, on the reverse strand, counting down.
CATGTGTGCAACGAATCCTCTGAATGAAATGACAAATATTGTTTATGACTTTTGTCAGAATGAGTGTGTTTTTTCACTTCATTTGCCTTGCCATTTGTACACAGTTATAGTTAATGTCAATGGAAAAAATGTGGTTAGTGTGGAAATTAGTCGGGGTAAGGTTAAGAGACCTTTACCACCATGATTACAATAAGAATAACATTATCAAGGTTAATATGTAATAACGATTGTGCTTAAAATCAAAAATCCAATCCAGTCTGTTGACCCAACAATCTACCTTTTTCTCTGGATATTTTGTGGCCCCATAAGAAGATCACATATCAGATCACATAAGATTTTTAACATATGTTCAGAAAGCATGACATAAAAAGTAGGCAGATTTTTTGTTTTGTTTTGTTCTGTTTTTGGAGAGTTGGTTTTCATGTAAAGGCATGCAATTTCCAGTTTCTTGAACATTGTCACACGCAGGCACATCCAATACGACAATATTTCTTCAAGAAACCAGGCTGGACGGAGAGCACTGGTATTCCCCATTTTTGCAAATTATGTTTCTCTGTGGTGCTTTCAAGTGTGACAAGGTACAAAAGGTTGTCGACACATTATGCAAATTCATTGATATATGGAGGCCATTTGAAAGAAATGGTCCACTATTAATGTCAAACCATGCAAGGTCAAATTTACTTTGTCGATCATCAAACACACTTTACAAAACACCCAAGAAGGTTTACTCCAAGGAGCTATAAAAAGGCAGTAGGTAGGTCAAAGGCCTCACTGTATGTGCAGAGCAGCCATCAATCTGCGGACCTTGACGAATGTTGCCCAATTCCACGTTCTTGCTGATAGCCCCCTAATGGAGCATCGTTTTGCACACATCTCCTCCCATATATTATCATCCGATATATTGATTCATCATTCGTACACAGCGCGCTCCGAGACTCCCCTCTCCGTCCCCCTATTAAGTGGTCAGCTGTGGACGGTTAATGTGAGTTATCATGGGTGGGTTCCAGCTATAGACTCAACAGACTGTGGTCTCAAATGCCCAGTGGACAATTACAGTGTCCAGTGTGCAACAATGTATTTTCAGCTAAATGGCTTTTCTGTAACATATCACTTTGGCCATGGGACTAATATATACATTCTCTTAACAAGTTCTTGATGTATGTGATGTATATTCCATTTAAAGCACGCCTTAACTCTCTGCTTTATAGACAAGACGTCACATGGAGCTTTTAAAACATGAAATAGCCTGTTCTGCGGGTCTCCTGGCGTAATACGCAGACACGTCAAAGCTGCTCTCAGGACTGCCTTGTTTTAACTCGCTCGTGAGAAATAATGGGGAATGGGGGGATTACTGCAGAGAGAAGCAAGTGTACAAGACTGTGTGCTGTAAGGCACGGAAAAAGAGTGCGGCTGCTTTCATTTGTATGTTCGTCTGTGTGTACGTGTTGCTTTGAAATTTGTATTACAAAAAATATCTACTTATTTTATTGATTTTGTACTAAAACCTAACAAAGAGTAAAGAGAAGTTTGAGCACAAGCAAACATGGACATATAGTGTTCTCTATCTTATTGTGATTTTCTTGTATATTAGGCCAGCTGGCTGCCAGAATGCATGCTCAGTCTGATCAATTATTTAAGCTACCTTGAGCTCTCTGGGTTTTCCCAGGATTTATTAGGTCCAGCTGCTGGAAGTTTGGCACAATAAAAAACATGATGCATGGAGCAAGAAACAAATACCACAGAGACTCGTCAGCCATGTGCCACTTAATGCCAAGTAGGGAATGTGAGGAGTGTAAGATCTGATTTTCAAAGCAGCGAATGGTGTGTCTTTGCTTCTCAGAGGACGGCACGCTGCAGGTGGAAACTTTGGCAAGTTTCTGTTCTGACTGTCTGTATGATGGCACAAATGACATGATGGAAAACTGTGCCTGAGATACAGTATGCTGCTTTTAACTGGAAAGAATGACATATGGGGAGAAGACGCGCGTGTGTGTGTATGTGTGTGTGTGTGTGCACGTTTGTCTGGCTGTAAACAGTATCCAAGAGTGGATATGCGAACACTCTGCTTAGCATTTGTGTGTGTGTGTGCATGTTTTGCTGCTCACAGTGGCAGCCTGCAGCAGTAATGAATAGGGCCTGGGGATAGCTGAGAGGATGGGAGGTGGCAGATCATAAATAATCATTTATCCCACGGTTTCCCCTGTTTCGCTGCCTGACAGACCACTGGGTACAGGCCGGGAACAGCCAGCAGCGCGAGCCGAGACGCAGCTGCACCGGCCACAACGCACATGTGGCCTCGATGCTCCGGAGGTGATTTCCTTCGGAGCGGGTCTATCTCACTGATAACACCAGCGGAATAAGAGAAAGGAGAAACTGCGAGACAGGGAAAATGCCGGACGAGTTGTGATCTGTAAAAAAGACACAACAAGAACGTTTGCAAGGAAGGGCCAGGCTGACAAAGCATTTGATGAGAAGGGAGCGAGGGGTGTGAAGTAATAAAAAGGTAAATGAAAATCAAAAGCTGGCCTGTATTGTTACGTGTGTTATTTATCTTAAAATCAATAGCCACCTTACCCATTAGCTTTTAATGTGTACTTCCAATTGGAGCCTGAAATTAAACAGTGCTGGAGGAAATCAACAGCACCTAATGGCAGGGCTCTGGGGGGGGGGATTCACTCATAAACACAGGTTTGAGGACGAATATTGGCTTGTGAGTGGCAAAAATTCATCCTGAAACACTGGGGTGATAAACTGAAGATCTATGATGCACTTAAGATCATTGTCAAAAAAAAACTTAGTTCTATTAGTCAAGCAACATGAAGCTCTCGCTATCACTCAGAGTAAGGTGGCCTATTGGAGTGCAGTGGCTCGTGTATCAGAGCAGCATGATGCTGATGAAAGAAGATGCACAGAGAGAGTTATTGTACTCTCAGTATCCACAAGTCCCAGTGCTCCAAACTTTCTGTTGCATTTACATTTGAAGAAGAGAGTTTTTTTTTTTTTTTTTTTTTTAGTGGGCAAAGACTTGAGAATGAAACAGAATTTCCTAGAAAAGTACATTATTCAGACTCGCACAGGGTAAGTTTGGCACTTTTTTCCCTCCAGTTTTAAGCCGGAGGATCAAGACTTGATCTTCCTTTCTTTGTTTCCTTTATTTTCACTTCTCCCCGGCTCTGTCTGTCAGTCCGTCTCTATGACTACATGCAGGCACATGTGCGAACTAATACAAACTACCATGACTGTGCTCAACACTCAAAGAGCAACATTAATCAGTGCTCCAACACCTTGGTCTTCTCCAGCCAAGCAAAGTAAATCAGGAAGAAGTTGGACAGAGAGAAAAGAGGAAATGACTTTGATTTAATTTATGGCTTCCGCTTTCATGTTGCCACACGCCTGACTAAGTGTCAAAGTGGCATTTATGATGTATGAAATTAAATTATGGAGGAACACCACCACACACAAAAGCACAACGCACCTGCAATGTGTTCTCACCTCAGCAGCCTTACTCAAAAGGTTCTTCAATAAGGCTGCAATAACGCTCCCTCCATACATCGTATTTTTACCCACTTTACTTTACTTTCTTAACGGCTATTTCTTCACTGTCTGCACAACACAAGGAGAATGAAATCTTTATTGGGCTTGTAAAAAAAGTTATTTTGGGCATTTCATATACATCAACATTTGTTTTTCTTTATTAACATACATTTGGTTGGCATCAAGACCTGAGAGAAGTGAATCTGGTGTACTAAAATGATGCAGAAGAACTCCTTATGTTCATCAGCTGTCAACAAAATAAGCAGCTAAATCCTTTTTGTGAAAGAAAAGTTTTCTAAGAGAACATTTTAAAATTCTACTTTAAATATATAAAATTCTAGTTAAATATATATTTACAATAAAAAATAAAGGTGTCACGGTAAAGTCCAATTCTACTTCAGCAGGTAAACACTTTTTTTTGTTGTTGTAGGTGAAAAGTCTGAAATCACTTTTTGCAGTCTGAAAGTTTGTAGTTTGAGTTATTAATACAATAAGTCATTAGTACAACTGTTGACCACATCAATAAAGCTATCAATTACTGCTGATGTGTTGTAATATTGTTATTCGCCATATATCATTTAAGTTTAAATAATTTATGCTCTGACAGACTGGTCCTCTGGGGTGGTGAGTGTTTTCCTGTTTCCTGTTGGGCTGCCACACTGTGGAGACAGACTTCTAGTGTGGCTCAAGGTAACGACAAACAGCTCTACAATCATTGCAGAACAAATAATCGAATTCTAACACTCTAAATTCAAATTTCAACAGGCTTTATCAAAATTGGATTGTTAGTGTCCTTACATTAGCATTTAGTATAAAAAGTAATTCTGTATGATTCTTACTGAGCCACCGGTTTGTCTGTCCTTGGTTATAAATATACTGCACATGTAAAAAAAATATTTTTGTCCACAACGAAGTAGAACAAGAAGGCATAACATGTATATGGAAATATCGTATGCATTTAACCCATCTCCCAGGGGTGGAGGGCAGGGGCACCTGGGAAGTCTAAGGATACACCTGGTGTGTTGGCTGGGATCCGGCAGACTTCCACATATCAGCCTGATGTTTCACACATTAAGCCACCGGGCTGCTTAAATGTGTACAGCTAATTAAAAAAACATAAAAACCACATGTATCTTCTTTTCTCTCTTCTATTGCCATTGTATATCAGAGGTGAGTTTATCATCCAACAATCTAGTTTTACAAATGTTTTATATTTCTGACATGTAGGATCACCATTCGTGACTCATCTTTTAAATGCCACCTTTGTCGTAGAACTGAAGTTGTTATGATGCTGTCATAGCATTTCAATCTTGGATGTTTCTTAATATTAGTGCCTTGTAATTCTGCCATTATTTGTGACCTTAGAAGTCGCTTGAACAAAGATAAGTTCAGTTAAGGCCTACAATTAAATTAATACTTTATGATCCAGTCTCACAAATTATATGTGTATGTGTGTGTCTATTTGAACCCATTCAACAATTGGTGTGATCCAATGTTGCAGCAATAACTTTAACTAAAGGTGTAAATGCACATGGTCTAGTGGGGTTTAGGTTCGTCCCTTCGTCTAGAACAGTTTCAATTAAGGCGTGTTGGTTGGCTTCCTTGCATGAGTGTCTATGGTCACTGTCTTGGTGAGTGACTCACTGTCCGTTTACAGATGGACAGTGTATTGTGTCATTTTCCTGTAGAAATTGTTCATAAAACTCACGGCTCCATCGACGATTGAAGTGATCGAAAGGCAGCAGAGCAAGTCCAAATCATGATACTGATGACAGACTGAAGAAGATTCTTAGTCATCACCAAACGTAACGTTTCTTATTCAAACCAAAAAGCTCTACTTTGATCACATCCCTCTACAGAGCATCTTCCAACAGCCTTTTGGCTTATGTTAATAACTCTAAGCAACCTGTGGATAGCGATTATAAGTAGCTTGATCCTTGTTGGTCGACCACTCCTGGGTAATAGTGGTGTTGAATGTTGTCCATCTGTCTGACAGTCATCTGGTGGAGTCCAAAAAGTTTCCAGCTTTCATAAACATCTATTATAAGGACATTATTGCAATAATAAAGAAAGTTATATAGAGTTTCCGGGCACCGCTGGACATATTTCTGTTAAAACAAACAAACTTTGTTTTTTTTCTTCAAAAGAAAACCTCAACATTAAAATGTTCACCTGGGCAATAAAACAATGTTTTTACGTAGGTAATGTTTTAAATAAAAACAGAGCTTTCCTGTGGTTAAGTAGTCTGTATATGAAGGCCATACTTGTAGTATAAGCCAGTGCAAAGCTGAGGCAGTAAAACTGTTTTGATGGTGCCCACAGCCCAATTTGCAATATTTCACTGAAAAACTGGAAAAAAAATTTAATTGACTTATAGTCCTAAAAGCTGCTCCTGGATTTGTATTAAACAAATTCCATATTTTCCTTCCAGTGCTGCCTACTGTCTATGAAATGCATGTTTTGCATTAGCCTACAGCCAAACAGCTGAAACAATCCCGTCCGAAAACAAGCAGGTGTGTCTTAGAATATTTGAGTTTTAAGTAACGTCGAAACATACATATTTGTGAATCTGTATCATAACAAGCAGGATTAACTGAACCTTCACCTAAGTGCTTTGACCTAGCATTTTAGATTTCATGCAGTACTTAGCTGTGACCAGAATCGTTAATCTTCTAAAATTCATCCCGGCCCTTCCAGCCTGAATAATGAGGCTTTGTCTAATCCCCCACCTGCTAATGCTTTCCCTCGTTTCCTCTGCATTCTGACTCTTCCCAGTCCAACTTACCTTTTTTTAATCTTTTGTCTGCCTCTTCTCACAAGCAGCAGCCACCTTTTTTCTTTTTTTTTTACAGGTCTGAAAATCTGCTGAGTAACTTGTCCCCCCCTCCATCGCTCCCCCAGCCTCCCACCACACGCACACCCATTGGGCACCTACAGAAAGTGAGGGAAGGAGGAAAGGAGGAGAAGGTGAAGGGGGGTTGCTGCTGCTGCTGACGTTACGCGGCTCACAGGACTTGCCCGTAAATGAACTCATTTTTCATCCTGCCTCTATCCCTCCTCCCCCTCCTGTTAATGACTGGCACTTTCCTCATACGGAGCGCCGGCCCTCTGAAGAGCCTGGCGAGTGACAGAGCACCATTCATCTCCTCATGACGGAGGACGGGGGGGGGGGAGATGGGGGAGGTAGGGTGAGAGCGGGAGGTAGGGCTGGCAGACGGACACGTGGACAGATGCAGGGGAAGAAAGTGACAGAGACAGGTTGCAGGCAAGGCTAGATTAAGGAGCACTTCTAACAGTGGGAGCAGGTAAGAGATAAAACAGTGTGGAAAGGAGAAAGTGGTGGCTCCCACCGATGGGACACTCACATGTTCTCGCTCTCTTTGTGATGTGCCAAACAGCTCAGAGGCCAGAAGAACATCAAGTGAACCAATAATCAGCAGGTTTAATATTGATTTTTTTTATATGGTCCATCACTGATCAATACAATAGTCATCCAGACTTTAATGAAAGCTCTTATACTTCCCGCTCTAAACACCTGGTTCCCATTAGGCCTTTTTTTTTTTTTATCTCCAGGGCACATGGGGTGATGCAGTTTACTTAGATGACATATTGTCTGGAATGCTTCTGATGGTAAACCTGTTTTCCACAAGCCAACTTTTCTATTGCAAATAATTTTTCATAATTGAAATCGAAATTGTTTACATCCATGTTTGTTAGCTTGCAGCCCTCATGTTCTTCATTGCATTAGTTGGTGCATATGGTTTCTTTGTGTGACGCAGTTACTAACTGTCTCACTGGAATAATATGCAAGTGCGTCTCTGTGCAAAACATTTTTAGTGCATTTACAATGTTGTGTGGTGCCACGAGTAGACGAAACCTTCACATGGTTCACCTGCACACTGACTGACTCAGTGAATTTCAGCGGTGCCTTATTCGAAGACGTGAGGCATTAGGACTAGAATACAGGCCGTGACTGAATTGGTTTAATAACCTGACAAATAGCTGGAGCTCCTTCATATATACTGTAGAAAGTTTTTAGTGAGGAGTCGGAGCAGTCGCACATAAGCCCAAAGTCTACATTTAAAATATCAAATTACCATAAGTACTTGGAAGATGTTTGCCTTTAGAAGATTAGAAAATTGTCCCGAATTCTTCATTAAGAGCACTGAGCAGATCAAATACACCATCTCATTACATATAATTAAACGATGTATAAATATGCATGAGCCAGTGATGAGCATCTCCGTCTCTTGATCACTTTTTAGGGGTCGACCATTTGCTCTTTTGGCAGACTCTGGAACACTGTGTCAAGGCAGGTGTTTTCCAAAATAGGACAACTGTGATTAAAAATTCAAGCATGTGGCAGAAAAAAAAATCACGCCCCACTGTTCAACACAAATCTAATTGCACTGCCTGTTTTCTCTACTATCACATTACCTGTTGGTGGGATGACGGATCACTGAGCCTAAACAATGCTATTAGGATAGGATGCCTGTGACTCAGATCCCAGGTTCGGCTTTGCAAGTAAACAACATTATTATGATAGTGGAGAGCGTGATTAATTATGATTACACAATTATGATTATAAAAAGGCAATGTTATACTAATGCCTCAGAGAATTTGTGATATGCAGAAACTATAATAATAAATGATTGGTATTGTTTTAGAAAAGGCTAGAGTTAGAACAATCCCTTTTTATTGAAATATTTGACAGCTTTGTGACCTAAAAATGTATTTAACATTAGTGCTTATTCTTGTACTAATGCATAACACATATGAATGCAACATGGATAGAATGTATAACATATACCAGACCGATGCATGTCTGTGTTCCTACGTGGAATCACGTGTGATTAAATGGAAAAGACTAATCATTGAATGCACTTTATCTATTTTAAGTTTATCACCGCTTGTATGTATGTGTTCATGTGCACATGTTGTGAGAAGCAGTTTGTTTTTTAATTTTTTTCGCCTGCCGAGCATGGCAGATGGAGTCAGGCTCAAAGTGACACAGCTATAAAGCAACACCTGGTGGAGACAGGCTGGTCACTGCTACATCTGCGGCCATCAGGATTGTGTGCGTGTGCACATGCGTGTGTGTGTGTGTGTGTGTGTGTGTGTGTGTGTGTGTGTGTGTGTGTGTGTGTGTGTGTGTGTGTGTGTGTGTGTGTGTGTGTGTGTGTGTGCGCGTGTGCGTGTGCGTGTCCTACGGCCAGCACAAGTGTTGGCACACCATGGCCAGTGTGGGCGATGGTGCCAAACTGAATTCTCTGTGAGATGAGCCAAAAAAACAGGAAAACACATCAGCTTGAAGATGCAAAAGAAGAAAAAAGATTCAGGCAGCTGTGGAAACATTTGCTATTTGGAATGCCAAATTTTTCATTTCCCTCTTTTTTTTTTGGGTTCTGCACTGCGTCCTTAAATTTTCAAGCAAAGTATTAAAGTGCTGCATGTATCTGGTATTTACTGAAAGGAACAAAGTATTTATGAGTCTGAAATGGAGTCAAAGTACAGTGACAGTATGAATATGTCGTATAAACTTGCTGTAAAAAAAGATTTACACTGCAATGTGAAGAAGTCCATTCACACATCCTGTTTAGGGTCGCAGGGGGTCTGGAGCCTGTCCTAGCTTTCACAGGGCAAAAGGCGACGCAGACGCTGGACAGGTTGCCAGGCCTGAAATGGCTTTCCATCCATGCCATATTCATGTCCATGATGTTTGGTTTTTAAAAAGCGTCTTCAGCTAACAACTGTCCCTCAACTATCTTCGTGAAATATAAAAGCTGAAAACTGAGTGCGTATGAAGGAAAAGGTTGAAAGTGCAACTGAGCATGAACCACAGCATAAATGTTTAGTAGGAGACGTGATAAAAACTGAAACAATAACATGAGTGGTGTCTTAGTTACACTCAGCGAGACACAGTAAAAACGGAATTAGCAGAAGACAATCTATCTTCTGCCGTGACTTAATGAGTGAGTTTTATGCCTTCCTTGTGACTGCGAGGACTTTATATTGTAAAATTCCTCTGCATCTTTTAGCAGCCCATTTTTTGTGTTTGTATTTTATGCCTGTTACTGTGCCACGTTTTGTGACACTAAACCTCACTGTCTCTCCTGAAATCATCCGCTGCGCCAGCTCATATACTCTCATTAGACGAAAGGATAAGGATGATATTGAAAACATATGTGCTTCAAAACAAATAGGAGTTGTCGAGAGTCAGCGTAACTACTGGTCTCTGGCTTCCTTTTTCCTCTACCTGCCTCTGCCCACCTTGCTCCACAGTTAGCCATTCGAAGCCCTTCCCCGTCCTAGCAGGCAACAGCCCAGCCAGTCAGAAGTCATTACACCCACTATTAACTCCTGCTCAGCTTCATTAGGCATGCAAATTGAGGAGGGACAAAGACTTGAAAAACTTTGCTCTCTCTGACGCCCTCCTCCCCCTCTTTCTTTCTTTCACTTTCTCCCTGCTGCTAAACTCCCACCTGTGTTCAATTAAGCCTGGATCTGTATTGAATGTGTGATGTGAGGATTTGTGTCGTGCCTTCAGGAGAGTCTAATTGGGAAAATGCAACGCAACTACAGGCTCAGTGGCAAGACCTGAAACTCTGGAAAACAAAAACTTCTCAGATTTCGATCACCACAATCAGCTCCATATTCAGCAAGCGACATATATATATGTGTGCATTTTAATGCTTTTAACGCATTTTACACTGATCAGCCACAACTTTAAATCTACCTGGTGGTTTTAATGTTATGGTGAACGTGGGTCAGCCTGGGCATTCGTACACAGCCATAGGAAGCTGTGATGCACTTACAAAATATTAAATTTTTTCCATGCTGAGGCCTATTTACAGTATTAAAAGCACTGGGTGGTGTTAAAGTTGTGGCTGATCAGTGTAGTTACATATTGCGGATGCCACCATCCATTGAAAAATTCCACTGCTGGTTAAATTTTACACCATGAATAATTTGAAACGGTAGGTGCTTTTTTTTCTTCACAGATACTACAAATAACCTCTTCAAATATTCATGAACATCACTCTGTTAACCCAAACTGTGGTAATGAAATTTCAGTCGCTTATTATGTGTGATCACGCAGGCCTAAAAATGAACCAAGAGATCCAGGATTTATTAGTGTACCAGCTTGTCATAATTTTAGGTGGAGGAGTTTCTCTTTTTTCACCGTGACCTCCATCCCTCTTTAGTAACCCTCTCTTTGTCCCTGCTGTCTAAAGCCACCAGCATCAGAGGCAAGGCCAGCATGGGTCAGGGCCAATCCCTTGCTCTGACGGAGCATAAATATATTACCAGCGAGATGAATTACCAAGGGATAACACGGTGTGTCGTGCCGTGCCACTGTGCATCACACAACAGGTTCAAACAGGTGGAAAATGTATTCAGAGAAGAGGGGAGAAAATCAGCCATTGTCAGTTTTCACAAGAAACACACCTTTAACAAAACCTGGATTCCAATGGACGTGCTATTATGAAACACGCTTTGAGCAGTTGTTTTAGTTTCCCATTTAAAAAATAAGAATGTTAATTTACACAATAATTTATCGTACAATTGCGTCTAAATACGATGGTTTTATTCTTAAAACGTTACTATCGATATTATCTCCCCTAAAATAAGATCAGAGAAACACTACCAGCTATGACTATTCAGCAGTCAGCTCAGCTACAGAGATTTAGAGCAGGTATTCTGTAGTAAACAGTGCCTTCCACTGATTTGTACAAGAACTACACTGACATGTCTGTCATCTAAAATTGAAGTTCTTCAGGTAAGTCACACTGAAATCATAATGTGCTGTGTGCGGTCTTGTTTGCATTTTCTGTTCTGTTTCGCTTTTTTTTTTAACAGCTATTTCACTTGTAAATCTAAAAACCTATAGAAATCTGAATCTAAAATCTATGGGTAAAAAAATAGACGTGGAAACTGATCAGTTACTCAATTTTCGAGATCAGTTCTTGAGGTACCAAAACATAAAATCATGAATAATGTTCTGAGACCTTCTATCTATCAGGTCCACAGTGATGAAGCATGTCTCTGTGAAAACCTTGCCAGTGCTAAATGGCGCTGTGACGCAGACGGCCTGGAGGCCAAGGGCCAGCCGGAGGACAGGTGGCAAGCTAATCATGTGGAAAATGAGAGCCTGGAAGGCGAGTGTAGGGGTAGGGGTGGGGGCTGATGGGGGGTGTCCACCTTGTGCTCACAGGTCTTGGCCCGACTGGGAACAAGACCAGCGCCATGGTCCTCTATTCTGTCAGCCAGCTACAGCCCCTTTCCACCCGACATTCCCACAACTCAATTATCCATTCAGCATGAGAAGGCTAACCTGTTGCTGCACCAGCCTTTTCCTTTCCTCATTAAATAAATCCACAAGATACTAAGAAAGCTGTTATACTCAAGTAAAGAAGATGAATGATATTTTAACAAAACTTTCTGGTCAATTTATCAATACAACATTCTCAGTTTGTTCAATACACTGTGCACAATGAATCCACGAGTCATTATACAAAGCCCACACATTGCACAATGACTGATCAGCATCAATGTTTAACCCATTTCAGCTAATTACAGTTCTGGTATACACTTTTAGTTTGAGCTTTGTCACTGTCTAATAGAGACATTTTGTGTCAGCAAGTTTTTAAAATAAGATGAAACTTTTTTTTTGGCACTTAGTAAAAAATAAATAACAATGCTTATGTACAAATTATCTATGTTAAGCATCCACATACTGTCAGGTTGAAGCTGACATACGTTTTATCATCTGCCCACATTTAAAAGATCAACAGTGCGTTTGCAAATATGAACATTTTGGAAAATATTAATGGCTATTGACTGTAAAAGACAAAGTGTGGATTGAACCCAATGGGAGCACGACAGTAAATGACAGCACCAAATATCCCACCAGTGCAGTAGGTTTCACTAATATTGATGACGCTAAGACCTTTATAAGACATGTAATGTGTTGCTTTTTATACAAAGCTGAAAAAAGTCAAGAAATGGTCAAAAGAAGTTTGTTTGGATTTCTGGGAATATCTGGGGCTTGATTAATTATCCTCCTTGTTTTTGCCTGTTCCAAACAACTAGTTTGTATGCTTAATCTTCTAATTAGTTCTGATACGTTATGTAGGGAAACAATATTTTGCCAATACTACTGAGAGCATGGACGACTGAGCTGATTCAGAGAATAGAAGGTGATTTTAGTATAAAATGTGTTACAGCAGCGAATTTCTTTAACCATGCTTGACTGTAATTATGTGATTTAGGAACAATTTAGCCATAAATGGAAAATGAAGATCAATAATGTTGTGCAAAGAAGACTTTTATGTTTATCACTTTATCCAACAATTTTGAAAACCAATATTTGCAAAATGACTGAGCTACAGGATCAATATTTTTGATATTGATCTGTTCATCACTGCCTGCAAGCTCTACACATACTGATCATCCCAAAAGGGTGGGAATCAAAATAAATATATGGCTGAAGAAAGTAGAACATGTAGAAATAATATACAAACTTTCTTACTTTTTTGTATTTATGAATTCTATTGATCGTGGGTCCTGTAAGACAATATGTATCCCAAGAGATTTTTGTACAAAGGCAACAGATAGAGTCTGTTCCTGTTCATGTTTATAGAATTTAGCCAAAAGAGATGGCATGAATTTTTTTTAAAGTTGTTGCATCCAACAAGAGGAAAGGGGGTGAGTGGATATTAAACTGTGATTATTTAAAAAATTATTTATTTGCAGGGGAGTTTCAGGCATCCTAATTAACGTAAGTCCAGTATTCACTGTCCAGTCACCTGTTTTTCTCTCCACCAACCCCTGAGGGAAATATCTGCTTCTTTACCTGCTAAACCCTCCATTATCTTTACCAGCAACAGTAGCCAACCTTTCACTGGCTGCTGTTTGTGGTGTTCGGTGGCTTTATCAAGGCTTCATTTATTGGAAACAGCAGCCTGTTGGAAATGTGATTGATGGAGCGACTGTTTGAAAATGAACCAAGAAGTTAAATTGCAGAAAACAAAAAAATTGACAATGAGCAGAAAGATTTTAAAACATTATACCTTTCAATATGTTTGTCATCGCAGAAAAACATTCACATTGGAATTTCTTTATTGTTAAAGTGAAAATACTGACTAGAGAAAAATACTATGGGCTAGGGTGTGGACACACTAATAAGAAACTAAATGTGTAAGAGCCTGTACCAGTTACCTCTTGAATAACTCTGATGCATTATTTGCATATGCAAAATGAGACAAATGGGATGAGATGGTGATGATGATGACGATGATGATGATGATGATAAACATATTGCACCTGTTAATTCCAGAAGTGCATCTCATTTAAAAACCAACGTAAGTGAACAAACAAGCTCAGCTAAAACATCTACCGATTGATTGGCCCTGCAGTTTCTCAAAAGTGCCTCAAATGTCAACTGCAGAATGCGCTGTACAAGTATGAAGCTTTGAAGAAACAATGCCGAAGTGCCATGGTGTTAGAGGCAGAAAAGCCAGAAAAGCTGCATTGAACAGAGGGCCACAACACTGTCTGTCTCCTGGGTTACCCCTTCTTTGAGAAAATGAGAAGGGCTGCGGGGTAGGAAAAACAGGTCAATATCACTGTGTTTTTCAGGAAGGAATATTGCTGTATGTGTGTTTGAATAACACCCTGAGGGGAATTATTGATCAGCACTACAGCATGAAAGAGAAAGGTCCCTCAATGGTTTCAAATTGTTCCTAAATTGCTGTCAAATGAATGCCACTCACATTAGGTTAGCAGCATTTTGAGGGAGAAAGAGGGAGCCTTAGGTGAAATTGAATGTGTTGCATTTCCAAATCGTTTCTAGTAGCTGTTTTAATGAACATGGGAGAACCATGAGTCAGACTATTAATGTATTAAATCAAATGATTGTCTATAACAGAGTAAACTTCGTGCTTAATTTGGCTTGCAATAAAATGTAGTCAATTATTGTCGTGTTACCGAGAGCATTTGCTTCATTACCATCAATTTTTTTTTTACAATATGACTCATGTTGTCATCACTGACGTGAGCGGTGACATCAGCAGCTCCATCTCATTTGCTTCATGCGGGAAAAAATAACTTATCAACTAAAGCTGGTGTGATGACACATATTGCAATGTAGAAGTAGCACTGCCCCCACCCCACCTTCACCCTTCCCGAGTTAGGAAAGCAGAGAAAAATTAAATCGTGTAACTCAGAGGTTCTTTTTCAGTGCAGAACCCAAATTAGAAATTTCTCATCCTAGGATACAGACTCATTAATATTTATTGGTACTTTTACTTTGTGGGAACACACTAAAAAGAGAGTCGTGACCCACTTTGGGTTTGATCCATAGTTAAGAATATACATCTTGCCCTATTTTAAAGGTGACAAAATAGCCTAGTATTAAAATAAAAAATCTAATCTCCATGACATTAAATACCATTTAGTGGCCACGACAAGCAAAATATGAAAGTCAGAGTATGAGATGCAGGGAGACTGCAACTGATAAACAGAAAAAGAAGATGTGTTATCAAACTTGCCAGAAGGGGAATCGACTCTCCTGTCCCTGTCCATATGTTAGTAAGGTGATGTTCCATGACATCCATCCTGACTCAGACACCTGCCAGCCGGAGGTTCTAGCACTGTTCCCCTGCACGTCCATCTGGACCACTGCTTCCAGTGGCAGCTGGACAGAAACAGGACAGAAAGAAGAGGTAAAAAAAAAAAAAAAAACAAAGGCTGGCAAATCTAAAAAGAATAGTCTGTCCTGGTTAAGTGTTTTCGCTTTGTGAGTTCAACAGCTAAGATACTGCCATCATATTAGGAGCTGTGCGATTATAACGAAGGATGGAGTGTGTTCTTTCTGAAATGAGGTTTAATGCCATATTCATTCGCGCCAGCTACAAAACAATGTTTGGCTGTACTGTGAGCAGCACCCAGTCTGTTCAAGCTAGATCAGCAGGCAAGACAAGGAAAAAAAATATCAGAGGAAACAGAGGAAGAAAGAGAAAAGCCGTTTTGTCCCTGTCGCCCTATTAATTAAACAGGATTAAATGTGTTACTTCCACAGTCCCTCCTCCTCCTCCTTATGCTTTCTCTCTCCGAGTTCAAATTAAAGGATAGGACGGGGGAGTTGGGTGGGGCAAGGAGGAGGGTGGGAAAAGAGAAGAAAGGTGTTAATTGCTTGCCAATCGATAATTCTATAATTACTTTGTGACAAATGGCTGGCTTGCGGTGCTAGGGTAGGTTCAGAGGCGGGTGGGGAGGAGGGTGGTCAGTGGGTGGGGATGGTAAAAGGGATTGGCCATGATCAGGAACGGAAATATTTGCTTTTGTGCCTACAAGCCTGGCTGCCCTGGGGATTTGTGACAGGGAATTTATGTCAGGTTTAAACGTGAAGCTGAGGCTCATTGGGGGGTACGTAGCAGGGAGGAGAGCATGTGCACACATGAACAAAAAGCCGCTCGTACTAGACAAGGCGAATTTTCGTTTCAGCTTACCTCACTTGATATCTCTTCTCAGGTTGAAAGAGTTACAGAATCACTTTATTCTGCAGCACATGAGACAATAGCAACACGGTGTGTGAAAGCATATTAAAGATAGGCTGGCAGATTATCATTTGTGCACCATTAAATTGTCAGACCGATTCAAGAGAAGAGCAAGCTGTAAATGGAAACCTGGAGCGAGAGCTTTGAATTTGGCCAGAAGACTTTGAGTCTACTACTGCCTGTCACAGTTCACTATCTTCCAATCACAGTTTCATTATGCCAGCCAAGCGTGAAGTGATGGGAGTCTCTTCTAGCCATGGGGGGAGCTTCAGGCAGACAGCAGGTGGGCTATCTGGATACCTGTACAGGTCAGGGCACCGCGACACCTGGCGCCCCCTAGCTGCTATGGCTGGGCAGGGAAGGGTCAGAGGGACCAATGGGAGATTGATGGCCCACCTTCACTTATGTCAAATCACCTGTCAGCACGCCCCTGGCACTGAATCCATTTTGTTCCAAGCCACCATTAACCTTGGACCACTTGGATTCATTCCCCCTCTCCATGGACCAGGCCCTCGCAACCTTTGTCTACTACAGCTGCCAAACTAGTTTCTGGGCTCAACTTTTATCATGTTCACTGAGCTTTCATCAACACGGCCAACTTTAAAACAGTAAACAAGTAAAGCGTCGACACTGAGTTGTGTTTGGTCACCAAATCTTCGGGGCGCACAAAAGCAAGAGTGGGCATGTTATTACTGGGAAACAATAGGATGACAAACAGCATCAGAAATGCGTCATCTGGTTTGGGTTCATTAATCCACAGAGTTTGATCAGCCATGAAAAGCTTATTGATGAGATCTGCCTCAAGGCTACTTATACCCCGCAATCTGCCACTCTACACACTTTTAAACGAATGTACTGTGTTTTCATTTCTACATGCTGTTGTGCTAGATGGTACCATGCAGAATTCGGTGTTGTATGTTTTGTATGATCCATCTATACATGAAGCATGGTTATGAGCAGATGTTTGATCATTTCACAGGCCTATAAAAGGGCGATTGGACTGCCAGTGGCTGCTGTAATATTGATTGATGGTGGGCAGGTGGGGGCCAGAGTGCTGCCCTCAGACAGACTCTGTTTATTTATACAGTCTGCCGTCTGCCCACCTTACCCACCACAGGACTACATTCACTGAATTTACAGTCGTCAGGAGAGAAAAAAATATGCTAATGATGCCACATAGCCCTGAGGAGAAACAAAAACATTTTCAATCCAAACTTTTTGCTGTTGTATCTGTCATATCAGGCTGTATCTTGTGCACCAATATGACACATAAAGTATCTCAGCCCTCTACGATACCAGTCCATTATTTGTTACTCTGTCCCTTAGGGTATACATAAATTGGATCCAATAATAAGAGGCAGTAATGATTGTTTTAGCATATTTGGTCTTGATTTTCAATTATATATCGCTGATGTGATGTTCTGGATGCTGTGTGTTGTGGTATTAAATTGAAGTTCTACGCAGAAATGGTTTCTTATTGAACCTGCAAAGGAAGAATTGTTTTCAGGCAAGTTGTTTTTCCCCCCTTGGCTTATTCAGACTATATTTGCATCCTCTACAAGGTGCCAGTTTGATCAGAATCTACTGTCAAAAATCACAATGCTAAAAAAAAACCCAAGGACATTTTGTATTTTCTGTTTCGATGATTAAGACATAGACAAATAAGAAAGAGAGGGAGATCCACTCCACACCATTAAGGATGCTGAATAGTCCTTGTTCCATTCCAATTTCCTAAGCTTTGAAGGAGTCAGTGGTTGGACGTGGGCCGCCTCATGGAGCACGTCTTCTGTTCCACTGAACACACACTGGCTTAGGGATCAGCCTGTGTCCCTTACAGGAATGTGTGCCATCGAGTGTTGGCCTGTCCACTGAGCAGAGCTGCGAACCTCAGATCAGTGGCACTGGCTGGCCTACGGGTTGTTCTTTATGGCTGTGCTGCTGAGTGGCTGGCTCTCCGCTGTGCACACGGCAGCCCTCCAGATGGATGCTGGGACAGTGGAGGCCACAGGGCTGAAAATCCCATCAAGCAGCAGTTCCAGGTCCTTGCACTGAGAAGATGAAGCGCACCGGCACGCCAGGGGACACGGGCCAAACCCTTCTGCACCTCCATCACCCCCCAACCCCAATCCCTTCATGCCCCTTCTTTCTTCCTCTCTTCATCCCTCTCTTCCTCTATTTTCTTGCTTTTACAGACTGCAAGACCAACCAGCCAGAATATGGAGTGTGGCCCTTGGGGTCCGTGGCCCTCGCTTGTTAAATAAAGGAGCTGACTGGCTGATTGATAGACCCTCAGCAGTCCCTGCACCTCACATGATTCCCGGTTCGCTGCCTTATATATGAATTCTTTGTTGGCCAGGGCTGCGTTAGCGTTTGTTAAATGCAGTGTTTGATGGATGGCACCAATTTTCCTCTAAAACCCAGATGAGGCACCTAAGCACCTTTACCCCTCCCCTGGTTTCTCCCCAGGTAAACCCCATGAGCATGAGGGGACAGGAGTGTTCTCAAATGGTATCAATCAAACAAGCCGGTGCACGGCTGCAGTGGCAATGCAATGTTTCAATTATGTATCTGCTCCTCAGCGACTTACATTTTTGTGCAGCCTCTTATCCCCACAAGGCACAAAGGAAGTGCCCTGCCTGTTGTCCTTACCTAAGTTTTTAAATTTACTATTTACTATTTCCTATAACTTTATCCTTCATGTAGTGTCTGTGAAGACTCGGAGACTGAACTCCTGAGTTTTATTGCTAGCATGTTTTACAGCAAAATATAGTCGCATTTAGGTTAAGACTAGGCCTACTGCAACAATTATTTTAACTATTCAATCATTTTTAGAATCAGTTATTGCCTCGATTAAACTGTTATTCTCTAGAGAAAATGAAGTGGTGGGAAGTAGTGATAAAAGTGATATTTTTAACAGGATAAAGAGCATAACATTAAGCCTAAAATTAAATGAAATGAAGCATTTTTAAATATGTTACGCAAAACACAGTATACATTTTTTAAGAAATACATATGCAGCTCTACTTACACACTGTACTATCACATCCAGTGCCAAAGTTAACAAACCAGTCAACACTGACTATCTCTGTCCCTGGAATGCCAGAGGCATGCTCTGAAATCCACAAAGGCTGCAGAGGAGTGTCAGCCTGATGCAGTGCAGTGAGCAGACAGGTGAGAAAGATAAACAGATGCGAGACCAGTCTCTGGGGTGTTGGGTTCATTTGTTACCTAGCGAGGACAGACATATTCCTGTCAGACAAGCCGTGGCAGCACCAGATGCGAGGTCATTCTAGTTACAGAATGAAAATCTTGGGTTAAGGACAAAGATTCTCACTTCACACAAGAGATGGCCATGGGGTTTTATTTCCCCTGTGGTCACCCACAATAAATGCTTAATGCACATTTACTTCCAAAAGGCTGGAAAGTTTTTTTATTTGATTTTTTTTTAAGACTGAAGCGTATCCATCATTGTTTGCCTCCTGTTACGCCTGGTTTCTTTTGCATAAAGTTATAAATCTAAAAAAAAAATCAGATATTCACTTCTCAGTTAGATAAACTGTCTATAAATTACGATGATTTATTACTCCAAGCTACTCTCCCCAGAAGTAGGCGCCCAGCTAGGATGACTACAAAAGCACAATGAATGATGCTTAATGAGGTTAAAAAAAAACCCTAGAGTAACAGCTAAAGGCGTGAAGGAATCACTGGAGTTAACATCTCTGTTCATCAGTCAACCATAAACAAACCATGGTAGATGGTAGGAAGCTCCTAAAAAGTAAAAGGAAAGAAAGAAAAATCACCATTCCAATGCTGCTGGGAGTAAAACATTTTGGACCATAGTATCAGCAGCACTTTAGCCAAGCAGCTCCAGGAACCGTGGTGCTCCTGAGGGTGAATTGTTTGGGAAGAACACGCAGCACTACATATGGCATAAAAAGAGCATTGCATACTAAAATGAAAACATCATCCCCACTGTAAAATACACGGGAGAGATCTTCATTATTTGGGGCTGCTTTGTTGCCTCTGGGCCTGGACAGAACAGTCAGTAAGAGCCCAGACCTCGACCGAATACAGATGCAGTAGAAGGACCTCAAGAGAGTCATTCACACCAGACATCCTAAGAATACGGCTGGGCTGAAGCTGTTGTGGGAGGAAAAATGGTTCAAAATTCCTCCTGAAAGTTGTGCAGGTCTAATCCACATTTCCCATAAGTGCTTGTTTGAGGTTACTGCTGGCAAAGGAGGTTTGACCGGTCATTAAATCCTTGTGTTCACTTACTTTGTACCAGACTTGAAAATATATAATGTTAACCCTGAAGTAAATTCAAGATTTTTGTGTAAAAATTAACTTACGCACATTATTATTGTTATGACAAACAAATGTAAAGCAAATGTTTATAGACTTCAGTAGAATATTTAAAGAATTTATTTTCTCACTTAAACACACTGAGCGCAGCAATGTACAGCGCCAGTCTACCCAGCCTCATACACTATAAGCAGCAATGTGTTGTGAAATCTGTCAAATATAGTTAGCATTAATCTTTCCGTGCTGAATCTTGTTCACCACAACATTAAAACCACCAGCTTAATTTAACGTTCAGTCTGTTCGGCCAAACAACTGATCTGAACGGTAACTGCACAAGATCCGTGTATTTGTACCATGTTTGATTGCATGTTGGTCACAGTAGCACTTCTCTTTATACCGTAATATATTTGCCTTCCTGGAGAGGACAGACAGCAGACACCCTCACGCAAAGAGAATATGCAAAGGTACTTGAGACACACTGGCTCCTAACCAGAACAACTGGTGTTTCTCCTCTGCAGATGGACACACAGGTGGGCTCACAGGTGGGGAAGGAAGGGGGAAGAGCTCTGCCAGTTTTTTGTCCTGCTTGGTGGGTGTGTGAGCACATAACATCTGGACCATAGTCCACTGACATGTTGGAAAAGAATTCAACAATAAAGCTACACTGCACCCTTCTGGATGTCTGCAGTAGCACTTGGTCTAAATCAAGCACAGATTAAAGTGACAATTGTTTAGTTTTCAGTATCTGTGAGAAAAGCAACAGCTATATGACATATTAACCTGATTTTATAAATGTAGGTTACTTTTTAATACACAGTGATTTTGCCTATAGTTTTGTGTTATTATCTCCACTTAGTACTTGTAAATTATTTCCCCCTTTTTAAGCACCCTCAAAGAAATATCCCTGTTCCTACTACTGCTCCTACGTGAATAATTTTTCTAAGTCTATGAAAAGATGGGTAGAACCAAACAATATGATTGCAGAAAGCAAACCGACAAATAATATTGATCCCAGCAACACAGAGACAGCTAATCAATGAATGTATGTCCTCCCTGCACAGGCTGCAAGTTGAGATCAATTTTGAAGAAAGATGAGGCATTGGCAAATAAAGTAAAGCAGTTCTGAAGCATATCCCACTGCTGTAAAATGGAATAAATTCCTGAAGCATATGAAAGATTGACTATAGCTGTAAGAAATGGTGTAATCATACTGTTTTAACTCAGAAAGAACAATCATGTTTAATGCTGTAATTCTAATAAATGCTGTTGCTATCATCGCCTCCTGCAGTAAGTTTATCTTTCATATTCTTGGTGTGCAGTCATACACTTTTATATCAGTTGCTCTATGGCCTCACATCATGAACCACCAGATGATTTATTGATCTGTACACAGCCTCCAAATAACCTGCACAATTTTTTCATCACCTTGTCATTATTGCCTCATGATGAGCTGGGCATCAAAAAGTTGGAAAAGTCCCTCTAAGGTGCCTCTTTCAATATCGAATTGATAGGCACATTACTTTTTACGTATTGCCTAATAATGAGAGGTTACAGGTTGTTACTGGTTCACTGATTGCACAGTAAACTTACTGACCCGAATTTCATGTCTGTGATTTGTTTTCTCTTTTTTTTTCTTTTTTCTTTCATGTGTTTAAACAGTAAAAGCCAGGCATATGTTGATAATTGATGGTCATCTGGTCGTTACCAGTCATATGTGTTTTACAGAGCATTTCATTTTCATAATAAAGATTATTGTGCTTTTCATGCAAAATGAGCTGAAAATATTTAAGACAAAAGTCAAATGTAGTTTTAATTACACTCATACAAAATGGCATCAAATATGCACTCTTCCTGAATATAATGTTGCCCTTTAGTCCACAATATTCAGGTACAACAACTTGAAATGAGCTCATGCTTAGGGTAAAGACAAACAATGCAATTAACAAGTCATGCTAAATTTAGCATTTCCACATTTTAAAATGTTCCTTCATCCAAAATATTTTTAATACACTCCCTGACCACTTTTGTTATTTCTGATAATTAAAGAAAATTGGTACCAGTTTAATGTGCATTGTTATTTTGCTGGGTTTAGCCTAAGTGTGCAACCGCCTTCAACGTTATTTCAGTGTAAGAAGATAAAACGTGAACCTAATATACAGCAATAACCGTCTACATTCAGCCAGTAAAAATGTTCTTTCATCTTCAGAATTACTGTAACAATAATGGTCCAGAAGTGTATTAAAAGTTTGGTGCACAAGTTTCCAACCCTCTTGATAAATAAAATAAAAACTACCTTTAATTAATTCCTGAATGAGAAAGAGTTGTGCTAACTGAATATACATTAAATATTATGTGAAGTGAAAACTAAATTTATTTTACAGTTTTTGACATTTTAAAACAAGAGGACAAATGTTTTGCACCTAAATGTCGGCTTCAAGACTGGTCTGGCCCAGATGCTAAGTAAGGACTCCTATAAATAGGGAGTTATGTTATGACCAAACTATGTCATTGGCGCAGACACAGTCCACAAGGGGTCGGCATGGAAGCCATGTGCCAAATAACATCAGCACTCGCCAAGAAAGGGAGAGGCAGATAAGATACCAAAAAAAAAAATACTGTTACAATACTGTTAAAATGGGAAGTTGCACAATAGGTATGTAGCAAAGTTCTCACTTGACATATGTTTCTCATTGCAGCTTCGACATCAATGCATGTCCAAAAAGTGGAAACTACCAGGAGCCACAGAATGTTACGTCATAAAACATAACACATTACTTTCCCTATGCAGATTGGATTCATGCACCTAACTAAAATCATAAACATTTTTAACCTGATTATACCTCCACCACAAAGGAATATTTCGCAACTTTACCCTGAGTCTGATATGGGGGTTAGTATCACGTTCATCTGTGGATGTTATATGAATTTACCAAGAGATATTTAAAATGTTTACAGCTATATATTTATGGATGAAAATGGCCATGTTATTGACCATACCTCTCCAAGGAAAGTTTTAGTATTAGTATTTGCTGCACAATTTGTAAGGAAATAATAAAGCTTTAACATAACAAATCACCTAAAGAGTATTACATGGCTTTAATTATTATCACATAGCATTGCAGTTCTCACCGCTGTTGCAAATTATTGATAAAACATAGTAACAAAACACACAGTACCATTTAACCTGAGAATTAAATGTCGCTAGACTCACTGCATGCCAAGTGGGCATACGGAAGCGAAACAATTATTATTTAGCGTGATGTTTTCATAATTAAAAAAAATTCACATTAGCTCATTATCTTGGATGTGTGAATTTGTTTTCAACGTGCTGGACATTATTGTATCTAGCTGCATTCAGCAAAGCAAATTAAACCAGACCTTTAAAACACACTGCAGCCTGCGAAAGCCGTTACCTGAGGAAGAGCATAAAATATTTAGTGCCCAATAAAAGGCATCTTCTACTGGACTAAGAGTAGCCGGATGACACTGTGTTACACAAATGAGAGCACATGCAGTTTGTAATGATTAAACTTCAAGCATTTATCCTCATAAGTGATGCATAAACCCTTACTTCCTGAAAAGTAGCTCAGAGCACAAACGTAAAAGTGTCATTAGTGCCAAAGGCAAAGCAGAATGTCTCAGTTAAACGAAGAACTTTTATAGCTGTAGAAGGTTTTATGCAGCCTACTATCTGCTTTATTACAATAATGACACCTCTTCTATCTCACTGCCATTACACAATAGGTTTGGCTTATATTTACTTCAAAGAACCCTGACACTCAAAAACATAACTTTATGGCAATGGCAATCACGCCTTAATTCACAGTTTGCAACTTCCCTTTATGACAAGCTTTTCCTATTTATGACTTGTAGGGGCTTTAAAACACAATTATACAACTTTTACACAAGGAAATTACATTTTCTTCTCTGTACAAATGAATTTGGTTTAGATTTATGCAGCAAATTTTAGCAACACTTAAAAGGTTTTGATATATAACTAATGTGAAATATTCCAATACTTCCACTGTAGTTAGCAAAGGTTATATTATCTGGATTAAATATACCCTCACTACAACCGCGCACACACCTCTGTGTAAACCAGCCATACGGAATTGGACATGTTCCATTTATGATCGCTACAAAATGACAGCCACTATGGACTGTAGCAAATATGAGAAGAAACGCTCTGTGTTCTGTATTTGACTTGACAAGAAAAAAATGTGAACAGCACAACTGTGAACGATACATAAATGAGGTGATAGTTAGTGTTTTGGCACACGCACAGTCGTTGCACTGGGGCTGGGCAGCTACACATTTTGAGAGTTTTTTGGGACACTTACAAACTGGGGCGAAGACGATATTTACATCACCAATACAAATAAAGAAATGCAGAATATAAAGGGACCTACATAACTATGGTTGTTTTAAACTAAATGCTTTAGATGTCACAGTCATTAGTTTAATTAATTTATAAATGGTTTATTTAAAAATTGAGATGATTGACACTATTTCACATTTGCTCTGTTATGAGGTTGTAAATATAATCAAATTTGTTTATTTCCATTAAAAAACCTCTATGTTCCAATCTGTCTCACAAGCAAAGCAAAGCCTTGTCTAATCAAGTTTGCTCCGTTCTGCATTCTCTTCTTACTACACCCAAAGAAATAAGCTATTTCATCCAGGTCTACTGGATAGTCTGTGAGGTGCAGTGGCTTCTTGATATCAAATCTTTCCCCTTTGTAGCTTCTCCAACGGCCAGCAGGGAGGTAGATATCACGCTCTTGTTTCCCAGGCTCTAAAACTGGGGCGACCATGAGGTCATCCCCAATCAGGAACTGAGAGTCAATTTTATAAGCTGTTTCATCGCCTGTGGCAATCCACCATAGGGGCCGTATTATTGGGTCCCCAGTGACCACCACCTCACTAGCCAGTTCCAGCACCCGTGGTGTAACAATACTCTCGTGAAGAGCTGTGTATTTCCGAGCAATTTCAACCACCTCGTTGTCGTATTCCCATGGCGGAATAGAAAACTGCATGGAGGGCATAAAAGCTGCCAGCTCCAACCAGCGGATATAGAGTTCCCGATCGGGTAATCCACGATGTCCATCTGTGCGGTTCAGGTATGCATTGCCTCCAATCATGTCTGGTAGAATGAACTGATAGCCAAGAATACTGATGGTGAGCACTGTGGGAATAAGAGATTTGAGACCCAACTCATACCCCCACACAGAGTCTCTGTCAATAGGTCTGAAGAAGCATGATATGTTCTGGGACTGGTAGCCACTACGCAGCTCAGCTCTATCATTGTAAGGAATAGCCATTTCAGTGTAACGTCTTGTGAAAAGGCTTGGGTCTCTAATGGGAGTTCTGGTGCTAAATTTCCATGGTAAGTAGTTGGTCTCCCCTGCATCAAATTTGAAAGAAGACAACCCATATTTGGTCCGCAAGGAACGCAACTGGTAGGAAAACCACTCACGGGCTTCTGGATTTGTAAAATCCACAATGGCGCCAATGCCATTCCACCAGCGCACCAAGGCTGGGAGACGGCCTGTAGGCTCCTGGACAAACAGACCCCTCTCTACACATGTATGGAAGTTTTCAGAGTCATAGTTCACAAAAGGGTGAATCCAGAGTGACACAGGAAATCCTTCTGATTTCAGCTTTTGGAACATGGCTGTGGCATTAGGAAACTTTACTGGGTCAAAGTCAAAATCCCCATATCGTCTGGTGTAGCGGTCATCAAGTTCCAACTGACTGCAGTTGAAGTTATGCTTGCGGATGTTGGCAGCATACATCAAAAGTCTGTCTTGATCAATGTCAGTCTTATGTAGCGCCCAGGTCGACCAAATTGGATGTCGAAACATGACACTGGCTGGCACTTTGTTTGGTTTGTTGAAGTACCTGCGGACCATGTACTTGTGTATGGATGTCACGTCTAAGCCCACACACACTCTGTAGCTGAGTTCAGCACACGGTGCCTCCCCTGGGTTTGGCTTGAAGGGACTGTCATTGTATCGTGCCTGGAAGTACATGGTCTTCTCCGTGTCATTCCAGCCCAGGTGGAAGGGCACAGAATTGTTGATCTTGATGGCTGTAGCATTTGACGAGAGCCAGTAACTCTCCAAAATTCCACCAAATTCATTTCGGCTTGAGTAGATGTCACTAGTAATAAAGGGTTTGGGGGACTGTTGTCCAGAAATTGAAATAGGCCAGTGCTGGATTGCGGACACTGCTCCGCCATACCAGTGTGCAAACTTGTATGTCATGGCATGCTCAACAGGAATATCAGGAACCAGTTCCTCCCAGCGCACACGGTAGCATTGAACTGTGTCCTTGGGTTGTACTGTCTCAATGAAGAAGTTAAGTTTTCTATCAGTGGTGCGTCCACAGCTCAGAATCTCCCCTTCTTTAGTGCAGGAATCCAAATCAAGTGTCCCTGACCTACCGAGATTTAAAAAACATTATTTCCATGCAACATTTCCTGTGCATTTTTATTTTGGATATGTTTCACACATATAAACTACACATGCATGCAATTTCAATTACTAAGTAAAATACCAACCTGAAATCCATTCTGAAAACAATAGACCCTCCCTGGTTGCGGATAATGTAGCCATCTTTATTCAGATCCAGCAACTGAGTCTTAAGCAGTTCAGCTTTGCGAAGAGAGGCTATGTAATAACACCACGCAGTTACTGCTGCAATCACCAGCACCAGGCCAATTATTCCAGCTCCGACTAAGGGTCGAGTGTCCTTGCTGTGCTTCTGCTTGGGGATAACATCTGTATTTGTGCCCCCAGCTCCGCCCGGTACCACTTGGTACATGATTTGCGCTGTTCAGTGGGAAAATCCAAAAGTTGGTTTTCTACAGATCACAAAGAATTTTTCGAGGGAATCTCATTTGTTGCACTGTGGAGATAACAAACGTTGAAAAATGTCAGCAGTCTCGATTGGTCCACTACTGGCTCTTCTCATACCAATGCTGCCTATTAGAAAATATGTTTTCATGCTGCTTTTTTACAATTCAATGTAGCACATTGACATAGTATTGCTTACAAGTTGCACAACATTTACTGACTAAACTATGAGAAACATCCAGGGAAACACACCAACTGTTTCTGCACACATTTAAGACGTCAACATGTTTTTCGACCTGTCTGTTTTTTGTCAGTTCAAAGCATCCATTACATTTGCAGCTTTGTCTAGCACGCACTTCATTGCTGCACAAAGCGATTTCACAGCACTTAGAGGCATTATGCTGTCAGGATGTAAACTTCAGGGATGTGTCCAAGATTTAACAAAACAAATCTACTGCCAATACCCATAAGAGGATAAAGTGGATGTCCTCAGCAGTAATTCTAACATACGGGTTCAATTGAACGAAGACTCATTTGTATGTAAGGACATTCAGAAGCAGAAAGGGGATTTTGGCCTTAGAGCTCTGCCAATGCCGGGAAGGAGAGGCGAGCATACTAAATATTCTTTTTGCTCTTCTAGACCAACCATGACTGGAAGTTACACGATTCATTCTAGCAAACAATCCAAAGAGAAAAGTAACTTCTCTCACGTGTAGGCCTCACTGTCCCTCCCAGCAGGGATACAAGGGAAATTCATATGGATAATTAACTAGTTGATGTTAGTTATTGTGGCTTTAGCCAATCGAATAGATTAAATTAGAGTGCACAGCAGAGTGAGGTGAGTCCAGTCCTCTTGAGATTCCCTCTGTGCTGACTAGTCCTGGCAGCAGGGTTCAATTTAAAAAAAAAATGCTTGCTATTAATTAGCAGTCTAATTGACTAATTCTGTGTTCAACCACCCTTAGTATAGATTTCCCCCAGCAACAGGAGTGATAACATAAGCCCATCATTAATTAACTGAGAACTAACTGTTTGTTCCTTGGAGATCCTCTCTGCTGACTGCTGGACTCAGGTGGTGAAATTTACTGGGAAGGTCAGGAGAAGATTTACGATCGCTCAGGCCTGTTGTATGGAAACTCTGTTGGAAATTCTTTTCCCTTTTTTGGTGGAGGGAAAAGCAAATCATGACAATCTATCATGCAATACAACTAGCAATAACATTTGTAATTTTGATGATTATGTTATTGAGTTAATGAATCTACATTATTTGAACCATCAAAACATTATAGAGAATGAAGAAAAACCCACATAAATTATCACCTGTAGTAGTTTTGTCTGTTTTTCCACCAGCACAACTGATTTTTTCTGAACTTTTTCTGCTCTGACGTGGAGAAAAACAAACCCGGGAGCCCGAGAAACACATTTTGTGTGCACGAGTGTGTGTGTGTGTGTGTGTGTGTGTGTGGTGCGTGTTGCAGCTCGCTGGTTGTGGTCGTGGCTTCGGGTTCACACTTTTGAACAAATAAGTAGAAAACAGGATTGTGCAGGGTTCAGGGAGCAGCGATCAACAAGGACGAAGCGCTTCTCCAAGACTGTCTGAGTTTACGATCAAAGTTTTTAATCTGCTGTTTTCCCACTTGAAATAATCGTCCTCACAATAACAATAACAACAATAATAATAATAATAATAATCGCCCTGTAACTGCAGCTCTACAGTTTCATGTATTGGGAGCCGTTGTGCGTCTTGGCGGTAATGCGAAAAGTTTCTGAGTAAAACAACACGTAATCCGTTCAGGCAACGTGGCGTAGAGCACGGTACAAGTATTGTTATGGTTATTCTGTTAACTTCCCAGTCGTGTATTGCAAATAATATTCGCCTACCGATCAGATGCAGCGCCTTCTGCAGTTCCACGCAAAATGTGTTTGCCCGAGTTCACCGAAAAAGGTCCGAGAGGCGTGTACAGGCATGTTGTTGCGTGTCCGCCTTGTCTGCGCGCACTGCATCATGGGAAATGTAGTAGGTGGGAGCAGCGCAGAATCACAAAACTGTTTATTGCCAGGCACAGTTAAGAAGACTTAACAGTACAAGGAATATGACTTAGTGTCAAGTGCAAACACAATTTACAGAAAAAATTAAGGTGCAAAGGTGTGACACAATATGAAATATGTACAGAAATAGTACAATACAATAAAAATAAAAATAACTTAAGTGAGTGGACAATGTGAGAGGTAGTCCAACATGGAAAGTTACTGTCTGTAAGTTTGGGGGCTGTTCAGCAGGGTGATTGTGCACATAGACAGAATTTGAGCAAACAACACCGACATTTTACTTAACAAACTGTTTGTCTAGTAAAAGCAAACATTAAAAAAATGTTGAAAGCAGCTATTTGAATTTGCACTATGCAGTACAGCACTTGTCTGGACCTTCTTTGCTCTGGCGGTAGCATTTTGTCAACTGTATGTCTGCTATATGGTTATGATAATCACCGTAACACATTTGTGAAGTTTCACTGTCACAGAACAATTTCTGCTTTATAACGTTGTTTTTCTAATTTTGGGTTAAAATTTCATAAGACAGTAAATGTCAAAGACAGACACACATAAGAGCCATTGCGCCTCATTCAATTTCATCCAAGCGCCTCATGGGAAGATCTTTCCTGCTGATTTAGTGCTAAATTGTAAAAGGTTCCACAACTGTACGCAGGGAGATAATAATGTTGAGAGTGCAGCCTACAGTTACATTATTCATTGTTACACTTTGTCTCACAGGGTTAATTAGTAGAGAATCAAACAATAGCGAAGTTAACGATTCCTCATTTTGCTGGGGAACCCTCTGAGACCCCCTCAAGGGCCTCTGCAGGACTCCAGTCCCCACTTTGAAAGTTAGTGTTTTAATAGTCCTAAGAAGAGCATTCAGACACAAACTCTGGGTGTATGATGTAGTGTCCGGCTTGGTGGGGTTTCACCACATGAAAGCAGCTGTAGCAACTACTGTTGAGAGACCATCGAAGCATAGATAAGACTTCAGGCATGTTCTTATGCAGCACATTATTTTTTATGTTGCTAAAAGTAAGTGAACATGTACCTATAATCCAGGTTGCTGTTAGAGCGAGGCCTGCAGTTTTGAATGCGTGGAAGCTGGTGTGAAGCTGCAGGGGAGCTGCAAGTTTGGGGTCTTGTACGAAGCTGAACGCCTGCATGTTGCCTGTCAAAAACAATATCACTTTGAGTGTTTTCTAACATTCAGCTAGTTCTTTCTCAAAAGTGTTTTTAAAGGCCGCAAGGTTGGAGGTCATGCTCTCACCGTGCAGTTTGGAGTGGATTGACACTCCGCTGATAATCCATTATCCTGCAAAGAAAATCAATCAGAATCAGCATTTCTTCAGTGTTACCTTTGGCCTACAGTTTGAACTGATTGATCACTACCTCTGTGAGTTCTTCCAAGCTGCATCAGGCTCGGTCAAATGTAGTTTGTGCACCCTGTCAGCAGAGGGCAGGGCCTGTTCGGCTTCTGAGTTGACAGGAGGCATGTGTTGTGGTCCACCCAGGTCCACAGTGTTGAGGCAGTTGCCAGGACTGATTGTAAGTGGACTGTGAAATGACAGATGTCTGACAGGGGGGAAGAGAGGGCGACCCCTGTCCACAGGGAGAGATGGGTGCGGCTGCGTGTCGGCCGCCCTGTAGCTGGACTGAAGGCTCCGGGGAAACAGAAAGTCCTGGAAAGGCACAGAAAGGTCATGTATATGTAGAAAATTAAAGGTACAAATGCCTCATGCACTGTCTGATAGCTTTTCTTTTCAAAATGAATTACAAACGCACAGATTGTGACACATTGAGTTTTAGAATGGGTGAGAATCTGTTCATATTTATACAGAAATATAGAGAAAATTTTAGCACAATTACCATATGTCATTTATCATATTTTAAAATATGTATTAAATCTAATCTACAATATTATTTTTCCAACCCAGATATCATTCTTCTTTATAATATTATAGCAATATGTGACATACCTAAAACTGTGAGGCAGTGTAAGGTTTAGATTTTTTTTTTACAGTAGAGTGATTGTGCACCTCTTAGTGCCATTTACTCCATGCCTGGATAAATAAACAGGCACAGAAGAAGGAACAAATGAATAATAGATGGGATACAGCTTTCACCAAGCGCAGGCAAATGTAAACAATCAGCCACCAATTAGTCTAAGGCACTTCAGTCTAGCAGGAGGGAGAGTGTTGATAATAAGTTGCCCAATTAGTCCTGTCGGACCTTAAATGCAACACACACGTCTTTTTAAACCTGTGCTGTCCACGGGTGATGTGTGTGTGTCTTACCGGCCGAGGCTGGGGGTTGTTCCTGCGGTGGGCTGAGGTGGGACGAAGCTGTGCTCGTTTCACTCTCCCAGGTGAGGCAAACTGCTCTTTGTACGCAGTGATGTAGAGCTGGGGAGTCATCTTCACATACCGTCTCACTTATTTCCCACTGCTTGCCTCCAGTCTGCCTAAAAGTCACGATCATCCTTCTCCTCCCCATCACCTGGTGGCTCCTCCCTTTCCCCTACTTCTGTGTTTTCTCTTTGAACTTTTATGTTACCCAGTATGTTTTATCTGTTTTGTTGTTTGCTTGGAATCATTGCTGGCCTGTCACTTATTTTGCTAATATATGTTTGTAATATTTAGTATTGCTCCTGTGCACCCATTATAAACTTTACATGTACCTGTTACTGTACACGGTGAAACTTGGGTTTAATCTGTAGCTACCACGCCAACTCTGCTGTGGTGGTGGTTGCTGGAGACCCGTTAGGAGCGTCCTTTGCTGAACCAGAACCAGTCTTTGTGCTACCTGAGCACTTGACCACTAACACTACTAAGCCCCAGGCCCCCTGCAGAGACACACATGCCTGGGGTCACTGTCCATGACCTACTCCCCGTTCTAAACTAGCCAGCACTCATCTCAAACTCATCTTCCAGCTGTTTAAGCACTGTAGTTATACTGAGGAGTGGACTAGACTTGAACAAATCAGTAAAGGGAGAGTATTTCTAAGAATCTCCCACCACCATCCAGGGTCACCTCTTTTCACTGACAGCCTGCCACATGAGCATCAATAATTCACCAAGCGCTGTAGGGTGCCTTTGTGTCTCTACGTCTCTTGCTGAGTTATCTGTGACAGGAACTGGCTGTTCATCTCGCTGCGGTTGCTGGGCTTTGTTTGACAGCTCTGTAAAGCCCAGTCAAATCCTTGTCAACAGATGCAGAGCAGAGGACATGGGGAATCATAGTAATGATATGGCTGGAGCGTCTTCAGGGGTGCTCAAATCAAATCCAAGCTGTGGTTTTCTACCTGTCGTCAGTAGACTTTGATGAAAGACAAACACAAAACTCCTTGTTTATTTATTTGTTTAGTGTAACTCGCTTTATTCTTATAAGAAATTGTTCACAGTGCAGTGGGTTTGTGTAAATAAGGTACATCAATTTTACATCAACATATATTTCAAAGCAAATGCAGGATTTATCGCTTGAGCATATGATCAGCCTGAGAAGACTCTTGCATTGCTCTCATGTTCTGCACAGCTAAGAAGGCAGAAGCACAACATGTGCAGTGCAGACTTCAAAGTCCTTAGGCCCAGCAATTGTAACCGCACAGTACTTATTGATGTTTGGATTTTGCTGCTGCTTTCAGTTTTGTGTAGACGTAACCAAAATTCTGAAAGAGAAAACAGATAAGATACTGTCAGAAAAAAAAACTGCCGTCTACCTGTCTGCCTAACTGTCTGTGCTTTGAACAAATATGACAACAAACAAGATTTTGCTGTTTGGAAGCAGAAGAGTAGCAGTAAAGTATGAATGGCTGAATATAAAAAAGGACATTCAGAAACCTGAACGGCATAGTAAACCATCCCCAAATAAGCAGCAATGCAACCGCCGAGGAAGAGATCAAAGGCTGCAGGTTTCACTCTGAAACAGAAGGTTTGTCAGTGTCTAAGTGTCTCACTGACATATGCACATGCCCACAGGGAAAGCTAATGTATATATTTACCTGTACATAACTATCGGTTGGTTCATTTGATCAAAAAAGGTAACATCAGGGTCCCTGTAATATGACGTACATTTCATCAGTTTTTATATTGACGTGTGTCTCCCTACAGTATAGCTGAGAGCATCGGAAAGATCTTATTCGACTTATACCTCCTATCCTGTCGGAAAGTGTGTCTGTGGACTTGCTGGAGGTAGCGTTTAAATTCGTGCTCCAGTGAGCTGACCAGCAGGATGTGACCAGGTTCCTTATCCAGTAGCTGGGTTGCCCGAGGAACTGAAGTCAAGAAGTGCATCAGGCTGGACATACGACTGTCCTGAAAGTCCTGCATCAGTGGTTTAGATTCAGGACAGAAACATTTCAGGCAATAGTAGCAACTGTGGTTACACTGCGTCAAAATTTCATATTTTTACCCATAATATAAACTAAATCAAATGAACTAGGACTGTTACAAAGACACATGCTTTTGAGGAGACGAACGTTCTGCAGTACCTACAGACAAACAGCAGAGGTCAGCACTTGTCTCTGCATACTGCTCTTACCATTTGGCCCCTGAAAACTTGCACATCTTTTGGGGAACCCTTGGAGAAAATTAAAATGATTATTCAAAACAAGTACAACATAAAAAAGTGTCTGTATTCAAATATACACATATTTTCAGGCATTTAATCACCTTGTCAGAAAGATTGTACATGTAACGTGCCAGTGCTTCTGCAATGATGATCCCATTTCTTTTAAGTTTCCTAAAATCCACTTGTGACCTATGTGAAAAAGCCAAAGAGTTATGCGTCTCTTTGAATCAATCTTTTATACTATCGGAGTAAACAAGGCACTTAAGCAGAACAAATTTACTGTTACAGAATTTGTAATTACATGGTGTCTAGTATGGAGCCTCGCAGCTCAGATTTTGGATCGTCGAGATGAGATAGAGTGAAGCCAGGGATCCTGCGCAGACTATAGCGCTCATGCTCCCAGGCCACTGTGGACTCTACAAGATTGATCTTCTTATGGACCAAACTCGTCTTCACCCACGGAAACCTAGAGGCAACCACCTGCAGGCCCCAGCAAAAAACAGCATTTAGGGCCGACAGACTGTCTCAGTATTTTGGACTGAACAGTAAGACGTGATACCTCCTCCAAGTGTTGAATGAAGTGGTGCATGGGAGTTTCAGGTTTAGGAGGCCGGGACACGTGCATGTGCAGTTCATCTCCATTAGCCAGTGTATCCAAACACAGAACAAATGCCACATTGTCGTGTAGCAGGCTGGACTCTAGCGAGAAAATGTTTGGCTTGAATAAACAAAAAAATTTGACAGCCTCTGTTTGAATTCACACACAGCACATTCCACATGTTCAGCGCATCACAAAGTCAAAAACTCACCAGCATGATCCAAATTCTCTTCAATCCATCTCTTTGTCCCAAGGAAATTGTACTTTCCCCCTCCAGTTAAGGAGAACATCAAATGATATCTAAAACGCCACCAAAGTATCGAAGAATAGTCAAACAATTGAGCTTTTTCATTAATTAAAGCATTACAAATTAGTATGAGCCAGATAATCAGGTAATAAAAGAAACATTTGAAATGTGTTTATGTTCATATTAGTAGTTTGCAACCAAATTCGACAAGTTGTTTAGTTCTCAAAACATTGCATGTGTACATTATGGTGGGTTAATTACAGTATATACACATATTAAATAAAAATGATAAAACTGTCAAAGTTGCTACCATATAAAACTTTATTAAATCACAATATGTAAATATCCATCCCTTAACTGTTTGGGGTTGTGGGGTGGCTGGAGCCCAGTAAACATTTACCTCTGAAATAGCAGAGTAGAAGTATTAGGTTGCATTTAACATTTAAACTCTATTCAGTTAAAGCACAACCTAATACTTACATCACAGCATGTATTAACCGTATTAGGGTAACGTAACTCACGGTGGTCTGGTTCTTGGGCTACTGTAAAGCTTCTGGAAGAGACGTGCCAACTCTAACAGGACAGTGACACCACTGCCGTTGGAGTCAGCTCCATATGACAGCCACTGTGTTACAGACAAATACAAACTTATCCAGTGCAATATGATAGAGGCTTTGCAAACACATCTTAAGTGTTTTATGTCACCCACCGGGGCCAGTCCATATGAATCATAATGAGCAGTGACAACGATGGTGGGTAAATCCTCCCCTGCTCCAGGAAGCACTCCCTGAAACGCACATCCCATTTACTCAGTGCAGAAATGAGGTCCAGTCACAAATAGTTAGGGTCCAAACTCACCTCCAGCGTGACTATAGAGTTGTCACTGATCGCCTTGATAGGGGCATTGTTGTTCACTAATATCTGAAAGGCTGTAGCAGTGACCATACTTGAAGCACTGCAACAATAAAAACATACAAATCGAAATACTACTTCCATGCATGTGGACTTTTTTCTCTCACCACGCAGTATATCCATATAGTTACCCATATATCCAACTTACCTCGGATGAATATTGATAAGGTTCGAGTGGCTGCAGCTTGCTTGACCTCATCATACATGTAGAGGAGTTGTTCATCTTCTGGGGCCACATACACAGGTAAGAGAGTCTCCTTCAGCAAGGTTTCACTCTCACTCACCATGAAGGACTGAGAGAGAAAAACATAACGTTGCTGAGAAGGGCAGCGTTTAATCTTTCTTTCTATTCTTAGTTTTCTATTTCCTTAACGACATTATTATATTTATATTAATACTTCACCAAGCTGTTACCTGATACCTTAGAGCACCACATTCAAAAACTGTATCTTGAATCATTTTTTGCAAAAGGTGCTTATTTTTGTCTCTCAGCTTATCCTGGAGCGTAAACATATTATTTATATACTGTATTTGTTACCTGTATTGTTTCATGGGGTATATTGGAGATATTTTTGGGTAGCAAGATGAGAATGGCAGCTGCATTTTGCCTCTGAGCTTCAAAGTATTTTTCTGTGGTGAAGTCCTGCACCTTCATGATGACACAGCGGCGGGTCAGCACTGTCTCGTCGGCGGACCGTGCCTCTGCCACCACAATGGCTCCACGGCAACCTCGACACACACACACACACAAGACGGGTAAAAACAGATAATATCTAAGAACAACTACAGTTTTGATGGTAATTAAAGCATTAACAACTTGTGTTTTTACTTCTATTCCATGACGTTTCAGAGGAAAAAGTGTCACTTTTACTCATCTATCACTATTTCGCTATTTTGAGTTACTTGGCACTTTAGGTTTTTATACGGCTACATGATCAACTCTCACTCATACAACTCATACATAGGAGACATTACTATTATATTTAAACTTGGCACAGCCTTTATATACTTCAACTTTGTGTAAGTATAGACAATCTTTTTATTTCTGACATTACATGTTTACTGAAGTTAAGGACCTTTCTTATTAAAATGAATAGCCTCCAGTTTTACCTCCAGCCTGCCACTGGAGGTAAAACTGAGCTCTAGCTCAAAGTACTAAATATTATGTTAGATGAGCAGTCACGAAAATATGAACATAATAAAATATGAATGATTTTTTACATGGGTAAAAGAAGCAATACGGTGATGTACACATACCCATTGCAGTCCTGCATTTGAAATCCTACTTATGTTTAGTACAAAAGTTTTTTAAAAGAATTGATATACCGTATACTGTCAGTATTTATTCTAGAGAATAATGGCCCATTTCACTAATAATTATGCGTTTTGGTAGAATGTTAATACTGTTACACTACTATATAAGTATACTACTGTTGTAGTCTGTTAAAGTAACACATTTAACTATTTTTCATAAGCCAAATCCTTCCATTTGGAAGTTTCAGAACTGGGTTTCTGCCAAAAGGTCAAACAAAAATCTGTCTGCATGTGAGAGAAAGAAAAACGTGTCATAAAGATTTTCAGATTCATCTCTATTCTTTTGTTTTGGAAAATAATTTGGAAATTAATTATTTCAATGAAACCACTAGTAGACAAACATCTGAGACATGACAAGTTTATCCAAGTAGATACTTCTTCTGTACAGGGGGTCAGAAGCCAAAGAGGCAGGGAGACATGGGCTTGATGTTTAGTGTAGCAGTGCACTGTATTTCACGAGCTCATCGTATCTTTAGAGGTCTCTGTTAACTGTCGCACAGTAGAAAAAAATATAGAAAAATATAGAACATAAGCTCAAGTATCTCAGTACTAAACTTAACGACAGGGCTTGAGTAAGTCTTTATGTTCCGCAGCTGAAGGTAAAGTGGAACTGTCTGAACTTACCGTGCTTCTGCTGTGCCAGATTGTACTGTTGCATCCTATAGGCGGTGAACTCATAGGCAGAAACAGCAGGAAGAGCGGAGCCATGCAAAGACTGGATGCAAAGCAGCAGCAGAACAGCAGCTACGCTACGCCTTTCAGCAACATGACGTCCCGTCTTGTTATGGTCTCAGTCTATGAAGGAAGACTAATAAGTCCACAAGTTTGCAATTTGACATGGATTATACATATCATGTTGGCCTATGTCACAATGGTAACAATGCTAAGATAACCTTAAAACGTCATGTCATAAAGAATCAATAACTAAAGAATAATTTTTTTGTCTTTTACTAATGTCATTGTCTGAACCAACTACACACTCCATGAGAAGACACATCGGGTCTGTGACAGGAGTTTGAGCATTAAAACGTTTCTTACCTGCCTCCCAACAATCCCGTCTCATGAGCCTTCCGTGTTTGTCTTCCTCAACTTCAGGACGACTCTTTGCGCGGTGTGGACACTAGCTCCTGGGATTCAGGGTATCAAGGTAAGCCACCATTCACCATCTGCTCCCGAGGGATCAAACTCAAGGCTAATCACAAATACCCAACCCCCCGCCCTTCATACTCCTCCATCTATTCTCACTCATTCAATTCACTGGATAATAACACATCAACAGCAGATACTCTAGATATGCAATATTTATTTTTGTATATGTTGCACTCTACACAGAACTTTAACACTGTTAAAATCTAAATGGAACCACTTCACAATCATCATAAAAAGCATCTGACAAAAAAGCATCTGTTTGTACACTTCCCATACATGAAAAATAAATTAAAGAACACAAATAATGCAAATAAATAGTTCCTGTTGCAATGAATTATTTTAGTCCAAACTCAAGAAGTTATTTAATCTATTTCCCAATTTCTGCAAGCTTGGCCAGGAATAGTGCACTTAAAAAAAATGTGTGAATCTATTAGTATTGTGTTTATGTAAAAAGAAAAAAAAGCACCATAGTTAATCACACAGTCAGTCTTAATCATTAACGCTAACTATACTCAGCTACTGGTCTTACATTAACCTCGGGTTTTAGCTGCAATGGCGACATATCACCTGACCTATTTTAGTGTTTGTGTCCTCCTTCTACTTTACCTACATACATGGCACTTTATTTGACTGTGCAATTTTGCCTAATCTAACCAGGAAAACACATCCAAGGTTCAAAATTTCAAAATCTAGTAAGAAAAATATTGAAATAATGTTTGTCATTTCCCAAGTGGGCTTAGTTAGTTATCGTGATTTATGTGGTTCTTTGTTGAC
Source organism: Channa striata (assembly GCA_033026295.1). Taxonomy (NCBI): domain Eukaryota; kingdom Metazoa; phylum Chordata; class Actinopteri; order Anabantiformes; family Channidae; genus Channa; species Channa striata. Next base: position 19,036,062 of record CM065168.1, on the reverse strand, counting down.
CACACATACAGCTAGATCTGTAAGTATTTGAACAGGGGCACAGTTTTGATCATATTGGCTCTGAATCCCAGCACATTAGACTTGAAATGCAAAAATAGAATGTGAAAACTGTCAGCAGTAATATAGTAGTTTGGCCGATACTTGATGAATTGTGCAGAAGTATAACTGTTTTTTTATATGCCCCTATATTTGTTTGGAACAACATTATACAGAGAGATGTGATCAAGATAAACTTTTACTACATAAAATCGGTAAATTATTTATAAACCACCAAAAAATAGGGGTCTTTGTACCAAATGTATGAATCCTTCCACAATCCATCCAAGATGATCGACCAGGCAAGTAAAAAAGGTTGTAGTTTACACTTTTAGCACATTTTGGTTATTTCATTTCAAATCCATTGTGGTACCATACAGAGCAAAAAATAATGAAAAATGTTTTACTGTTTAAATAATTAAGGACATAGCTTACGCCTACAACCATACGCATATGGATTGGAGTCATTTTATAACGTTACCTTGCGCATCTCCATTCACTGAATCTTTTTTAAATATTTGAACACAACAGATAATTAATTTTAAAAGATGAATGGAAGGTTTCCCCAAAAGCTCTGTCACATATAAAAAAAAAAAACACCCTAAAAGATGTTGTTACTGCACATAGTATTTCACATCCTGTGTACAAGTCAACAGAATAGAAAATAAAATAACTTACACTTTCCCATGAGGGCCAACAACCTTATCCAAGATATTTATAGGAGAAAAGGTTTTTCAAATGTCACTAGTTGAAACAAACTTGGAAGGAAGATGTGTGCTTTTAAAAATATCTGATGTTTCAGTGTTTTTTGGAAAACCTCAGCTTGACATTACAGCGAGCAGATTCACATGCAGGAGGCCTTCCGATTCACCAGAAAAGAGCTGACATCTGCTTTGCTCTAGTCGAGTTAAATGAACATTAAACAAAATAAAAACATATGCAATTAGTACTTCTATACAGCAAGGACTACTTCCTTTTAGAGTCATGGAAAACATCCACTGGCATAAAGCAATGATGATACACCTCTGTGTCAGATGCTACATTTACAGCTTTTGTCCCCATATCTGACCATTTCTCTATAGTGAAACTCAAGGGGAGTCTGCGCAAATATACAACCATACAAAACAAATGCTTCTAAAATAAAAGCTAAAGGAAAAGAAAGTGTTGATATTGATATTATTGATATCTTGATATGCAAAAACCCCAAAGACCCTTTTTTCACCATCCAGGCAATATGGAATCACTTTGTAGACATTCTCTGGTGTGACCAAACGTGTGACCAAAATATGCAAAATGTTTTAAGCGTCTGCACATTCACTATTTTAAGCATAAATGTGTTATTTACTTTGAGACCACATTCAGTAATGGTGACCGCATTTGTGATCATCTTAAACATCCACTCATGTCAGGGCTAACATGAACAAACACAAAGGAAAGACACTAACTCAGAAACTGTTCTGCCATTGTCTCTAAATATCTAGAAGTACTGACACTATAGTAGGTGAATCTAAGTATTACTGACTTTATGTTATTAAAAGTGTCGTCGGCACAAGAATGTGTTCAATAAAAACTGATCTGCACAGGCTGTTTTTTTAGACACAGTGTTAACAGGCAACATGCAAAACTATTTGTTTTTAGTTTTTTGTAACTGAAATTAATTAAGCAGTAAAACCTCAAAGTAACAAACTTCTAAAAAAGAAAAAGTGTTATGACTATAAGCATTATTGTATTAGCAGCTGCTTGATGATTTAGCACTACTTTCTTGGACGTAATCAGACACACGTCACTTTCAAGTGACACATATATACATAGGTGGAAAAAACAGAGAAAAAAAACATGGCCACTTCAGAACCTCCAGTTTCTTCTTCCCCAATGAATCTGCCCATCAATGACACACAAGCAGAAGACATACTTCCCATATTTGATGCACAGGCTTGACACCTCGTCACCATTACAAGTCATTTCCATTTTGCTGTTTCTGTTTTTCCAGCGTTGCACAATCCTTCATCGTCCTTCTAAACCAAAATATCCACAAGCATGAAATGAAAGTCAAATGAAGGAGAACAAAGAGGTACAGTTTCTACCATCAGTCAAAACCAAGCAGAACAAACAATTCAGAAGTAAGATGCACAGATCCTACCATAGGAGGAATGTGCACAGATACTGTACATATTTACTCTTTCCTCAAGACCTGACATTTTTTCTTTTTTTCCATTTCTTTTTTTTTTTGTACCATTGACACTATTCAAGCACAGCATTACCACCACCTGGTGGTTAAAATGTTGTGGTGGACAGGGGTCAGCATGGATGCACTGACCGACCTCTGGCTACGTAGCTCCATCCAAACAAGCTGCAATAAACTGACACCTGTTGATCATGGCCAGCATTCAATATTCCCATGCTGACCCCTGTCCACCAAAACATTAAAACCACCGTGTGGCATTCATGTTGCGGCTGATGTGACTGTTTTCCCTTTGTGCCTTTACCAGTTGACAGTTTTTTCCTCCTCGCTGCCACCACGGTCAGTATTTGGCCACAGAGCAGTTGGCAGGTGGAAACTTTTCTTTTTAAATGGGGGGATGGTGCTACTGGATTTGACAGGATGTGGAGGGAGCAGCCTGGCAGCACATGCAGGTGGGGTTAACTGCTTTAGGGGGGATCAAATCCAGGTCCTCATCATCTGGGATCTCGTCGAGTCGGTACCCATCCTTTAGGAGCTGGATATTAAGGTCCTGGTTGATCTGCTGTAGAGTCCAAAGAATGAAGATAACAGAGTTAAATTTTTTTTAGCTAGAAATGACCTTGTTATATAAATTGGTTACTATGCTGTTGCTTAAAATATTTGTCATAGACAGTGAAACCCTTGGTGATCTGAATTAATAACATTTTTACAGAAACAGAAAGGAGAAACACAGAAAACAATTTAGTGATGAGACCAGGAAAGGGGAAAAACAAAGAAATGAACAGCTTGTTTGAATGAGAACATCAAGTATATGTACATATCTTTCACAGGATGAAAATATACCTTAAGTGAGTGTGGGGCTGGGTGATCAGGTTGTGACACTGGTGGGATGACACAGCAAAAACTGCAATATAATGTGTGTATAGATACCTGGTCCCTCAGACATCTCACCTCGGCTGAGGAGTATCCTGATGAGGAGTACCTGGACATGTCGAAGTCATCATCACTAGAAAACATGACATACCAGCAGTTAGACTCAAATGATGAGGGTCCATATAACAACATTGTGGTATAATGATGTATAAATCCTTAAAGGTCTAGTACAGCAATTTCTTACTGAACTTACACATGATTAGTAACTCACAAGCAACAATTTTTAGTCCCTATAATCCCCTATAGTCTTTTTGTTACATAATAAATGGTAACAATTAACAAATAGTGACGATAAGTGGAAGGCCCCTTTAATTCTTTCTGATATTTGTCAAAAATGCTTGTTTTCATATCTGAACTGGCAGACAGTGTGATTTTAACACAAAAAGTTGACATGATTTCATATTTTATCTACAGAAATTGCTACCTTTAATGAGGCTGATGGAAAGACAGTAATAACAGCGTTTTTTATATAAAATTTTACTTGCAGAGTACTAATATAATGCTAATTCAGCTTAGAAAAGTTCCCCCAAAGATGTAGACTATGTATAAAGTGCAAACAAATAGAACAGAGACACATTGTGCAAAGGGGTCTGCACAGTAATCTAAAATGAGGACAATACACAAACAGGGGTCCTGTGGTCCTGTGAGTCACAAAGCTTGTCAGAGGCTGTATTTGATGCAGACATGCTGTAAGCTTGGTTGGCTTCCAGAGAGCTCAATTCACACGACAGAGTTTCCCTCATGTAGCAGCATACAGAGGGCACAAAGGGTGGGACTCATCTGTGTCAAATACAGACCTGCTGGTACAGGGGGGAAGCGAGCGGTCCCTCTGAGCCGCTTTTCCCTGTCCAAATCCTCACCCCCCTATCCTCTAATCCTGAGCCCTGGGAGAAGCTTTGTCCCTTTTTAGGATCCCTTCTGTTGAGAACTCTCTCAAGTTGCTCTATGGATTAATGTACCACCACCACAGAACGAGAGCTACAAAACTACAAGTTAACTAATTCTTGTTCTAACTAATTACTTTGATATTACTTGTGCTTTATTTAGTTCTATAGATCTCTGCATGAAGAAGCAGAGTAATTCACATACCTGTCAGTGTCCAGTGCTACCAGGGGCTTCTCATCTGGGCTCTGGTCTAAAGAGGAATACCCTTTGTTTGGCACAACCAACCTGAGTCAGAGCATAGAGCAGAGCAAACTTATTAGCATAATGAGACAAAACCGTACATGTGTAAAACAAATTTCACATCTGTATCACATTTGCATCTATGTTAAAATTTAAATACTAACAAATCTACTTGCAAATGTTTGAAGACATGCAATCACACATTAATGGAAATTTATACTGCGTACCATGCTCGGTTTTTAGCAACAAAGATGCGTAAATTGGGGCTAATCTGCAACTTTTAGACCACAGGCGGTCCTAGATTATCTTTCGGCCTCAGAGACTCAGTTCAGAGTAGGCAGTGGCTTTTCTTATATTACCACTAATCCACCAGGGAGTGGGATTAGACAGATGAGCCAGTTGTCAATATGGTGGGTTGCACTGGTTTTATGCACAGTGCTTTAACTCTTGTCACTATGCACTCAGAAAAACATCAGAGTCCCTTTCTATAAAAAGCCTTGTTGTTTGAAGGATTTCTTGTTTGGTTGTAACATTAGACAGTTTGATGGTGTTCGTAGAAGGCTCACAACAGATGAAGCTTTTAGTGCCGCTTCTGTCCTCGCGATTTGCATTTGAGTTGGCTGTGTTTTTTTGTGTTGAATGGAGAACACAAGCTACAAAAACATATTGGTTGAGATGCTAATTAATGCATTTGTGGTTGAGTTGGTCAAAATAACAGAGAAGCAAACAGGCAGTGGAAGCTGTTACCTTGTCCTGGCATTCTTCTTGGGTTGCTGATTGACAGGGCTTCCCACGGTGCCATTCTTCACTGATCCCTTCCTGGCAAGGTCCCTCTGTTTCTCTGGGAAACCACAGGATGTGAGGTCATTAGTAATTATTGTATTTTTGCAATTTTCCTGTTCTAGCTTAGCATCCTGGTAGACAGATGCGGATACAACTGTACAACGTGGTTATTGTCAACTAATTAGTAACGTTTACATTTAGTTATTTGGCAGGTTACAAATGAACACACACACACACATAAGAGGAGTAACATGGGGTTTAGTGTCTCTCTCAGGGACTCCACAGCATGTAAACCAGATGAGCTGAGAACACCAACTCTGCGATTGGTGGACAACCTGCTCTCCTGACCCACAGCTTCCAACAGACCTCTGCTTGACCATAAATGATACAATTATATAATTTTGTTTCTTTAATGAAGCAGCCAAATATTAATGCTCAAATTTTTGTCCTCACATTTACTTCCAAAATAAACTTCCTGAAAAAAATAAATAAATAATACCTTTCGAGATTCTGACTAGAGAGTTTTAGGAAGAGCTATCTTTCAGCATGTTTTTATGGAATAAAGCCCTTAGGAGTAAAAAGACATGAAGAATCCTGCACACTACAAAGGATTTCACACTGCTGTGGTGGCAAAATACTTGAGGCAGCAGAAATGATACTTGATATAAACTGAAGTTAAATAGAACATTTGCTTATTTTGCAAATGCAAGATACAGTAAAACAATCCTGTGGCAGCCAAAGGCAAATTTCATGCGCAACTGTACATTTTGTATATGTACTGTATTGTTTTCTATTCTACAAGAGGTTCTTTAGACATTCCTTGTTACTACTTATTTTTAAACCTTTACTACAGTGTGTGAAGCCATGCCATTGCTTTAGTTGTGATACCTATCTGGACTTGCAGCGGTGATGGCTTGTAGTTCACCGCCACGGTCTCTCCTTTAGTCTCAGGGTCTGCCTCTGAGGGCGAGGATGCTGCTGGATCCTAGAAAAAGACATACACCAAAAACAGAACGCTTAATATAACTAACGTCTGATATCTGAGTACAATATCATATATCACAGATATATATTGCTACTCCCTTTGGTAGGTCCTGACTTTAGAATCACTGCAGCAGAGTTGGTCAGTTCAGTAGCTGACAGGGATTGAACTTGGACCCAAGCTTTAATAAAGTTCTAGTCAACTTGAGCTATACGTCCTTTGGGCACCTGCAATTTAACGCGGTGCATAATCAGAGGGCGCAGTCAACTCAGTTTAAAAAGAAACCCACTGATTCACCACCAAGCTAACACAGGCCCACACAGCCCAGAAAATGTGCTCTTTTGAAAACCTCCTTGTGTTTAATACACTGGCAAGATTTCCCAAGCCTATGGGCTGCTATAGCTGCCTGGTTTACAACGTCAGAAGGCTTGTGCATTCTGCCTGTGTCGCAGGCTCTGTCTCTTTTATGTGTGAGCAGTGGTGGCAAAGGGAGGAGGGTATGGGAGAACAGAGGGGAGCGCTGTTTGAGCTACGGTTTCCCCAGATTGAGAGTGGGGTGTTGGGCCATGCTTGGCCTGCTCTGCTGACAGAGCTCAGTATTATGTGGATCCTAAAGGCCTCCCCTTGTTGCACTCTGAGGGACTCGACGGCCACATGGATGAAGGCTACCAGGCATTTGGCATTTAACAACTCTGAGCTTTTACTCTCCAGAGTACATATAAATAATTCTCCAAGCAATTCAATGATTCATACTTATACATTTAATGTTAAAATTTCATATAGACTCAGACCACTGCTATATACTGCTTGCACAAATATCTTTATATCAAACTGTGGCCTACTTTTTTAAATGAATAAAAAGTTAAAAAATAAATAAATAAAACTTCTAGATACAGATATTTCTGAATCTATTTCATCTAAACCTATTCATGCTAATAAGGTGAAACACTACAGGAATATAGGCTAACTCCATGAGACCAATACAGTTTATCCAATCTCACAAGGCCTGATGAAAAATTCATGAGTATTTAGCAGGGACAGCTTATTTTGCATATTGTCTTTCATGGAACACGCTTATAAACAAGACACCACCAACACAGTCTGGTAAAACAGTATCAAAACCATGTATGTTTGGACACGTTATATCTAGTTAATGCACAAGAAATTCTTTAACTAAAACAACAATTTTACATCAGAGCAAAAGGCCAATATCTTTAAAATGCTTCCCATCAGCTAGTGAGTGACTCATTTTTCCACTTCTCCCAGAGATGTCGTCATATATTTAGCAGACTAAATGTTTTTTGATGCATCATTCAATCCATTCAGTGATCAAGCATTGTTCATTGATCTGGGACAATTAACAAAAGTTAAGAGTGAATACAGCACACGTGCTAGCAAGAGCTGTGAGAAGAACGGCACAAAGTCAGATGAGGTATTCCCACTGTAACAGCCACAAACATGAGCTTGTTCTGTTCTGTGATCATTAGCTTTCCCCCGAGGATTTGTTTTATATTCGTGCTTTCAAGGCTTCCCTTCCACCGTGGACAGAAGCTATAATGAAGGTGGGTCATATTATCTGTCAAAAAAATACCTTTGATTTTTGGATCCAGTAGTGATGGTTGTGAATGATGGTGGGGATTCAATGATAAGCTGTTTGTGACCGAATTTTCTGTAACATCTTGAACATAAGAAAGAGTCCATTAAAAACAAGGTGTAATGCCTTTTAAATAAAACACCTTACACTAAATGAGTCAAAGGTTATGCCTAAAATAAGTCCACCAGGTAGCCCTAAGTGACCAGAAATCTCTTACAGACATGTGATATTCTCATCAGTTTTGGGCAAGGTAATTAAGGTTAACATCCAGTCGCTTCCTGTACAACCATGTGCTGACTGCTTACAGTCACACACAAATAGCACCTAAACAATGACATGTGGGGCTGCACATTGATTTGCACCAAAAGTAAAAATGTCAAAATCTAAAAATATATGTGCACATGATTAGCCTACCCTCTTGTTAGCAAGCACTTTTACCACATGGGACAATGAACAGCCACAGGGTTGCTGACGTGAAGCTTTTTGTAGGATTATACATCATGGCCTCTCACTGACCAACAGCAGTGACAACTGGACCATCAGGTGACCGTGAAACAGTCACATGCTTTGCTTATTACAATTATAACTAGATTATATAGCAAGCTCTGTGAGCTGCACAGCAATCTGTCATAATTAGATTTAGCCTATAGCAATCATTATCAGATGTCTTTGGGCTAAATAATCATACTCTACATTTTCCAAAAAGGTAATTATTGGGATTTCATGTTTGCATTTTGCAGCCATAAGCTTAAAACACATGTAACAGACCATGGTTTAATCCACTCCAAATGCAGTTTAGAGCTCTTTTATTTGTGTGAAATTCGTTCTCATCTAGGAGACAGGTGCCAAATGCACCCGTGTCGTTTAGGAATCACAATGAAGTTATTAGCATTAAAATGCACAGCCATGTGTGCCACTGTGATCCTGACACAATCAGATATGGTATAAATGTAAATGCACTGTTTCAGAGGCTGGAGCTCCAAAAGATTAAATGGTAACACTGACGGGGTCCACAAAGTCGTTTTAACTCAGGCATGATAATTAGACGAGATGAAATATAATAAACTATGTAGTTTCAAGAGCATTGTGGCAAAGGCTGGCCACTGACACACTGTAGCCACAATCCAAGAATCTCTTAAATCTCTATTAGCCTCGAATCCACAGAAATGTATTTGGATGAAACATGAGCACACAGATCAAATCTTCATGGGGAGAGAGCACTTGCTACTGCATTAAAAGGGAGACTTTCTGTAGTGGGGAAAGTGTGTTCTATGATTTCAGCTGAAGTTTAGCCTCGGGGGTTGTAGGGCTGAGGACGCACAGCATGAACGCTAGAGCTTTGAGCTGTCTGCTTTTGCTTAAACCCCTAAGGCAAATACTTAAAAAAAAAAAAAGAGACAGGTTTAAGGCTGCTTTATTTGAAGTCCAAAGGATAAGGCTGGTATATCACAATCATCTATGGTAATAGGAAGCTGCACTAACAGCTCAGCTTACTTTGTAAACGGGGGATAAGTCCGGTGGATCACTTAATTTATAGGTGGCCGTATCATTTCAGATTGTGTACACTGTGTTGATACAGGCCTTTGGTATAATTAAGAAAATTACTTTCAGTTGCAAACACTGCATGAAAGAATTAAGCATAGGAAAATATTACTGGAAAATATCATTCTATTTTACTGGGAGGCCAAAAAGTTGTTGCACAATAAATCATTGAAGGAGAGACTATCCATTTACTGTAGGCCTGATTGGGCTACGACCATGATGATGATGATGATGATGATGATGATCAGGGTTGCAGTCTGCAGTATGGCTCGGATTCACCCAGCATTTATGCTCCCAGCTTTTAGACCCATCCCGACCCAAATAACACGTCACCAAATGACGGAAGGTAAAAACAAGACCAACGCGTTCTGACGTGGATTTACCAGCACAATCAAATCGAGATTTTACTCCATTAGTAGAGTAGCTTATTATTATCATATGAAAACAAATAAGTGCCATACAACGTTTATTTGTTGTTTGCTTATTATACTTATGTAACCAATCCACGAGGGGGAAAAAAACAGCCGCTATCCGTCCATACATAATGAATGTAACGTTACACCCATCCCATACTGTAGGTCCAGGTCGGGCTTTAGCTTTCCGTTAGCTCTCACGCGCAGATTATGTATCACGGCCGTCACGAAAAAAGCCACAAACGACACAAAATCAATGTTGTCCTTTGCATTCATACGGGAACGATGGTCACAAGATGCGTGTTCGTCTCTCCTCTCTTACCAGAGGCTGTGTCTCTCCGTTGACTGGAGGCACTTGAAACCTGTCGATTTCTTCCATCATTTTTGGCAAAGCGTTGCAGAAACGACACGGGAGTTTGCGACAAACGACGACTTCCGTCTAACTAGCCCAGTGTGCGGAGGCTGCTTGTCGGGATCCTGGAGAATTCAGCATGATAACAGTTCGTTTTCCTCCATCCTGACATGACAGAGGTGACTCGACAGCAAAGCAGCAGTACCGCCCTACTTCCGGGTCCATGTATTATTCATGGCAAGCCTGTCCAATCACGGAGGAGATCATATCAAAATGCGTAGTGAGGCAATTTCGTGACGGGGACGACAATGGAATACATTATATTACATTTGTTCTCAGTAAAAAAATATAACCAATGTGTGTCTTAATAAAAATATTAAACATCCAAAAGCTACATTTGTTTGTGTCCTTGGTTGTGTCCTCTTCAAAATAGTGCAACATGACTTAAGGGTATTTATATATAAGTATAATAAATAAATACAACATTTACTGTTTACGGTTTCAATGAGCTGAGACAATTAAAATGCCGACGAAAAAACGGACGTTTGGTAAAGACACAATGGACGACTGAGCTTCCGCTGATAGTAACTATCCTGACTGTTAACTGGACCTTTGACCCCTTTGGCTGATCATATGAATGTATAGAGGCATCTGTGTTTTAGTAGGTTAAACTTAATTCTCAAGTACTATTTCTATGTCGAGATTTGCTCTAAAACTGCAGCTCTTATTGATTAATTTCTCAAAACACTGTTTGTGAAGGTAAAATCTTTGGCCTATCAAGAAAATTACAGCTCGCTACTAGTGTCATGGGAAAATAAGTTTTTTATTGAGGTTCGGTGAATGTTGTCAAGTCATGAATGTGTCATATTTTTTCATGTCAAAGTCAATATAGTATCTTTTTATAATAACACGTTTGACTCTAACTTCTGTTTGATTTTAGCCACTGACATTGTTGCATGCATGACTTTTTTCATTGTCAGGTTGACATTACCTAAAACATGCCAATTTAAAACATCACATGTTGGTGTTAATACCATTATAAAGCACGACATAAACGTCACTTGATGTAATTAGAGAAATGTCACGTTGAATTTGATTTGACAGAAAAAACAAGCGCTCTTGTCTTGACTTTATCAGTAACACTGTCCTGGAAAATGTGTCAAAGGTTCAAAATAACACAGAGAAGGGATTGAAATTGGAAACTGACACAACTGACTATGTGGTTGGTGACACAGTCTGGCATCAAAATATCATGAACCACCAGTGTAAAGCTGGAAACCCGGAGGCCAACTTTCACAGCCCTTACACAATAACATCTATGGAAGGCCAAAGGGCTGACCTGGTTGAGGAAGATACCACAGTTTGCAAAAAAGGTGAACATTGACCACCTAAAACAATGTAGTATTGGGAAGCCACAATTTCCTCATAGGATAGAAACAGTTTCAACATCACCCACACTTACTGCTTCAGCTTCTTCAGCTCCAGACTTGACTCTACCTGCCTCTGCTCCAGCCCCAGCTTTAGCTTCTTCTTCGGCTTCAGCATCGCCTTCACCTACTGTCAATTCTGCTCCTTTCTCAACAACCAAAATTATGGCAAACAAAGGCAAGCCAAGAAAAACTATGGTAAAATAATTTTAAGACAGCTCCACCTCTTATAGCATCCACTCCGGCATCAGCTGCAGCTATCAAGACAAGAGCAACCACAAGGTCTACAGCCCCACTTCATAAAACACCAGCAGATACACAAACAATGAAAAAGGCATCTACAGCTCCAACTTTATCATCCACCTATAGTAGCAGATACAACCCCAGTGACTACAGCAATATCAAGTGTCATGTACATTACATATGTAATCCTGTCAGTCATTGGATCAAATAAATTGTTAGTTTGGCACACAGCAAGAATTGTTCCTTTTGATGTTGTAGTTTTGTGTTTATTCCACACAGGAAGGGCTGCGATCATTTATCACTGTTAAACTATCATCTTTCAAATGGGTTTGAGTATCTACTATTAGCAGAACTCTACCTAACAAATTTTCTTGCTCTTAAAAATATATTTTAATAAATTGTAAATTAATTTGTAATTTGTATGAACTATGTGAATTCCTCTGAATTTGTTAGTGAAAGAAAGGGTAACTGCTAAACAAAGTGTGGAAATGCAGTAACTCAATCTTGGTATCCTTGGCAAACTATGCAACTCCCACCCCCATTAATTTCCAGCATTTTTTGAGAGCTGAATTGATTGTAAAATACTTTATGTCCAAATGATGTTACCAGCACAGCTTTCCGTGAAAAATCACACCGAAACTGGAGTCAAACGTGTTATTATAAGTGGTTTATTATACTTTATTAGATTTATCTTGACATATCAAAGCATTTATGACATGATAACATTCAGCGAACCTCAGTAAAAACCTTTACCATAGTCTGCTTTACTTTTTTAATAGGCCAAAGAGGGTTTGCGCCTCAGCTGTGCGCGCTCCCGCTTGGCAAAACTCGTCATCACCTGTTGCCTTGGTAACCGACACACAGCAGCTGGCAGTCACTGGAGCGCGACTCGTCTTTAACTATTTCAAAGTTTCTGGTTTTATACGCGGATATATATGTAGCTACAGTATCGGTCGAGTCCTTAAAGCAGACTTAAGTCGCAATGCCTGTGCATAATACCAGCGTCGCAGCAGCGACGAGAAAGGTAAGGTGGATTTTTGAACTAAGTTAGCCTCGATGTTATGCCATGTAGTAACTACAGTAAACTAAGCTAGCGAAGCTAACCGTCAGTTGGTCGGAACTTGTTTCACACAGAGCTCGTTTGCTGGGAAGCTGCCTGGCTTGAAGGCAACCAAAGCTACGAGTAAGAAAAAGGTGGGTGCACTTTGAGTCACAAACATGGCGTAAAACTTCAGTGACTACGACAAGCATACAGTACGTGGTATTACAAAATGACGTGTTTTCTTCACTTAACCGAAGCGTAAATCTCTATGACGTCACAGGACGAGGAGGAGGGCGTGGATGCCGGTGATGCTTTGGACGAGTGGTCTCATAGTAAAGCACTTATTAAACCGGCGGATCAGCTGGAGCTGTCTGATGCTGTAAGAGATGCACAGGGTCTTTCCGTGCTCAGGTGTTAACGCTGCCACAGGGGCTAATCTGAAGGAAATGTGTCAGAACGTGCTTCTGCTATATTTTATGAAGAATTGCTTTTCCTTGTCATTGTCCTTTGCCATGTGTAATGCTCTATCTGTATAATTAGGAACTGAAAGAAGAAATCACGAGGATCCTGAATGCAAACAACCCACATGCACCTCAAAACATTATCCGCTACAGTTTCAAGGTAATGAAGTTGTATCCAGGCTGACTGATGGCATATGTAATGTTCACTGAAGCTACCTCATAACATGAAGTGTTTAATTAACAAGCCAGATGGACTTTGCATATTTAAAAGATGGAAGTAAGCTGTTCCTTAAAGTTCCTTTGCTTTTTTATTTTAAATATTTGTTTGATACTATCTATTGTAAGTATTGAATTACCATAGATTTTTTTCTCTCTTAACCACAGTCAAACAAAACTAACAGCTTTCTATGCTCTATATTCCTCACATCTTTGCTCGTTTTGTTTTCTAGGAAAGTTCCTTTAAGCTGACCAGTGTTGTAGATCAGATGGCTTTCCACTTTGTTTTGGAGGGTAGTCTGCTGCATCAAGACTCAGATGAAGCTCGTAGGTTTCTGGCTAAAGATGGTCTCCCTGAAGGTAGCTTCTTAAACATATTAAAACATCATTCAGTGTTTTGATTTTAAAATTGCTTTTGTTTTTTTCCGGTGTAGTCTATACATGGTGCCACAAGGTGTCACTTTCAGCATGTTCCATGCAAACAGTAACATATTATTTTTTATTTCTAAAATGTTCAGAAATTGCGACAGTTGACAGTGGAGCAGAACGTGATGAAGAGAAACCAGAAACTCCAGTAAAAATATCCCATTTCACTTTCATATTAAACAGTGGTGACAATATTCTCTCGGAAGATTACTAATTTAAGAGTGTGACTGGATCTATAAATCTTCCCCTATTCTACAGGGTACACCAATAGATGATGGAGGTGAAGTGGAGGAAGCTGTAGTGGAAGACAAAGCAGACAGCATTGCCTCCAAAACTGACACGAAGGAGCCAAAACTTACAAATCAATTCAACTTTAGTGAAAGGGCCTCCCAAACGCTTAATAACCCACTAAGGGTACGATGGAATGTACAGTACCTATCACCATAAGGGATAGGATATGCAATAGATACAAAGAGAAAAAAGTATATAAGTTAAATAATAAGTTTGATGTCTCAAGAGTTTTAATGGAATCATTTTTATTTTTCTGTAGGAAAGAAGCTGCCAGTCTGAACCTCCTCCACGCGCTAACTTTTCCACCACCGTTAATCAGGTAGTGTGTTCCCTGACTTGTTTAAAAGACATGTTTATACAAGGCTTGTACTCTCACTATGAATCATCGTGAATTTTTGTGCTTGCTGTGACTGACTGCAATAATACTGTTTTCATTGCAGTGGGTGATCTATGATGCATATTTGCATGAGCTGCAGAAACAAGAAAAGAATAAAGAGAAGCAGAAAGCTGTACCATTAAAGAAAGACAATGAGAAAAGCAAGAGAAAGATGATGCAGATGGAGATTCAGGTACAATTAGCCAGGACAAGTCAACTTTCTTGGCCTAACATTCAATAGTTATCGGCATTCTCGCATATTTTGGTCTGATAATTGGTCTGCCATATCATGCATACATTATCATACAAGGCTTTGTTAGCATCAGTCAAATAATTGTAATTATGTTTTTACAATGTTTGACTAAGGTTCTAATCTTTCTGTTAATAGAGTGATGACATCACCAAAGTGGGTAAAGCATCTAGGATCTTGGAGCGAATGGTCATCCAGAACACTTTTGATGATATTGCGCAAGGTATATTCTATTAAATGACAATATAATAGAGTGTAATGTAGTAACCGAAAAAAAGTCCCATTTTCCTGTATTTTCCTGCTCCCCCTTTGATGTGCCTTCAGATTACAAATACTTTGAGGATGCATCTGATGAGTTCAGGGACCAGGAGGGCACCCTTCTGCCTTTGTGGAAATTTCAGTACGACAAGGCCAAAAGACTGTCTGTCACTGCCCTCTGCTGGTAGGTGATTCTCATGGGCACAACCTACAGAAACAGGCAAAGAATAAAAGCAAAAAAATTTTAGCTATTCTATTTCAGTGATTTTTTAAAAACATCTGCTTGACTGATTAATCAAACTTTCTTTCCCAGGAATAATAAGTACCAGGATCTGTTTGCTGTGGGAATGGGGTCCTGTAAGTATATGATAATGGAATGTTATGATAAGGAGAAGTTATGCAAAGACAGTTTTATTTTGCAGTCATCACCTTGAATGAAGAATAATGGTTTAGCTTTAATGCCATAATAACATTTATTAATAAATATTTAATTTAGACTGGCTCAGGATTTACCCCACCTCTCAGCTAATAATCAGCTGGGATAAGCTCCCACTCCTCCGTGACTTTAACATTAAAAGCAGTTAAAGACAATGGATGGATGATTGGATGCATAGATGGATGTTTATGTAATTTGTTATGTATTGTGTAATCCATCCACTATCCTCTCTCTCTCATCTTCTTTTCAGACGACTTCACTAAACAGGGGCGTGGCATGCTTCTCTTCTTCTCGCTAAAGAACTCAACATTTCCAGAGTACATCTGCCCCACCAATTCAGGTGTTCTGTGCCTAGACATCCATAAGGTGCATACCTACCTGGTGGTGGTTGGATTCTACGATGGCTGCGTTGCTGTCTATAACTTGAAGGAGGAGGGGCTTGAGCCTGTTTACAAGAGTACAGCTAAGACTGGCAAGCACACTCACCCTGTCTGGCAGGTGAGAGCAGGAGAGAAGGAAAAGTGGACGGAAGCTCACCGTTATGTGACTAGTTTCAGCAACTCAAGAATTAAACCATTTCTTCCATTTATGTGACTGTAATGTGTAACACGTTTAGAGCTATACAAACATGTAAAAACTAAGTATGCACTGATGCTGAATTATATTACTTCCACAGTCTAACCTTGAATTTTATGCTCTAGAGAATAAAGAAAATATTATAACTAGCAAGATATGCTTTAGATCTTGCACATAAATGCTTTTTACACACACCAACCATTTTATTGTTTATTCAGGTGTGCTGGCAGAATGATGATATGGACAACAACCACACTTTCTGTTCTGTGTCATCTGATGGACGAGTTGTGTGTTGGACACTTGTTAAGGTTAGCTAAAGATATTTTTTCAGTGGCTTGTACTCTCTAAGGTTACGTTTAGGAGAATACATATAGCGCACATTCCCGAAGCTTGTAAAAAAAATGCTTTTTGGTTCAGCTCGCCTTAGGTTTGTATCAAATTATGTGATTGTTTGAATTTGCCTGTGTATACACAGTATCTATAACTGCATCACTGAATAATTGCATGTTTGCAGAATGAGCTGGTTTTCACGGACATTATCACACTGTCACTGAAAGGAGCTGTTTCTGAGGGCCTGGAGGGTGTGCAGCAGCCCAGCATTGGTAGCTTTACACTGACATGGATTGTCACGGGATGCATGTACAGTATGGAAGAATAGATGCATACAGTTTGTAAACTGCTATTACTCAGGCAAAGTATTACATTACATCATTTGATATCAGATTTGCCTTGGTCTAATTTAAATGCTTGATGCCCTATATTCACAGCTTGTGGTACATCGTTTGACTTCCATAAACAGATCAGCTATCTCTTTCTAGTTGGTACTGAGGAAGGCAAAATATACAAGGTATGTATCTTAGAATCTACTTTGAGCTGAATGAAACAGTTCACACACATTTACATACATTTTATTGACATGTCTCATTAAGGCAGTCAAACATTTATTAGGGAAGGGAATCACAGCAAAACATGTGATACAATAAACCCAAGACACTGAGAGTTGACAGAAAATATGAAGGAAGAGAGAGGTTATGACATGCAGCAAATGTCCCCAGCCAGATTTCAACCTAAAATGCTGCAGTTACACAGCATGCATTCTAAACAACTATAAACACCAAGCACTTATTGTGCAAAATTTTCATGCATCATATTGAGTTTTTTACTATTTTTAGATAGAGCACAATGGTTGTGGAGTGGTTTGCACTGCTGCTTCACAGTTAAAAGGTTCCCGATCCAAATCAGCCCGCCAACAGCGGACTTTCTGTGTAGAGTTAGCATCTTCTTGCAGGGGTTTGACTTTGGTTTCCTCCATCGGTCCAAAGACATGCATATTAGGGTAATTGGTGACTATAAATTGCAAGTAGGTGTTGGTGAATGTAAATGGTTGTCTGTCTGTCTGTTTATGTCTTTTTGGGTGGCCCTGAGACAACCTCACCTTTCACCCAATGACATCTGAGATAGGCTACAGCTGAAAACAAAGAGGATAAATTAGATACAGATGGGTGGAGGTGTTAGTGTGAATGGTGTTGTACCAAAAAGCTACATTAAATGCATTTATCATGCAGCTTGGTGCCACCCAGAGTGCATACATTTACGAAGTAGCTAGACAAAAAAGACAAAGCAATTTTACAAATAAGGAAAATTTTTAACTTTTTGTAGTGTACTGCAAAGGTCAAGCCAGTCTCTCTACCAGTTTGGACTATGAGGTAGTGCATGAATGGAACTGCTTTTAATTATTTAGTTTCGTAGAAAGAATCAAAAAGCTGCTGATGTTCATCCATTTGTGAACACCTTATTGACATCAGGATTGTCTTTTGCACTGTAGGAGGCCTTAAAAATGGAAGATCATTTTGTATTTGGTGCACTTACTGTTGTGCCTGCACTCCTGAGGGCATAAAAGCTAGATCGTTCCATTAATAGTGCATGCGCATGTGTGTACTTATCCATATGTGCACTGTGTGTGTCCATGTGCACCACTGAGAGCCCCCCAGGTTTGACATTGAGCATCTAATGAGTCTCCTTAAGCAGAGGCTCTGTGTCCACATCTGACAGCTGGTAGTTTTCCCTCCTTCTCTGAGCTTTTCTTCCACATGTTATTGTGACTGTAGACTGAAAAATACTCATAAGTCTTATTTGTTTGTAGTTACTGTGCCCTAATTAATTGTTTTAATAAAACAAATAGCTCAGTGACTAATGTTCTAATCACAATAAGTGTCTGATCTTTATCAAATATATCCTTGTGCTTGAGGGAAATCTATCTTACATTGCTGTTACAAAAATACAATATATCGTAGTCTGATTTTGGAAAGTAGGGTTAATTAAGGCCTCTGTTAATTAAGGTTCTTAAGGGCATGAACGAGTACACACAAATGCACCAACTTAGCACACACAAACACAAGCAGATGCACAGACTGCTAAGGACACAATGATATTGTAAATTTACATTTCAACTTTATGTAACAACATTTAACCTAAAAACGCAAACCTTCAGCCCAACATAGATTAATACAGAAACAATTAAAATCATATAAAACAGCAATATAGTTGCACTGTATGACATTTGTCAATTTAAAATGACAAATGGCCATGTACTATCCAGTATTACTTACATGTCTGTGTTTGAAAATGTTTTGATTGCGCACTATGTTGTTGGGGTTTGTACAAAATCAAGAGCATTTGGAGAATGCACCTACCTTTCTTAGTTTTCCTTGCAAACACACACCCAGTATGTGTGATGAAATATTATCTATCACTTCATAGTTCAGTAGCACAGAAACCACAGGAGAGAGAGAGATTAAATCTTTCATCTAGCTGCAGGAAAACAATTAAACAGTCAGTGGCCAGAAACAGCTGCAGGATGGTTCAGCTAATTCATTCCCACAGTCTTAACTCTGCTGCTCTTTTGATGATATTGTAAACTCTTCTTTAAACAGCAAACATGTGAATATTTAACATGTAATTCATCGCTGGACCACGGGGAGGTGCACTACTCTCTTGCTTACAACCATCAAGAATATTGAATCTCTTGTATCACAGCATTTTCTGTCAGTTGTCAATACAAAGTTACATGTCCCTAGATACACAATACTTTCTCATGACAATATTTTGAGAATGCCTAATGCATGCTGCCTCCTCACAGCTGCCGCCTTTTAGCTAGAAGGTCGTGGGTTCGATTTCCAAAGACGTGTATTTTAGGTTAACTGCTAATGCTAAATTGTACTGCACTTCCCGCCCCTTGACAACTGGGATAGGTTCCAGCCTCTCTGCTACCCTACACAGGATAAGTGGTTACACATAATGGATGGATGAATATTTTTTATGCCATTATGAACTTTTTCTGCCCTCAAATCAAACTTAGTTTACAGAGTTTACAAAAAGTTTTAAACGTTTGTCTCATCTTTGTCAAGATGCTGTGATGTCACCAGTCTCATCATGGATTTTCAACATAATTCATCATCAAGTTGTCCTAATGAGAAAAAGCTCTATTGAATTGCAAAATGGAAAGTTTCTAATCCATATTTTAGATCTTGATAAATCAAATGAGCAAATGTGAGGCTATGCTACTTTTTTGAAGGCATCAACTTTCTGATGCAGGAGATTGCTTCAATATTCCTAAAATCTGTTTTCCAGTGCACACTTGCTGTTCCCACATTTCTACACATTTCTCCTAGCCATATTATGTAAACAGTAACAAAAATAACTGTTTGGATTAAGATTAGCAGGAACAGTGTTCCCATGGATATCCTATTTATGACTTTGTTGAAAAGTTGATAGCAGGGAGATTGCACATTTATGATACCGTATGTGCTCACATGAGCTACCACCTACCAATGTATAGGATGCTTGTTATGATTTGACAAATGTATAAAAGCCTAATATTTACTGTAACTCAGAGGAAAACTTCTAACTATCTTGTATTAAGTATTGAGAAAAAGATGTATGGCTGTAATGTAAACTATTTAGATATATATATCTATTAACATCATATATTTTGCTACCATCACATTTTATGCTTACCAGAGAGTTACAAATCAGCAAGACAAAGAGCTGACATTGCCTAATGAACGGCTTTTGTCAGAGGGTATTACCAGAAAATTG
Organism: Channa striata; assembly: GCA_033026295.1. Taxonomy (NCBI): domain Eukaryota; kingdom Metazoa; phylum Chordata; class Actinopteri; order Anabantiformes; family Channidae; genus Channa; species Channa striata. The sequence continues at coordinate 19,016,020 of CM065168.1, read as the reverse complement.
TTTATAAAACTTTTTCTTTAATCCCTAGTGCTCCAAGACTTATTCAAGCCAGTATCTGGAGACCTATGATGCTCACAGCATGGCAGTGGATACTGTCATGTGGAACAACTTCCATCCAAACGTTTTCATCTCGTGCAGCTCAGATTGGACTGTCAAGATCTGGGACCATACAATCAAGTAAGATAGCAGATGCAGTGAATACTTCCATATTGTACTGATGTTGTATCCACTATTGTAGATAGGACATTTGACAAAACAAGCATGCGTTAGACTTTGTTTTCTCCATCCCAAATTTCCATTTTTTGGTGGTGTAGTTTTTAGTCTTATATGATTTTGTGCCACACGTTGGAAACATTTAGAAGCATTTGGATGGTGTCTCGCTTTTACTGATTAAAACCAGTAAGCAGGCCGCCATTGGATCGGATTTGTGACACTGTTGGGTATTTTATCAAACTTGTACTTGTAGCTGTGGCAGTGACTCTTACTTGTTGGTTGGATGAAAACAAGGTATTTGTGAGTGTATGAGTTGGAAGAGAAATTACATTTAAAAGGGGAAAGATTAATAAAAATTGGATCTAAGGTGCCTGACTAGTTGTATAAATTTACTTAAATATACAGAAATGTTCAGTTTTGTTTTTATTTCTGTCTCATGGTCTGTTAGTTACTCTTTGTATAATATTTGTACCATTATTCAGGTAAATGAATAGAATATCAAATACATTTGCATTTCGCCTCTTATGCAGGGTGTATACTGTCGGTAATTACGGAATAGCACATAGGATTTTATGCTGTATATATATTTCCATGCTTAGCAGCTTTTCTTATACTCTGTGTGGTTCAATGAAGGAGCACACAGACAAAGATAATCATTATTCCTATAATATGTCCATAATATTACAGTACTGCATATTAGTCTTTATTGCCTTCTTATACTTGTCAAGGACCTAGCATAATTTCTTTGCTTCATTTGACTAACCCACAGTGCCTCCCACTTCTTGTCAGTACAGGCAGCTTGACTGAATAATGATAGTAATCATCTGCCCATTATGAGAGATGGGGTTTTCAAGAATGATCCGTAACATCCCACAGATAAGACATTTTGTTTCTAGGAGAAGGTCTGACTGGATCAAACAACTTTTCACAAACTCTTTACCTCAGTGTTCAGAAATGTAACAACATAGGACTGAAAACTGCTTCTTTGGTTTGACAGATGAGGCATATTTTAACTGTCAGATGAAGTTAGACAGTCCCGAATGAAATAAAGGCTTGTAGTCACAAAAGAGAAATGCATCAAATCTATTAATTACAGAAAATACTGGCTTGATAAAGTTGCATCTCTGAATAATGAGAAGCTTAGACACACTTTATGAGTCCTAATAGTGCTGATTAAAAAGTCTCTTAGAAGACAGTGCATCATATTTTGCATTTAATTCCAGACATATTCTACACCTACTAGAGGACATTTTAAATATCAAACAAGTACACCAGCAGGGGAGGAGTTGCTCTGTCATTTTAGGCACATTATGCCTAAATAATTAAGGAGGCTGGTCCAAATGAAGAGCTATTGGTGCATTTTGCTTTATTTATTTAGGTACAAGAAGTTGTGAAGGTCATTTTTGCTCTGAAAATACTCCATGTGTGAATATTTGTGAGTGTGGGTTGTAATGAGTAAGACAAAGTGTAAATCAAAAAAACATATAAATTAATGTCATAAATGAGCACAATATTGTCCACTTCAGACAGACGGAATGGAGAGTTGAAGCTGTTTGTCTGGCTTTAGTTAAGAATCACTAAAACCCAGTGGTGAATGTATTCTTTCCAACCAATGGTGTTTGCTCATGGTAGACATATTCTACAAGTGAATGCTGACATTTGACCTCTGTTTTAATATGCGTAGACGGCTGTCTCTGGTTATAGTTGCATATAGTTCCTGCTTTTTAAAATTAACCACAAAGCACCCAACTGCAAGGGCGAATTGCAACCTATTGAAAATCCTGTTTCAGAAAGGAACTCTAGAGAGTGTCAGGAGGACCAAGATACTGTCAATAGTAAATGTATTGAGGGAAATCTATCGTATCTGCAGCATTAGTATGAGTTCTTCACCCCACGTGAAATAGACGTCATGGACACGTCCTCTCGCTCATGGTGACTCCTCCTCTATTCACACATGAGCTCGGTGGGAGATAATCCAGACTTTGCACATCGAAGCTGCCTGGAGAGATCCAGCTAATGTCGGGGGCCAAACACTTGGTCGTTGACGTTCAGATAAAGTCTAGATTATGTCTGAATTCCAGTGAGTGTCTGAAATGGGCTAAAGAGAAAGTTTACACACACACACACACACACAATCCCTGCCCCCATAATATTTTATTATGACAGGGTTCCAATGAGGCATTACTCTAAAAATGTGTTTCTATCTCTGGAAACATTGAGGATAAATTACAGAAATAGCAATGTCTAGACTATACAAATAAAGTGCTTTATATCTAGAAACGGACCCTGACTAATATAGATTGTGCAAACAGATTTTAAAGCCTGAAAAAATTGTATGACCTTGTATGTATTTTCCAGCACTCCACTGTTTACCTTTGACCTCAATGCTGCTGTGGGAGATGTTACCTGGTCTCCATACTCCTCCACGGTATTTGCTGCTGTCACGACAGATGGAACAGTAAGTGTCCTTTTAAACAGAGATTTTATCAGCTGGCCATTTGGTTTTGCTTTTTGGTTTGTTTTGTGCCTTGCTGTGCAAATGATTACTATACCAAACCCTGTGACCATGATACTGTAGATTTTTAATATCACAATATATATATTTAATGTAGTTTATTCTTTTATTTGTTTGGGATTAGAAAATGAGAAATTACCAGTGACATTTTCATGGCTTCTTAGAGTGACTATCCTAGCAGTCTCCTAGATGAGGAGCTTTGAAGGCTACCACACATCTACTCTGTGCATAAAGTAACGTGATCTTTACACTCTCAGACAGAAAATGAAAGATCAGCTGCAGCATCTGTTACCTCCCGTCCACTTCATTATTATCCTAACAAATTGAAAGACTTTGCTGTCTAAACCCTATCTATAAGCTAAGCTTCAGATTAGTGCAGAGCATCTTCAGACAATTGAATCTGTACAAACACAGTTTATTGTAACAAAGGCAGCTTCCTGTCCTGCCAGTGGTTATTGATTCCAGTCAAAAGTAATTTCACTGGATGCCATGTTGCCTAGCTCCACATATTTTCTTAGTATGGCTGCAAGCTGTCCCCATCTGTTTATCTTCACACCAGTCTGTGCCACTCTATAAAAGTCCAGAGTGTTGTGTCTGACACATTTCCTGTCCAGTGTGCCAAGTGACGTAGAGTGAGGGTGACAGAGAGGAAATATGAGCTGTGCCATTTGAGAGGGAGAGAAAGGGAATGTCCCCTTCGTTGTATACAGTGTCAAATAAATCACTGGCAGTGCATACGCCTTTTTTAAAACCAGAAAAACATCTGTTTATGTATCACAACTAATGCATCTGCAACTGGATCAAATCTGTTTTCAGTGGCTATTGAAAACTCACTAGAAGCTCATTGGTTGGTATGCATACCACTAGCACAATATACTCACCTTTCTAATCAGCAGGAAGGACAAAAATATAATTTGGTAGTCAATCAAGGTCAGCTTGTCCATTTATTTCACAGTAGGTGAACTCAAAATTCTGCCTGAATCATTCCAGTATGATATTAAGGGGTTTACTTTGGCAAAAATAGTTTTAACTTGACAGAGCCAGTAATTATGTGTTATTATACTGGTAAATGACAAATTCTAGATATTAAACCTAGATGTCAACTGTAAACCACAAATTCTGAATTACTTAATCCACTAAATGATTTTTTTTTCATTCATGTCCAGCCATAGCTAAATTCCCATTAACAAATTCTCATTTATGTCAAATTTGGAAGAATGACAGAATATTTTCAGAAATCCCAGATTCATTGGTGCGTTCTCAGTGCATGATGGTAATCGGCATAATTGTCCCCAGGATAGCAGATTCTTTGCAGTGCATGTGTCGTTTTCTGTGACAAGTGTCTGATGAGGATTGAGTGACTCAGCATGTGTTTTGAGCTCCTTGACATGTATTTACTGTTAATGACAACCTGGCTTCCTGCTGCTGCCACAGTGCAAAATGTCAAGGGCAATGGCGTACGTGTTTGCGTGTGTGTGTGTGTGTGCGTGTACATGAGTTCATAAGGATAATGACTTTCCTGGCAGGCTTAGGTGTAAGAATGACACTGACTTGTGCAGTGCAAACAAATATCTCTTCGTTCTCTCTGTCCCTGCCTCTCCATCTGAGCTGACTGTGAGGAGATAAAGTGTCAAGATGAAATAATGAGAAGTACAGGCATATCCCCCACTGATTAGTCTCAAAATTCATATTTGCTGTCAGTGCAGCTCTTCTTAACCTATTGCACATAGATTGCCACATATTTTCTTCAGTATGTTTTAGGGCTGCCCCTTGAAAGTTGTTAATTCGAATCATCAGTTGGACGGCCCATCAGTCAACTGACATTCTTCAAAATAATGTTTTGCTTTTGTTTTGCTTTTTTGCTTTGAGTTACAATACAATGGGCCTACAATGACCAATAAATCAAATAGCTGCTACCAAAATGCACAGGGAGGAACAGTACCTCAAATATTTAATAAAGGGAGTTATTTTTCCATCCATTCATTGTATATTGCTCTCATTTCATTATAAAGTAGATTGTGATGCCGGTGCTGGATTCCAACTGTCATTGGGCAAACAATAAATAGTCAAATGTTCGCATTGAACATCCACATCCGAGTCGATTGATACAGTTATGAGTCAGGGCGTCGTAGATTAACAATTTTGTTCTAACTCAGCTTAGGTTTTCCTGGGAGAAATTACAATTAAAAAATTTTTGACATTTGGTTCAATTGGTATCAGAACCTTCCTTACGATTTCCAATAATTTCTTAGGCTAATTACAGGTGTAACCAGAGTATTCTGCAATCATTTACATGTAATCTTACATTTGCACCTTTATACCAACCAACAATATGACTGGTAGTATAGAGGTTACAGAAAGTCACACCCAAATGACTGTGTTTGTGTTTTACGTGGTGCCGGCACATCCACAGTGTGTACCCCGGTGGTCCAGGAGTGGCTTGTGCTTTGCATCGGGACCATTTGTTGTCAGCAGATTGTCTAAATGCACTTAGCCTCATAGAAGAATATCTGTGAGCTGATTCCTTCTGGATTAAGATGCTTATGCACTGTCTCTCTCTCAATCGCACACACACACACACACACACACACAAAAACACACACGCACAGAAGTGCACACTCACTGAATCACTGGAAACACCCTTCCTTGCACCAGATGGTCAAGCTTGCATGCCTGCAGTGGCTTGTGCTCCACCATTCTTCTTCTCAAAACACACACAAGATATGAAAACACAGTCTCTATCAACAGATTTAGATTTTACTTACTCACTCTCGAGACAAATCTGAAGGCTTCTGTTTATCCTGCATTCTAATACGGTAGGCAGTAAGATGGCTGAGGTTTTATAATATTTTTATTTACAGCCTTACTCAGTGTTAAAGACAGAGTGCTATAATTTTAAAATGTCAGTTCATTTAGAGCTTCAGGCCTGTTGAAGAATATAAAAATATATTAGAACTAATGTCTAATCTTTTCCAGGTACATGTTTTTGACCTCAGCATCAACAAATATGAGGCTATCTGCCAGCAGCCAGTGGTGGCCAAAAAGAAGACCAGGCTGACTCACGTTGAGTTTAATCCCATCTATCCCATCATCATAGTGGGTAATGACCGAGGCTCCGTAACCAGCTTCAAGCTCTCACCTAACCTCCGGAAGCAGCCAAAGGTAAGAGTCCTTTTGAGATTCCAGCAATGAATTCTGAATTATATTGACTTATTAGAACTAATTTACTTGACAGTTACGCCCATTGTATGGTTACCTACATGTATAGGTGGTAGGAAGATAAATCTACCTTCCTCAAAGCAGCTGCTTCAGAATTTAATTTTTTTTTCTCTAGCTAATTTGACTTTTAATTATCCTTTGTAATGATTAACTAAGCTAATAAAATTGGCAGTAAATGCCATGACATAATACTTAAAAAAAAACTATTGCTAAATTTGGCAAGTTAGTAAATTGTAACTACACGGCAAAACAAAATTCCACTTGAGTCTATTTACAATTGATGCGTCATTGAAAGCTCTGCTGCTGCTAATGACAGTGGTTAATGAGATGTGGAGTAATCACAGCGGCCCTACTAAACACAGGAGGAAACCAAATGACAAACTGAGTCACAACACTTTAATCAGGGCCCATTTAGAGTCGGCTCCACAGCCTCTCCAATTTTCATTTGTGTTGTTCATGTTGCTGCATGTAAACTAGAAGAAATTCTAATGGCTAGAGTAACATGGATTTATTTTCACAACACGTCTTTGTGCAATATACATAGCATTGTCAAGCCTGGGTGCAGAGAGAAACAGTTCTCTTTTAAGCACACAGTGCATAGCATAACACACACACACACACACACACACACACACACACACACACAGTGCTACTTCATTAGCAACCTCAGACTATACCCCTTAAGTGTACAATTGGGAAATAGTTACACAGTTCAGTACTACTGACAGCCCTTTTTTGAAACCCAGTGTCGTAAAAATCCACTTGGCATACGATCAAAACTCTATCTTTAAAAATGGCAGAGTGGCTTACAAAACCTGCCACAGAGGCCATGGTGGCCTATTAATAAAGCCCAAACATTTGTACCGTGGCCTTACGTTCCAGACTGCAACTTTACAAGTCTGTTGTACTTACCTGTTTGAAAGACTGATGAGGCAGCCCATCTCTTCAACGTTTTTACTCTCAGTCCAATTGGTCTCTCTGGTCCTGTAGTACTTTACAAATATCTCTTAATTGTTTTAATCTTCCAAAATGAGAGCCAAATGTTCTGATAAAAAGTGTCAGAAGTTTTAACATGCAGAGGTGTGTTCTAACATACAGGGTGTAGATATGTACAGTTACAGTCTGTTATGCTGTATTTGTGCAGGACTGTAGGTATATGAAGTTGTTATTGACGACCTGTGTGTGGGCCCAAGTGCCCAAGTCTGCTGTATTTAATATGTTTGTTGTATTCTCAAACCCCTCCAACTTTCAGTGTTCTACAATAAATAACATTATTTAGCACTGTTTGTTTGGATCTGGTCTGAAAGGGTCACAGTTCATATGATGCATATTAAGTACACACCATTCTGCTCAAATGTGTGCGTCATAAATATGTTCATCTCATCTGTTCTGTTTTCCGTGGCCTCAAGCTTTGTTAAACACAAATCATAAATGGCATTTCTACTATAAAAATGCAGTATTATGCAATAATCTGTGTTGGCTCACCAAACATTATTCCTACCATAGCACTTAGATTTACGTTAATGTAGAGTGTCTTGAAATAATGCTGAATTGTGTGCATTGATTTCATGCAGGGGAAGTCCTGCAGATGAGATTTTATTATTTCAAAATGCAGTTTAACATCTCAAGAGAAAGTGAATTATGATTTTGTTTAACTATATATACTGATGTGTGCAGACTCAGGCTTTATCGAAACATTCACTATCATTGACATATTTTGTTGCATCAGGTTTTAATGCTCATTTGTATATGGAACGCAGCTATCATTATGGATCATCCCCCTCACTGTATCCATTTCAGATGTCCAAATAGCTAAGCCAAAATATGAATATGACATTGCTAAGCTTATAGACAGGAGTTAGCAAGTCACCCACAGCGGTTCAAATGTGAATGTTTACTGAGTGCAGCTTCCACACTAATATTATAAAAAGTGTATTTTTAAATGTACTATTGTACCTTTAATACTAGTGTACAAATATTTTATGAATTTGGTCTTTTACAGTAGCAGACAATGGCATATAGAGACACCAAGGTAATATTAAAGTGCATTCATTATAGAGATTTAGCATTAAATCAGTCGTGTCCCTTTGGACATGTGGAGTGAAATTTCATTTTTAACACTACACTTTACACCACCACTACAACTTCATGCTTCACGGTGATTACATTTTTCCCCCAGTGTTGGCTTATTTTGATTAAAATACAGCAGACGTAAAAAAGCAAAGTAATAACACTGACAACAACTGTGACATCCGTTCACACATGCAATCAGTGCCTGATATTGAAAAATCCTATCAGTGGCTGAAAAAAGCTTGAACTTTTTCATAGGCACTAATCCTATGAAACACAATCTCTATAAGTCCACAATCAATAGAAGCATACCAATCTGGCACATAACAGTCGGGTGCAAGATTCCAGAAGGCAAGTGTACATGGTTGTAAGTGGGTGAGTGACCAAGCTAAGATCCCGTGGGACTTCTGGATACAGACTGTCAAACTGGCAATGGCCAACCAAGCACACGTAGTAGTGGTGGACCAACGGCAGAAAAAGGCCGTAGTGATAGATGTCGCAAACTCACGTGATAGCGACATCAGGAGGAAGGTTCATGAGAACAGAACAGAGGAAATGTGGAAGGTGAAGGCAGTAGTGGTACCTGTGCTGAAAGGAACATTAGTGGATATAAAACAAACTGGCTTAAGCAGATTCCGGGGACAGTATCTGAGATCTCTGTCCTGGAGCGTGCAACTCTGAAGAAGAGCCTGGTTTCATTTTTCATGGAGTTGAAATGAACTCCTGCAGCAGTACGGGACCCAACATGAGGGACATTAGTTAGCTCTTAAACGGCTGTGCTTTTCGACGCCCAGGAGCTTTTAGTGTTCCAACAACAAATACATGCTCGAATCACAAACCCTGAATTTACTCCATGCAGTGGTGTAGGACGTGCTGTATACTGCACAAAGATTTTTTTTATAATGTAGAAATATGATCACTGTGTTACTAATGTCCATGCACCCTTTTGCATTTCTGTCGTTTGTGTGTGTTTTTAGGCTAAGAAGGGTCAGGAGGGTCAAGGGGCGAAGGGTCCAGAAGCGGAAATAGCCAAGATGGAGAAGCTCCTTAGTCTGTTGAGGGAGCCGGACCCCAGCTCGCTGTAATTCCAACATGGTACAAAAAATTCCAGCAAACGTCGACATAAGAAAAAACATTTTGTAGATGTTTGAACATTTTTTTACTCTTTAAATGTGTTAAGTTATATTCAAACAATGTATTTATAAACATCAGTATGTGATATAAATTCATCAGGCACCATTAAAGTTTGATTGACTGGGCTGAGTTCTTCTGTTCAATCATCCGTCACTCCCTCCTCTGTAAAAAGGAAGAGGGACTGACAGGTCCAAATGGACAACCCACTGTATTATTTACTTGATTATTTTATTTTAAGGTAAATTATTATTTACCTTATCTATCCTATTTTGTTTTTGTGATGTTTCAGTCATTTGTATTTGTTTAATTCTTTTTTTATTTGTCTGTAGTTTTCTCCTTGGTTTGGTTGATGCTTTTCCTTTCTTTTCTACTTTTCCCACAGAGAGCAACTGTAAAAAGGCAACGCAATTTCCAAGTGAGATCAATAAATTCCTTCGAATGTTGAATTTATTAAAGATTGTACAAGTTGATTAAGCTAAATCGTGAGGTAGAAGATTTACTGCAAGAAAACTGGGACATAAATTAAGCGTAATAGACCGAGCATTTGTGGACTATTTCCAGGCAACTTATCTTGGCTGGCACACGTCGTCCTGGGCACTTGTCCAGGGATGAGCTAGGAGCCTTTTAATATCCCATCTATGGGAGAACTTTACATTGAGTCATGGGGATGTCCGTCTCTTTTTGCCTTTCCTCTGTTCCTCTTCATCTTAATCATCTTGTTCTGTAAAGTACCACCCAGTGCTCTCAGGCTCAGCTGGAGTCACATTCCACCACAGTGGCCCAAACTGTCTTTCTCTGTCTCTGCTGACGACAGCTTTCTACGTCTTTCTCTTCCCGTAGGTGTGATTCATTATGTCGTGTTTAGACCTTTAGTTGAGAGTAGGACTGCTTATAGACAATGCACAGATAATAATTGCGGCCAGTTGGTATTAATACAGCTGTATTCCTGAATACAGCTGTGACAGTTACTGCAGTAACGGGATGCATAGCTGTATGTCACATTCCTTTATGGTGCATGACAAAATGGGTCCATAAATGCAAGAAATAATTGCTACAGTTTATCTTTAATTCTTTTAGGCTAATTTCTTTACAACATGTATTTGTAGAATATTTATGTGATTACAGCACATTGTATGCAATTCATGAACTTTTGGTCTGAAGAAAAATGGTCGGAAGCTTATGCATTTCTTGACCTTTTGGATCCATGGTTTTGTTTATTGCTCTCACAATACCTTTTTCATACTACTGCTGCGATATACCACACAACAATGTTGAAATTCTACATACTGTATTTTAGCTTCAGCAGCCATATTTTCATATGAGCAACAGCAGTATATTTTGAACCAATTTACTCAGCGTTACTCTGATATCAGCTAGTATCCTGAAAGATACTGTAAAGTAAAATACATATCATGAAATCACACACATCGGACTGCACAACATGTCTTGCTGTTTCTGATATTGCAGTACGACTAAATGCTGAATCATTTTAATCTGTGGTGGGATGTGGGGGAACATGGGCGACCTCTGATTCAGACTAAAGTGAGTGTGCCATCGTGGACAGCAACAAGCAGATATCAGGTGATGTGAGGCACATATTGAAGAGGAAACAAATCTAAACTAAGCCTCTCTAGTCCTTATGTAACGCCCTCAGCACGGCACTATGCCTCACAGATCACTGGCATTTATGAGTGACAATGGCACATACAGTCCACACAAGCTCAAGTCTCTGTTTTCAGCAGTACACAGTTTTTCTCTTTTTTTCAGGAGAGAGCATGAAATAAGATGATATATTTAGACACCTCTAGGAACCGGCCAGTCGCTCTTTGTGTACTGAACAGTCCTTTCTTTCTGTCTTTGCGTAACTTGCATTCATCCGTGTGGCTGTGTCCTTTTTCTCCTTTTATTGTGTATATTAAACATGTTCCCATGGGCATTCCTTCGTGCACTTTATGAACCCAAGGACGCAATCTGAAAATGAATCGCTCCTTAGAAAGAGTTTCCGTACTCCACCAAAATTCATCCTTGTTATCTTAGTGAGACACAGTCATTTCTGCCATTAGATCGGCAGCTGACTGTAAAATCTACGAAGGACAAAGGAGATTATTGCTGGCAGACAGTCCCGGCGTTTCCTCGTCCCCTCTCCTGTGGAGGAGTGCACAGTGGCCATCGTTCAATGCTACATTTGACTCATCCTTCTACAGTCAGGAGGTCAACAGGTACTTTTGCTCGTTCATCTGCTGGGTTTCTCCTTCACCGGGAGCCAGAACTGGCAGCCTCTCTGGGCTGGAAGGGACCCTGCAGGCTCGGAAGAGGATCAAACAGAGGAGGAGGAGGAGAATGGCTACAAACGTATTGCAGGCGATGGCCACCAATGCAGCTGTGGACAGTCCTGTCATGCTCTCCTCAAATTCCATAATGAAGACTGGACTCTGCATCCAGTGTCAACTAAACTTAAATGTGAAATGTTTTAGTATTTTCCATAATGCCCTCAGTCCAATATTACAAACTGGGCATCACATATGTCTGTGACAGAGGCTGGAATGCATATGATTATACGTAATTATGTCTGGACCTAAAGGACTGTATTTTCGTTCTGCATTGTAAGGTGAGAAAATCAACACATATTGCAACTTTTAAATTGAAGCGTTCCTTGTCATGTTTTGATAAAAACTTATATTAGGCATCAGCAGCTCTGTCTGTCGCGTCACTGTCACTGCAGAGATAAATGTTTACTCCACTGTTTTTTCCTTTAAGGTGACACACCACCTCTCTGCCATACAGATTAGCCTCTCAGTGTTTTCTGGCAATGTTGATTTCACAGTATCATAACACTGCATGTGATTCCAGTAGATACCTGCCAGCATCTGAAAGAATGAAACAAAAAGATTAAAAATAATCTATTAGAAGCAGGGTATAACATGTTAGTCTTTATAAAACCCTCTTAATTAGGTTTTTTGCAAGTAATTTTAAATAATCTATTTATACCAGCACTGTTCTGATCATTTGTATTTGCTTAAAAGTTGATTAAAAATGCATTTGACATATTAATCAGTAAGCAATTTAATTTAACACGTCAGCTACTTATTTGAAGGCCAGATTCAGTTTGGTTGGACTTTAAACTGCACAAACATCCAACTCATGCTGATTGCAAAGCCGTTCAAAGAGCAAAGCTTCTGAACATGCACATGATTTTTGAAGTATAGCTGCTGGCTTCAGAGAGCGTGTTACCTCACAGTTTATGTGTAGTGTTTACACTCAGCATTAACATTAATTACTGTGACAACATTTTGACAGTTCTTTTTAAATGGACCAGTGCTGGAGTCTAATGTAGAGAGTAAAGGTGCAAGTAAAGGAAGGTTCTGCTTTATTATAGTCAATAATATTTTGCTGGATGGTCCCCAATGCCAGTGTTCAGGGCACCTTTAGACACATCCCACTGCACAGCAAAACACATGTTTATTTTGATTATTATAACAAGAATACATCAAAAAACATCTCAGTACAGGATTTTCCTAATGTGTTGCCCCCCCTCTGTGCAGTGCCAATGAGTAGTTTTTAGTTGGATTGCAGACCTGCAGTTTGTTGGCATGTACTCAGGGCAGGTTAACCCAAAGATTTTGGATTCTTGTTTTGGAATTCCCATCAGAACATTGCATTGTTGCTCCTGAACAGATTTATGGAGCCTTGACAGCTGGTTCAGCTTATAGCAGCATGTATTGTAAATTTTATGAAGACATTTCCCTCCATTGGAGTCATTATATGACCATGCAAAGAACAATATTGTTCACCTGTAGGTTGTAATTGCATTAGTGATGTGTATTTTCGAAGTACAGTTATGTCCTCCTAATTTACCGTGGTTAATTATGTTCAGTTGTACACAACAACCAAATAGAAGCTTTTCTCTGAGCTGGACTTTACAACCATCTGTATGCACTGCTTGTAAATGAATGGTGTCCTTGTGTATTATTTTTGATATTCCCCCAATAAATCCATAATTTTCACACTGCTAATGTATGATATGACAAGCCTTCAACTACACACCAAAGCTGTGACAGAGCTTTGCATGGTGCACTTTGATTCATTATAATAAGCTGATATTCTGTGACAGATGCTGCATAGCTTTTCTTGGTCTTGCACAATCCTACTCTGCCATACACACCTTTAAATGTTCTCATCTTTCTTCATAATCTTTCAAATCAAACCATCTGCAGTGGGCAATATCAGTAACAAACTTAAAAATCCACTACCGTTATTTTCCTGTTTTTTAAATTAGTATTCCCATAAATTTACATTGGAATAGCACTTGTAGTGTGAATAGCCAACAATTAACTTATGCTACAATGAGAGAATAGTTTATCTGGAGAACACTTGTTGACCGTCATCACCATCAATTTATAAAAACATCCCAACAAAATCAGTAAAATTATTTCTTTATCTGGAATTAGTTGGATATGGAAGAAAGAACTGGAAAAAATTTGACAAAAAAGCTGAGTAGAAGTTTTACTGATAATGGAAGAAAATTATCAGTTTAGAATTTGCAAATAACCACTTACTGCTGAATTTGCAGTTGTCTGCATGTAATGGACTCGCTTATAGCACCTGTCATTTCTTAATTATCACCATTATTGCGATTAATGAGAGATCTCACACAAAATTATAACAGACAGCAACAATTGAATCATTTTAAAGTTATGCTGGACAACAAAATAAGTCGCTTTTGTTTTCAACGAATACTTTGCAGAGTTGTATAGATTTTAATACAGAGTAAGAACAATATCCTTAAAGCACTGGTTTTACTTTTTGGTTCAAAGGTTTTGTGTTGCATTCAACAGTTAGAGGTAAACAGAAGAGGAAAAACTAATGCTGTACGAATGTTGTACATCAAGGACACGACCCACTTGACCCCAGCGAATCTCCCTGTTCCTGTCTCTCTCAGTCTCGTCTCCCTTTCACAAAGACAAAGATGTTCACCTAACTGCTAGAAAGCTTCACTAAGGGAAAACACTCCATGCAAGCAACGCCACTGTGGCACACAGACCTGTAATCACCTCTCATCAGTCAGACTGACCTGCTATCACATTCCCCATCCCTCAGGAAATTAATTTCCCCCCCCCTTGCATGCAGTGAGAGGAAACCTGGCTGCCCACAGAGTGTGGCAGAGCACTCGATAAAGTCACTGGCTGTTTGATCTTGCTTTGGTGCAGCCTTCAACCCTCAGGTGGAAGGGAGCCTTCATTCTTGCACTCTCGGGAGATTAAGGAGGATTGTTATTCATGACAAAACTTCCCCTGAGAGTCCAAGGAAGCGGCAATCACAACTGCAGATCTCTCTTGTGCAATTGTTTTTTAATTTTAAAAGGCTCGGGTTTCCTCTGGTTTTTCACATTCTCTGGTTGTTAACTTTAGCTCGACACTATGCTGAGAATGTTGTGTTCCATCACATGACAGAGCAAAGTCTTTGATTTATACTAGTTGCTCACTTACCCGAGAGACTCATCCGAAAACGCGTCTTCTTAACAAATATCCCTTTATGTAATTCAGTCATCCTGTTCACATGGATGACAGTTCCCTCTTCATCTGTCTAACATGCTCTTTCCCCTCTCTCTCGTCTCTGCCTCCGTCTCCCCCTCTCCTTCTCCATCTGCTCCGCTGCACTACACACACAGCTGAAGATGTGTCAGGGCTGCACACTGGCTTGTGTGTGAGCTTCTTCTCCGATAGCAGACACACACACAGAGAATAAGAGAGAGAGAGAGAAAGAGAGAGAGAGAGAGAGGGGAGGGGCTGTGCTGGTGGATGGCAGCAGTGATATCAAGGGTATGGAAGAGGGGAACTGTTTGGATGTAATTACACAGGACTCCTGCAGCAGACAGGAGGGGTGGGGGTGTGGATGTTGTTACGAAGAACAAGTCGAGCCGCCTGTCAGACAAAACAAAGACTTCCACCTTGCATTGCGCTGTAGACTGCGGCCAAACAAATTATTTGTGCTCTTCGACGCAGCACTGGAGACAGGAGGAGGCACAGTGAGCTATTATAAGAGGAAGCCAAATTAAGGGCCAATCAAGGAAATGCTCTTGCTTATAAACAGCACAGTCTATAAAAAGCAGGTTTCTGGAACTTTGTCTGCTGGAGTTTTATGGCTGTTTCCATTTTGTTCTTACATCCTGATGCTGCTTTGCTTTTCTCGCCTCTCACCCCAGAGCTTTGGTTTTTTGCTAAAAATTTACCCTTTGAGCTTTAGTAAAACTGCTAGTAGAAAATAAATTAGCTTGAACCTCATGGGGGTAATATGCAGACAACCTTTTAAATACATCCTGTGACATTTCAAATGATTAATTGCATTCTCACAAATAAGCTAGACTTCAGCTTCTCAGATTAATACTCTGTACATCCCGTAAGGCCACTAAAGATCTGAGCAAGCTGCACTGTTACCTATGCGGCCCGGTATCCAGTAACACTATTACATGAACTGCTTACATCGTGATTTCAAGCACAGAAATGTCTGAAAAGCAGCTGACAAAGCAGAGAGTGAAACAATTAGTGTTTCCCCCCACAAAATTGTTCCACGAGGAGATCAGGCTCTGCTGCAAATGAAACCTCTGTGGCCTTTCCTTGTCAGTCTTAGCGATCTCTCTCACGGGATCTTCTGTTCTTCAACTTTCTCCACGTTATTGACATTTTTGATATCAATAAAAGGTCATTTAATAGTTGTCCAAAAAGAAATAATAGTGACAGGTACAGTTAGACAAAAAGGTTTGCACCCATTTATTTTAAAATAGTAAAACTGTTCACTTTTGTGATTTTTTTAATATGTTTTTTTAAATGAACTCCTGAATCTGTTTTTACTTCTGATGAAAGAAGTAGAAAGAAAGAACATTTGTCGTAGCTGATGATGCTTTGTTATCATGTTCAGTTTGGGGGCATGTTTGCGTCCCCCTACATGCCATTTCAATGTAAACGGCAATTTAAGGGGGATGTTTTTGCACGAGGCCCCTCTACAGGCCAGAAATATTATTACTGTCGAAGGAGATCAGAGTAAAACTTTGACTTGACTGCACAAACAGCTCTGTCAAACGAATAGGCCGCGTAGAGAAACTAGTCCAGCCACAACAGACACATTTTAGTGCTTGTAAGCCTTGATTCAATTAGAATACCCATGTTAAAGTCATTAGCTGTGTTGGAGATTACTGTTACCATAGAAACAGATTCCTAACAAATCAATGTAGTTATGATTTAAAAAAAGGGCTGTGCCAATCAACAGTAAAAGAAGCATGATTTGGAGTAAACGTGACAGTTAAGGCGTAACAGTCTGAGCAGCAGTCATCTGGTTCCTGTGTTTCTCATACACAAAATCATAACTCTAATGTGACAATCTAGGCTCTGGCTTAAAGTCAGTTTTACCCTGAGGGAGAAACAGATGCAAAACAGACTGTGACTGTGATGATTTTAGGCCCATACTCTCATACATGTATTTCTAGAAGTCAATTCTAAAACTTGTATTTTTCATCGGGTTTCCAAAAATCTAAATTCCCTGGAATGAGGAATACTGAAATAACTGAAAATAGAACAAAAATGTGCGGGAGGGAAACCTCACTTTGTACTTACTTTGCTCTGACATGTCGACTGCTGAAGAAAGTCTGGTTTGCTGAGACTGCAGGAAACAGTGTCAGCCGCTGTCTGTGTTGAGAGATCCACTCTTCATTGTTTACTGGAAATTTTTCATTTTCTTTGTCAAATCTGCTTTTGCTTGTAGGCTGACGGCGAAGAGCTTTGACATGTGACTGACTTACAGTTCAGCAGCTGCAAACAAAATTAACATGAGAACCTGGAGAATTTTGTGTGGTTGCATACAAAAGAATTGTCACGAGTCCCTGATTTGTGTTTGCTGTTTAACTGTTTTTCCAAATTCTCAATTTTAAATTAACAGCAGACAATTGTGGAATAAAGGATCAGCATGTTAGTAACCATTTAAATTAGTTATATCTTATCAAAATTATTATCAAGATGATGTTTCCACATGTTATTTGTATGGAAGCAGTCAAATAAGAAAGTTCAATATATACTTTCCATTTTCAAAACTGTTATGCACCTGTCATGAATAAATTGTGAATTGTGGAACTATTTTTGTCTCCAATTTCCCTTAAATTGAGACAATCACTTGAAACCTAGTTTTGATAGGAAATTGTACAAAGACAACAAATCAAATGTTCAACATCAAATGTTGAAACCAAGACATTTAAAACTGTTTAATTCAACATTATTTTTTTAAATTCGCTAATTATGGACATCGATGCATGCATAGTGTTCTCTTGACCACACATTTGTGAAACATGTTGCTCGTGAAGTCTGTGCCATGTTGTTCAGAAACAAACAGTGAGCCAGACTACAGCACTGGCGTCATCCATCTTTCCTTCAGAAAAATGTGACAGTCGTATTTTTCAAAAAAAAAGGCCTTTTTATGGGGTTTGTTGACAACAACAAACTTATAGAAAATGGACAGCCTTATCATTCAAGCACATCCACTCCAAGGCTTTTGAAGTGGATGTGCTGTAGTGGAAACACAATGTTTCTCATTGTCATTCACATCTCCCAGCAGAGCCGGGTTGTCTTTGTACTGCAGTGTTTTTAATCTCCCCTAACACAGACTATTGTCATGCAGCCATCAGCAGCCACTAGGAACAGCTCCTCTGACTGAAACACACCCACACACGACATTAATAAGCATCATTAAGACGAGAACCTGACATAGAAGGACGCGCAATTCATGAAAACTCTCTTTTCACAGTGGATGCAGTTTTAAATTCATTAAAGTGTGAATGTGGGTCCACACGCTGAAGTGTGCTGGGGCCAGACCAAAGCCTTTGTGCACCACATCAGCAGGTAGGAGGGAGCTCAGTGCAACAGAATACAGGTCAGCTGAGCATATTCAGTTCATCATACCCAGGCGTCCAAATACACAGTCATCCCATAAATCAAAATCTCTAGTAAATGTTGACAGTCATTATACACAGTATGTGAAGACAGGATGCACTGCGAGATGGATCGTCTCTATATTCCTAATGTTTCTAGGCCACAGTTACAACCTACTTTTTCAACCACACGTACATTCAAAGGTCATTCCTTTCATAAAAGGCTGCTCTCGACAATTCTATGATTTATAAAAGTAGGCAGACTTTATTACGGTGTTTAAATAAGCGTTAACTGGAGAAAGGAGAAGGAAAATTCAAGTAACTGGAAACAAAATGCCAATGACTTATGTTTCGCATAAAATGCAAAGTACAGTGAATTTCTTTTAATCACTCAATTCAAGTCTTTTATACTCCGATCACTCTTGACAACCATCCAACTGAGCAGTTGTTAGCGTCTGTAATAATCTGTGGTGAGCCCCAATTAAAGAGGATAAAGTTATGTGTTGATGTAAGTTCTATCAGTGTAGATATGGGTGTCAAAATACTGCTAACAAATAATGAACAGAGAGCAGAAAATACTAGATGACAGTTTCTCAGATGACTCTCAGAGGTGTTACACCGACACACTGATTCAGCAGCAACAAACACACGAATTATCCTGTTATTCCTCGTTGATAGTATACAAAATAATTGTTACACTAATGTTGTAATTATATATTTTGCTCCTTAAGGTTATAGCTCTGTAAAAGCATTATAATGATGGGGTAATAGTTGATGAGGTAAATGTGGTGGCAATATTGCCCATAATAATTTTATTAAGAAGATAATGTTTTTTTGTAGTAATATTGTAACAGTTTTATTACATATGTAATAATATTTGTTAATGACTAAAGAAAATAAATATAATATAGTATAGGTCATCTCCACATGTACCTTTTGACATACAAATTATTATGCTGATTTGTGTTAATGTTCGAATGTCTAGACTGCAGAAATCAGATGAGCTAACAGAGTTTGCAATAAATGAACTGACAATTCAACTGAACTTTTTTGCACTCGCTCTGCTCCTGCTGGACATGTCACGTCACCTATCAACCAAATCAGTCGGTTATACCAAGTTACACCATTTTTATTTGATCAAATAGTTAACAAGGCGAGTTTAGTCAATCAAAACCAAAAGACACCTTTCTGGATTAGGGCGGCGTTAGTTAAGACAAAGAACATTTGTATCTTCCAGCTTCTAATTAACTAAACACACCTGATCCAGGTTATCAGCACTAGTTAGACTGAGATAGTAGGAAAAGCAGCAGGGCACGTTCTCCCTGAGGAGCAGGGATGGGAACCGTTGACTTAGATGACAAACCTCCAGAGAATTGAAGACCAGCTCAGCTCAGTGGAGCATTGTACCATCACCACCGCCCTCTGTTTCCAGGCCTGTGCAGCGAAACAAACGGTGAGATATTCATTTATGAGGTGGTGAAGACCAAAGATGGGTGGAAAAACAGGGTTATGTTGTTAATCATCCTGTTTCATACCCAAAGTATTTCCTACTATGATTTGTGTACATTTCACATAAATGAAATGAATGTTTCCCTGCTTACTGTGTATCCTTCTCAAAGTTGCATCTTTCATTCTTTTTCCAACTGGATCAAACTGCTGCTTCCTGGGAGGAATGTGTCATGGGATACGTGCGCATGGAGGCTCCATCTAGTGCTAATGGCAGAAGCGGGTGTGAGTGGCCTATTTATGAGCACTTCATGTGAGTCATGGAGTGCTCTCCAAATCTATTGGCTATAGTGGTGCTGGCAACACAGCAGCTCAGCTTCAGGTGAGTTGACGCCGCGAGTGCAAGCTGGAAAAGAATATAACTCATTATTACGAGAGAATAAGAGCTGCGACAGTGTGAAGTCACAATCTTTGTTTAACGCAGAATAAAAATGAGTTTTGTGTGTGAACTCTTCAAAGCAAGGCTTCATTACAAGGCACTAGTTTCCTGTGACAAAGTGTCCCCCACCCCTTGTAATTTTAATGACTGCTTTCAAGTCGCCTAATACCTTCGCTCATGATGTTTTTTTTTCTCTCTCTCTCGAGTTTTGCTTTGTTGCAACATCAAAGAGGTGGCACCGCAAACACACGGCATCTCTTTCAAGCAACGGGAGATAAAAGTGGAAGATTACTGTCAAAATTAATTTGTCCGAGGGCATTAGAATAAATGCTTAAAAACATGGCAGCAGGCATTTTGCGTCAGATCCACTGATTTGAGTTAGACCTGAACACTGAAGACTGGCTTGACAGAAAACACACAAGTCAAACAGGAAAACACACACAGGATTTGGTTTTGTGCGTGCAGAGCAGCTATGTGTAAACTGTATGTCCTCAGAATCCGTGAAGTACGTTGTCAATCCCCCTGAGAGCTGCAAAACGTATGAGAACTGAACCTGAAAGTGTTTTTATCCAGTAACAACAATAAAAAAATCAACAAAATGAGTTATGAGATGAAACTGAAATGCATACACAGGATTAGGACCCTCCCACTTGAACCCACCTGAATCATCACTTTATTTCCTCCCACCTTTTATGTCACTTTTCTGGTTTCAGTTACCTCGCAACAGGGTCAGTTTTGCTTGACCATGTGACAGGCACAGCAACCTGAAACACGGACGGGAAGTCTGCTATATTTAGTTGGGGATATACTATGACATATCAAAGTGCAAGAACAATTTCCAGAGAGGGAGGCAGAAGTTCAAGGTTCAGACAAGACTCCTGAGTGAATAAGAAATATTTCAAATATGCATTTTTCTAAACAAAATGAAAGTCCACTTATTTGATGGTTTGTTTTTGCACAAGAGCTTTGATATCAAATGATATCAATCTGACACGTCAGTCTACGCAGAAAACAGCGTGGTTGGTAAAGTTAGAGGAGTAATTTTCAAGAAGAAGAAATCAATCAGCCAAAGACAGTGTGGATTTCCAGAATGCTAATAAAGACAGATAAGATCTAGAAAAGAATTTCTAAATCACGTTGTATGTTAGATAGCCAGTAATTTTATTTTGGTTTCCAGAGACAGGCACAATATCATAAAAATAAAGAAAAAGGTAGCACAAAATATCAGGCATATTTTAACAAAGCTTAGGTATTTTAGACTTTAAATAAAAAACTAAATAATTTTAATTCATTAATGAAATGACAATGACATGAAACATGTTTTACAGCCACTGATTGTCCATATAAGGAACAGGAAACATGAGTGGAAGTGATGTACAGGTCAAAGTAAACACGAGTCCTTCGGTTGGCAGATCGTAAGCACCAACTCAAACCACAAGTTTCTTATCCATCTTTGAGGATAAGGAAACTTTAATCGCTGCGTTTTGACAGAAACACACTTCGACAGTGCTAAAATTCCATCTGGAAAACAAAGAGAAAAACGTTAAACTAAAGGTTGACGATGCCCACAGCAGTGAAAATATCCCATTTTTATTATATATAAAATATGCAAGTTATTGTCATGGAAAACACCATGTTTTAGCACTGCACTGCGTTTTGTATCAAATTCGAATTTCTCTGAATAAAATTAAATATACTTTTAGGCAGAAACATTGCTGTCTTGCTTCTGACAATAACAATTATGAGGAAGTTGATTGAAATTTTTTGACCCTTTTTCCCAAAAGTGCCATTTGGTGTAAACTGAACTCTCATCTGAAAGGCTTCCAGAGCTCTGCATGATCCTTTCCAAAACTGAACCTGACCTGAGTCTGACCCGTGTGCCTGAGAATCTCCACAGACATTGTGTTCTCTTCTAAAAATAATCTAAGAAAAATGCGGCACAACTCTGATCACAAAAGCAGGATTTAAATTTTTTTTTTTTTTTTTTTTTTGCCAAATGGTAAGACACACCACTTTTGGTGTGAGAGAGAAATTCTTTCATACAAAAGAGCCTTCGACCTGAAGATCAGAGTGTGCTGTTGCCCTCGGGTGAGTGAGTGCAGAGCTGGACATCGATGGAAACGAAAGCCTTACTGTGGTAAAATGAACAATGCAGGTGATGGCGATGATGAGTAGGCCGATGATGATGGAGGCGACAGCGACATAGAGAGCGTTCCTGCCCAGCCGCCTGGACCCATCATAGTCACCGTGATAGTAGCTGTTTCTGGACTACGGATAAGAAACCAGAGTCACATTTAAAACTCTGTCAGCACATTGGAGGAAGTGAACATAAAGACTGACTCTAAACAATCTGCTGAGCATTTGATCAGTCCCACAAATGCGAAAGACAGTTAATGTTCCAAGATTTACAGACTGCTGGGTTTAGCAAACCACATGTAAACTTTGGAATGTCATCAAAAGCTTTGTTTGTAGCATGTTTGGCAGGGACTCGGTTATGATTTAAAGTCAAATTGTATTATCTGACAACAACAACATTGCAGGCAGCAACTACCACTTGGCTACAAACAGAATATTTATAACATCCATGTGCAA
Organism: Channa striata; assembly: GCA_033026295.1. Taxonomy (NCBI): domain Eukaryota; kingdom Metazoa; phylum Chordata; class Actinopteri; order Anabantiformes; family Channidae; genus Channa; species Channa striata. The sequence goes on along the minus strand of CM065168.1, from coordinate 18,993,481 downwards.
CATGGAAAATTCACTTCATTTTCCAAAATGGAAGTTCAAGTGGGTTTGTTTGATGGGCAGAGCAGGTGTGTGTGACTGGGTTACATCGTACTGTCCAACACTGACTCACAACACAACTTGTCAGAACACTAACTAACAAAAACACTTTAAACAGCTTAAAGAAGAACCAAATTTATAGTCTCATTGACACATATTGACTGAGTGATGTGACACCAAGGTGCATTTGCGTGAATGGTATATATTCAGGAAATGCTGGGAGCTGAGCCAGGTCACTTACCATGACGGAGAAGACCAGGGCCACAATGTTGACGGGGTATGCCGGACAAAAGCAGGTGAAAATAGTCAAACAAAGGTAGCTACGGAGTGGCGGTGGAGAGTCCTGCTCCTCTATAGAACCACGGCCAAAAAATGCGCTCCCACTTAGGAAACTTTTAACATTTGGATTCAGGACTCCAAGAGCCATTGTACCTGAAAGCACTGATGAAATACAACCAGGTAGAGAAAAACTATTTTAAAAGGGTAAAAAGTATCAAGAAGCAAAAAAACAGAACCCGAAACAGATGGAAATCCAAGTCCAACTTGTAACCTGAAAATGTTTTGGAGCAGTATTTCAAAGTTTATTTTGTTGTGTGTCCTCTTTCCAAAGTGAAAAACTGTGAAGTTTGAAGGCGGAGAGGCAGCAGCAGAGAGGTGGGTGAGGGGAGAGGATCACTAACCCCTCTGGCCTCCGTCCAGGCCTTGAGTCGGGCTGTGAGGGACCAGACTTGTTTACTACAACATGGAAATGATCTCCCTCAGCATTTCGGTGCCGTCTTACATGCATGAATGTTGTTAGCACAGTATCTGACAGTCATACACGTCTTCGTTTGTTTGTCTGGAACTGACACAGTTCCACTATCGGGCTGCACGTTTCAAACAGATCCTCCTTTTTTCTTAAGATGTCCCCTGTCTCTAATGACAGCACATTTTATTTGCATCTCCACAGTGATTACGGACTGCAGTGGCACTGACAGTGTGTAGGTAGGACTGAAAATGCTCCTAGTATTAGGGACAGAAAATGCTCTAATGGTTCTATCTTTCTATCTAAGGTAAAAACTTGTATATAATTATCACATTATTCAAATTATTCTGATGGTAGGTTTAAATCTATGTAAAACAACGTCCCACTGTGCTCATACAGAATACAAAGCATCTGAAATGGTTGGCCAGGATTTTCAAATGCAGGAAGTGTTCACAGGGTCAACCTTACAGTCAGGGAAAGAAATCACAATCAAATGCTTAAGAATAATTTATTAGGATTTTAAAATTGAAATTGTCAGAAAAAAAAACAAGAATAAAAGAAAGGTGTTGCTGTAAAGCCTGGCGGGGGACAGTCCAAATCTTAAACTGTAACTGAGCTCGTGCAGAGCTGCGAGCTCCACTCAAAGCGTTGGCCCTTTAACTTACATCAACACAACAAAAAGACATCATTAAACTCAATATACAAGGGGAACAATCTCAAAACAGAAAAATATAGTTTCTTTTTTTTCTGAAAATAAGTCTTAATGCCGCAGAATTATCCACACGTCGTCTGCTATTACCAATAATAGTACTATTTTCATTTGTCAGGTAAAAAATAACTTATTGCTTTATTGTACGTTAAAAAGTTACAGTGTTGGTGTCCAGCAGTAGTTTTATGTCGTGCCCCAGGCGGTCTGACAGAGGAGCGACTGGCTGGATCAGGAAGTTTTCTGCTGTGCTGAACATCAAACAAGCTGAAACAAGAAGAAGGCTGAACAAACAGGCTACATGTTGTTGCAAATGTTGAATTTGTTCCAGCTTTTTTGACTTTTTCCTGCCGGCCAGTGTTGTCTAAACTAAGGTCCTGTGTCAGGGCCGCCTGGGAGCGAGACCCTGTTCCATTTTTGGTTTCCTGCCCAAACCCCCTCTGTTCATCACTACATGGAGCAGCAACAGTATATAAACAATTAATATGTTGGTTCCAGAGGAGCACAACTTTATTAAAACTAAATATGAAACCGGAGAGAGGCAGGGGAGAGGAGCAGACGAGCCAAAATGGAACAGGACGATCTTTTTTCAGTACCAAAAACAAGGCAATCGAAATGCTCCTTCGTTGCCAAAAGTAGTTCCGTATTACACCTTGACGTATGCGCACAAACACTCACTCACACACTCAGACGCAATCACATGCACCTTCAAAAGTGATAAGAGGACAGAACATGATCGTGATGTTTTTCTACAGTTGCTTCTCTGAGAATGTCCTTCATTTTTCTTTTACGGTGGAGAACACCGCAATGAAAGAATTGTTTAGAAAAGAAAACAATAAACAAACAAAAAACATTTAAGTGAATCGCGCAAAAATATATATATATAATATTTTCAAAAAAGAGGAAGTCAAGTCATCCCCCGGCCCCGCGAAACCCCTAATTTCGTCTTTTTTTTTTAAGGTTGTTATATTTCACAGTCCATCATCTTAATCTGAAGTAGTTTCATGAAGACACAGGAAACTGGTTCATCCCTGGTGTAAAAGGTATAAAGTCAGAGCTTCTTCATGCAAAATGATGACTTTGTAACAACAACTGTTATTTACTGAACAACAAACTGCTGGAACAGCTGCGGTTGCTAAGGCGACGCTGGAGTGGACTGGCCAACAGTGTACATATATTCCATATGTTTACTGATAAAAGTATTGAGCAGGCCAGACAGAGTAGGAGTCCATCCAGTCGAATACCTGTGAACCCTCCAAAGGAACCAATGACATGCCAGTTCAGTAACCCCTCCACCCCCCTCACCCCACGTCTATGTACAATATCTTACAGGAAGACATAAAAACATTGCTTTAAAACCAATTACAGAATAAAATACCTTACAGATTATCATTATTATTAATAACAATATTACAAATGTTTTGATTTTTAAAGACTACCAAAATATACACTTTTGTTTTTTCCATGTTTCCGTGATGCTTGAGTTTAGAAAAAAAAGGACTTTGTTGGATTTGTTCTTCCTTTGTTAGAAATGCTTTTCAGACTCACACCACTTGTTCTCCCTCCGTTCGGTAACAGCTTTGAAGGATTTCATGATGAAACAACATATCACACTGAAACAAAAATCATAATTAAAAAAATGAAAACAGTTCTCTGTGTCTTCGTCAAAGATGACAAATGTTTCCTCGGTTGGATTTCTTTTTTCTTTTTTTGCAGTTTTCTTTTCTCAGCTTCAAAAGAAAAGCATAACAGTGTGGAATCTAGTAATTAGGCTACATGAGGACAAAAAGAGGAGAGACGGAGACGTTATGTTGAAGTGAGATTAGTACAGCAAAACAAGAGTTCGGGATTTAAAAAGATATTCAGTCGATGGGTGGAGTCACAGGGAGCCAGGAGAGCCCAGCAGAGCCTGTGGCTGGCCAATTAGGTTGTGCCATCACTGGGCAGCCAGCATTGTGATTGGCTCAACAGCAGAGGAGCAGCCCTCCCGTCTTCGATGACCTGAGTCGTCTCAGTGGTAGCCATTAGTGAAGGCAGTAGCAATCAGGGGACCCTGAGGACAGAGACAACGGTGAATACACTTCCTATTAGCGTCCTGAGTACATCTGTGTAATCATGCATGTATGTGAGTGCGTGTGGGAGGGATGGTGGGGGTGTGTGACCTACCCCGAGACCATGGCCGAACCCTGTGCTGGGGGCGGGGCTAGTGGCGGTGATGTAGCTGCTGACTCCTGAGTCCTGATTGGCTGCAGCATACAGGTCAGCCATTGGTCCAGGGCTGCTGGTGCCCAGGAAACCAGCTGTGCGTGAAGGGGTGGAACCTAAGAGATGGCAGACAGGTCAGACTCCAACACTAGAGGGCTTTATACACGCACATTTCTAAAAATACCCCTTTATTTGTCCAGGCAGGCTACTCTACCTAAGGCAAGCATACAAACTTGCATAGGTTGACACACTCTTTGTCTCAGCACGTCTGACACACACATACCTCGAACTACTGCTGCTGCGGCTGCAGCCATTGGTCCATATGCAGTCAGGGGAATGGCTGAGGGACAAAAACAGACCAAATTATTAATACAGATGTGAATCATCCTGGATGACTTTCAGATCATACGTACAAATCTACAGCTCAGTGTTAGTTGAACTGATCTGTCCACACACCTGTCATCTGATTAATATCCAACTGGTGGAAGGGGGTAAAATCCCAAAACTAACTGCTCCAGTAATATCTCATCTGACTGTGAGCTCTTTAGATAAGGAATAAAATCTTATAAACATGGAGGATGAGATTTTCCAGTCAAGATCAGAGCCACTAGATGGCAGTGTAAGGACTGCAGATCAGGTGTGTGGTGACAGTGGACAAATAAGTGAAAATTAACTTATATAACTTACATAATCACTGACATTACTATTTTTTCTAACTAAATAATTAATGTAATTAAGTTAAAGAAATCTGATTTATTGTAATTTAATGTATATTGTAGGGTAATTGTAACTTATTTATAGAATTATGTTTCTGGTTATGTTTTGTTTTTGTTCAAATAAATATAAAAATCCAGTTTTGTTGCTTTTCACATTTACTGTCACACAGCCCAGCTGTCACTGTAGACAAAATGAATAAATGAAATATAATGCCACTCACTGAAACTACATCAGACTTTTCTTCTCCTAACTTTGGAATTCCCCCACTCCCCAAGTAGCATGAAATACTCTCAGTATCTTCACTAAGAGCTTTTAAAAGGAAACTCTTGGCTAGGTAACTTACGACTCCAGCATTTACAGACAAAAATCACATTGTCCGGTTAAAGTTTGGAATGTTTGTAGTGTCAAATGATCACAAACGCTTCTAAAAGTGCAGTTTCACAGCAGCTGAAAATACAGCTGACTGCATTCATTTCAGTTTTGAGTATTTCTTGCACATTTTACCTGACTATTCTAACTTTTCAAAGAAGACTAATTTTAAATCAAACATTTGGTTCTTATTTACTATGTTAACAGTTAGATGGGTGGACTGATAGATACAACTGTAAGTATTGTATTATATGGTACACAACTGGACAAAAAATATCCCAAAACGTATCATCGCAGACAGCTGCACTTTCTTTTCTCTCTGCTGCGTAAAAGCTCAGTTTTTTTCATAGGAGGCCCTTGAAGGAGTGGGAAGCCACTGACCTGTCAGCTCAGGGGGGTGGGATGATGTCAGGAGGGGGGTCCTCTCTAAATGGAATTCTAGAAACAGAGAAAATAGAGAGGGCGCTTTGTAAATACAATCACCATCCACTGGACAGACTACAAAGCCACAAACACACACACACACACACACACAGATATGTAGCTACAACACTAACATGGACGCCCAAGTACGGAAAGTTAAAAATCTACTGTGAGGATGGGTGGGAAGGTAGGAGCAAAGGAAAAGGAAGAGCAACAGAGCCAAATGAAAGGGGGTTACATAAGTAAATAAAATAAACACAGATGAATGCGAGGGTAAAACAGGCAAACATAACAAAAGATAAAACTTTAAGGCATCAGGGAAAACAAAAAAGTCAGGAACAATTTAAAATCTAAATCTAAAAGCAACCAGATACTTTAAGATGTTATTAAGTGTCTGTACATCTGTGTGTGTTTTTGTATGTGAGTGTGTATTCAGCCACGTGGATCTAAGCACAGCTGAATTTGCCTTCCCTCCCCATCAGCAGGCCTGCAGACAATGAAGTAGATCTAATATTTATTCAGACTTACCTGGGAACTGATAAGTGTAACCAGGTGCAATTCCAGAGTAACTGCGGCTGGTGTAGGTAGTAGTCTGAAATCCTGGGTAGCCTGTCAAGGGAGAAAAATTATCATATGTTGTGTAAATTTGTATGTATTTTATAAAACAATGGAGCACTTATATTTAAATGGGTCTTCCTTTTCTCTCTCTGCGTTCGTTTTAATCTGAATATAGAGTTAAAAGCTCTTCAAGAATATGTGTATAATGTCCAGTAGAGGGAGACAAACAACCATTTGTGTAGCTCTCAAGTAGTTTTCTAAGTCAGAGCACTTTCAAATATGTAATTTTCAGTTGATATTTCAGTGTGTAGAACTGGTCATCCGTCAGTCTATGATGTGTACATTTTAGACAAGTTGTATTTTTGTTCACCAGCTGTACATAGCTCATAGAAAATCACCAAAACTAAGAGGCCAGTTGTCAACTGGAATTTTCTTTATGAACATGTAGGAAAACCAGGATGTTTTTTATTACAGCACAAAGTGGAGGGGCAATAAAATGGTCCAATTATTGTAATAAATTTATTTTACAAAGTTTAAAAATTCATTTTAGGCCTCAAGATGAAAAAATATCAATGGGCCACTTTTAAATGTCTGTCACACATGTCCAATGTTTTAACAATTTAAAATGTTCAGTAAGCAGCTTTAAAACAGGCTAATATTTTGAAAATCAATTCAATTGTTTTCTCAGCAATAATCAACAATCAATTCCGCTAGTTTTATATGCAAAAATGCCATTTGATTTATATGGTTAAATGCATAAGTAATCATTTTACGAGTAGATTTTTATAAAACATAAAACTGCGCTTTGATGTCAGTATTTGCATGTTGTATAGTTTCTGCTCCACACCACAACATTTGAGGATTCTGAATGGAAACCTTTCAGGAGCCTAGATTTGCTTTGGCTACAGTGTGTTTGCTTTGGGTATATTTGATTTTACATCTTACCAAGCATGCCGATACCCAGCATGAAGGCATCCATCCCATAAGGCATCACTCTGGAGCGGCCTCTGGCTGAGCCTGTCGGTGTCATCACTTCCTTGGGCTGGGCTTTCTTACATTCCACCTGAAACACGGGAATTCATTTAAACTCCTCATAGCACATCAGAAACACACAGAAACCTCAATGCACCTGAAACAATCCTGTTGCTGATTAATTAAACTGCAATACATTACGTGAAGTGAACGTGCATTATTTAGCTTTTAACTGAAATCTCTTTGGAGTTTTATGGAATGTTTTTCTGTTGACATGCATACCATTTTGTTGTTGATCTCATGAAAGTGGATCTCACACACTTTTTCCACCACGTCTTCATTTTCAAAGGTAACGAAGCCAAAACCTGAAGACACACAGACAGACTTTTATTCCAACACTTGACATCCCCTATTAATGTGTTAATGATTCTGTTACAAGTACATGTATCTGACAGGTTTCAGCTGCTATGATTTAAATTTTTTTTTATAAAAAACGTCACATTTTCCTTTAGAAGATTCTTCCACTGAGTGCAAGAAGCAAAATATTTTTCACAAGACATAATGAATATGAGCACATAATATAATAAATGTACTTAGGCAAATTCAATCTCCTCTTCTACATTTTTCATCACCAGTGATTTCTAACAACAAGCAGCTGATGCCATAAGCACGGGCCTCGCCTGGCTTGCCTGTCAATCAGCTGTTGGCATCATGGAGAGATGGGGCGTGGTTCACCACAATCTGAGCCCAGATTTACTGTCTGCTACCGATGATGTCACCTGGTTTCTTCCACACTCTTCCCTCCTTCTCCTGTCTCTCTCTCTTTCCTCACTCATTAACTTACATCCTCACCTGTACACACCCTCGCGGTGCGTCGCGACCCACAGCGGGCGCCGCACTTTTCTCTCACGCGGAGAGGGCAAAGATAAATAAAGCAAGGGGAGATGACAGCTTTCAAAAAAGTTTTTTTGTCATGTCACCTACTGACTCTACCACGCTGCGTATCCTTTCATTTATGAGGACAAATCCCACTTAGTGTGACAACACATATCAGGGGATCGCAAGTGCCCAGACTTTAAGTCTCCACATGTACCTCTGTGTCTGTTGGTTGTTTTGTCGAACATGAGCATGGCATCGTCGACCTGTGAGAACAAAGCAAAGAATAGATGAGCTTCAACATATTACACACACACACACACCGAGAGAGAGAGAGAGAGAGCATTACACAGCATGGGGTGCTATTGTCCCTCTTTAGCATAGGAGTAAGAGAGGAAAACAGATGGAGAGGGTTGGGAAAAGAGGGAGGGGTGACAGGTGACAAAGGAGAAGAGAAAAGCGAAGAATGAGAGGCAGAGAAAGGCAGAGGGCGATGGGGAGATGGGGTAGAGGGGAAGCACAAGGCTGTATAAAAATAAAATGAAATACAATCTATCAATGTGCAAAAGAAGTAAATTTTTCCCGTTCAAGACACGCTGAAGGAAATTCTTTCCCATTTTTCACTCTGTATCTGTCTTTTTCCTGAGTTCTCACAAACTCTGCCCCGCTCTCTACCTCTCTCGCTTTATTCCACTTTCATTTGTTCACCCTCGCTGTCTTTCTTCCCCTCTTCGCAAAGTTTACTATTCCCATGGAGACCCTGTAAAGAATTTCAATTAGAAGAACTCACCCCCTCCCAGTTCATTTCAATGAATAGAAGTTGGGGGCAAAAAATAGCGAAAAAGAGAGGGAACGAAAGCATGTGACAGAAAAATAAAAAGGGAAACTGGTGAAGAATAGGGTTGTTTTAAAAAAAAAAAGAAGAAGATAGAAGGTAAAGTTTTGATGTAGAATGGAAAATCTGTCAGTGAACATTTTGGATTAGAAAGTAGAGAACAAAGTGAACGCGAGGCTTTGTCAACACACTCCTTTTATTCTCCTTCTCCCTTGCCTTTTCTTTTTGCACTCACTCCACTGGCCTATTCATATCCCCCCCTTGTTTCACCCACTTTCCTCCCTCCCTTACTTGTCCTTCACTGGCTGGAAAGTTAGCAGCTTCTGCTTGAGCTCTGACGGCACCAGGAAAGAGACAGGAGACGGGGAAAGCAAGGCCTGAGAGATCACTGTGTTTTCTGTTAACTAAAAAAGACGGTATTACGAAAACATCTCCCGAGAATCTGCGACACAGCGTTCCAACATCACACAGGGACGCATATGGAGTATGACTGCATGGCTATTTTCATGAGGCAGCAAGCTCTGCAACTCAAACCAGTGTAACATGAGTGCAGTGGCCTCTGGATGACCAGGCCATCCGATTTTTAACCTTTACCTAAGATGAAACACACACACAGACAATTTCCAGTGTGGATCTGATTACATCTGTGCCTGTGTGTGTGCCTATAGATGTGAAAAAAAGCCGATTTTGGTGCTTCCACACGAACTTCCTGGACCTTTTTTAACCTGCTTGCCTCATCAACATATAGCTCGGACAGACACATGCCGGAGAACCTCCTCCCCTTTGTGTCCTTCATTCAGTTTTTATTTCTCCCCCTCCCTCACTCCCCAGTCATGCCTTCCTCCTTTCCGGTCGTCCAAACTCAATGACACAGCAGAGAGCGAGAGAACAGGACAGTAAGTAGACAGCTGCGGGCCAACATGTTATCATAAGAGTAGAGTTACATGCGCAGCTACCCATCCTGTTAGCATCAGCCATGTCTCTGCTGGACAAACGCTCGACTTTGCCAGTCCTGTGCACCTCTGAAGCCCAGAAAATATATAATACGTCATACTAACTGATTTCAATGACAATAGGACGGTGAACTGACTTGCAAACAATTCGGTCACGTGCGTGAGCCTATGCTGTGGTCGTATGCACCGGCCCCTCGCCCTTGCCAAAACAAATAAGAAGAAGATCTCCGATGTCCACTGCCCAGGGTGCTGTAAGACAATCTGATTAGATAGCTGTGGGGGTCTGAGATTGGCTTAGCAGTGGCTCAGGCGCTAACCACTCCGCATGCATGCAGAGAGTGGAGAAAAGTTAAGGTCATATTCTCATGAAGTTCCGACCTCCTCAGATGTACCGAAACCAGGGTGAACTGCGCAGTGTCAAAATGATCCAGTTTTTAGTGAAGCGTACAGCTATTGTCTGAAGAACAAGTGTTTGCTGACAAGTCCATTACACTTTTTTTGCCAGATTATGAAAGGTGGCATTCACATTTTTTTCCCTGCTGTCTCCTCACATCTCCCTCTTTCATTCTCGCTCTCTCTCCCCGGCCATCTCTCTATAAACAGGCCAGCAGACAAAGTGTTCAGTCAAGCCTCCTAATCGCCAGCTCACATGGGTGAGTGGAGTCCCAACTTTTCCCGTCTGCCCTGTCCATGCTGCATTTTTCATCTTATCCACTCCTTCCTTTGCTTGCTGTTAAAACATATTCCCTCATTTTACTTCAGTGTGCAACAAGGGGGAATTTCAATGGCAGTTTTTCCATGTAAGGTACTTTGGAGAATGCAGTAAAGAGCGGTGGGATAAAAAGGCAAGAACAGGGATTTCCTTTGGATTAAACATAATTGACTGTATGACCGGAATACCTGAAGCGCTAATTATCAAATTACCTAACTGCACGCCTGATTTCCAGTTTAAAAAGCATTTCTCAAATCCACACAGGCTCTATGCTCCACCTTTACAGACAGGAAGAAAGAAGGTGTCCTCAACTGTCCACCAGTTTCACAAGGATTAAAAGACTTCAGCGTTCAGACTCATTTCTCACACAAACATGGCTGCTGTGGTCATACTGGCCCGGGGACATTTAGCAACAGGAGCTCAGATTTGCTCAGTTAGGAAACCACACACACAAACACAGTCTCTTTAATTCTTGGCTTAGTTGAAAACACCTGATGTGTCAACTAAGCTGCCGTTTCAGGCCGGTTTAATGAAGTTTGCCTAGGTGTACTTTCAGAAGTATACTCCAAAAAAATAAACTGCGGCACATATCAAAGCCTTGCTAAAAATGCATAGTGCATTCTGTGTTTTCTTTTGCAAGGTGGTGCCACAGTCTGAAAATAAACAGGACACTGAGTCCTACTCCATCTTAACCTGCACCTTGTAACCAGGCTCAGATAATAAACAAGAAATACCTCCAGCTCAGCAGGAATGCACTGTGGGATTGGAGCGATCCATGATACAGCTTTGGTCTCACGTGTCCAAACAGTCCAAATATTCCCTCATCCTGCGCAGGGAGTGTCGTCTTAAATATGAGGGTCTTTAATCAGTAGGGAGAAATGAGTCGGCCTCAGAGCTGGCAACAGCCATTTTATGAACCGCGTTCAGGGGACGTGACATGTCACAACATCCACCTTGCAATGAGTTAAAGTGTGTGATGGTCACACACGTAATCCAGATCGACCGGGATCCACAAGCCAGAATTATAAGACATTGTTTGAATGAAATATGGCAACACCCCAAACATCAATCAAAAGGTCAACTGAGAAAAACTCAGGCAGACATGAGGAGCTCCCTGCTGTTACTTTCTTCCAAGCCCATCGGCCTACATCCTAAGGCAGAGCTCGCATTCAGACACTGTGCTGCTCACCAACCTGCAAGCAGCTCCACACACTTAACATTTGTGACAACTGGATCTCCGGCTGTGAGTGCAGTACCGGCTGTTTGTGTCTGGACAAATGTATGCAGGCTCGCCTCTCTTCACAGCCTCAGCGATGCCACTCGTTTATGCACACGCTCGCACGCACACATCCCTCTTTCCATTCATGCAAATACACACTTCTCACACATTTTTTAAAGGAAACACAAAAACACTGGATTACAGTGGGACAATGGACGAAAGCAGGTCACCACGGCAACAAGCCGAGAGGTGCCGGAGCTGGGTGTGTGTATGTGCGGGTTGGGAGGGGAGTTGGTGTCTGAGGTACGGATTCTGGGGAAGATGGGGGGCTCTTACAGGAGCAGCTGTTGCATTTGATTAGTTGAAGAGCCTGAACTCTACTTAAACACACTCCCAAACCCCCCAAAGTGTAGTTAGCCAAAGAAGTAAGTGAACATTTCAAGCATGATGGATACTGTGATACGTTTGTGGTCCATCAGATTTTTGTTTTCCTCCTCACTATCTCAACATTCCTCCTTTTCTCTGCCCTTCAACCCCTTCCGACTTCCCCCCCCTCTCTCTCTCTATGGGTGATTGCTTCTTCCCTTTCAGTCCCCCCCATCTCCCTCTTTTCTTCCCCTCCTCTTGTTGCTTTTTTTTCCTTCCTCCCTCGCCCCGGCCACTCATCTGTCTCCACAGCATGTGTTTGCCTTTCACCAAATTTCATTCAAAAGAGCTGAGCAGGACAAACAGAGAAGCCAGCAACACTGAGATGTGATCGGAGAAGAGAAAAACAGCTGATAAAAAACATAAACCCACTAACTAATGTCGTAGCAGTCAGAACAGTCAGAACACGCTTTTTCTCTGTCACTTTGAACAAGTTTGTAACGTTTAAATTTACAAATTTACAAGCGAAAGCTGAAAGATGTCAAAGAGACGTGACCGACTAATGATTAGTCTTTCAGTGATGATTTAGAGCAGTGATTTGTAACCCAATAAAGCTTCCACTGTAGTAGTTTTAATCCATTTACAAATAGAAATTTTAAGTGGATGATAAAAATATCAACATATTGAGTCACAATGTTACATTATGAGTCTGCTATAACACGAGAAAGTGGTCAGAGAAGGGAAAACAAAAACAGCTAGTAATAAATAAATCGTTACAATCACTGTATTAAGGAGTAAAGGACTGAAAACATACAATATTAACAGACACACAATTTAAATTATGAAATTAATGGATAAACAATTGCAACAATTACAATGAGAAGAGTTCCACTGCTAAGCTAAATGTGACTGGTAAAATAGTTAGTTTAGTGTAGTGGGAACAAACTAATGGACAATTGGTTGAAGTGGTTACTACAAAGTCAGCGACAAGGAGAAACTGAAACTGAAATATGTAGCTAACAGTCATGTACAAACAGAAGAAATAGCTACAAATAAATTCCATTCCAAGAGGTAGTTGTGCCGATGTAAACTCAGCCAAAGTCCCGTTGTCTGAAACATGTTTTATAGCATTCACTTAGTCACTTTTTGTACCATGATGGGTAATATCTTTGAGGGGGACACCAGGCTTAAATGACAAAAAGCTTTTGAAGCACAGCATTAGAGTGTGGTAGCTTCAAACCGAAACCAGATTTGTATATAGTTTACCTTTCCGAACTGGTCAAAGTATTGCTTCACATCTTCAATGGTGGTATTGACTGACAGTCCTCCGACAAAGATCTTCTTTGTCCTGGTCACCAGCTAGTAACAGAAGAAGAAGGAGGAGGAGGAGGAGAGATTGTTTACCACTAATTACATTAGGCAGAGGGTTAGAGACCCTGTGTTTGTTGGTGTTTATCTAAGAGCAAACATTTCGGCATCCAGACTAAATCACTTCAGTTTGTGTGTGCATGTGCATAGAGCTTTCGAAGCATTATGTATTTGTTCACGTGTGTGTCACTGTGTGTATGTGTAAAACATATTGGCAGTCGATGGTGGGGGTGGAGGATGGGAGGGGATGAGGTCAGGGTACAGGGTCAAAGTGTCAGGCTGGACAAGTGGATTGCTGCTTCTCGTTGGTCACGAGCCTGCCTCTAATCCCGGCCAACCGCAGCTCGGTGATTAGGGGTGACACATGACATCATCACTACTCCTGCTTGCGGTTAAGCCCTTAAGGGTGCACTTACCTTAGGCTGGGCCCGGCGGGGAAACGCCACCTTCGGGTCAATCTGTGGACCACAGATGAGATAAGATACTGTTAAATGTTATCCAAAGTGGAAGGTAAAGATTCCCTCTTGTGAGTAATGATGTACATATTTCAAGATGTATAAATGTGACTGCAGTTTTCATTGCAGTGATGCAGTGATGACAATCATAGTGGTACTACTGCATTAGCGATAGCTTGTTAGAGGATTCTATTTGAAGTGTGCAACAAATTAAATTTGACACCTTTTTGATGATAAAAGTTTTAATTCCTCACACTTTGTGGCGTCAACATCCCCTGCCAATAAAGTTTTATTTCCTCGCAACCTTATTACATGTAGAAAAATATGGAAGTGGTAAAGCTTGGCCTTTTTTTGAAGGTAACAAAACAGAAATGGCCGTAAGGCAAAGGGAAATATTTCATGGTTTATGTATTATACAGGTTCTTTATTATTGTGTATTTCTTTAGCCAAAAAGTAATAGAAATCATAAAAAGAAATATACAGTACAATATGATGTCACTTATATTTATAGACAGTTAGACCCCACAGCAGCACTAAAAGTCCCCGCGTTGTAAAACTGCAGTTATTTACTTGGGGGGGATTTGGAAGCAGTAGTGCTGTCAACACCTGCCACTCATACAGAACATAGGAAAATCTATTGTAAGTTTCAGACTTGGGATCTGCGAGACCACAAACCAAATTAAAAGCACTGCATTCTGAAGAAGAGATCATGCCATCAGATTATAATCGATAAAATTATTTGGCACAAAATAGGCAAGGAAGTGATCATTGAGATATATTAATACTGAGTGTGTTTATTGTTGTTGTTGTTTTGGAGACAGAGCCAGCCTTGGTTACCCGACCAACGACAAACATTTTTCATGTTTCTCCTGAGATTTGGGAGGTAGATGACCATTTGACTGCATCCACCTCAATTAAGACGTCAAACCTCTACCTGCTCCAGATACAACATGCTGTTAACAACCTGATCCTGTACTTTCGTAAAGTGAATTCCCCTCTGGGCAACTGAGAGTTATGACACTGTTCACAAACCGGAATTAGTTTTAACAGCCAGCCAGTCTGAACCATCTGAAGACCTACTAGTCCAGAAATAGAACGTATGCTAATCTGTGAGTATGTAAGGTGGACCCTTGTTCATGCAAGCCCTAAAAAGTCCAAACACACCAGCCCAACAGACAGGCATATGGAACAAAATGCGCAGTGAGGCGTGAATACGAACATTCTCTGAATTGTGTGTTCAGACACAACTAAATGCATCTTATCCACAAACTAGACAGTGCAGGACAGTCTGAATCCAAAATGAGCATTTAATATTCTGAATACATTTCAGATGGATTTTTTTTTTTAATCTGACAAATCCAGACAACACCCATTTTGGATTAGTCAGATTTGACTGTATCCATATTTCTCTGCAGTGGAATGTCTCAGCAGTGGTCAAGGTTACAGATAAAATTAGAAATAAATGAGTTTTGAGTGAGCTGGCCTTTAATAATGCTAAATATGCAAAGCCCAGCCTGGCATTTTACATTTGTGTGGAATCTCGTGCTATTCGCACTCAAGCCAACAAGAGAGATGATTTTAGGTCACAGGACCTTGTAGTGTATTATGGTCTTAGTGTCCCATCTTTGTTCTAATAATTGGATGTGTGAAGCAAAACCCCTTGTCTCACACAGCCACTGTCAGATTTATTGAATTGATATCGGCAACTAAAAGGAGCCAATCAAATGGCCAGAAATAGGTACTTATAATGTGAACAATACACACAATGCTAGGGGAGGGCGTTCATTCAATATTCATACAATCCTTTCATCTCTTTCCTGTGATAATTCCCTGCTTCTGATGACAAATCTACAGACCAAAATATCCCACAAGGACCTTTAAGTGCCTCAGATTTACCACTGCTTCAAGAGCATAAGGCTGTGTAAGTAAGGTGCAGCTGCAGCGTCCTTGGAAGGGATTGCAGAAGGACTTTGCACCTTGAAGTGGGACACAATGACGAGAAGAGTCATGTCACCTCCAGCTGGTCTGAGCACAAAGACAAAGGTGACAAGGACACGCAAAGCCACCGGCGACTATCGGCGACAACATAGCACACACACAAACAAACAGAGCGTTTCTTACAGGGTCTGTGCTTAGTGGGTCAGTGCAACATTGTAGACGCGTGGCTTCATGCTGTAAGCTTCCCAACACAGTGACTTATGTGCCAAATGGTTTTTTTATGCTCAGGAGGCAAAAATATAAGACAGCATAAAACAGAAATACTGTAAATGGCAAGTGCATATGTAGCTATTTCTATATACTGCAAGTCTTGCAGTAAAAGTCAACATACACCAATGAAAAACCTCGAGTTTTTCAATTGTGCCTTTATTCCAACGTGTTTTAACAAAATGAAAGAAAAGAGAAGCTGCAGCAACTTCTCAACCAAACCCAAATAATCCCCGTGAACACTAATACAACAAACGATAACGCATTATTAGCGACTGAATTGTGCTACTTTGTATTGTATATATTGTTACTGCAATACCACATCCTGGTTACCACAACATGGCCAATGTTTCTGCCGCCTGAAACCACTGAGAGGTAATATCCCTTTGTGTTCAGGTCAGCCCACCTGCCTTGTACTGTTTTAACAAGACTAGAGGACAGGAGATGCCCCGAGGCAGCAGCTACAGACCATGACAGCAACAGCGGTCACAACTGACTGTCACATTCGACACAAGGCTGCAGTCACGGATATGATGCCGCAAAACTACAGTAAAATATTCTCAAGAAATCTGTCTTTGCGAGCTCAATGCAAATAAACAGAAAACTCCGGCAATAGTTTCACAACAGTATGTGGTTATTTTGAATATCGAAAAAGACCCTTTTAATCTTTCATTCTGTTTGGGAAAAATCTACATTTTTGTCTTAGGAGTGATTGACAAGTGTCTGTGTAACATGATACAGAACAAAAATAAAAATATAAACATATGTGTGCTCGTTACTCGTGATTTGAATAATTAAGTACTTGCTAATACAACATGAGAAAATCAGACAATATTATTGACACAGATACTATGGTACAAACGGTCAATCTCTAAAGGTCGACTAATTTAATAATGCGTTTCATACTTCACATGTTGACAAAGCACCAATTTTTCATTCCTGTTATCAGAAAACTGCATAACATACAGAAGGTTACTAACTACACTAGGTTAGGCCTAATGCAATATCTGTAGTAGTGCTACTACGGCTACAGTCATGCCATGCTGTTAAAAATCATTCCACTTCAGCAAAATAACAGAATATATCTAACATGTAATTTCTACTTCTGGCTGTACTCAGAGGAAGGCAATAATAAATGAAAACTAAAGCATCTATCAAACTGGCAGTTAGCCTCGAGGGAGACAGGCCACAAAGCAAAAAAGTAAAACGACTTAGCCAGGTCACTGTTTGCAACACTCAGAAATATCTCTTCACAGGCCTGACACTTAAGGAAGTGGCCCTGGAATGTAACAATCCCAATCAAAGTGGTGAAAATGCAACACATTACTAATATTAAAACCTTTCTATGGAGACAAAAGTTGCTCTTCTCAGACAGACAAAGAAGAGTTATGACTGAGTGTTCGTAAAATGGTCTGACTAACATCCTGCTTCATGACGTCCAACCTCCTCTCAATCTAAGCAGCATAGTGACGGCAGAGCCTACAATATGATTTTAGTGGTTTAGCTTTTAAGACTAGACTAATCTACGACCAATAGTCACCTCGTGTGGCCCAGCGCGTCCACCAGTGTTACAAACTGGAAAACAAAAATAAAAAAAAAAAAAAAAAGAAAGTCAAATGAATAGCGTAGCAGAGCCAGAACGGGAAAGAGAAAATGCACAGGGAGAAAGAGGAGGCATTCATTTGGAAAACAGTCAGTCCATGAGAAAGTGGGCCTGTCCAGTGTGGCGGTGCAGCGGGGCTGTCCCAGCAGGCAGCCCCTCTGATTTCATTAATTAACAGGACAAAGAGTACAAAACAGATGGGCCCGTAGAGGAACTGGGGCTCCCGTGCTACCCCCACAGGCGCACATACATACACATTCACAGCCCGCATAACACAGAAACATAACAAACAACAAGCACATATACAAAGTGTAAAACATTTTTGTATTTAAATAGGCAAGAATACAGAAATTTGCACAAAAAAACACCCACCTCCTCCAATATACTGACAACAAGTGTACTGACTTAATGTATCAGTCACATACAGACACTGAAGCTCTGACACACTGACCGACCTGCCAAGACATTCTTGTAACCGCGCAGCTAACACTCACGTTGATAAAAAGCACCATTATTCCAATATAATCAATATAGGCTAAACAAAAAGCTGTAAACAGTTGAGGAGACAAAGGCAGTTGGCATGTCAATGCACACACAGAGTGAGACAGCGAGACTTGGTTTGGGCTCAGGCCAGTAGGGTCAGTCTGCACAGCTGAACAATGGCACAGTAATTAGTTAACGAAGCTCACTAATAAGGACCCCCTTCAACCTAACCCCACCCATAACCCTTGAAGCCCTGCTAGGGTGGTTGTGTGTGGTGGTCTTGGGGGCTTGGGTGGTGCTCATGGTAAGACTGCGCAGCATCCACCTTTAGGTCCAGGCTTTATCCCTGGATCTAAGGCCACGCATGGACCTCTGAAGCCCAATCTAGTTTGTTTCCTTCAATCCGATTAACTACTTTCAGATCCATACTGATTATAGTACAAGAGCTGCCCCCCCCTTTCTCCTCTTCTTTTCACCTTCTCCATCCCCCTCTCCAGTTCTGTCCACGTCAGCATTAACAGCTAATCTCCAGTCAGGAGCAAGGAGCTGCTGCGAGCATCTAAACCCTCCACTAACCAGGTGTCAGACCAGTAGCCACGACAGACTGCGGAGCCAGCGTCCACAGAGGCTTGTGCTAACATATGTTGTTACAGTGCATGGATATAGATGAAAGCAGCTGTATTAGCGCCACGCTGATAAATAGTACTGTTCCAGACGGTGGAGCCAAGAGCAGCAATTACTGCCTACTGTAACACACTTCAAAAAGAGCATTCCTGTTTACCTGTGTGCAGAAAAACAGAAAGAAAATCATCTGTATATCCCATTTCTCCTCTACAAATGTATGTTTTTATATTGGGTAATATGGCTCCAGCATTACACTTGGGTTATTTTAGGACACTGCCCTTTACAATTTACTTGCCCTGTCTACTGCACTATCAATACGGCCACAGAAAGAAAAAAGTGCAGAATAAAGCACTGCTTATAAATACACCACAAATAATAACGTGCCACAATCTAAAATAACGGCGAGCTGATCCGATGGAATGAAAACTGGTAATATTTCAGAGAATATCTGCTCTCCTCTTTTCTCCTTCCTGTAACTGGTTCCAGCAAAGCTTTTCTCTGAGAAAACAAATACCAGTTGTGCCCTTCTTCTCTGTCCAGAAAAATACAGCAGCACACCAGCGCCCTAGGGCCATCCTCTGCCCCGACAGGAAATCTAACCTCCAACCAAAACAGCACCCTCAACAAACCTCGCTCCAAAAAACAAAAGACTGTGTCCTATTTGTTGTATTTAGAGTTTTAGCAACATTTTACATCGACAATAACTGTTGTGCTCCATTGATATTTAGCCAATGGCTTTCATTTTCTAAGGGTAGATGAAACAATCCTGGATGTAACAGGACTGTAAATGTTTAATACCTCTTGGAACCAGTGACATGGACCTTGCACCGGTTTATGTAGTTTACATGTCGCCCTGTGTCCTCACACAGCACCCTGTTGCTCTGTTTCATCCTTTTCCCACACGTTCTTCGTCTCTCTCCTTCCTGCTACGGGCTTTGGAGTGTCTTTTCTCACAAACCAAAGGCTCAGCATAAAAAGGAAGAAAAAAAATCTGAGCATCGAATATTCTTCCTCATTCCAAGAAGGAATGTCTTCAAATCTAAGTCCAGGTGTGAGGCAAACACAAAGTGCAGTGTTACAGAGACGTTGCCACTGGATTCGTTAGGCTATGTAAGTTATTAAAAATTATTTTTTGTTGTACCAAAATCTTAAAAGAGTACAAACGGTATTACTTATTACAGTGTCTGAAAAAACAATGAGCTGCTGCACAGCGTTCGGTCATTTTGAATGAGCTATATTTCACACAGAGTTGCATATTTAGGATATAAGAATAAATAAAAACAGTCTATAGATATTCCTATATCCAGCTCTTTAGCCTTTTCAAAGGCTTTATGATTTACAGACAGGAAAAAATTGAGTTCTTTTTCCCCCCAACCAGAGCGACAAAATGGCAACCATACCCTTGTTTAAAACGCTTGGTTGGTTAAATGGTACCACAGCGAGCTTTCCCCGCACACTGCAGTCGCAACAACCTGAGCATCCAAAGCTGCATTTGAGTCGTTAACATTATTATTGTTTAGCCTTATGCTGTATTTTGGTTTATAATAGGGAAACGCCTAACCCCACCAGTGGCCTGCCAAGCTGAGCTTCCAAAAGCCTCTGCCTCCCAACCAGCGTTCACATCTTACATACGGCAAACACACACAGACACTCTCTCAAAGGCTCCAGCAGTACCTAGTTTTAAGAGGTAGCATGACTCACTGAGCAACACTTTACAGTTGCTTAGAACTTGCTTCCAAGCAAACTGAAGAAATTGACATTTTACAGGCAGCAAACTAATTTTGGAAGAAATATTACCGAGCAGGAACATTCAGATATTTGAAAAATTGCTGCGACTTCATAACTGTCATCACACCGACAAAATCATAGATATTATCTCAAACTTGCATACACACAAACAAAGTGGAAAGGTCTGTCATGGCATATATTATGTCTGTGTGTCAGAGCTCTACTGCCCAGCCGAGCCTGGTGTCTTAGGTTAATGCAAAATAGCTGAGAAGTTGTTATGGAGACATAAATCCCATCGGGCTGTGCAGTTACGGCACCGTCTCCAGTGGCTGGCGTCACCCCCGGCAACAGGCTTGCTCCAACAACTAACCAACTCTACCTTTCTCCACCCCTGGGCTCTGCTGGTTTTCTGTGCCACAGATTTTCACTCTCAAATGATCCTATTGTGTGCATGCGTGTGTTGAAGTGTGCATGTGTTTATTTGTGTTTGTGTGGCTAGGAAAGGCCACAAGCTGACAAAGACACACCCAGTCCCCCATTCCTACAACCAATCTACAAGACCGAGACAGAAATACTTACACCTTCACAGATATGTAGAGAGGGGCCAACAGTTCTGACTCTTCCCAAACTAAAAATCACAGGGGTTCACACATCCTTTCATGTCTATAAATCCATCTAATGACTAATATGTTGTGTTCTCTGACCTCTATTTGGTAACTGATATGTCCCATTTACCCACATTTGAATTTTCATGTGTCAGTAGTGTAGGAGGGGAAATCACAGAGAAACTCCCGATCGCAGCAGTCGTTCAAACACATTCTGTACAAACCCCAGCTTCTGCATAAATATTTAAATTCAACTAAGACTCATTGGGACCTCACAGACTTCCTCTGACATCAGTTTGGGAACCACTGCCACAACTGTTTCCTTTCCCCAACGCTTCTCTTGCTTAAGTCGCCACTACCAAAACGGGTGCTGTTATTTGCTATGAAAAAAAAAAAAATCTTGTGAACTCGCAGCATAAACCTTGTGAGAGTTTTGCAGGGGCTCCTACCCATTCCGGTCCCCAGGTAACCATGGCAATGAAGACCAAGAAAGAACGCTTTCATGTTGGCGCCCTGAACCGGGATTTGGAGGGGGAAATGAGCAGAGAGAGGAGGAGGAGGAGGAGGAGAGTTGTTGGGGGGGGGGCTGCTCCAAAACGCACTCCTCAACTTTACAAGCCCATACGGTGGGAGGCAAAATGCACTGAGGGGGGAAAAAACATGCTGCACAAAATCCCAATCGGAAAAGTTGCCCGAGACAATTAAGTGGCAGCATGCGGCTCTTCAAAGGCAAATAAACTCACCGTTTTGGAATCCAACTCGTGTCTGTTTTGCGCCAGAACCTTCTCCACACCAGCTTGTTCTGCGTATGTTACAAACCCGAAGCCCCTGTAAAAAAAAAAAAAAAAAAAAAAAAAAAGTAATCCAAGCCACAAAAAATTAGAAAACAAACTCTCCACAGATTGAACGGTCTCATGGAAAAGCATGAGGCATCCGGTGATAGGACGGCGGAGCGCACACGCCTCCTTCTTACCTCGACCGCTTGGTAACGGGATCCCGCATCACCATACACTCCTTCACCTCGCCAAATTTACAGAAGTACTCCTTCAAGCCCTCTGTGGAGACACAGGGGGGGGGGGACACACGGGGTTAAAGACACGCACGAATGAGACACTTTCCCCTACAGGCCCCGGCGAGGGGATGTGTCGGCTGCAGAGAGACAATGGGGGTCGGGGAGGACCACGTTGCGTTCGCGTCCCTCCAGTCCTCAGAGGACGTTGTGCGGCCGCTGCAGCCCACCAGCCTCCGCGGAGCACCGACAAAGCTACACTCGGTGACGACTGGCGTTTGGAAATAATAACGATTATTGTCCGAGAAGAAGCTGTATTCATGCACCAGCTCCAAAAATAAATGAATGGAATCGGCGGAGTGCAACGAGGTTTACAACAACACAGCAGCGTGGGCATCCGAAATGAGCCGGAGTTCTGCTTTAAGCCCCGAATAATCGAGCGATTTGACTAGAAATGGCGTGATGTGTTATTAACTGTGTAACAAGTGCACAGGAAAAGGCAGACAAGTCGGTGTGTGTGCGCGCATTTCCACTGCTAATCTCCCTGCGTCTCGGCAAGTCTAAATCCTAAAAGCTGATCCTTACTGAATAGGAGGCTTTGATTTAACTATTTACACTGTTTCTGCTGAACTTCACCCCCCACCCCCACACACACACACACACACACGCAGGTAAAATGGGGGCTATTATGCACATAGGAGTAAACATGAGGCTTGCAATGAGACTTATTAAAGTAGCGTGCGGGACAGCTCACCTTGTGTTGTCTGCCAACTCAGACCCCCGATGAACATTTTGCTGAATGAGAAAAATACAAGCCGTAAGTCACACAGGATAACACGCGTCTCCCCGGCACAACACGGACACACTGGGGGAGAAAAAGGCTGCAAATTACATGTAACGTAGCATCAATAAAGTAAGAAGAAAAGCATCGGCCATGTTGCGAAGTCACCGATCGGCCAGTCGGGCCGTTATAATCCCCCAGAGGAGGGAGAACGGGCAGGATTTTCCAGATGATGGAGGAGAAGTTGCACTGTGGCCTTGTGGAGGAAAAGCGACACAAACAAACAAACAGAAACGGGGGGAAACAGGCGGAAAGCGGCGGTGCGTCTGCGTCTCCTCTGCTGAGCGGATCCATCCCACACACACACACACACACACACACACACGCACACACAGACAGAAAGCGAGAGAGACACAGCGTGCTTGTCTTTTGTCTCGGCGCGGCTCCGCTCCCGCACTGAACTCAACTTAAGTCCAAGGTGAACTCGAACCGGGCCGAGAGGCGAGCACACGGCGGGCGAGCGGGCCGAGGCAGTTACCAGGGGTCGTGGGGGGAGTTGTCGGTGCCGGACGACAGGCTGCTCTGGCTCCCTTCCGTATCCATTCTGCTCTCCGCTGCTATATTCCCGCACTGTGAGGCGAGGAGAGGCAGTGAAGCTCCACCGCTGCTGCTGCTCCAGACTCAGGGGCGGGCAGCCGAGGGAGGGCGGGGGGCAGGAGAGAGAGAGAGGGGAGGGGATGGAGGGGGAGGGGAGGAGGAGGGGGCGGTGGATGGGAGGAGGGGTGAGCGAGGAAAAACACACACACACACACACACATGCGTGCACGGTCACACAGAGACTCCGCCTCCACCTCGTTTTCCCGTAGCCTGCTCAGCCTCGGACCTCCCCTCCCTGCTGCACGTTGCCTGCCTTTATTCATGCTGCCAGTGGCGCTCAGTGTGGAGTGTTTCCCCGCCGTCCTCGTCATTGGAGGCAGACGACATCACGGCCCTGTAACGCATTTCCAACGCTTTCAGATCTGCGGCAACGGGCTGAATGAGAGACATAACAGGGAAATAGCAAAAGGACAGAAATCAGACCAAAGAGGCCACAGTCACTGTATGCATCTGTGCAAGACTAGTTTTAATTATCCACTAATAACTTGTCACTCAGTAATTGTTCCACGTCAACTAAATTTATGAGCTGGTTGGAAGTGTCACAAATGGAAAATGATGTCTTCCTGCTGTGCCCAGTTAGGCCTCAGGTGAAATGAAGCAGCTGTAACCAGGATACTTGTTCCCAACCCACTTAGCCTTCTGTGCTCATACTAGATTACATAAAAGAGCAAGGTTGACTATGAAGTCATTCTTGTATAGTTGCAGATGGCATAGAGGTCAGTGAGGTCGTGTTTCCTACATTGATATTCATCTTATGTTATGTTATGTTTTATGTGATCTTATATATTATGCTATGTAATACAATGTTATTTGATATTACATAATGGGATTTGATGATATTGTGTATGTTATGATGTAACATAGCGTTATCTGATCTTATAGATATATGATGTAATCTAATGTAAGACAATATGGCTCTTACACCATGCAATCATACAGGGTCACAACACAATGCATAATCATGTAAGAGGCATATTGTAGACTTACAATTGGAATTATATGTATGATCAGGACAAGGTGATGACAAGGTATGTGATTCATAGTATTCAATAATTTACTTCTGTTCAAGCCTCACTTGGCCAGATTATAGTGAGATCAGAACACCTTCTGCGCTGATTTTCATTATCATCATCATCATCATGACCTTCATATCTAGCAGTTCTCTTAAAACCTCATGTAGGCACACTGTTTGAGATCCTCACCCCCTGTCAGTCATTCTTGACTGAACAAACCCCCATACAACTATCACTCTGTTCCTTCTGCTCAGTTCTCATCCTAATTCATCACATCTATAACGTCTATATCACCACTCTACATCGTGTGGAATGTTTTTACACAATCACAGATCTATGCTCACACAAACTTGTTTTTACCCACTCCGAGTCTTTCTTCTCTAACATGACGGACCCTCCTGAACAGCCACAAGGGGTAGATTAGCAGTCTTACATCTAAGTCAGCCAAGGCGAGCCTAGTCAGCTGAGTCGTTTTGTCACCTTAGTAGCTCTAACAAAAGTGAAAGGAGTTAAATGCAAGTAGATAGCGAGCTTGACGCACTGGTTCACAGGATGTGCATAAGCCAGTCAAAGCATTCGTTTTATATAATTTTCTATACATTTGGATACAGTTGTCTGGTTACAGTAGCACAAACATTTAAACTACTCGTTGTCTGTGTGTAGCAAGTTAGAAATTAATCAGAGGCTCAAATGAGTCCAAAATGTCATCATGCACCTAACTGAAAGTATTTTACCAGTGATGAGTTATCATTCCCAGCAGCACATGATGATCTGTGCATGTGCTGGTTCGGAGACTGGCCACAGGGTGTTTGTGTGTACGGCATTGTGGGCTAGTCAGTGAGGGGAGGCAGGTCAGGGGGAGGGTGTGACTGTGGCCTGGTGGACCATGGCGAGAGAACAGTATGTAGGACAGGGCCTTGCACTTGCTAACCTATCCTGGTCTGAGCCGTGGTTGGGTGTGCTGAATTTCTGCATGCATGATCAATGGCAGTGAATAAAAAAGAGAAGGGAAAGACAGCAGCATGGGGGAAGGGAAGGAACAAGTTAGAGCAATGTAAAAAGATCTGGGAACAATCAAGCAAAACATTTAACTTTAGATTATGATACTAAAGGAAAGTACATGTTTGTCAGTGATTAACAATTAAAACCTGGGATATATAAAAAAAAAACAAGATTGAGAATCCGAGATTCTGTTTATCTATGCAACTTTGACAAACTTTTTTGGGGGTGAAGAAACTACAGCGATAGTGGGCAGACTTGGGATTTAGCATGGGGCTTAAGTTTTTCACATCATTAATCTGGTAAAGTATGCGTGAAAGTAAAATTTACACAGTTGCATGAATGGTGGATCAGTATGTGAGAGAGTATTTTTTCAGTATTCTCACACTCACTCTCTCCGTCTGCCTTGTCACTCCGCCACCTTCAAACACCGCAATAGTTGGTCCAATCCAGGTCTTCCCTACTTTTGTTTTCTTGACTACAGCTGACCCAGTGTGAGAAGCCTTTGTCTGTCAGTGACCTTTGACCTGACAGGGCCTGGGACCTGCTGTCTAACACCCTTTGGGCAGTTTGAAAAAGACATGACAAGTGGACTTTGAAAACAAAAGGAGTCACAAATGTCCTCTTCTGATCATCTGAAAAGCTAGTACAACAGACAGCCCTGTGCTTCAGTAGGTGCAGCCAGAAGCCATCATTTGCATGTGATGCAAAATGTAAACAAACAACACGTAGTTCCAGGAAAACTTCATAGAATAAAATGCAGTTAATGGATATTGTAGAAGAAAAGTGGAATGTTTGTATATGGATAAAAGACAGACTGAACAAGCAAAAAAGTCTTTCAAAGTGGAAACCAGGAGTCCATTTTAAAGTGCTCCATTTGCTGTGGGTGTTTTTTCCACCTGGCAGGTGGCGAGCCAAAGAAATCATTACATGAGAGAGGAAAAGGGAGGAAACCAGCACACCTGTGGTTGCACCAGGAGCCCCACCTCCGTTCTCCGATCACAGTCCCTCCATCCCCCAGGGGAAGGTGTGGCAAAGGGAGAGAGACAAAGGGAGAAGAGAAAGGGAGAGGAAGGAAGAGATTGTAAGGGAGATTTACAGACCTCTTCAACAGTTGACTGAGGGTTAAGTTAACCTTTTATTAATCATACACACATAAAACAAACTGGACTGACGGTACTGGAAGGCTCTGAGAGGCTTCCAAGGGCGGCTGCGGGCTTCCTGCAAGCACAAACAGACCACAACCTATATACACTAATGACACAGGACTATTTCAGTCTGTTGGCTGTAAGGGTTGAAGCAGCAGTGGAGATCCACGCTGTAAAACCACACAGATGGTTGGGTTGGACAAAGACAGAGAAATATATAAGCCGCACAAAGGCTTCCGATTACAAATCAGCTGAGACCTAACACTTAAGGACAGATTGTCAATACTGCTCTTGGCACAGTGGAAATCGGTATGTAAATCACACTTTGTCAAAGGCCTGACTGTCCATCACTGTTGTACTGCTGAGTGCATTATTCACTCATAGATAGCTAATTATCTGTTATCTCCTGTCACATCCACAAAGCTTTGCATGGTATTATATTAAATTGCAGCATCTATTCAGTCCAAAATTAGATGTTCATTCAGAGTGCCACTTAATACATAATACCTTCAAAAAAAGCTTTTATATCCTTTTTTAAGTTTACCTTCTTGGTAGAAAGATAGAACTAATGACAGAACAAAATAATTTATTTCTAAATTGGTGTTTATTTACATTTATCATCCTCTATGTTTGTAACCTCCTCTCTGACCAATTTCATGGGTGAACTAATGTCACACAGCAATTGCTGGAAATCACATAATGACACATACAGATGAAGTCACGACCATCTTTGAGACCATCGTCGTGCTGACCTAAAAGAGAGGACTGTGCAGTGACTCATCGTGTCTTTGTCGGAAGATGTGCTGCAGGTGATATAGTGTTAACACATGATGGATTTCACACGAGGGCCTCAGAGCAGGTCGAAGGAAAAAAGGGAAAGTGAGACAGAGGCAGAAGCATGTGTATCGAAAGGATAGAGAGGCAGAAACAGTGGATGGACGGCAGGGTTTTTTTTTTTGTGCCAGTGGTGGAGGGGATCCGAGAGAGATTGAGAGTTTTCTCGGTGGCAAGAAATCCATGGCACCTTTCTCCAAAGTACTTTAAAATGAACAAGTGGAGTTGCAGTGCGTCCCTGTATCTCTTTTAATCCTTTTTCCACTCCCCCCTCCATTTCTTTTCACAGGACCCATCAACGCCATTCCTAGGTGCTATTTTTAGGTGGCCACTGTGGCCCCCTGTCCCACTGCCAGTGTAGTGTGTGAATGTGTTTGTGTGTGTGTGTGTGTGTGTGTGTGTGTATTTCAGGGGGGACCTCAAGAAACCAGTGATTCTCATTCATAATCTCGTGGTAAATGTAGTGTGACCAGAATATATGAAAAAGCTAGTTACCAAGATAGTTGTGTGTGTGTGTGTGTTTGTGTGTGAGCGTGTATGTGTGTGTGCAAGGTAGGGGGAGGGATGAATGAAGCTGATTTATCCCACCTGTCCAGTTGTTTCCGGTGTGTGCGTGTTGATCCACAGCCGAATGCTGAAATGTATTCCACGAAGGCCTGGGAACACACAAATCATCCCTGGAAAGCTGGAAAGTGTGTGTATCTGTTGCTGTGGGTGTGTCTGTGCATGCTAATGGTCCACACAAAAACTGCATATACTGAAATTGCTGTTACACCAGCACATGGTACAGTACAGCTGCTTTACTTGTGTGTTTCTGTGTGCAGGCCCTACAGCCCGATGGAAATCTGTGATTATTGATTATGGGCTTAAATTGTTCCCTACTTTGTGGACTTGACACATTAGGTCTTTGCATGATTGTTGATATGCATTTTAAAGACACAGGCCACCCTTCAGAGAAAAGTGTGAGATGCATAAACTCATGGATTTCACTTTAATTGTGCGCAGACAGTTAGAAGCATTTCATTGTAAACTCAGAGATGAGTTCATGTTAACATTGTTGTTATTTTTCTACATTAGCGGGTAAGATAGTATTCAAAAATCCTTTATCTTAGAATAGTAAATAAGTTTAATCAAACTGCACTTTATAAGTTTGTAGATGTCATTTAATTTGCATATTTCAATATTGTATACAAACAATGGATCAAATGGATAAGTGTAAGATAAAAAGAGTTAGAAGTGAACAAACACTTTATTGTCAGCTTTATTTTACTGTTTATGTCTATAGACTTTCTATTGTTTTGGTTTGTCAACACCTAACTTTAATGTTTTGGTTCAGTTTCACCATTTCTTATCCACAGCAGCTTTTTTCAGTATGGCCACCTGCCCAGCACCAAATACACACAGTTAGTGACTAGCTGGTGAATGTGGGACATTTATCAGTTTGTAGAAAAGTTTATTTTTCTCTGCACTTGTTGGAGAGCAAAAAAGGTAAAACAAGGGTGAAGAATATCTGACTTTCAATTTTACCAGTGCCAACCTTGTTACATGTTTGCTAGACATGTATCTGGGCAACTATTTGTCCAACAAGTTTCAGACATCTGACACTTTATTAGGTGAAAATATTTCAGTTATATTTACAGCATACACTGCTTTTTCACTCTAATTATTGCTGTAATAAAGACATTTCTTACCACTCCCTGTTTTAAATCAACAAGTAAAGTGAGACAATGATGAAAATGGATACTATCTGAAACTGAATGTAACAGCGAGAACACAGATGTTTGGGGAGGAAGAAGCAACGTAAAAATTAAGTACTGTATTCATTTGGGAAAAAAGATGAAGTATTCAGTAAAAAATTGTAAACTGACCTGTAACTGAATAAAGAGGCAAAGAGCGCAGGGCACAGATGATATAAGTATTCTTTCATGCATATCTGTGTACTGTATGTTTCTGTGTGTGTGTGCAGCTGTGCAGCGGCAGTAAAGGGAGGAGAGAGCAGAGGGGTTCCATTGTGGGTCTTTGTGTGGCTTAGATTGTCCTCTTCTCTGGGAAAGTGGAAACTCAACACTGCTCTCCAGAGGTCTGGTTACCAGGTGAGAGAGAAGGAAAGAAAAGGGAAAAAACAGAACAGTAGAGCGAGGGAGGGAGAGCTGCAAAGGTGTGGAGAGAAAAACAGTAAGAGAGGCAGAGAAGACCATGATGTTTTGGCTGTGAGAGCTGGAAAGAGAGGGGCAACTGAGAGAGGCTGAACGAGATCAGGAGATGACCACAGAGATAGGAAGAAACAGTCTGAGAAAGAATAAACATAGCTAGGCTCAGATTTTAGTTTAAATCCCACAAGAATCCAAAAGTGGATGATCAAAGTGTAACAGTCCTGAATATATTTCAAAATGTACTTTGTGACACGCTGGCTCATTATTTGTGGCCTGTAGATTAAGAAATGATGGGGAATTAAAGTGATATTATCAGTGTGTCCCTCAGCAATGATGGACATAGAATACAAAAGGCTCAGATCACGACCTTATCTTCAGTAATTCAGTCAGTTTTAAGCAGATATAATTTATGAATATAAGCATTCAAAGAATAAGTAATACTGTTGCTGTGATCGCTTCCACAATCAAATATGAAACTAAACTCAAAACCAGTAGCAGTCATTTATGACTTAGGTATAACTCCTCCTAGTGGCCACTTTGGGGATTTATTTTTCCTTCAACTTCACTCATCTTCAGAAATCAAACATGACACATCATGTATGAAATAAATTAATTTATTTTCATTTATTACTTTTTACAAACTATATATATATATATATATACATGTATATATGCGTGTGTGTATGTGTGTGTGTATACACATGTGTGTATATATATATATATATATACATATAAACACACATATATACATGTATATACATATACATATATGTATAGAGAGAGAGAGGGAGAGAGAGAGAGATTTATAAACATCACTTCTAACCTATAACCCAGATCACCAAAATTTGCACTGTACAAAGAGTAAGAACACTATCCAAAAGAAAGACCATTCAATTTCAGGACAATTCCCAACTTGATTTGTTTTAGGATGTTTGTAGTAAGACATCATATTAGAAATACAGTTAAGTAAGACAGGAAATAAATACATTTCATGTGCCTCTAAAGTAAAGAAGGTGGATCATTTTTATTCATGTAGAACCTATGATAACTCGTACATGTTTCCTTTTTTGTTTCTATCATCATTCCTAAATATCAGACCAAATCTGACCATTTCCGATGAAATGACCTTCCGATGAGCATTTTGTACTTAAAAATGTGTTTCAGTAAATACATTTAATAATAAGAGAAAATAGCCAAATAATCATCAATATCATTAGCTCAGAGACATTTGATCAAAGTCTTCCATGTGCTGTGTATGAGGGCAACAGGGGAGAGGGAGCTGGGTAGGGGAACCACAGGAGTGAGCATGTGTACTTGACAGGAGTGTGTTTGTGGATGGCTTTCCTTCTCCCCCGACATTGTCTGGAGTGGATTGTGGAGGCGGTAGCTCTGAGAACAGCTGTTTCTGACAAACACTGAGTAAACACTATGTGTGTCACATAGGGACTGAGTATGTGTATGCAAATTGTTGTGAGTGTATGTGTGCTGAGTGGGTGGTAGGACACTTTTAAAATTGTTAAGATGACGCTAACGAACTCTCTAATACCCATTTGGTCTGTTTGATACAAACATCACATGGGCACTAGAGTTATAAATCCTCTTGTGAGTTTAAAAAGACCTGTCTATTATTAAAAGTTTAAATAAACCATTTTAACCTCTCTTTTTCACCTTTCTATCTGCAGCTCCCCATTTGAATGTCAGAAGAGATTTGATCTCCTGCAATATCAAATACACCCCTGACAATGACAGCCCTGATGGCAATTCACCTTTACAAAGTCAAGAGGAACCTCAGCTGTGTCTGTAGCTGCTTGGGCACATATGAGAGAATAAACTGTGCATGCATGTGTGTAAATATATATTGTTAAATATAAGTCTGTACGTGCATGTATATGTTTGTGTATTTTTTTTGTGTTTACATGCCAGCAGGCAGAAATCACTGCCCTCCATTATAGGCATAGTCTGCCTTGTTGTGCATGACCAGTCTGTTTTCGACAAAATAGAAGCTGTCTGATCGGGTCTCACAAGGACACTCCACCATCTGACGGACTGCAAGAGGGACAGCATATGCATTTCAGCAAAGGCAACAAAGACTTATTTTATTATTCGTGCAATTAAAACCAAACTAATTTTACTCTATTATAACAATCATATCCCATCAGAACACGTGGTGTTGGATGTTAAAGAGGTAAATGATGCGACAGAAATGATTAAAAGACCACAGATATTATCATATGAAATAACAGATTTTACATGAGTTATTTATGTGAGCTTTTTGAATATTTCAAGTATTATTAAGTAATATGAACTGAATGCAAAACTCTGCAAAAGGAGTAAAACAAGGAATTTTCATCATGATAATATTTAATATACATAAAGTGGTAACATGTTTCTTCATTATCATAAGTAACAAAAATTGTCAAGAGTGTTTAAAGACACTTTACTGATTCTTACATCCCCCTTGTAAACACTTTTGATCATGGGCACCCTGACTGGTCTATACACAGTCCCATGTGCATTGTGTTCCATGAAACAATACAGCATACAGCATAAATGTGTTGATGCAAAGGAGAGGCCACAGAGAGGGTCCTACAAATGCCTACGGTTTGCAAGATACAAAATTATTTAAAACAAAATTTAGACTTAACATTTAACACTTTAATGTTTTTTGAAAACAGGACTTACCCAGGCTCTCAGACAGCTGAGGAAACTCATAGATATGCTCACAGGTATTACGGCTGTTTGGGATGCAGAAACCAAAGTCAAAGTCAAAGCTCTTCAGCAGCTGATCACGGAAATAGTGTCTTTCAATCATGCGGAAGTTGTTTAAAGGCCGGTTTCCAACTGTGAATTCCACCCTGATTGAATAGGAAGGAGACATAGCAGGTCTGTTCTTGTGTAATTAGAATGTTATTACAGTCAGTGCTCGGGTTGTCTGTCAGTGTGTGTAGGTGACGAAGACAATGCTGAAGTTGTATGGAACAAGTGATTGTGCTCCTCTAAGGTGTGTGTTAGTGACGTGAGTTACTTACGTAGCTCCCACAGTCCTAAGGCGCAGAAAGGCTGGGGTGAACTGGTAGCGTACAAATCGGCCCGCGCTGGCATCTGCCTCTCTGTTCTCCTCATCATCCTCTGACAGCCACAACATAGGAACATTATAGTTGATGGAAAAATATCAGGACAAAAACCAAGCTGCCAGCAGGATCAATTCTCTGATTTGTAAGTGCTGCGGGGGACATGCTTCACAGTCAACAGATGCATGTGCATTAGAAGATATACACTAAAAATGAGTCAATACCTGTATGTGGCGGTTTGGCAATCTCAAACAGGACAGTACCAGTCTCCAGGTCTCTGATTTTAAAGCGCACAAAGTCAACGTTATAAATGTTGTCCTCAGGTTTACAGAGGTAACCTACAACAGTGACAGAGAGATGTCAATGACATGACATAACAACGCTTCCTTATAACTGTGTTGTTATTGTGTCAGAGATATAAAGGAAAGAGCCCAAATGATGCCAATGGTAATAAAATATGCCAAATTACAGAAATGGAAAACACATTTATGACTTCATGAATAAGAAACATTGGATTTGATACTCTTTAATTTCCTTCCGTATTTTGTATGTTGACTCTGCAGCTGCAAATGTGGGCTGGACTTCATTAATGGTCTTTCTGAGTTCTTTCCGATCAAATACAAATGGCTTTATTCACTTACAGTTTTGTATTTATACCGTTTTTCTTTTGGGTCATTTTTAAAGTTTGTAGAGTTACAACACGAACTAAGTTCACTTGCAGTGAGACAGCAGATAGTATAAACCCGGGCATCTTATTTCCAGTGTTTATACAACTGCTTCAATTCAATGAGTGACGCTTTCTTTAATGACGTCCCACATTTGTTTATGACGTCACTGTCTCTTCACGCAGTAAAATCCGATATATGACGTCGTTTGTTTTACATCTATGTTTTACATGTGGCAGCAGAATGCGCGTCAGTGGCGGATCCAGGGGCAACAGAGAGACTGTCGTACCTCGTGTGGCCACCCGCAGTCCTAACACGTCCTCCGGTGTGATGGGTCCACTCTGTGTCCGCAGGTCTTCCTCCGTGACGGGCCTGCTGTCCAGCTGGCTCCGCCGAGACTTGAGCCTCTTCAGAACACCGCCGCCAGTCTTGGCCGCCCGCGGAGGAGCCGCAGCGCCGTGCCCGGAGACATTCTCAGCAACAGGCGCGTCGCTGCGAGCCTTGGTTCCGCTCATCTCTGACTCTCCTCGGATCCTTACCGGTCTGCAGGAGGATCTCGTGTTTCCCCCGCCGATACACGCCAAAAGAAGAAAATGGCGCGTGGATGTCGAATGTCGAGAGAACCCTCGGTGAACGGTCAAGCGCGTGTTTTTGAAGCACATGCTGAACAGTTGCCATGGCAACTTGTCCGGTGAGCAGGGGAAGGCGTTAGGAGACAGGAAATGACCACCAGGGGGCGACAGACACAACCCTTACATTTGACCAATACTGTACTTTGCTCGTTTAAATGTTTTTAATCATAATAAAAGCAGAAGCAGTATTATTTTTCCCAGTGTCTTTAGAATAAGGTAATGAATGAATGACGTAGCCCATAAAATCAAAATACATGTAAATACAATGTACAAAGTCTGTAAAAGTGATGCAGATGTTGGCTACAAAATTAGGAAAATGAAAAAATGTCATTATGCATGAAAGATTGCACTGGTACAAATTTTATTATAGTCAGAGATGTAGGCTATGCAATGTCAAGACTTGTACCAAAAGTACAAGTAAAAACATCTCCACATCTTCGATATGTTTTCACTCAAGTGAGAGCACATGCTCTAGAAATTACAAAGATCCAAATACTCCACTAAGAACACAGTGCAAGCTATTTCAAAACTGTACTGAATTTGATGCTGTTGATAACACTGATATGCAAATCAAGTTGAACAAAATGGTCTTAGTAAAAAACTCATAAAGATGCAGCTGTATTTAATTTTTGAGTTGATTATGTTCCTATTTAAGAATCAACAACTGCAAAAAGTAACTACCAAACAGTCAGTAGTATTTCAGCTGAATATATACTTTTATACGAAATAAAATTATGAAGCTTAAAATCTCAGGGTTTCAAGTATTTGTAAGCCTCACAGTGTTCTATATTATTTATCTATTTATTTCTCTGTAACATCCTATACAGGCAACAACAACACGAGCCACTGGTCAAAGCTTGGGCCATGTAATTTATAGAATCATGTGTGAATGTTTTTTCATGTGGCCTGTGAAATGCTGTGAAATAGCTACACAATATAAAAAATTACTTAAATGAAGTATGTTTTCTCACAGTTGATCCTAAGCACAATACTCTCCAGCATTAATAGTTGTTCCTAAAGTCATTCCTCTTGGCTGGTTTCAACAGGCCCGTGTTCTGTGTTTCGAAAACAGTTTATTGCCTTCCATTTGAAATAATCTCGGCTTTTTTGGAGGAACTTGTTCAAGCCGCACACTGTTTAATTAATCTACTTCTCACACTCACTGAATGTTAGATCAATTCCCAGCCCACTTGTGTGTGTGTTGCTCTCTGATGTGGCCTACTGCAGGCAACGCAAATGAATGTGGTAAAGGCCCAGGTGTCATGCAAATGAGAGCTGAGGTATAATGGCTTCTTCCTGCTGTGAAGAAGCCCGGTAGCTCCAACACTCCCTGAAAAGCAGTGAGAGCTGCATGTATCCCGCTCCTTTTCACTCTGGCTAAAGTGGCTTTAGGCCTTATTCAGAACCTGTTTATCCAGTCCATTGAACTGCGTACAATGGTCGAGTTACCATGACTGTGCACAACACATCCGCTTGGAGCGGTCAAAAGAAAGGAATCTTCTCAAATAATATATAATTAACAGATCTCTGAAGCCCGCATCCATTATAATTTCTATGTTTGTCTGAAATCGTTCAGTCATGAGGAGAGTTTAAAATCGTGATCGCTTGATAAAAGTATTTAATGAAATGGTTTTGTCTCAAAAGTTAGGGGTGCACAAAAAGCAAGTTAAAGTCAAGGGGCATTTTTCACTGTGGATATACAGAAAGAAAACTTAATATTAACAGCATTAACAAATTTCCCTTTTCATTGTGCATTTTGTTGCTGATACTGTTGAGTAAGAAATAAAACTTCCAGCTAAAGTCAAGTGAAACTGCTTCACGATATACGCTGCGGTCTTATTTTGGAAGGGAACACCCACTTCCGGTGTCGCGCCGTCTCCCT
This sequence comes from Channa striata, assembly GCA_033026295.1. Lineage (NCBI taxonomy): Eukaryota > Metazoa > Chordata > Actinopteri > Anabantiformes > Channidae > Channa > Channa striata. The sequence continues at coordinate 18,957,874 of CM065168.1, read as the reverse complement.
CCGCGCGGCCCGGCCCGCGGGGAGCGGAGGGAGTGTCCGGTCTGACGTCTGGTCGGCGTGAACTATTTGAAAAAAACACACAACACAACAGCTCAGCAGGCAACGCATCGCGGAAAACCGAGGGACAGGCTTCTTCTCCCCGCTCCCTTCCTCTACCTGTATGACTAGGAGAAAAGACAAGGTAAAAAAAAAACACAAAAATATCAAAAACTCTATAGCTAATTGTAGCTAATCTTCTGCGGTGGTGGGAAAGTTATTGAAGCTGATGTTCAGTGCAGGTGCACAGACTTTATTCATTTTTTTCTCCACACTGTGTAACTTAAGTGGATATTCTGAATATTACTGCGTCCTAACATGAGCCTCCGCAGACATGAATCTGTTCACAGGACTCAAGGAAAGTTACACGCTTTTATCTAAGTTTCCTTTGTTCAGTCTCAAAGGACAAACACCAATGGTTCAAAGACAGATAGATCTGTTGACGCGTTTATTAGTAACTTATTAACAAGCCGAAATGAAGCATATGTCACATTTAATGTGTACTTACAACTCATTAAGTTCTTTATTTTACTTAACTGAACACATGGATCATCTCAGACCTGTGGTGTTCCCATCAGCGTTATCATCCCTAACAGAATAATGCGGTGCACATCAAAACGAAAGAGTGTTCTGTGTAACATTAGCCTTGGCAGGGTAACAGACTGAAGGCAAACAAAAAAAGATAAAGAAACTCAAAAGCTCACAAGCCAAGTGCTGCTGAAGAATGGTTTTCCCCATAGTTCTGCAAAATGTGACCTGAATAAGCAAAATGAATCATCCATCAGCTGAAGCTTTACCAGCAGGACAGTCTTTGATTTTTAGGAGTTCAAGCTGTAAGGGAGAAGAAGAGGAAAGCAGCCAGCTGCTGGACACAGTATTTACACTCACGCTGTGGTGTAACACAGCATTAGGAGCCCAATCTGATCCCATTACACAATAGCATGCACAGCCTGAGGAGCGCTGTGTTTGAGCAATGTGCCATTACAGGCAGTAACAGCACATAACATTATCACATGTCAAAATATCTCTGTGCACAGTTGTGTGGAATCAAAACCAGCTGTAGATCTATAACACGAAAGTGACAGCGAGTGTTTCACAGTATCAAACCCGTGGGGCGTGGAGTTACCGGTTAAGTCTTACAGGTCAAACCAGATGACATGCTGCATACAATGGCAGTGGCATTTAGTGTGAAACATTACAGTTTATTTTTTTCCCACAGTGTGTAAATCCTGGCAATTGTTTTATCTCCTCAGCGGTGTCACGGCTGACCAAAAAAACATTAATGTGCCAACTTAATAATCTGAAAGAGGCTGTAGTTCAGTTGGAGATTTGGTGTGATTGTGTCATTCAGTGGAGAGGATATGGATGTTTTGATGACTCATAGGGCCTGCTCCAGTCCCTGCCTGTTGTATGAGTCGGATTGTAGTGCTGTTTTTTTCCCCATGAAAAAATGTTTGAAAACATCAGAACAAACATACTTTCATTTATGGTCAAATTCATATTTTATACTAATGTTCTATCACACTGAATACCTGTAAATGTGATCATTTATTAGTACTTTCCTATTTTAGGACCTAAGTAGCACAGTCTTTATACCTCTAAGAGTATTTATACATTCCAAGAAGCTACATTAAACCTTACAGTTACTCACAAGGTTGAAAAAGGAATAGTGAGAGGTTAAAACTTGATTATTAGATAAAAAGTGGTAATTTTAATAAATGTATTTATTCATTTGGTATTTGATCATGTCAATTGATAAGTTTAGAAATCTTGAATGGCGTATGTGGTCTTTTTTGTCACAACATACTGTTACCAGTTTGCAGTCTCTCCACTAAGAGCAGTAATATCTTTTAAATGTAAATATGTACATTGCTGTAAGTAAACACCTGCTCTCCTTTCTGCCTTCAGTCACCCAGTTATGGAGAGCGCCATTAAGACATCTCAGACTGGAGGCACTGCAAAAGCCAAGCCTGGTCTGGGCCCTAAACCTCGCCTCGCTCCTAAGCCCTTCTCTCTGCAGAAGAACAACATCATTCACTCCTTTCATGCTCCAAAGACAGTCACTGCGACATCTAAGCCAGCCTCGAAGCCGTCTGCAAAAGCTGAGGGCACAGATGTCCCCAAAGAAACTCTGACTCTCCCTGGGCCAAAACCTCCGCAACAAAGCAGTGCCCATGTTTCCAAACCTAGCTCTGTAAGTGTGAACAATAAAGAGAAACCAAACACAACCAAAGAAAGTCAACACAAACAGGATACTGTCAACTCTAGCGCATCTCCAGGTAAAGCAGATCCAGCCCCTCAAACCACTCCACCCAAAGAGACACCCAAGTCAAAGCCAGTCCAGAAAGATATAATTCAAACAAATCACAAAGCACCGGCAGATCCTGTGACTAACCCAGAACAGAAAGATGTAAAAAGCAACGCAGACAAAACTTCTGTCGCTCAAAAGCCTGAAGAATCAGTGAGTTCCCCTACAGCTAATACAGCATATCACTGGGGTGGCACCAGAAAGCGTCTGTCCATGGAGCTCACGTCAAAATTTGAGTCAGGTGGTCAGTCTGTGCCTCCGAAGCCCACCGTAACTGTCCCTACGATCAAACCTAAGGATAATGTAAACGCGCCAGCATCCCCTGCTCCTGAACAGAGCCAGACAACACCAGAGCCATCAAACAGCGAGAGTGATGGCAGCGGACTAAAGCATTACAGCGAAAGTGGGAGTATAAAGCGTAGAATCAGTCTGCTCTTTGACTCGTCGACAAAGCCAGAGGTTGTGACGAAGAAAGAAGAGCCAGAAATTTTAACAGGTTCTCAAGGTGTCAAGGAGCGAATTAAAAACTGGGTTGTGGAAACAGGTTCCGAGCCTCCAAAACCCCAGGTTTCTTTCCGAACTCGCTCTAGGAGGTGAGTGACTTTCTTTTTATCTGCACTGTTTGTATTGTATAACAACTATATATGAATAAAAAGAAAATGTAACCTAGTGCATGTCATGGCACGACATTGGATTTTTAGTTTATTTTTATTTTTCTATTATCGGTCAGAAGTTTTGTTCAGCTTTTTCTACATTGTGGATTAATACTTAAGACATTTTAACAAATGTTTGGACATCTTTTTATGCGTCATAGATTAGCACTGATTATTCTATAATACTGACTCAAAGAAATATTGAAAGGGCCTGGCTAGTTGTTTCCAGTTTATTTATATATATTTAGCTCACATAACATGAGTGCAATTAATCCTCTCATGCAACTGTTAAGAAACTGTGTGCCGTGGATGTGATTAGATTCGCTTGATAACGTTACATGCCTAAGCATTGCCACCTGTGGAAAATTATTTTAAAGTAAACAGGATCTTTAATCTCAGATTTCTCACCCTGAACTAATGCTGTCCCCACCCACAGCTTTGAGTCTGTGACTTCTCCAACTGCTGAGAAAACACCCAAACTGACACCTAACGAACTTCCTACAGTTGGGACGCCATCAAGGCAGGATGTGATTCCATCTTTAGACGTCTCCCAACCTAAACAGTCCACAGAGACCCCAGTAAACGGATCCCAAGACCCTCTTGAAAAGCCAATAGGAAGCTCAACTGAGAAGCACCAGGAGCAGAACCAATCAACAGATGTTGAGGTTCAACTTCAAAACCACAGCTCATTTACAGCCCAAACCACCACAGATGAGGGCAAGTCAACTTCTAGTGAAACCCCTCCGCGTCCTCTAAAGAGGGACAATGTCAAACGCCGCTCTGTTCGCTTTGGTATTGTAGAGACAGATGATGGAAGGCCTCCACTCATCCTGGGCTCACCATCAGACTCCAGTTCAGAAGAAGAAGAAGAGGCTCCTGAGGACAAAGGTGAGGAGAAATCCCCTGTTTCAGTGCCCACATACAGAAGAGCAGGAATTCTGCAAAACAAAGAGGAAACTATCCAAAAGCAAGAAGTGGAAAAACTAAAAGATCTGCAAACTGAAAAAAGACTGACAGCTGAAGAAAACGAACGGGCAAGACTTAAGTTAGAGGAGATGCGTAAAAAACAAGAAGAAGAAGAAGAAAGGGAGAAAGACAATGCAATACGGAGGGAAGCGCTTAGAATTGTGGAAGAGGAAAAACAAAGAGAGGAAGAAAGACTAAGAAAGTTGAAAGAGGAGGAAATACAGAGACAAAAGCGGGACGAACAGGAAAGAGAAAGGTTGAAAGAGGAGAACGATAAAAGGAAACGGCTAGAAGAGATAGAAAGAGAAAGACAGATGGAGTCGATGCGACAGAGACAGAGAGAGGAGGAAAGGGAGAGGGCGAAACAGATAGAGGAGCGACTTAAAAAAGACCAAGAGGAGAGGGAGAAGGAGAGATTAAGGGAGGAGGAGAGGAAAGAGGAAAGACTGAGGGAGGAAAGGGAGAGGGCGAAACAGATAGAGGAGCAACTTAAAAAAGACCAAGAGGAGAGGGAGAAGGAGAGACTAAGGGAGGAGGAGAGGAAAGAGGAGAGACTGAGGGAGGAAAGAGAAAGGTTAAAAGACGAGGAAAATAAAAGGAAATTGCTACAGGAGATGGAAAGGGAAAGACAGATGGAGTTGATGCGACAGAGACAAATAGAGGAGGAAAGACTAAGAAAGTTGAAGGAGGAGGAACTAGAGAGACAAAAGCAGGAGGAAAAGGAAAGAGAAAGGTTAGAACAGGAGGAAAATAAAAGGAAACAGCTAGAAGAGATAGAAAGAGAAAGACAGATGGAGTTGATGCGGCAAAGACAGAGGGAGGAGGAAAGAGAGAGGGCGAAACAGATAGAGGAGCGACTTAAAAAAGACCAAGAGGAGAGGGAGATGGAGAGACTAAGGGAGGAGGAGAGGAAAGAGGAAAGACTGAGGGAGGAAAGAGAAAGGCAGAGAGATGAACATGAGCGGAAACTGAGAGAGGAGGATGTCAATTTTGAGAGAGAACAGGAGTTGGAGCTGATTTGGCAGAGACAGAAAGAAGAGGACAGAGAGAGGGCGAGACAGATAGAGGAGAGACTCAGACAAGAGGAGAGGGAGAAAGAAAGAGTAAGAAAGGAGACTGAGGAAAGAGAGAGGGAGAGGCAGAGGAGGCTAGAAGAGGAGAAGAGGATGGCAAGACAGAGACAGGAGGAGGAGGAGGAGAGAAGGGAGCTTCAGAGGAGAATGCAGCAAGAAAAAGAAGAGATGGAGAGAATGAGGCAACAACGGATAGAAGAGGAGAGAAGGCAAGAGGAAAACAGGAGACAGATGGAGAAACAAAGATTGGAGGAGTTGGAGAGAGAAATGCAAGAGGAAGTGGAAAGACAGCGAGAAAAAGAACTGGAAGAAAAGCGAAGGTTGGAGAAAGAGCGAGAGAAACAACTAACATTGTTCAACCTGCAGGAGAGAGCGATGGCGGAGTCAAATTTAATCAGCTTTGACTCTAAGGATGTGCCTCAGAAGTCAGAAATGCTACGTTCCCCATTGCAAAATAGTGATAAGCCCCGAGAGAGTCAAATTGAAGTTGTTTATGATGACTTCTCTGTAAGAAAACCCCAGATCGAGGTGGATTACGATGATTTTTCTGTCAAACCAAGGAGATGGGGTTCACAGGCTAAAGTAGAAACTCGTCCTGTTCAGAGTTTGCGAGCCGAACCTGTGCATAAAGAGGTATTGGAGGAGCCGTTGCATGTGGATTTTCGTCCTCAGGAAAACAAGGTACCAGATCAAGTGGCAAAACCAGACAGACCAGAGCCTACACCAGCCGTAGAGAGCCCGGAGGAAGAAGAGGAGGAGGAATTCGAAGAGGAGGAGGTGGAGGAGGAGGTGGAGGTGAAGGAGAGGCCAGAGGAAGAACAGCTCATCTTCATTGACATACAGGAAGAGAAGGATGATGAGAGGGAAAGCGACGCTGAGGTGGATTCACAGGAAGATGATTCAGAAGATGAAGACAATCAGGAAGTAAGTAGTAAACTTTGTCTCATCAAATGCATCAAAAGCATCCCATCAAATGTTTTCCACGTTTGATGGGTTTTGTTGTTGTGAACAGCAGCATGTGAAAGGCCAGATTGTTCAACTAAATAGACAAGGCGAGGTGAAAAGAACAGAGACAGGTGTGTACATGTAAATGTGGGTATTTTTACTGAATCATCACCTGACAAACACACACCCCTCACCTGCACTAACACATTGCCATTCCTGTAGAACGACAAAAATATCTTGTCCTTCTCGCTGAAGCCTGATCAAGTCGAAACGCAGAATGTGTGTTTGTGTGTGAAGGTGTGACTTTGAGTAATGAATCAAACATGCTTGCCATGTGTGAGGAGTATTTCAGTATCTGCCCTTGATGACACTTTAGATCTTGAAAATTAATTTTTGGGAGCTGACCTTATTACAATATTGGCCTCCTAATATGTACATGATAGCCTACCTTACTTGCTACGTAGTGCGTTTATGGAAAGCAGACCGTTTTCCATAAACACACTTCAGAAAATTTTAAATGATTGTGATGAGACTGAAGTAGAGCCAAACTGCACATTGTCACTCAGATTATAATTTCACTAATTTTATATTTCCCTATAGTTCCTCCCTTGTGTGCTGTGGTGTTAAAATACTTTGTACCAGTTGCGTTTAGGTTTGTTACCCGGCTCTTTCTTTACAAGTTTTTAAATTAGTTCACTTGGCAGCCAGTGTTGACTTTGCAGATTCAAAAGTACTTTTACAATCTGTGGTTTTGATACAAAAAATTTGCTCTGACTGTGTTTGGATTGTGTTTGTGTGTTGGACTTCTCAGAGTCACTTAGCTCTTCACCTGCTGTCACCCTGACTACCTTGTTTTATTCCTGCCAAATATGACTTAAAAGCCAGTTTGTATTTTTTCATATTTGGAGAGAAACAACCAATGGATGAAAATGTTCCACAAATTTGCCAGTGAGATTGTGTAAGTACCAGGTCTTGGCAAACGACGGTCAAAACTGGCTGTTTTGCAGAAAAGGGATCACAGAAGATTTACAGTAGCATTACCAACTAGTAGCTGGAGAGGGACTGAGTACGAAGAAAGAAGAAATTGTTGCTACATCCCTACAGGATTAGCAGCTCAGCAAGGTTTGTCCCATGTTTGCACTGAGTTTCTGATTCATAGATCACTTGAGGAAAAAATTGACATCGTCCTCAAGAGGAACTTGCTAGTTGCTACTTGACTTAGCATAGAGGGACTGTTTTTACACCCAACAAGGCTGTGACATTTTTACACCCTAGATTCTTTACAGTTTATTCCCATTGTGAGTAAAATATGATAAAGCTTGTTTAAAGAAGACAGACATTAGTAGCAGTTACATACATATTTAAATATTGTAATAAAACTAACTTCAAAAAACCTGAACCAATTTTTCTTTTTAAGAGTACAGTATGTGAGAACCATACACAGTTAAGTATTGACCTGGAAGATGTGTCAGAAATTTAAATAAAATTCAGTTTGCATTATCGTATTATATATCTCTGATAATGATGATAAGGCCAACACTTCAACTCTTTTGTGCCACGGCAGGACCCAGTCCAGTGCTATTACTCACTCAGTCTCAGTTCTTTATCTTATCTGAATCTTCCAGGCATCTGCGGCAGTAAGTATTAATTCAGTCGATGTGCGCCTCTGAATGTAGACATGTTGTTATGAGAGCAAAAAAAATCTTAACAGGAAGTGGGGTTATGACTTCCTCTGAATCTGCTCAACAACTGTCTGCATAGTTGTTTCATTTTGTTTGTACATAGAGAGCATATTATTTGTAAAGAAAAAGACAGTGTAAATAAAGGAAGGATGGATTATTTCACGTGGGCAGCTTGGATGGGTTATTTCCAACAGCTTTGGGTGAGTCTTTGCATACAGAATTGTCATCCGTGTTTAGCTCTTCTGTAAATCAAGGGCGTGTGAAAAATAGGAAGCTGAAGCCAGCAGCTAGATAACTCAGGTTAGTTTAGCAGCTGAAAACGGGGCAACAGCTAGCCCAGCTTTGTTTAAAGCTGAGAAAATCCAGCTGTGTGTTGCGCCACTTCAGGTATATATTTTTTTATTTGTACAAAAATGAAAGTTTTAAAATGTTTAATCATCTGTGCATTGTTATAATTCAGTCAAGAGATTTATCTAAACCCTCCCTCTGTAAGACAAGAAGGCAGGTAGATTAATGGAATATCAGGAAATTTAAAGTCCATTTCATCACCCATCCATTCTATTATTTGGTCATTTTGAGCCTACAAGGTTGTTAAACCTGCCACTGGAAAAAACCTTTGGCTGTTGGTGACTTTGACCTTTTCTATTGGTCTTTTTTTTCTGACCGATGTAATACTGAGTTCACTTCAGGGTGGACCGGCAAATAAACATTAGCTCTTCGCTACCTGAAACCATTAATCCTGATCAGTTGGGAGTGTAATAGTCAGCAAATGCTGCTGCCCAATTGCTAATAGAGAAACACATATAAGCCTACAAACAATTAAAGACAGATCAACCAGTGTGTATGTAGATTACCAGGTATTAATATCCTGCAATGCACAAGAACAATAAAAAATGGAAAATTACATATTTAATCAGCCTTCATTATAACCCGGCATCAAACACAAACAGTTCAATGCAAATGGAGCAAAGAATAGTAGTTGCCTGATCAGTGTGTATTTGATGGAATGAACAGCAGAGAGGTCCGTGCCAGTTGAGACAAATCTGTTTACCACCTGTTTGAACATGCAGCATTTTTGCAAATTTATTAAAAATACTGGAGCCTCTAGAACCCCAGAGTCCCAAACTGTGTGAGTGTGTTCACGTCTTTGTATTATTGTACTTCTGTTTGCACTGTGCACACTTTGGCAAACAAACCATAACCCACATCACCAAGGTGCAAAAGCATGTACCTGCCTCTTAAAGCCCTTTGTACCGAAGCTTCGAGTGTGTGAGTACGTCCTTGTTTTTACCACTAAGTGGCACTACTGCTCTCAGCAACTGTACTTCCTTATTATTCTGCACCACAGAAACCAGGACAGTTGTTCAGAGCACCTTACGGTTCGGTAAAACCAGCAAGACAACCAGCACAGACTAACACGTTCCAGACAAAGTGTCACCAAGCAGAATGAGGAAAATGTTTTCTCTGCAAGCACAAGTTGTGGAGCCAGCCACACTTCCTCATTCAATCTAAAGACAGTCGGAAAGATGGATTGATAGAGGATCTAGTTGCTATGTTGTCATCATGTCCTCATTTGGCTGTCCAACAGGGCAGCATGTTAGCAAGGCCATACATGGTGCCCTGTCTGCTCTCTTTCTCCTATCTCTGTGCTCAATCACTCCACTGTGTTTTCGAGGGAGCACTTCACCCCCCGACACACACTTTCTGACACACACGCACACAGAAAGAGGATGGGCTAAACCATGGACAAGAAAGTTCACATGTCCATTCTGTTTTCTTCTCGAGTGCTCCCTGTTGCTCCAACTTTCCCTCAACTTTCTCAGAGGTCTTCCTGTTTTCTGCAGTTTGGTCTGCCCTCTCCTCTCACAAAGACATGCTTCATTCATTACCTGCATTTATCTACGGGACAGAAGCAGTCGAGGGAGGTACAGAAAGCACCTTGCCCTAGCCTGCTGCACCTTCCGTCCCTGGGGATTTTCCACATGCGAGCACAGACCTCTGCTTTGTTGTGTCATACCCTGAAATCACTCAGGTCTAGAGGAGATAAACCAGTTATCTACCTGTCTGTACCTGGCTTTTGGATGCTTGGAGTGGCAGATATTTCCCACACTTCTTTCCCTTTTTTCGAATGAAAATGGACTTGCATTGTGGACCGGGACATAGGTTACTGTGACAGAAGTCTCAGCAAAAGAGAGAAACCGGGTTCACACAGAAAGAGGTAACCAGTAAAAATTGTTCTGTCGGACTAATGGCTGCTATGCACATTTTTTTACTTCCAAAGTTTTCACAAAAGGACATTTTCAGTGGATAATTAATGAGGTGACAGGAAAGACGTTTTTGGGTCTCTGCTGTTTAGGATGTACCATCCATCGTCGTGAATGCTGCACAGGGAAAGTGTTGTCACAGTGCAGATACATGGCTGCTCAGACTATTTACTTTTTTGCTGACAAATAATAAACTGTTCCAGGGCGTTTGTGTTACCTGAACCATAAAAAATATGGTGAGAGAAAGTGGATCCTGCTCAAATGAAAGTTGGATTATATCTGGTTTTCTCTGATGTCACAAGTCTTTTTTCTATAGATAACAATTTATGTTCTCTTAGTCTTGTGCTTGCTGAAAATGACAACTGAAAGCCAGAACACAGACCCAGACTGCTGACTCACCCACTTACCTATTCTTCATCTTTAACAAAGCAAAACTACATAATTGCCACTGTTTCTCTGCTGGCTGAGTTCCCATGGTGACCCAGGAACCAGGATCACCAGTTGTGTGAACTTTTCAACCATGCAGTTCCTGGGAGGAAAACTTTCGGCCGCCCAGGTGCAAGTAGCTGGTTGGGTGAGCAGCGTACGACGCTCATTGCAAGGAGCTCTGGAGATGGTGTGGGGCAACACAGAAGAGAAGCAGAAGGAAGAAGATGGGGATAAAGAAGTAGAAGAAGAAGAAAGTGGAAACGTTGGAGGAAGGTTTCAGAGAGCCATGTCACCACTCCGTAGCTTTGCGAGACGCAGCAGGAGATCCCTGCATCGCTTCTCCAACAGAAGTCGACAGACTCTAGAGAGGAAAACCACGGAAGCCTGCTCTGTAAGAGCTGATATAGTTACTCAGTAGATGCAATGAATGCTATGAAATGTTTGGTTCCTCGTAATAATAATATTAAACGCCACACATAATAGATTTTTTTAAATTAAAGGATCATTTGGTAATTTTCTCAACTGTGTTTTCAACAATTTCCATACAGACACTAAAACCAACTATGTCCATGAGTCTGCAACCTGGATTTTCTCGTTCCCCTGTGCTGAAGACCTCTTTGTGCCCCAAAATACAATAAAAACACATCAGCCAGACAGACTGTTCCACTTGGATGGCATGTTTCTTCATCCCGATATGTCATCCTTTCAGATTAGATTAGATTGGGTTCAATCTTATTGTCATTGCACATGTCGTGGTACCACGCAAATACAATTAGCATGTAACCACAAGTATAATACTAGCAGTGTAAAATTATTTACATATGCACATGTTGGTAAGGCTATGAAATAGGATGGGCATGGATAAATATAAAAATTATGGATTCATATTATGTGTTAAAAGATAGCTGCACAAATGTTAGAGGCGAATCCAGTGGCGTTCTGCTTAAGGATCGCCACAGTTATCTGATAGAGTTGTCCAGAAGTAGTGTTTTATCAGTGAACATGAATTCCTCTTCCCTTTCTCTCTGTGGTGTGTGTCAGAGATAAAGTGGACGAGGAAAACAAAAGTGACAGCTTGACAGCAAGCTCTTAATGTCTATGACTTATGTATCTGCATCTGATCACATTTACTTTAGTCATTGTTACTGACATTATTATTTTAGCTTTACTAGTTATTATTGTAATAATGTCCATCATATTGGCTCATAATTATGTATAATCACATTGCACAAGAAAATGTTTTTATATTATAATTTTATTAATATATATTTAATACTTAATAGGAGTAATTTAGCACAAATCTTTAAAATTACCTACACTATATTTTTATTGTATATCATTATTATTATTATATTATTATTTTCATGATTAAGCAGAATAATTGGCATTGGTAATAATTGGTACACATTTTGTGTATTTGTTTGTGTAGATTTCAAGTCTTACGGGTCATGGTTATCCAAAAGGTTCTACTTCAGCACTAAAGATACATTTCAGATTAGAGGCAAAATCAAATCAAGATCCTGAAGCAAGTCCAGCAAATATCCCCTTTGAGATCCTTTAGCATAAAAAATCATCCATCTGCTTTGAAGAATATATCTTTAGTTTCCACCGACAACCTTTAAGACAGTTGATTCACTTATATTTATGACATATATTCTTTAACTCATCCTATTTCTTAAGTATTAGCTGTTGTAGCCTGCTTGTAAGTGTGAATGTGTGTTTGGGTCTTGATTTATATGTGGGTGTACAGGAGGAACAAAGTCTAAAAGGAAAAATATCCTGAAAGCCAGTTTCATGCTTAATTTAACAATCCATCACTTTTCTTTACTAGAGCTTTTTTATCGAGTCTTCAGCTGTTACAGTAGACTGTTATAACTTATGTATTGCATTGGTTGTAATCGTTAGTTGTCTCACTCCACTTCACTAGATCATAAACAATCTCTCTTATGTATTACACAATCCACTGACCGTGATAATAATGTGATGGATGTGAATTATAATGAGGTGTACCTTGTCTTGACTTGTACATTCTTTGCCCTTACAGGAACACACTGCACTGTTCCATTCACAAATTCTCAGGTTTGGTGCAGTGCTGAGATTTCTGTGTTTACATTTGGAGGTTTTTGTCCTAAATGTTTAGGTATTATGAGTGGAATACATACAGTAAGGAAAGAAACGGTGTGCCTCAGAAGAGTTTCCAAAGAGTTAGTTTAAAATAGGCAAACCAGAATGAGACATTCTTGTGTCATTGTCTCATCCAGTGTTGCATACTTGTATTGCTGCCAAATAGAAGATAAGAACAATAAAATAGTTTATTATACCTTCATTTTTAGTTTCCCAGAAACTTGGAGGAGAAACTTGTGGAGTAGCACTGAATACTCTCATGGAGGTGTTAGTCACATGATGTGCTGCAGCTCAGCAATAAAAACTTTGTAAGCCACTGTGACTCCTGCTTTAGCAATTGTAGGACAGGTGCAGGTTTCGTCCATGCTGGTGGAGTTGCATCACCGTAGACTGTGTCTCTTTAACATAGGACGTTGTTTTTCTCTGCGTTGTATCTGCATAGTTTGTGGTTATGGGAAATTCACTAGAAGCCTATTCATTATTGCTGTGATGTTGGCAGATAACAGGCATTGCACAAATGACGCTGTTCTGTGAGTCCGGAATGACAGACATGGTGTGTATGTAATCACCGCAGCATGGAAGTTCACTCCAGCGTTGTTTTGTATCCAGGTGACACTATCAGACAACACAACAACTGGGCTGTGCCTCTTAACTGACATGTAAAGAGAGCTTATAGGAATATCTGTGAGGAGGTGCACAGTAGTTGCTTTTGTTTGTGCCGTCTGTATCTGTGTGTGTGTGTGTGCACCCATGCATTCCAGCATGTGTGTGTGTAGCAGCGTGAGTGTGTTTGGTGTGTCTGTGCATACACCCATATGTGTGTATGGCAGTGCGTGTGCACACACATGCTCAGGATCTTCACTGAGGACAACCTAACCTCTGTGACTGGCTCATTAAAAGATCCATGCTTGGTTGGTCCTTAGTCCTCTTTCCCTCTGTATTTAGTGAGCTTGGCTCAGCTCACAGTCCTCATCTCCACAATGTGAAGTTCTGATATGTAGATTTACAGAATAAAGAGGGACAACCACATGATTTGGTTTTGTATGATTTGTTTTGGAAATTATATCACACAGTATAAAATGTTGCCTCAGTGTTTTCAGCTCTTTCTTGCTCACATTCCAGTTTAATTGGATTTCTGTCTTTCTGTCTCACAGACACAGGTTAACAGTTATTGCGTTAACGGCGAAGACAAAGACACTGATGCTTTAATAGACAGTGAGCCTGACCAGCAGAATGGGGTATGTGAACACACGCCTGAAACTGACAGGTAAGAGAAAGGATTCACTGTAACACAATACCAAGCAGACTACAGAAGTGGTTTTATTTCCTTCATCTACACTGATAGAGAGGAACAGGATTTGACAGGTTTAAGAGTCCTCCTTTGTATCTTGTGCTGAAGGTGTGGCTACACATTGAGGTGATGAGATTCAAACTGAGCACACCTGAAGAAAGAGGCCCTATAGCTATCTGGTATTTCAGTCTTAGTCAAAGTAAGTACCCTGGAGGTGTAGATTGGATGGCCAAAGGTATCTCTTTGTGTTATCAGTACAGCATGTAGTGTAACCAATACGGCTCTAACCTAGTGTACTTTTCCCAGATTTTATTCTACTTTTTTTCTTTAGTTGCACATCTGATTTAACTTTGCAAGGGTGATAAAAATGTAACCTGTAAAATGTGCAATTTAGACTTTTCCGTTTTGAATCTTAAAACTTGGCATACTCAAGTTCAGCTGCTCATTAAAATATTACTTTTTATGTGTTGAGCTCCCTTTGCCCTCTTGTGGTCAATAGAAACACAACAGACAAGCCCAGGGTAGTGAATCTTTGTGACTAAAATTACTGGAAAAATAAACTGAAAGCATCTCAATAATACACTTTTTTTATTTCTTTCCTGTTTGTGTTCACATATGATTTTAAATCATTTTATTTCTCTTTAGTCCAAATCCCATCCCTGAGCCAGTTCCTGAAGACTCCTCTCAAGACGATGATACCACTGATTTTCACAGAGAGACGGAATTTGCACCATTCCCTGAAGTTAGTGACTCTTTGCTTCTAAATGCTCCACTTTGAGAATGGTGTCCGTTGATTCACGGGGCTTTTGTGACAAACATTAACATGTACTTTGCTTGCTGCTTTGCATACCTACGCACCTGTAGTGTGGTGGTACATCGGTACACGCTAGGTAATACAGCATATTTTTTTCCTGTGGATTTGTCTGTCTGTGTCTCAGAGCCCCACACCTCTCCTTGACACCAGTGCACAGAGATCCAAGGCAGTTCTGAGCAGGAGGCGAAGTCGAAGCCGTCCATCACGCTCCCTGCGGTTGGCTCAGAAAAATAGCCCAAACTGGAGGGTCCATGACTCCACAGGTTATTACATCATCAGTAATGTTATTTAATCTACATGGAGGGCTGGAGCTCAGTGATTCTTTTAGTTCACAGTAAACAAGATATATCTCTACCAAATATTCCAAGGGGAAAGGTCTGGAAATGCTGATTTACTCCATGCTCTGACTCTTTACTCTTTATAGATGAAACTGAGATATTTTCTAAGCAACGAGATTCAGACTCTGAGGAGGAGCAGCCAAAATCAAAGATAGTCTGTTCTCCTCCTCCTACTTCTCAGAGAGTCCCCACGATTCCTGGTCTGAGTCCTGCAGCCCTGATTGTAAGTTAAATATATGATTTTTTTAGGTTAGGTTTACAATGTAAATGATATGAATAGGGGACCTTTAATTGAGTGAAGTGTACTTCCTAAGGCACAGCTAAAAAGGAGAACAGTTGGAGGGGGAGCTGGAGGAGGAGATGTAGCAGAAGAAGCCAAGCAAAGAGAAAAGAAGGAAAATCAACATGAGGAAGTAGCACAGCCTTTGTCGCAAGCACCCCGCTCTTCTCGTCCTGCTGCTCATCTTGCAGGGGCTGCACTGGTGCTGCCACCCTTAGGCAGCCCAGACGGAGGGTATGAACATAGCATGACAGTACACTTTTTTAAAAAATTGATAAGCATTTTAAATATGACACCATCTGAGCTGTGATTCTGTATGTCAATCAGCACCATCTCCTCTCCTGCTTGGCTGAAAGAGCTGAAGTCGAAGAAGCGTCTTAGTCAGTATGACAGTGAGGCTTAACCAGAATCTGGTGAGTAACATGGAAGAGGTGATAATATAAAAGAAATCAGAGACATTATTTGCTATATAATAAGATCTACAGAAAAAAAGTTTCTTTCTCTCCATTTGTGTTTTGTTGTTGCTTTGTTACTGTTATAATTTGCAGTAGAGTGGTTAGCATCTGTATTGTTATTACTATCTATTATTTTGTATTATGAGCTTAATGGCATAAAAAGATCATCCAGTGGTGAAATGCATCTTTTGGATTACTTTCTTTTTAGAAACAGAATGGTGACGGTGTTTTTTATAACAAGCACATTACAGCCTTCATAACCTGTGAATTACTTGTAACACATTAAGTGTTAGAGAACAGCCATCAAATAGCATTCAGTATGAAATCTTTGACGTTTTTGACATTTGGCTGTACTGTGAATTACTGTAGGAGTGAAGGCATTTATTTAAAAGGACTAATTTCCTTCTGAGTCACAATGCAAGACAGCTGAATTGTTTCAATAATAGTGAGTGAATGATTTAAACTTTCTGTCAGGAACACTTGCGTTATCTAACGCACACTGTGACTAAACTGACAGCAGACAAAAACAGGAAATGGGACATTAACTCAACATTTTCTGATCATGATCAGCACTTCACTGTGGATAAAGATGTCCTCATTGTACATGAATACTGTTTGTACTGCTTGATACTCACGACTTTACTCTTTTGGTTATGAATAGCTCAGTGTGGTAGTGTGAGTTTTCACAAATAAGCTCCTCTAGCAAATGTTGTGTGATAAATGTTAAATATAATCTCTTCTTTTTTTATTTCTTATGTGGTTTGAAACATCATTCTGAACATACTGTATTTTTTGCTCCCTTTAGGACAGATTATGCAGTTGCTGGCTACTGAGAGATGCCTTGCTACAATTGCTCCATTTTGCACTTTGAGTGCCTTATTATGGACCTTAACTGAGATATGCAGAATGGGGCTTTCAGCATTTCCTGAATATGGAGGCCATCAAAAACTTTTCATCTTGTAAATGAAATATGGTGCCAAGGCTGTGCGCCAAGACTGTTAAGCGTAAATGCCAAGTACAGGTTGTATTGACTGCTGTACAGTAGCTCCAGGGAGGGGGGATATGCCCCTCTAATTTAGAGCAAAGCCATTGGTTGTTATATTATTTGAATGTATGCATTATATACTGACAGGGACTGATAACACTAGGTCTTTAGCATGGCATCTGCCTTTGCACAAACTTACTGCATGTACAGGAAATACTGAAAGTAAATGACGAATTGCACATTAGTTTAAATTTAACAACATGCCTTTATCTTTTTTTAACCAATCACATATTGTCTCATAAAAAAACTACCTAGCACTTTAGGAAATCAGAGCAATTGAATGTTCAAGTGCATAACTGTAGTAACAACGTAAAGGGATTTGTTTTTTTACCAGTGCCAAGATTGCCTCTCTACTCATGAAAGTAAGGTTCTCCAAAAAGAAAAAGAAAAAATGGAAGCTCATTCTGGTTTCATGAACACCGTGCAGCCAATCATCAGCATTAATCCAGGAAGACATTTTAGAAATGCTGTATTAGAAACAGGAACTGTCTTTTGTAAAATATTGAACCCAGATAATCCATTAAAATGCTTGAGATGTTTTATGTATTTTTATGTTGATGAATCATCTTCACTGCTGTATCCTATGTGATCTACATACTGTATGATAAAAGGAAATTAAGGGAATTGTATTAAAGCATTTTCTATGTATAACAACTTTGTGTGCCTCTTTGGTGAGAAGCTTGCTCTCTGTGCTGTTTAAAATAAGCAACTGCTGTTTCCCACTGATCATTTTTAAGTTAGAAATGTTTTCATATTAATATATACATATACATTTTTTATAACCTTTTCTGTCGTTTCTGTTGAATATCTCTAGGGTTACTAATGTTTTAGTAAAAAAGTGCTGAGCAATTCCAAAATTACCAATCAGATGCCATCTCCATTGAGCTCTTTTTGGATGCAGGATGATGACGATGAAGAACCTTTATTGTCATTGAGCACATTTACATATTGCACACACATGTTACAAAGAAATCTTTTCTCTGCATTTACCCATCCTCCTGGAAGGAGTAGTGGGCTGCCACAGGGTAAAGAAACAGGTAGAAGACAGGAGTTTGAAGAGCAAGATAGCTGGGTGGGGCCAATAGTGCTGAGTGAGACTGATCTCTGTTCATTCTCTTTGCTGGCAGTCAGTGTGTGTGCCCACTATAGGATCATGGTCAGGATGGCAGCATGGGTAGAGCTAGGCAGCATTGCCAGTGTGCCAGGGACAGAGGGGCAAGCCTATTGAGAAGCAGTGTGATGGACACAATGGGTGCGACAGACTTGCTGCATCAACAGGCTTTTTGCTGCTGTGGCCAGAAATAAACCATAAATACCCCCACTGGCCTCCACCTACTGCTCGCCAGGCCTCCACACTCACACACATCCTCACACTGAGAGACAGAAAACCAAGAAAAAATAAAGAGGAAAGACAGAGCGTGGCTTGTACGTGGTGCAGTGAAACACAAGCCATCCAGGTAAAAAAAATTAAGATTGTCCATCTCCTATATTGTCCTTTCTATTTTACTGGCTCCTTGTTCCTTCTTAGTTCTGCAGACAGCTTTTAAAGTAGCATTTTTCTATAATTATCTAGTTTTTCTAAGAACAACAAAGATTTCTCAAAATCTGTTTATTTATTGTTTTGCTTTGTAGAGGGAAAATGACAGACCAGCAGGGAACACCTGACCAGCTGCCTGCACAGAAGGGCCAAGGGGGGACTGGAGCCACATATAAGGTATAAGACAACAATTCAGTCTACTTCAAATATGATATACATGGAAGAAGAATGGATTGTAATGAAAAGTTAAAATCACCATGGATTTGGGACTTTGCCAGTCACACCACCACCTCCTCGACTTTTCCTATCTTGCAGCTGGCAGTCTTTGAGTTTGAGAACTTTCGTGGAAAGAAGGTGGAGTTGTCTGGTGAATGTAAAGATGTGTTGGAGAAGATACAGAGAGTTGCCTCAGTCATTGTGGAGTCAGGACCGTAAGTGATTTAAATGTCCCTTAACCACATTTCATTCGTTTTTTCTCCTTTTTCATCTACATTTACTTAATGAATGTCTGCATTTATTTGTAATTTATCCTCCTCCTATTTTCAGATGGGTAGGGTATGAGCGCCCAGGTTTTGCAGGGGAACAGTTTGTGCTTGAGAAGGGATCATATCCTCGGTGGAGCTCCTGGACCAATTGCCAGAGCAGCTACATTCTACACTCCTTCAGACCTTTGAAAGTGGTCAGTATTTTTGGTGTAATGCTAACAAATTTATCTTTCTGACAAAAATGCCTAAAGCTGTTGTTTTTTTTCCCTCCAGGATAGTGCAGATCACAAACTGTACCTGTTTGAGAAGGCAGGATTTGAAGGCAGAAAGATGGAGATTGTTGATGACGATGTCCCCAGTCTGTGGGCTTATGGTTTCCAGGACCGCGTGGCCAGTGCTAAGGCTGTCAATGGAACGTAAGCTGTAACTTCCCTTTGACAAACTTTTTTTTATGCTAGCTGCAATTGTTTTTTATACAATAATTCAGTGGGTGCATTGTTATTTTCTGCCAGAAACGTGACATTCTGCTACTAATCTTTATCTGCTCTGTGAAGGTGGGTGGGATACATGTATCCAGGCTACAGAGGGAGCCAGTATGTGTTTGAGCATGGAGACTTCAAGCACTGGAATGATTGGGGAGCCACTGCACCTCAGATTCAGTCCGTCCGACGTGTACGGGACATGCAGTGGCACAAAAAGGGGTGCTATATTGCTCCAGTCCCTGCCCCTACACCTCCCATTCCTGATCCCAAACCCAAACCTACTCCTAATCCTCCTTCCAACCTCAAATCCCAAGCTCAACCCCAATCTTAACACCTAACCTCTAGCAGCTAGGGCAAGCTGAAGCCCATCCCAAGACTCCCACTGTTAGGCTATCTGACCATGCAGTTTTGGAAAACTGGAACTGACAATAATGAAACATGTACCTCTGTAGGAAATAAAGGTTTTGGCCCTGATTATGCTAATCTGAAAATTATTGTGTGTGATATTCTGTGGTACTGGGACTTCTTTAGTAATTGTCCAAGTCTGTGAAACTTGTAGGTTAATATACTGTTAAAAAACAGCAAAATGATTGAGGTCATTGCTGCACATGCTACACTTTTGGTTTAGACACAGCATCAATTTAAAAAGGTCGCACAAAGGCTTCTGTGGCCATGGAGGAGCCTTCCCAGATTTAAAACCAAAAATAAATAAATGAACAAATTATTCAGATCCATCTTGTCTAGGAGACTATGATTTTATAACAGAAAGCCTCTGTTGTTTTTCGAAAGTTGTGGAATTTTTTTAGACATTGTCAAATAAAATATGCCTCTGGTTAAATTATAAAATGTGTATAAAAGCAGTGTGTTTGGAGATGGACCGACTCTAGGGATTAAAGGTCAGGATATCTTTGTCTTTAATCAGTTTTGTGTCCTCAAACAAGTGCAACACTAAACAGCTGGAGGGGTCCTTTAAAATTAGGGGCATGTGGCAAAAGCACAAAGAACTGTCGCTTACAAACAAATTATTATGAACAATTTACCATTATCAGCAATATTTGTGAACTGTTCAGTGAAATTCAAAATATTGTTTTATTTTCCTCAAATACCTCCTTGTATTAAATGTGTTTATCAGAAGAACTTATCTGTGCAGTTAGTGAAGAAAGGGGCGGAAGCACCTGCCATTGGTTCAAAACATTAAGACCCGCCTTTGAAAAACGTAAGAAACCAATCAGACACCATCTCCATTGAGCAAGCACGAGCGGTGGTCGGGGAACGCGCAAAATTTGAAAGTTCACCGGAAGCAACGGGAGAAAAACGGAACACTGCTCTTATGTTTATCAATGTTCGGAGTACATTAAAAAGAATATTACAGCTCCCTGCATGGCAGTCCGGTGAGTATTCTTATGCCGTGTTTTTATTTAAGAACACGTTTGTACGTTGTGTAACGTTAATTGCTTGAGTATCGTAACTTGCACGAACAGACGTTATCGAACGTCATGTTAGCATGCTAAATGGCCGCCGCATTGCTGACATATTGCCACTGTTTACATTTTTTCCTTTCATAACGCAATACTGACGCACCTACGCCTATCACAAACAGTGATTGCATATAAACATCACCAAATGTATGTCATTTGTTCAGGTTGTTCGGTATCAAGAAGCCATGTTTAAGTTTAAGTACGTGAGTCATGGAAGCCTGAAAACGCTGCCTGCCGCGGCAGATCCCATCACCAGCCGCAGCTCGCGACTCAACCAAGTGTTTCAGGTAAAGCTCTATGTGTTGTAGGTTAATGTAAATGCATTTATAATCATTCAGGGGTTATTATTGTCATTCTTGCATTTAAACATGAGAGAACAAAATACATTGGTCATGTCTCTCAATAGGTAATGTGGAATAAGTAAAACAAAGTAATAATGAATAAGAATGTAGTGTATGAGTGTTATGATAAATAAGTAATAAAAATCAAATGAATCAAATACTGCACATTTTCTTCATAATACAAAGCAAATAGTCTTCTTACTTTCCTGTGTTTGTGTGTTGTTCCCAGGGCAGAGTCAGCTTGTGTGGGCAGCAGGGAGGATGCACTTTTGGCCGCGAAGAGTTTTTGGATGCGGTGCTGCTACTCTACCAGGAGTGCACATCTCCAGAGCTTATGCGGATAAATCATGTAGCAAAATTTGTCCATAAATGTAAGCATAAAAATCTTGCGTGTCAATGATCATTTTGGTTGCTTTTTATTTTGTAATTCCAGCTTTGTAATTATTTAAACTGGATTTTGTCAGTGAGTCATAGTTGGTTTTCAAATATGATTCTCAATAACTGCCAAGTATCTATGCCAATATGTCTGGTTACAGAGATTAACAGCAGTGTGTTGTCTGTGTTTTTTCTTGTGTGTGTGTCTGCGTGTGTCAAACAGTTTCTGAAGTGGTTTCAGAATTGCGGGCCCTGCAGCCTGGGCTACACGACTTTGAACAGTGTGCAGTGGTGGGTCGTGGTTGCTTTGCTGAAGTCCAAGTAGTCAGAGAGAAGGCCACTGGAGATGTTTGCGCACTCAAAGTCATGGACAAGAAGGTTTTACGCACTCAAGAAAATGTAAGAATAGTCTATTCAAATTCAATTTAATTTAGAACTATAGTGACGATAGAAAAGTAAACAGCTTTTTAAATGAATAATTTGTTTTTTTATCAAATACTGTTGTTTTTTTAATACTTTAATAGTATATTGGCTCACTGTCAGGGCTTGGTGAGACAAAGCTATCATTAATGTTCAAGATGTGTGCTTTTCTGCAATTACAAAATGTCAAAAATGTCAGATCTAAAAAAAAAGCTATTTTATTGAATTATTTTTTTATTCCCAGCTTGTATTAAAATTAAGCTGGGGAATGATTTAGAAATATTACATATAGAGAGGTAACTCGTTCCTTGTGACCTGCAGTTGTACACCATTTGCTTGACAGTCGACTGGTGAAGTCCAAACTCTGTCTTTCTAACATTACAATAATAATATTATATATAAGCATTATAACCACTCCAACATCAACAACTCTTTTTCTGAGGTCCTCAGATATCTCCTATGTTTGACACGCTTCAAATGACCAGATTTGGATAGTGAAGAGACAGATTTCCCAGAATCTTTCCTCTTTAATTTAATTGGATTATCATAGAGGTTCACATACTTTTGCCACACAAACCAGCTTTAGAGGGTAGACTAAAAAAATACATAATTTTCTGAATATCTCAAAGATTTAAGTTCTCTTTATGAAGAATATGGAGAACATTCTAATGGCTTACAAATGTTCAAGGACTACTGACTACTGTTTGAAGCTGTATCTGTAGGACCTGTGAAAGTGTTTTCACTCTTATTTCATATAGGCTTTGTTCTGTCTAGTTAACTAAGTGGTGTTCCAAAGTTGCAGTTTGATAGATGCACACTGGAGGGTGCTGTAAGGTTAAACACAAAGACCAACATTTGAGTAAATTATTCCAAAGATGTGCTCTGTGGCACGTGACTAATAGAACAGATCTCAGCCAGAATAGTACATGGCCTGCAACAGAAGGGTATATGAAGTGGGAAAAACAAGTAACTTTTTTGAACAAGCATTTTTTCATTATGCCACCTGTCTATATATTTTTAAATTACATCCCACTTAAAAACAAATACTGTTTAACTGAATGAAACACCGGAAGTGTTGATTAAATATAACACTATTGAAATGCCAAAAAGTAACTTTTCAGTGTTCATTTATGTTGCTGATATAGTACTCACAAACAATTTCTGCACCTCAGCTGTTGCGTTTGTTTCATGTATTTGTATGGATTGTCTATGTTTTTGGGGCAACTCTAGGCTGTCCACCAAACTCAGAGTTGTTGGTTTGATCCCCAGTTCCTGCAGTCACATGTCAAAGTGTCTTTGATCAAGACACTGAACTCCCACTTAGTTGCTCCTGGTGAGAGTTGGCCAGCTGCATAGCAGCTACCTCATTGGTGTTTGAGTGTGTGTGAATGGCTAAATAAAAAGCAGTGTAAAGCGCTTTGAGTACCAATAGACAGAAAAGCGCTATATTTATATATACATTTGTCATTTACGTTTTTCCTTCTCAGGTAGTTTTTCATGAAGAGGAGCGGAGGATCCTATCACTCAACAGTAGTCCATGGATCCCACAACTCCTATATGCTTTCCAAGATAAAGATAACATTTACTTGGTGAGGCAGCAGTTTTTTTTTAATCTTGAATATAGACAGAATTTTCTTTGTTAGAGTATTTACTCCTATTAAGAATAATGTATTTCATTTTGTCATTAATATGTTGTAATTCATGCCATTTTTATTTAAGTATACTAACTGAGATACAGTTGTAATATCGCTTAGCTTTTGTTCACAAGAGAGGCTGCAAATTTAAGCAATGTGTTAGTACATTTGTTGCCCTATACTAAATTAGGTGGGTGGGTGTCATGGGCCTCAATCCACTGAAAAACAAATTCTCTAAAATCACTCAATTCACTCACAAGCTTTGGACAATATTATAGTTTAACATTGTATATGAAATGAATGTCAGTGTAATGTTTTTTCTCCACAGAGAGTAATTTATATTAAAGGGGTCTTCATCACATGAAGAAAAAATACGCCTTTCAACAAATCTAAATCTACAGCCACTTAAATATAGCTCTAAAGTATTATATTTCCCATCCTCCTATTTGACCAATACGCAGTACAATATAGCTTAATATATTATAATTTTAATCATAATGCAAATAGTAGCTTTAAAATTTAATGGGTATATATTTTATATGAAGCTTTGTTTTTCTAAACTTTTACAGCTGTGTATCCATAATGTCTGCTAAAAGAGCAGCTCTATTAGAACAGTACATTAGCTGCTAAAGGAAGGAATCTGAAGTAAACTAATGGAATGAAAAAGAAAACTTTGAAGTAGAACAAAATAGTTATCCTTTATGGAAAGTGGGGGCAAAAAATCACCTTAGAGCTTAGTGCTATTGTGTTAATCTTACAGACAGGCCACTAGTACATTTGAAGTTTAACATTATATTAGTTAGTGTTGTCCACTACAATGGACAAGATCTAAAGCTGTTAATCCTGAGTTATTTAACTTCCATCTGCACCTAATAAAATATCACATTCCAAAAATCACAGCAAAAACAAGAAACATGACTCAAGAGCTGAGTTACCCAAATGTTTCTAACCCTCTAGTTGTATACCTCCTATATATCTCTTCTTAAATGGATTGTAATTGGTGACCTTACTATTTGACTGTTTAAGCTGGCATATTTATAAAATGTTAGGGTGCCCCTAAAGGTCTTATTTCTTTTGTCCAAAAAAATAATCTTTTCTGACAACCTGTTAGACTAGTGGACTTGGCAAAGGAAAACATTTCCTCCCTAGTCAAGCCTTATATTGTATACTGTCGTTTGCTTTTCTTTTGCTCACTCTCTCCTTCTACCTTCCTCTATGCCCCCTGTGTGGCTGTCTCCATTCTTCCTCCTCTCTCTCTTCACTTCCCCCTCTCTGTCTCACCCTGCTCCCTAACTGAGCATGGAGGAAAATACAAAGCATCCATCTTTATCTGTGTGTCAGAGAGGCACCCAGTCTCCCTGTTGCTAGGTAACACTAGAGAATGCTCCCGTTCATTCAGACTCGCCGACCATTCATGCACTAGGGGCTCTAGCCTGTTTATGGCTGTATGGCTGGCACCATATAGCTCAAATCAGCCCTACCAGTGGCTTTCATCTTAGAATGCAGACAACAACAAAAACTAGATCAAACCTGACCAAGGTTCATTTCATAATTTGTGTTCCCAAACTTTAAAAATGAGGAGGATGTCAACATTTAATTGCAGCATTTTGCTTGAATAAAAACATGTCTACTTGTAGCCAGAAATGAGAGACAGACAAGGAAGCTACAGATTGTTCTGTTACTTGTGTAATTCTTTGCAAATGAAGAGCAATGCTTTTACTGCAGTACTCACAGATAAATCTGCAATAGCTTTTAGTCTTACATAACTGATTCTATAATGAAGAGAACCATCCTATAAGCTTAAACATGTGTTCTTATACTTCTTACATTTTGCTTTTAAAAAATGTACGACTTTAGAGAGAGAGACTTTAGATAATTGTTTTAAAAGGAAATGATTTCAATCATATTAAACACACTTTCATCAAATTCCAACTCTTATTGAAATTGTGTCTTCAGGCAATGGAGTACTTGCCGGGTGGCGACCTGATGTCCCTGTTAAACCGTTACGAGGACCATTTTGATGAATCCATGGCTCAGTTCTACTTGGCTGAACTGGTAGAGGCCATTCATACAGTTCACCAGCTGGGCTATGTGCACAGGTAAGACTTAGAGGTTTTTTTAATTAATAGCTTGCTTATTTAAAACGAAGTAGTAGCAAAGACCCTAAGTTGGTATTTCTCCAAGATCCCCACTAAGTATACTACTTTATTTTAATGAAAAGGTCAAATGCCCATAATGCAGGAAAACATTAACTGGACATGAGAAATATGGCATTGTAATTTCACCTAGAGCACTGTGACTGTGATATGTAATACAAACACACTGTGGGAGTTTACAAATGTATTCCATTATCATCAGAGTGGTAGACATTACCGTACTCAGGCAACAAACAGCTCTCTAAAAGCAGTATCAAATCTCCTGTAAACCATCCACTCACAGAGATGTCAAACCAGAGAACATTCTCATCGATCGGACTGGTCACATCAAGTTGGCAGACTTTGGATCAGCTGCCAGGCTCACTGCTAACAAAACAGTAAGTTGATCAAAAAGTTTGCTCTATGTCTTACCTTCCTCATTCACGATATTGACATTGTACTTCAATGTGTTTCTAGGTTGCATCTCCTTCAGTACCGGTTGGGACCCAAGACTTTCTCTCCCCTGAGGTCCTGGCAGCTATGAATGGGGGCTCTAACAGCACTTATGGAGTTGAGTGTGATTGGTGGTCACTTGGAGTTATAGCCTATGAGATGATCTATGCCAGGTCACCTTTTTCTGAAGGCACCGCTACAAAGACTATCAACAACATCCTTAACTTCCAGGTACTTGGGCTGTCCTCTTGATTGTTGCTGACAATTGTTACCGGTTGAATCTTCTGTAACTTTTTCCAATGAACTAATGAAACATGCACAGTTTGTGAATTCTGATTACTGTAGATGTCTTAATACCTGGTCAGTCTATTTATTAAGCAAGAATCCTTGTCTCTGTTGTTTTCCTTCAGCGTTTTCTAAAGTTTCCGAAGGAGCCGCGGGCCAGTAGGCAGTTCATAGACTTGGTGCAGAGCTTGCTCTGTGGTGCCAGTGAGCGATTGGGTTTCCAGGGGCTCCGCTGTCACCCTTTCTTCTCCAGCATAGACTGGAAAAACCTAAGACACAGTAAGGCTTTTTTTTTTCTTTGCAACCCTTTCCTTTCTTTTCAGTACAAATGCTCAATTTGGTTTTAACACATTAGTGGACAGATGATATGTAACTGTTTGCCAAGCATTAATGTTGTTTATAATATACCTAAGTGTACTGTGTGCCTGTGTTTGTACATAGACAACAAACAGCAACTGCGCTTCCAGTGGTTATCTGTAGTGAAATAATGAGATTCTGTGTGCACTTGGCAGTAGGCCAGCTCTTTCCTGAGGACAAGAATGGAAAGGAGGCAGAGACAAGAAGTGAGGCAGACAGAGTAAAGATCTGCAACTCATCTGCTTCTTAACAGACATAGCACAGTTCTTTTACAATCAGACACTCTGTGTGGCTGAAGTACACGTGTGTTTTTTTAACTCAATGTTGCCAACAAATGTAAGACTAAAAACCTGCATCCTTACAGAGGTTCTGCAATGTGTAGCTTCACAGATGAGTATTTACAGTGTTCATTGTACATTGTTTTGATTTTAGGCGAATAAACCTTTTTGTAATTCTGAAATGATTATCAAACATTGCTATGCTAGTTATTTCCTTTGAACATAATATCCCTAAATATAAAGAATTCCCTTTTTTTTATTGTTTGATCATGATACAGTGCATTTTGTTTGTGTGCTGGTAAGATTTATTGATTTTTTTTTTTTTTCACAATTGTAATTGGTTTATTGATTGATTTTTTTTTTTCTTGAATGATAAGTAAAATCTATATAAAAAGGGTAATCATGTATGTAAGCATTTGTATTGAAAATCCAGCCCATGCTTATTCATAATTGAACACAGATAGAGCTTTATGCTCCAGCTGATTAGCTTGCACTGCTGCAGTGAGGGAGAGTGAGTGAGCATGTGTATATGTGAGAGAGACAAGGATGGAAGGAAGGAGGGAGGGACAGAGAGGCAGCATGTGCATCAACGCGCGACTTACCGCACTCTAGACTCCCACTGCTCTGCTCTGTTCCTTATTCCTGCCTTTCTCTTCCTTTTTTCCTAGTTGAGTTTTTATTTCCTTACATTTTTTACTAGCTTGTTTGTTGCTGCTTCCTCTTGCCCTCTTTTACTCCTTCCTCTCATCCGTTTCTCCTGCAGTTCTCCCGCCTTTCGTTCCTGCGTTGCATGCTGAAGATGACACCTCCAATTTTGAGGAGCCGGAGAAGGCAGCCCCCCGGCAAGCCTCAGCAGCCCAACGAGGAGCTCTGCCAACGGGCTTCCAGGGCCAGGATTTACCCTTTCTAGGCTGGTTCTTTAGCAGAGCGTTGACAACATTGGCCAAAACAGAGTAAGTGCTACCTTTTTACTCACATGCGTGGCTTTTTAAAAATAAAAACATCTCCTCTCTTTCCTGTAGGCAATGAAAAAACATCCTGCATACACCTCTCTAACACACCTTTGTTGGTTAAAGACCCCATGCTACCAATGGCTATTGTTCTGCTCTTAGACTCCCCATTACCACGGCAACAAATGACAGGTAGCCTTGTTTCAGGTGACCTAGCGTGGTGCCCTGGGCACTTGGTGTTGTCTTCCTGTCATTTGTGTGTGCCTGCTGGGGCTAAAATGGGTTTGGCCATATGCTGTATTAGATAAGGAATGAGGGAGAGCAGGGATCCCCCTCTTCTTTAGTGCTCTCTTCTTCTGATCCTTGTTTTTGTCTTTTGCTATCACATATGTATGGTCTAATTCATAGATAAATCAATTGAATGGATCAGAGAATGTTAGCTGGCGTTATCTTGCCATCGGCACTGATTGGTATGCGGCTGAGTGTGTCAATGAGGTTTGCTGAGAGGTGGAACCCCACACGTAGATACACTCCCACCCTTGCTGCTGTTATTGTGCTTTCTCTGTTAGTGTGCAGCATAATGGGCTCCTGACTTTTATAGCATGGGTTTTGGGACTGTAATTATCCCTAATGGAGTTTGGCTTCTTAACCTCTGATAATAATGCAAGAGGATGGGTTTCATTTCTGTAGCCCCATGGCAGTGTTCTAGCAGGTTAATGGTGCTGGAGACTGCAGATCATGACAGCAGCAGCAATGGAAAGGGAAGAAAAAGCGTTAGCAGATTAGACAGAGAAAAGGATCAGAGCTCAGATTGTGAGAGAGATTCTATTTCTATGGTTACTACCATGATGTTTTTTTCCCAGTCCCCACCCCCATCTTTACCCGTTTCATCTCCTCCTCTTATTTTCTCCCTCTTCCAATGTCGATGTCCCTTGCTGTTACACCATCAGTCATCAGTTTGTGGTATTTAACTGAATCCAGTCATTTTCTTTGTTGCATTTGATTAAGAGGTGTTCAGAACTCATAGAATGTGTCAAATTTGTATGTGGGTGCATGCATATGCATATACACATTTCCTATTACAGTGCCAAAAAGGAAAGAGAAACTAACAGAGCCAGACATAATGAGATGCTAATGAAGTGTATTTAGGGTTCTTGTTAAAAAAAAAAATTCAGTCTGTGCGAACTTGTCTGTTGTACTCATTAGTAAAACTTAACAGCAAAATCCCTTTAACAGCTTGCCTCAAAATTTTAAGAAGCCACCTGTGGTTTAGTGTCAGAAAACAATTTTTCCAAGATGGAATGAATGTAGATCTCAAGGAAAATGTGCATCTTTGAGAAATCTTATAATATATAATGCTGGGTATACTACATTTTTTTCATTACAAATCATATGGTGTATGTTATTTACAAGCTGTGAGTATATATTGGGCTCTTGGCCACTTATTGTGAATAAGGCCATTAGTCTGTTTGTCTGGAACAATTAGAAAATTGCTGAGCAGATTGCTGTAATACTGTTATTGGGTCCAGCCAGATGGTTATGGTACAACTAGTCATAGTCCCAGAAGATGATCCTTAATAATTAAAGTAACCCTCGTACTGTGGATCTAGTGCCACCATCTGGAATTTTCATCTTGACATAGTATATCAGCAAGTCAAGTCATCTAAAACCAAGACATAAGTGTCAAATGACTCTGTCTTTCTTTTAAAACCACCTATAGGACAGGGATTTATTACTCATTTAATTTCTCAAAAATCCTGGCAAAAATTAGCTAATTTTCCAACCTTGTATTTATCTTGCTCATATTTATGCCAATAACTGCATTACTGTTATCATTTTCTTCAAACTATGTACTATTCTGTTTACCTGATCTGTGTTGCTAACTTGCACTTAAATTGCATTCTTTTTCTCACATCTGTCTGTTTTTCATTCTGTTCAATAATGCAGTCGTCATTGGCTACTCATTTATTTTCCTTACACAGTGCAGAGAAGTGACAACTACCAAATTCTTCAGCTAGAAAAAGTGCCCTGACATTTTCTTCTTAATTGCTAAATATTTGTTTTATGTTTTGCCAACATTTGATGTTTCGAATAGTAAAAATATTACCCATTCTCTCTTAAACCGCATCAAAATGTTGATATTTCCTCCATTTTATGGATAACAGCACAGCCAAGAAGTGAATGGGAATCACCTGAGTGGTTTCAAAATGTCAAGTAACCTGAATTCCCCTAAACTGGGAATTTGGATGTCTGACAATCATTTTTAATTGCTATTGGGCTGAAAAAGTTCTTTAATGTCAATTCCTGGGGTAAAATAGTGTTTGGGATGTTTTGTTATATACTGTATATTTGTGTTCTTCAGGGGCGTGTTTCTTGATGCAGAGAGGCGAAAGGAGCAGTGCTTGCTTTTGTGATTATTTTTAACACTGTGACTCAGTCTGAGTCAACTTTATTAAAGATCCCTCTGCAGTATTTGTGAACTCATTCATACAGACCCCATCATGAATTCATTTCTAAGACTTTTCAGGATATCTTTTCCTGTTGCCAAGAGAAGGGTATGAAAGTGATTTTATGCTCTAAATTATTCTTTAAGAATGAGAACAAAATAGGACATCACCTTATATAAACAAGAAGATGAGTGCATTGGATTCACAACAGAGCTCGGTGTAGATCAACCTCAAGCAAACGCATAGCCCAAATTCTCCTGTCACATCAAGCAAACAGCAAATATTCCCAGACCTACACAGCTGTTTTCTTCCTGTAGTCCGTTTCATCCTGACTAAACCACAATGAATAAAATATACTCCTACGTGCTTCAAAAATGCTTGGGTGAATGTTATCCTAATTATTGTCAGGAGCCAGAATGTTAAGACCAGATATTCTACAGAGTCCATTTCTTAAAAAAGAAAAGTAGAGTCATATTTTTATGCTTTTGGTGACTGTTGCTCATTTATGCTATGTGGGTGTTGTCTGCTGTTCAGTCAGCTTAATTACAGCCACACTACTGCCAAGACATTCTGTTGTATGATGTGGCTTTATGTCATGAGATGATTCTGTCAGTCATTCTCATTCTGATTAACTGATTTTATTTGATAGTGTTTTGTAAATTTGAAAGATTGGAACACTTTTCTTGCAAGTGTTTGCTTATTATTTGTTTGAACATGGTTCTTTATCGCCCTCATGTACATTCTACATATAGTAAAGATCTCAGTACAACAAATGTAAACCTCAAACTGATTATTACAGTGCACATTTTGACAACACATGCCATTTTGGTGGCATATTTAATTATGAGGCAGGTGAGGGATGTAGCAATCGTGTTTAGCTTGAATATTATTAAATACCATTTATACAGTGTATGTTGTCCTCAGGTCAGTGTCTGCAGGTCTCAACTCTCCTGCCAAGACCAACTCCATGGAAAAGAAACTGCACCTTAAAAGCAAAGAACTACAAGAAACACAAGACAAATGTCACAAGGTGATGGTGTAATGTCATCCTGCCCATGCAATTTGATGTTTTACTGTTGTTAATTTTTTCATATTCCATCCAGCAAGTGTGTATGACAAACAATTCATTGTTATTCGTAACACAAGAGCTGTCCCGCAAACAAGACAGATATTTCCAAGCCACACTTGACTGACTGGATACTGTTCTATTTTCATGTTGTGGGATTTTTTTGGTTGGAAAAAAATAATTTCATTGTAAGCTTTAGTACCAGACATATTGTGTTTATTTGGGCTGACTGGCTAATTGCAGTTCAAGCAATCCAAGTTAATTTTATGTGTTCTGCATTGCACAAAACACTGGCATTCTGAGTTGGAGGTTTGGTAAAATACTAGCTAACATTACAATATATGGCCCATGTACCCCCTTTTAAATCACTTTAAGGACCATTTTTACATTTATGCCATGTTTAAGGCATGAATTGAAACACTTTTTCCCTTCCAAAACCTGCTCTAATTTGTTAATCTTCGGTAAAGAAGCTATGACACTAGTAATTACCGCATTTTCTAATGTGCATTCAGATGGAGCAGGAGATCTCCAGGTTTCAGCGTAAAATGACTGACCTGGAGTCAGTGCTACACCAGAAAGATGTGGAGTTGAAGGCATCTGAGACTCAGAGGAGCATCCTGGAGCAAGACCTTGCCACCTACATTACTGAGTGCAGTGTGAGTCATAACGGCTTTGTCAGTATGTGTAGAATTTATAGATACATTTTACCTACATAACAACACTCTTACACAATTTTTGTATTGTATTTTTAAAGTCTACATACTTGTGTAGTTTTGTGTCTCTGTCAACATTTTTTGTAAATCAGTATTGATATAGAGTTTTTTTCTTTGTGTGCCTTTAGAGCCTGAAGCGAAGCTTGGAAGAGGCACGTGTGGAGGTCTCCAGAGAAGATGACAAGGCAATGCAGCTGCTGCATGACATCCGTGAACAGAGCAACAAGCTGCAAGAAATTAAAGAGCAAGTATGTAAATCTTCTCATTGAAATTTAAAAATCATCCTCTGTCTCCTCCTCCTCATTATGATAATTATACGGGACATGGATAATTTTTTTATGAGCTCTTGAAGATATTTATACTAATATGTGTAGTGGAAAAAGAAAACTCAAATGCTACATGCTGTTTTCACAAAGCCATGGTTTTTTTTGAGGATATTCTTCTCCTGTCGTCTTTCTCCTGTCGTAACTGAAGAGGCAGTGGGATTATACTCCTCCTCAGTTACACAGGCAGGGTTTCCCCTCTGAGGACTCCCTTGTCCTCAGCACTCATAAAGGTCATGCCTGCAGATGGCATCCCTGCAAGGTACAAAAGTGGAGGAGACTTTGATCATTGCTCAAGAGATTCAGTCTCTCCCTAGGAGAGGGATACACAGTATTTACAGTACTTGTATGTTTATTTAAATCACAAAATAGAGTTAAACTCTGGAACATTCCAAACATAAATCATTAATTGGTACCGACAGCGATGAAGTAATAGAGAAAACATGTCACACTTGTGACTGAGACTCAGTCACTCTTTGTAACCCATTGCAGTTTTCTTTTCATCTTGCCTTGGCGTGCACAGTGTGTCAAGTGTGAGTGACCGGTTTACAAACATTAGTGATACATGTTGACTCTGCAAAGATTTTTACAGAATTATGCATTTATATTTCCTTTTAACTTGGAACTCTGTAATGCAAAGCTGTCATCTAATACTTGAGTTATCTTTAATTCTAACACATTAGTGACAAATAGTCACTGGTGTAGGGCATTGCTGTTTCTGTAGATCACTGCACAGTAAAACCTTGTCAGCAGATCTGTATAAGTCTTCTTAAAATACTGACAGCATTTGCTTTTCAAACAACTCAAGTACTCTCTTCAAGATGGCGACTACAAAAATAATAACTGTCATATTGTCTAAGTTTAATATTAGATAGAAGAGAGATAAGAAGTGAAATGTGAACCAAAAGGTCCACAATTAAGGCAGTACCCACCCATTGTAAGACATGTATTTTATGTATTTAAATGTATTAACTTGTACAAACAAACTTAACCCCATGTGTTATTCAACACTATAAATAGTTTAGTTATTTTTTAAAGGAGAGTTTATTTTAAACATAGTAGACCACTTTGTGTTCTCTACACCCTCAGGAGTACCATGCTCAGTTGGAGGAGATGCAGGTGACCATCAGACAGCTTGAGGAGGACCTGTCAGCTGCCCGACGCCGCAGCGACCTCTATGAAGCTGAACTCAGAGACTCCAGACAAACAAGTGAGGAACTCAAAAGGAAAGCTGTGGAATACCAGCAGAGAATCCAGAAGGTATGTTTGCTGTAGATATGCTTTTACTTTTGTAACTTTGAGGCTGAAAACATGCATTCAGTTATTAAAGCAGAGAACTTTTAATTGTAAATCTTACTGAGGGCATTATCACAAACAATATTTAAAAAGAGAAAGATAGAAGTACAGAAGAATAGTACAGCTTAAAGTAACTTTAATTCAGTTTAATTCAATTCAATCAACATATTTCAGTGGATAGAAAGCCACACAGTAGTAAAAATGGCTGGGTAATGGGGTTTGGAGACATGAATGCCTCCCATAGAAGAAGTTCTGGACAAACTTGACTGTGGGAGACCCCAAAGTTCCCCCAGGGTACACTGGTTCAGAGACTACATCTCCCTCTTGGCATGGAAGCTATTGGGGATTTTCTAAGAGCTAGATGATGCTTTAGGCAGTCGTGCTCCCTGTTCATCTCTGTTTACCCTTTTGATACTTCAGACTCTAGAAATAGATTGGGCTATTTATCATGCCATTTTTTTTTTCAGGCCAAAGAGCAGGGCAAATCTGAGGTGGAGGAGCTTCTCTCTAAACTTGAAAAGGTATCCGATCAGATTCTTCTTTTTCAGCCAGATGTTCATGGTTAAGCAGTGCTAAAATTTGAATCCTGAGTTTGTTTATGCTCTCTTTAAGACTAATTCTGAGCAGCAGATAAAAATTCAGGAGCTCCAGGACAAACTGTGCAAGGTACATTTGTTTTATTCACATCATAAACATTTGTACTTTTATAGGTACTGAAACCTTCTATCTTCTCATTGTCTCAGATGTTCAACAGCATTTGACCTGCTTTTGTTCTTTGTTTATTCCTTAAGTTTTTTTTTCTTTCAAAGGAATTGACAGAAAACATCAAGAAGTTTGTCTTGGATCCACTAACAGTCTTTGACTTTCTGTATCTCCCCAGGCAGTGAAAGCGAGCACAGAAGCCACTGAGCTGTTGCAGAATGTCCGGCAGGCCAAAGAGCGGCTGGAGCGAGACCTCGAGCGCCTGCGAGGCAAAACTGACTCTAGCGACACTTTAAAACGCCGTCTGAGAGAGACAGAGGTACCAGACTAAACCCACAATGCAATACCAAATTTATGCAGTTTCTTTAATTGGATCACATTTAAGTCTTATATTATAATTTCTGTTGTGTAAGCAGGAGGGCAGGAAGACCCTGGAAAACCAGGTAAAAAGGCTGGAGATGGTTGAGCGGCGAGAGAATAAGCTGAAAGATGACATTCAGACCAAATCCCAGCAGATCCAGCAGATGGCTGAAAAAATCCTGGTGAGAGAGCTGCAGAAAAGGCTTGCTTATAATCTGCCCCACTCCACCCCTAAATTTACCCCCCTGCTCACTCCTTCATTTCATCCAGCTCTTTCCCAGTCTATACACGTCAGATCTCTTAGTGCATACATAGTGTTTGTCAACATGAGCAGGAACCACTATGGTCGGCTTTTGGATTTCCAGCTTTTCAACGCAAGTTAATTCATTACTGTTTTGAACTTTTTGGCCTGAGAGTAGACTTATTAGAACAACTTTAACTCTGTTTTCCAGCAGATTTTGCTGTCATGTCATGTCTTTTGCAACTCCAGGGTTTCAAGTAGTTTTAACTAAATGTCAGGGTGGTTGTTTTTACTTTTGTATGTTATATAAAAAGAATATTGGGTGTTACATAAACTTGATGTAGTTTATTGTGTTTATGTCTCTATTTACCTTTGCAATTTTACTTTCTCTAGGAGCTAGAGGAGAACCTAAGAGATGCCCAGTCAACAGCCCAGAGGATGGAAACCCAACTGGTTCAAAAGGAGAGGCTTTATGAAGACAAAATCAAGGTAGCTCAGCCTAATATTGTGTATTACCTATATACTGTAACAGTTCTTTAAGTTTTTCATTTAAATTTATAGAAAGGTGTTTCTGCTACATTGTTACTTTATTAACAAGAGCTGCAGGAAAAATAACAGATACCAGTTGTATGTACACAACCAAGTAATTTGATTGTTATTGTTTTTTTCATATGTCCAGTGCCCTATCATGTAGAAGATTACAGACTTCATCAGCTGAATTCAAGTTTGTTAAATCAAATATATATTTCCTGGTTCTTTTTAAAGGTCTTGGAGGCCCAGATGAAGGCAGACCTAGCTGACAAAGAGAGCCTTGAGGCCAGAAGAGTTCAACATGAAGAGGAGTCAAGGGAGAACTGCAAACTTATCAGTGAACAGAAAGCAGTAAGAAAGCAATCAGCCTTTTTAAACATTTTATTTACTTAGGCTTAATTTAAATATCTAAAGGTAAAAATTAAAATGTCATTACTGCGTTATAGTTTGATTTATTTATTGTATCCCTAAATACACTCTGCAGTTTCAACATACTGTCGAAACAGTACTTGGTAAAAGGTGTTTGTGAACACTGGATAACATTTCTTCTGCTTGTTTTTTTTGATTGACAGCTAGAGTTAATTACATTATTGTTTTTGTTTTTTTTCGTATCTGTACACAATCATTTATTTCAGTGGTGCACATGTACTGTAATGTACAGTTGGATTATATTGTACTATACTTCTTGTTGCACTATAAAGCCTGGGCTCAAGTCCTAATCTGGTTAATGTGGTAGAATTAAAGCACTTAAGAGGCTTTTTGAAGCATCTGACATTGACAGTAGAAGATTCAGGAATCACTGTGATGGACTCTAATAGGATTTCCCTGTAGTACTGAATTCTGTTTCCTCTAAAAAATGTGCTGTTTAAATATGCATGTCTCAGGATTTTTCAAGTAGAATGTGGCTATCAGTCAAAGCTGAATATATACTTACATTAGAGCATGTATTTTTTAATGCAATTTCCAGTGTCATTGTACCACCCCTTTTCCTACAGACCATTAATGCTATGGATTCCAAGATGAAGAACCTGGAGCAGCGCATTGCTGAGCTGTCAGAGGCTAACAAGCTGGCCGCTAACAGCAGCATCTACACCCAGAAGAATATGTGAGTTAACTAGACCTTCTGCCCACACTGTGCTTTCATGAAGGCCCCCCACTCACACTGGTTCTGTCTCCTAGAGCTTCTAATTGCTTCATTAGTGTACACTTACATCTTGTTGCACCATGGCGGATTGTGTCCATTGTGTGTGAACTGTGTATAGTCTTTTAAGCTAAATAAAAAAAGAATAAGCTGTTTTAAATAATCATAACTTGGAAATGCACAAGCTTAAGGAATTGTAACATACTTTTTTTTTTTAAGATTAATTATTTACAGCAATTTACTCTACTTATTGAAGGAGACGCCTCATTTTATGGCACACATTACTAATTTGTATTTTAATTAAACTTATGATTTAGAGAATGTGTTTCAAATATCCTAAAGAAACAGTAGCATTTCCAGCTGCATGTATTTATTTTTCAGGAAAGCCCAGGAGGAGATGATCTCAGAGCTTCGGCAGCAAAAGTTCTATTTGGAGTCTCAGGCAGGGAAACTGGAGGCCCAAAATGCCAAACTGGAGGAGCACCTTGAGAAGATGAGTCAGCAGGAGCAGACCAAGCGGACACGGCTACTGGAGCTAGAGAGCAGGTTACGCGAGGTGAGGCAACAGGAAACTCAAGTAATTCACTTTAACCAGCACACAGTGTAGCTCTAAATCATTACTACCCACAAAAGGGATTAAAACAGCTGATTAGCTAACAAGTGCAGATCCATTTCAGATAAAAACCTAATTAAATACAATAAGTCTGTAATGGCACCTCTACAAAATTGCCATTGGGCCTGTTCATAATCTGCTGAGCAGATTACAGTATGTAAAGGTATAATAAAGCATAATATTGGTACAGGAATAATAAAGGAGAACATTGTTGCATGGTCAGTAATTAGTTTACACATAAGTAATTTGCATGTTCACCCTGTAGAAGTATCCTTGCTAACTGTGTTATCAGCTCTGGTCTTCTCTATTTTGAGAAATGCTATTAACTAGATGTCCACACAGTGCAAATTTATTTTATAAATGGAGGTTTTAGCATAATTAAGAACCACTATTCTTTCTTTCTCTTTTTTGGTTCTTATTAGTAGAGTTTTAACCAGTTAAGAGAAGGTTCTGATTCCCAAAATTGTGATCTGTTAACATAATGAATTCTGAGACTTTTTTAAAGAAATACTGAAATTTAATTGCAAATATAGACTCTTTCAGTTCTGATTTCATACACACACAACTTACACCCTAATCTTGTCTCTCTTGTAGATGGGCCTCGAACATGAAGAAGAAAAGCTGGAGATCAAGAGACAGGTGTCAGAGCTGACCCTCTCCCTACAGGAGCGTGAGTCCCAGATTAGCAACCTGCAGGCTGCACGTCTTGCCCTGGAGAGCCAGCTGCAGCAAGCTAAGACTGAGCTGGAAGAGACCACTGCTGAGGCTGAGGAGGAGATCACTGCCCTCAGGGTAAGACACTGCAAACATCCATGTGCAATCAGCATCAGTCATAGAAATGCAGGTGCAGCTCAAATGTGTTGCAGGCAGTCTATATACAGAAGTACAGTAGTTTGTTATGAATTTTAAATTTTCATATTAACAACACACCATTTTTCATTGTTTAACTGTTTGTATTACTCACGTGTGTTTACATTTGTGCTTCTTATTTCCTTGTGCTTCACAGAATCACAGAGACGAAATTCAGCGCAAGTTTGATGCCTTGAGAGACAGCTGCTCAGTAAGTGCTGCCATAGCCTTTTGTCTATGCTCTCTGCAGCAGAACACTGTGAATATACACTGATCAGGCACAACATTATGACCACCTATGCAATTCTATGCAATTCAATACAGGGGCTCTGTAATTAATTTTTCTTTTACAATTTTACAATTAAAAAAAAAAGTATTCTCCCCATAGGCTTTTAGGGAAGTCCAAACATCTTATTACTTCCATTAGCAAGGCTAATATTGGAACATATTTGTGTTACCTCAGGTGATCACGGACCTGGAAGAGCAGCTCACACAGCTGAGTCAGGAAAATGCTGAATTGAACCGCCAGAACTTCTACTTGTCCAAACAGCTGGATGAAGCATCAGATGAGAGGGAGGACCAGCTGCAGCTTAGCCAGGAAGTCGACCGGCTGAGGAGGGAGGTTGCAGACCGTGAAATGCATCTTAACAACCAGAAACAGGTCTCTCTCTCTCTCTCTCTCTCTCACTATCTTTCTTGTATGACATTTAATTCATAATTTCAAATGTTTTCAGTGTGATATATTTTATTTAGGAAGACAGTCGCAAATCCTCATAACATTTGACCCCTTATCTTTTATGTAATTTTAAAGTTCAAACAAGTGAACCTGTGCTCTGTCACTAAAAATGCAGAAACCAATCACGTGGGTTTCGCCAAAAACTCTGAAAGATGTTCTGTTCAGTCTGGTGTTGTGTTTATCTTAACAGAACATTGAGACACTGAAGACAACATGTAGCATGTTGGAGGAGCAGGTGGTGGAGCTGGAGTCCCTAAATGATGAGTTGCTGGAGAAGGAGAGGCAGTGGGAGGCTTGGAGAGCAGCCCTGGAGGATGAAAAAAGCCAAGCTGAGAGACGCACCAGAGAACTGCAGAGGCTGCTGGACAATGAAAAACAGAATAGGTGAGATTTACACTGTGTTTGTGTACATGAGAATAACATCTCTGTGCCATTCAGTATATTGATAGTGTTACCATTGTAAGATCTGTTATTGTAATATTCACAGACTACGTGCTGACCAGCGCAGCACTGAGTCTCGCCAGGCAGTGGAACTGGCAGTCAAAGAGCACAAGGCTGAGATACTGGCTTTACAACAAGCCTTAAAGGAGCAGAGACTGAAGGCTGAAAGCTTGTCTGATACTGTAAGTTTATGATCTTCGCCTATTCTGTCTTTTTTTTTTTTTTTTTAAACGGCAGACAAGTAGTGTTCGTGGTTGTATTGTGTTACGGTTAAACAAGCCTTCACATGTTGTTACAGCTCAATGATCTTGAGAAGAAACACGCCATGCTGGAGATGAATGCCCGCAGCTTACAGCAAAAACTGGAAACAGAGCGAGAACTGAAACAGAGGCTGATGGAGGAGGTGAAATAGAACTAACCGGTGTAACTTCTCCGTACTTAGTTCCGTTATTGTCCCCCATAACTCCCTCATTTAAAAATATCAAACCAAGGAGACTATATGTATTTAATTGTTAAATTGTTAATTGTCAATAATTAACTTAAACTGCTTGACGCATTTCAACATGTGAGGTTTTTTTTTTTTTTTTTTCAGTGAAGCTGTTTTTATATTTCATAATTTTGTGCCGCTGTCCCAACAGCAAGCAAAGCTACAGCAGCAGATGGACCTCCAGAAGAGCCACATTTTCCGTTTGACCCAGGGACTGCAGGACGCCCTCGACCAGACTGACATGCTCAAGACTGAGCGGACGGATCTGGAGTACCAGCTGGAAAATATACAGGTGCTCAGTACTGTACCATTGCAATTTAAAATACAATGGTCTCTAAGGAGGGAGAGGGAGTCCTAGTTTGATATTAGAATAGTGCAAATGATGTTGGGCAGTAACAAGATATCTCAGGGGGATAAAGTATTTCTAAACCATGTCTTCTCAAAGGGTATTCTTTTAAAAGTTGTCTTCAGATGTGTTTCCTTCTCTGAGCTGGTGTTTTCTTTCCTGCAGGCTGTATACTCCCATGAGAAGGTGAAGATGGAGGGGACCATCTCTCAGCAGACTAAACTCATTGACTTCCTCCAGGCCAAAATGGACCAACCTACTAAGAAAAAAAAGGTCTAGGAAAATGTTTTATTGTCTATAAGCCTTTTTTCATTGTAACTGATATGCATGTACTGTGTTGTTCTCTATAATGCATCTGTACAAACAAATTTATTATTGTTCCTTCTCTTAACAGGGTATATTCGGGCGGCGCCGGGAGGATGTAGGCACCACAACAAATGGGGCACTGGCTCCACAGCCCCAGCCAGCAGTTCCTATGCAGTACAGTGACATGAAACTTGCTTTGGAGAAGAGCGCTCAAGGTGTGCGGAGCTAGAAGAAGCTCTGCAGAAGATGAGAATAGAACTGCGGTCCCTTAGAGAAGAGGGTAACGACAGCATTCCTACTGGACTTGATATAATAGTCACTTATGTCTTAAATATTAATGTAGGCACCACAAACTGAGTCCCGAAGAGTTCTAGAGCAAGACGTTAAATGTCTGTCATCTTCAGGATATTGTTCTGTGGCTGGCCTTGATTGCTACCTTCCTATGGAGAGGTGCAGAATGTTAAAAACTGTCCTGTAAGAAACACTGCAAGTTTGCAAAATTGAGATGAGAAATGATGAATTGAATCAGCACAGAAAATATTGTGTTCTGCCTCCTTTTTTATCCGTCCCTACACATTTTTAAACAGATTAACCATCTTAGCATCTTGTTCCATTATGTCCACCTATCAGTTCCCAAGGAGATGCATAGGTTTCCTTTTTATTTCTTAACAGATCCAAAATATTTGCAGCTTGATAACCATTTAATATTACGTTGTTTCATTTGCCTTTGGTGATACAGCGGCTCATTTCAAAGCCCAGGAACATGTGGCTCCTTCCACGCCAGCCCAGGCTCGCCATCAAATCCTCATGTCAGCCATTGTCAAATCCCCAGAACACCAACCCAACCCCAGCAGCCTGCTCAACCCCTCAACCCGCTGCAAAGAAACCTCCACTCCTGAAGGTAAGTCACACAGACTGATAGATGAACACTCAAGTATACATAATGGTCCTCTAAACTCTTCAGCCTGAATATGACATCCTGTTTTTAAAGCTTTATATTAACCCACACAGATCCATTAACCTTAAGCTATCTGTGCCAACAAAAATTACGCTACCTGTTCACTTATTTTGTGTATGTGTGATGTGTTTTTTTTGTCTGTGCATGTCTCACAAAGCAGAATTACAAAGTTAAATAAATTTGGAAACCTCTGTTCAGTTCATGTTGAAGCAGAGACATGGACTGAAGTTAAGAGCTCTTTTCAGGTTTTATTCACACTGCCTTCATCCAGCTAACCTTGTAATCCTGCTTGGGCCTGTCTCACAAAGTAGGAATAGTAGATTAGCCAGATAACATTGGTTGTAATCCAAGCTTACCACTATCACAAAGCTGAATAAAATTTTGAGTTGATCACCATGGTAACTAAACCATTGCTGCATATTAGTGCTGTATAGGAGTTGAAGTGGATAATATAAAAGTGTTAAAACAACCTGTTTTATTCTAAGCTCTTAATTGATAAAGTGATGTGCAGACTTTTTGAAACTTAATACCAAAGTGTTATTATTTATGTCAGTAACAAATATTTAGACATAAATTAACTTCCTTTGTGATTTGGACCCTTAACTGTCTGTGTTCCTTTACTTTCACCTAGCTATTGTTAGATTGTTCTCTCCTTTCTGTCTCTTTCCTCTTGCTCCTCACAGAAAAGAGGAGGGTCACCTTTGAAAGTAAGTTAGAAGTCACTATAGTGTCTTCTCACGTGCTTGAGCTCATCTTCTCTACATGTATGGTATACTGTATACAACATGCTCACATCTTACTGTACATATATCAACATGTTCCTTTTAACTTGACCAAAGACTTGTGTCTTAAAGGTCAAGTTTGTCATTCTTGGAGTCATAATTTCATAGCATATGGCAGAACAGGCAGCTTTTCACCCAGAAACATTTGAAGGCATTCCATGCTCATTGGCACGATCTGATTTTGGTTTTGATTTACTTACTTGTACATTCACACCTAATAGCTGCAATTCAGATTAATTCATTACACAAATTGACCCATGTTGCTTAAAATGTTGCCAAACTTTTTTCCACCACCTAAAACTATAGTTGTATAAAGTAAATAAATGTATTCTCATTAATCTACACGGAGTACCACATAATGACAATGTGAAAACTAAATTTTTGTAAATTTATTAAAATGACAAAACTGAAATATCACATTGGCCTATGGATTTAGACTATTTAATTAGTACTTTTTTGAAGCACCTTTGGCAGCCCCAAGACTTTCTTTGGTGACACCACAGGCTTTGCACACCTGCATTGGGGGATTTTATACAACACTTTGCAAATGCTCTCAAGCTCAGTCAGGTTGAATGGGGACCGTCAGTGACTAGCCATTTTCAGGTCTCCAGAGATGTTCAATAGAGTTCAGGTCAGGCTGTCCCACTCTAGGACATTCACAGAGTCCTTCTAGAACTTTGTCCAATGTCCACGCAGGTTCTCTGGATCTCATTCAGAGTGACCATGGGATTCTTCATTACCTCTCTTAAAGGCCATTCTCCCCCAGTTGTTCATTCTGACCGGGACACTATGCTCTTGGGACCTTGTACAGCGGAATTTTATGTAGCCTTCCCCACATCTGTGCCTTGCA
This sequence comes from Channa striata, assembly GCA_033026295.1. Classification (NCBI taxonomy): domain Eukaryota; kingdom Metazoa; phylum Chordata; class Actinopteri; order Anabantiformes; family Channidae; genus Channa; species Channa striata. The sequence continues at coordinate 18,914,773 of CM065168.1, read as the reverse complement.
ATAAACCTGTTTCTGAGCTCTTCAGGCAGTTCCTATTACCTTATGGCTTTTGCTTTGATGCAGTATGCATTATCAGCTGTGAGTCCTTCTATAGAGATGTGTGGCTTTTCAAATTATGTTCAATAAATTAAATTTACCACAGGTGGATTCCAGTCACAGTGTAGAAACATATCAGCAATGATAAATAGAAATGGGAGGCACCTGAGCTAAATTTTATGCGTTGTTGCAAAGAGTCCCAATACTTAGTCCAATGTGATATTTATGTTTGTTTGTTTTTTAATCAACAGAGATTTCTAAAATTTGGTTTTTGCTTTTTTAATTACTGCGTACAGAGTGTAAATTAATGAGAAGAAAAAAATTTGATTGTAGTATCAGGCTGCAACACAACAAAATTGAAAAAGGTGAAAAGGGTCTGAAACTTTCTGAATGCACTGTATAACAAATAAAATGGTGTCACATTTTTTTAGTAAGTTTTGTCCCCCATTTTTCTTTTCTCATTTCCATTGCAGAATTTGGTCGTCGTGTAAAAGAGAGAATGCATCACAACATCCCTCATCGCTTCACTGTGGGCCTCAACATGCGAGCTGCCAAGTGTGCCGTCTGCCTGGACACTGTGCATTTTGGACGACAGGCTGCCACTTGTCTAGGTCCGTATCCTGTGCTGTAGCTGGGCAGAGTTACATATGAAGATATTTCAGAGGACAAATTATTGGCCAGCCTTTACAAAAATACCATAAACACTTCTTGTAACGGTTCCATCACATTAGCCTTCCCTCACATGGTGGAATCACATTTGTGTTATTTTGGGTTATTAACATAAATACCATTATGAGCTTTTGAAATGGAAAAGCATGATGATATGATTAACTATAAACCACCAGGGTAGATGAATATTGCTGACTTGTCATCATTCGTTATTGTGATAATAGAAAGAGAGCGATGGCTGATTTGTATGATTTTGTCCACATGCTTTTGCTCATTCGAGAATTAGTCTAAAAACAATTGCTATTATAAATCTGCTCTTTATAAGCCTTCTTCACCCCCTCTCTCTCATCATAGAGTGTCACACCCTATGTCATCCTAAATGTTCCCCATGTCTTCCGGCCACCTGCGGTCTGCCAGCTGAGTATGCCACTCACTTTTCAGAGGCTCTATGTCGAGAAAAGGCAAACTCACCTGCACTGCAGGTCAAAGAGGCCAGCGGACATGTTCGCTTGGAAGGATGGATGAAACAGCCCAGGTAACAAATTCACTTATTTACTACTATAGTGACTGTAAGCAGTATGGTGTGTACATTGAAAGTTTTAAAAATCTTTGTTCACAAAGAAATGGCAAACGTGGCCAGCAAGGCTGGGAGAGGAAGTATGTAGTGCTTGATGGAACCAAGGTGTCAATCTATGACAGTGAGCCCAGAGAAGGTCAGTGCTTATTTTTAATGACTGTAATTTCACTTAAAAAAATGTATGTTGCACTACTTAATGGCATAGTTTGTCATCATTTAACTATTTATATTTCAATGTAGATCAATAAGGGATTTTTTTTCCCCCTCTAGACTCTATAAAGGCTGAGGAGGAGTTTGAGCTTTGTCTGCCTGATGGAGAGGTGACTGTTCATGGAGCTGTTGGAGCATCGGAGCTCATCAATACTGCCAAGTCAGGTAGCAGATCAATAGCACCTAAGCCTACAACACTCTTTGTAAAAGTCTTTAATTCTCTTCTCAAAATGTAATTTGGACACAGTTATCTCAGATTAATTAAAATGAAATAATTTTAATTTAAATTCTCAAATACAACAAAACCGTTCTGCTCGGCTGTAAAATAGCCACCCAATCCATCTTTGTGTCCATACACAGACATCCCTTATGTGTTGAAGCTGGAGTCGCATCCCCATACTACCTGCTGGCCAGGCCAGTCCCTCTACTTCATGGCTCCCAGCTTCCCTGACAAGCAGCGCTGGGTGGCTGTACTGGAATCAGTTGTGGCTGGTAGCCGGGATCTAAGGAAAAGGTGGATTCTGATGCTGTAAGTATCACGTGTATTGAATGTTTTTTCTTGTGTCTCAAAATTGTTTTTCATATAGAGAATAAGAAAAACAGAGCCTCCTTTACTCAATACACACTCATGTATTAAAATCTGCTCATTTCAAATAACTGAATTAGGTTACTGAATTATTTGGTATAAAAAATTAGGTCAAATATTTTGAATGCCTCCATTAAACATGATCCAGTACCTTCACTTCTTTTTCTCTTCCTTCCTCTTCTCTCTCTCTCTGCATGTTCTGAACATCCACGTCTTTTATCTGTGTTTCGTCATTGTCTTGGTTGATGTGATTATAATGTGCGTGTGTATCTCCATTCAACTCGGTTGTGTGGATCATATCATAGGCAGGTGTTTCTAAAAGACAGAAGAACCTTTCCCCTCTGGTTCAGGTACAGTAAGTAGCTGCACGAATGCTTTGGCTTCAGTCAACCAACTGACTGAGCATGCAGTAGCTGTATACATCTATGCATACAACACTGAGGCTATTCAGTGCAGGTCAACAGTCACAGGCCCAGATCCTGAATATGGTACCTTTGGCTCTCTGCCCTTCAGCTGCATTCACACACAAAACATAGCGTTCCCCTTCATGCATCTGTTGCACACAATGCACATTCATATCTATGCATGGATGTGAATGCTGGCATGTGGTCTAGTGTCATATGCTCTGATATGCATGCTCCTGCAAAGGCCATGCACTGCTTCAGCCCCATTCACTGAAACATGATAGACACGTGCTCTTTAAGTAATCTGAGCATAACTTCAGTCTGCAGGCTTCTGCTGTTGGTGTTTGTGTGTTATGTTGCTGTGGTAGCGGCAGTTTATCGTCACACTTGCATTCTCTGCCAAATAAAAGACCCTTGGACATAGTTCTACATTTTCTTTAAACTGTGTGTCAGCATTTCCAGAAAGTGTTAGCCTTGCATCTTTAGTAGAATTGCATAACCAAAGTGTATTTAAATTTTCAATAAGCAGCATTATATTAAGGTTGATTATACTACATGGCCAACTATGAGAACACCTTAACAAAGTATATGAAAAGCTGATTATTGCATTCAGAAAGATGGTTTTAAAGTTTTCATTTTAAAGCCAAAACCTTTAACGTGCTTGTATAACAGACTCCAATTGTCTGTGAAGGCTTCACACCATTATGGAACCTAATTGCAGCCATTTGCTGCCATTCTGACACAAGGTCTGTCACTGATTGCAGTCGCTTTCCCGTACATCCCAAAGGTGTTGGATGCTGTTAAGGTTAGCGCTCTATGAATGCCATTCAACTTCTACCACACCAAACTCAAAGACACAGATCTTTATGGATCTCACTGATAGTAATGCACAGGGGTATTGTTAGTGGAAACAGGAAAACCTTAACTGCCACCACAGATTTGGTAGCACTCTTCACTGGAAATTAAAAATCTACTCCAGACCAAAATGGTACAAAAGAATTTGGACAGGGTAACATTGTGTCTTTACACTTTTAGCCATATACTTAGTACTTGCACTGCATCCATACAACCAGAAAAGAAGATAATGGTAACCCAAGAAAGTGTCACTACTAATGTTAAAACCTTTTTAGTGGTAAAAAAAAAAAAATTGCTCTTGTTGTACCAAAGTAGATGTTGGCCGCTCAGAGAACTGTAAACGTATAGTGAATCCCACCTTTTGGCATTAAACAATGGATCTACTAACTTTGTGTTTGTGCAGGCTCTCTGGCTGCTGTCCTTGCTGGTTTAGTTTGTCTTCTTTAATGTAACTGAGTGGTGGAAAAGCTCTTTAATCTGCACTCTTACCCCTTCTCCATCTTTTTGTTCCTTGTATCAATAGAAACTTCTGGGGAACTCGCTGCTGAAGCTGGAGGGTGATGACCGTTTGGACATCAACTGCACCTTGCCCCTCACTGACCAGGTATGTTTTTGTAGTCTCTACAGTGTGACAGAAACCTAATTAGTCATCTTTTACTTGGCTGTTGCATCGTCCTCTTTCATGTGTTAAGGCTTTGATTTTGTTTATTCTTTCCTTCAGATCGTGCTGGTTGGCTCTGAGGAGGGTTTGTATGCCCTAAATGTCATAAAGAACTCTTTGACCCATATCCCTGGGCTGGCCTCTGTCTTCCAGATACAAATCCTAAAGGACCTTGATAAGCTTCTAATGATCACTGGTCAGTACCTCATATTAGAATATGATATACTTTACTTTAAATTCTACTTTTACATGTTCCAATTTCTCTTTGTAAGTTGAAACTGTCAGAAAGGTGGCCATTCTACGCTGATTATTATTGAGGTCAAAGTGGGTGATGTTGTTATACTGGACTGAATTATGTTGGGAGATGGTTCTAATGATTTGGCCACCCTATTATGTAAAAATTCCACTATTGTAAAAGTGGAATTCATATATATAGTTATTTATTTATTTATTTAATTAAATAAATTAAGTTATTTTAATTGTTCAATGGCAGTGTAAAAAGGCATATTACATGCTTTTATTCAAATTCTCCTCCAGGAGAGGACAGAGCACTTTGCCTCGTGGAGATCAAGAAAGTGAAACAGTCACTGTCACAGTCCCATCTCCCAGCCCAGCCTGATCTCAATCCTTTCATCTTTGAGACTGTCAAGGGATGCCACCTCTTCTCCTCTGGAAAGGTGAGTCAGCTTGTTACTTAAACTGAACAGAATCATTCCAGTTAGACTCTTACTTAGTCAAACCTAATGAGCTGAACATCATAGTAATGGCACAGCAGCGAGCTGTGTGATTGCAGATATTTACTGTTGTTGTAATTGCAGGATTGTTCTTTCTCTGCAGATTGATAATGGGATCTGTATTTGTGCTGCTATGCCCAATAAGATTACAATTCTGCGGCATAATGAAAGCCTGAACAAGTTTTGCATCAGAAAGGTGAGTTAAGATTAAACATGAGTAGATAACTCACTATGTGATGACGCTACAATGATTTGTAGCAATGTACAATCACCGGCCACTTTAGTAGGTACACCTTACGGCTTTGTTGATCCTGGGATCAATTTGAATACACTAACCTTTTGCCTGACACTGGTTTGAGGTGTAGCTTTGTGACATAGCACAATATTCTGCTTGATGTAGCCATCAGAAAATGGGTACATGGGTACGCTACTAAACAGGTGGATACGTGCAGCAACAATACTGAGTTACAGCTGTGGCATTTACACAATGTTCAGTTGGTAACCTCCTGGTTACCTGGCAACCACCTCAACCTGGTAGCCAGATCTGTGAGCCTTTGCCTGACAGTCTCCAAGGCCTCAGGTATGGTCTAGTGGGTTTGCTTCTTAGGTTGGAGGTACTTCTTCATCATCATGCCTTACTGTAATTCTGATAGTTGGCTAACTTCTCTGTTGCGTTGGGCTTGGATACTTGTTTTGTTCTTATAGCCATCCACCTCAAGGATCACAGTTGCTGTGGAATATCAGCTGATTGTTCTCAGTAATGGTCATAGTTGGGATTGCTCATAATGCTGCGTTCAAGATAGATACCTCATGTTTCCATGTGTCTATCTTGGCCATGATCTTCTATCTCAGGTCAGCTGCTCTTGTCAACTGACCACAGGGTCAGCTGTTTGATCCCCGGTCCCTCTTTGCTGCATGCGAAGTGTATGCGTCCTTGGGCAAGACACTAAACCTCAAGTTGCTCCTGGTGGGCCAGATGAGCACCTTGCATGGCAGCGATCACCATCACGTGTGTACTAAATTACTCTGTAAGTCACTTTGGATGAAAATGTCTGCCAAATGACTAAATGTAAATGAAATCTCCCCACTGACCTGTCGTTCTGGCTCCCCCTTGCCGTAGCGTGTGTTTTACCTCGTCAATCCTCAACACCTGTCGCAGACCTTGTTGACCCGGACGATGTCCGTGCCGGGGTGACTCTTGTGTTTCCAACTTTCATTAGCATCTAGGTAGACCGGTAGTATTAAGGGCCTTGCCTAAGGGCCCAAACTGGATATCACCCTAACCAGAAATTGAACCTGCGCCCTACCGTGCCAAATATTACTGCAGATATTACCATCCAAATATTATAGCAGAAAGCAAGGCTCATTTTTTTGTGGCATTTTTTGTAGTGGCAACCCTTTGTGAATTATATGTGAACCATTCTAATGCTCGGTTTGAACGTCAGCAGATCATCTTGACCATGTCTACATGCCTATAGTTGCTGCAGTGTGATTAACAATCAGTTGAACAGGAGCACCTAATAAAGTGGCTGGTGAATGCAGATATTGTCTTTTGCTCCATGAAGTAATGAGTTTGAAAAATGGTTTCTGTTAAACCTTTGTGTTTGCAGGAGATTGAGACATCAGAGCCCTGCAGCTGTATCCATTTCACTGGCTACAGTATTATTATTGGCACCAACAAGTTTTATGAAATTGAGATGAAGCAATATGTACTTGAAGGTTGGTCTAATCCTGTATATTCCTTGTCAAGCAGATGTTTTTTTTTTTATTTTATTTTACACAAGTTTGACTTTGTTACTGTGAGGTTTCAACATTCACACCTGAACTGATGCTGATTTATTTTCCTTCTATAGAGTTTCTGGATAAAAACGACGTTACGCTAGCGTCGGCTGTCTTTGCCGCATCCTCCCACAGCTTCCCCATCTCCATCATCCAGGTCACCACAGCTCCACAGAAGGATGAATATCTGCTCTGTTTCCATGGTTTGAAATTAAATTTCTCTCTGTGTTAGCACGTGTATAGTTGTGTGTGAGTTAACCAGTTAAGCATGTTGACACATGTACCAGTGGAGCACCCAAAATAGTTGTGCCAAAAAAATTACATAAACAGGGAAAGATTGTTTTTGACATGAAAGGTTGATTTATGTTCTCTAGTATGTCTACGCAGTTTGAATTTATGTTTACATTTCTTTTTTGCTAACTGAACTTTTATTTGCAGAGTTTGGTGTTTTTGTGGATGCATATGGACGCAGGAGTAGAAGTGATGATATTAAGTGGAGTCGGCTGCCTCTTTCATTTGGTTAGTGAAAATCGAATCATTTCTTAAATGTCAATTTGAAAAAAGTAATCCATCTTATTAACAATTAAGATTATTAACCAGAATAATTATTCATTAATACCTTTCAGCCTATAGAGAGCCCTACCTGTTTGTGACCTACTTCAACTCTCTGGATGTTATTGAGATTCAGGGACATGCTGCTCTTGGGTAAAGTTGACTTATACTTTATCCATATCAGTGCCCCAGTTGGATTTTTACAAAAAAAAAAATCATTTTTTCATTAAACATAATTTTCTGACTATTTACTCATTTACTTATGTCATTGCATATTATTGGCACGTCTGTGCTGTTGAAAAGCATATTGTGTAAATATCTAAATCTCTTTTGCGTTTTCAGGCCTCACTCATATGCACACTTGGATATCCCGAATCCACGCTACCTTGGCCCTGCCATCTCATCTGGGGCCATCTACCTGGCCTCTTCTTACCAGAACAAACTTCGGGTCATCTGCTGCAAGGGGAACCTGGTCCAGAGCCAAGAGGGTGGAGGAGATCTGCAGCGGAACGGCTCTGGTCGCAGGTAAGGACATAGACAACCTATTTGTTAAACTTGCTACACCTCACACTAACATCACTTGTGATAGCTATTAAAATCTCAGCTCAGGGTGTTGTGTTGGTGTGTACCCTAATCTATCATCCTTATCACCCTTTTGTTTGGGGTGGGTTAAAAGACAATTTTTATTTCTCCTACTCTATTAGACTAAGACAAAGATGCGCACTCTTTAGTTGAATATGTTATATTTTCACCTTTGGTGGGGCTCAGTGTTTTCTACTACCCAGAAATTGTCAAGTAGGAGCATCCCACTCACACTGCACCTCCTCACTCAAGGCAGGAACACTGATATTGTTGAAGGGTCCCTGGGACTGGCTGGCACTCTAGAGCACCTGTGCATCCACAGGTGGTGACGGGTAAATTGTGTCCTTAAGATGATATTTTTGGTTAAACACTAAAACAGAAGAGTAACAACTTCATTTTGTTCTTTGCAGGAGGAAGAGTTCATTTTTTATCTGTAGTAAATCATAAGATATGTCATTTTAAAGTAAAATCTCCTTTTTCTTAAAAAAAAATGTGTCCTGTCAAATGTAGAAAGGAAATTGTTGAATAAAGACTGACTTCCTCCATTTATGTCCTGAGACTGATCTATTACAATTTGAGCCTGCATAACAGATAATTTTACTCACTCACGATATTGATTAACAAAACAGCTTTGGATGCCAGTCACTTTTTTTTTTTTTAATAAAACCAAATTGAGTATTTAGGGTCTGTCACTTCAAATTATTAACAGAATATCCTTCAGCCTAGCAAATTAGCTTGTTTATGGGCACATACACCTACCGCCAAGCAAAGCCTATGGCCCTCGACATAAAAAAATCTCTTTTCCTTTTGACCAATGCTTCCTGCTCGTCTTTGTGCCCTCGGTTCCTCTTTAACAGCCCTAACAAGCGCGGGCCTCCTTCCTACAACGAGCACATCTCTAAAAGGTTGGCAGCCAATCCCCTAGTTCACGGAGATCCTGGCACACCTCACCGCTACAGAGAGGCCCGCACAGAGTTCCGCCGAGACAAATCCCCTAGCCGTCCCCTGGAGAGAGAGAAGTCTCCAGGCAGAATGCTGGAGAGCCGGATAGTGGGGTCTCCAGGCAGGGCAATGGCTGACCCCCGTTTAGAGCGCTCCCCAGGAAGGGCCATGGCAGACCCTCGAATGGACCGCTCCCCTGGTCGAATGATGGACGTCTGTAGGGAAAGATCCCCTGGTCGATTTGAAGAGCGCCAAAGACTTCACACTGGCTCTGGACGCACCCCCATAAACCCAGTCAACAAGGTTTGTCACTTAGCTTGCTTTTTACACTTATTAAAGGAGAAACTGGACGTTTTGGATGATGCATTTGTTTTCTTTCTAAATTGAGAAGTTGTGCTTTATAGGGGCTAACTATTCATTAAAAACAGACAAAAAGACTTTTTTACTGTTGATTGATTGTCTACCAATTAAAAAAATGAGACATAACATAATAATTAGTCATGTTTAGAGGTCCTAGTTGGCAAACTGTCTAACATAAAATTTTAAAAGCTTGTGTAGTTGTTATTTTATTATATGATATTAAAAAGCAGATATCAAATTATCATGTATCCACAATCTCATTGTTTTTCACTGACTTTACCCTCTAGGTATGGGACCAATCATCTGTTTGAGGCAACAGAGCCAGGTTGACTGCATGGACAGAGAAAGCCATCCTTGAAAAAAGTTAGAAGGGAGCAGAAAACCACAGAGGATGTCACCAACTCATGATCAAACACTGCCACACATCTGTTTTGCCTGAAAACAACCGTAGCTGTCAGTTTAGAAATAGAACCAGAGAAATAAATAGATGTCATTGCAGTCAGGTTATTCTTCTGCAGAAAATTGACCTGAGTCAACAGTTTAAAAAAAATGCCATATCAACAACTTGTGCAGGGTTTTTTATGTTATTTTATTTGAGTATGTGCTTATACTCAGTAAAATTGGTTAGTTATTTGATCTGTTCTGCAAAACATATGAGATGAATTCTCAACTGAAGACCTGACTCAGCAGGTTTTAATCGCTTCCCTTAATGAGACAGTAGTGACTACAATAGATAAGCACAGCCGTAGCAAAGTTATCTTAGAAGTCAATGCCTAATTATATACGTCAGTCACCAGTTAAAATGGCAGAGGTTCACTCCAAATAGTGACTAACGATACAACTGGCTCCTCTCCACATGCAGCTCTGTCCATAGTTCCAGTCACTGAAGAAAGTACTTGGATCTTTCCCTGCACCGACACGTCCGCACGCAATCATTATCAGCTAATAACAATCGTTCTTTGCTAATCTGGGTCTTCTGTTAAGACTTTGGTTAGTTACGGTGACATGGCTGGAGCGCAAATAAATTTAAATAGAATTTACATAAATGAACCCTCCACGCCCTGCAGAACCACACACCAGATGATTGTCTGCCCTCAGATAGGTTGACACTAAAACTGCACTACCCACAATCCCCAGCAGCGATGGAGCAGGACCTTTCTAATACTTAAGAACGCTGTCTGACTGTAAATAGATGAGACATAATTTTATATATATTGAGAAGGAATTTCAAGGCTGGATAAGCCATGTCTATTTTTGTTAAAGGAAAAAAAAAGTGATAACTTGTCCTCTTGAATGTCTAATGAGTATTCTTTTATTATGTCCAAACGTCCTCTATCAAGTGAGTGATTGTATCTGGATTCAACTCGTGTATGCACTTCCATCTGTCAAAGGCAAAACCTCAGTGCTGAACTATACGACAGGATAAAAAAGATCATGTTTGAAGCTTACAACATAGTACTTGAGCATTTTTTTTGTAAAATGTCCCTAAGTATTGTATATAACCCAAAGCTGTTCAAGGTGAAGCTTTTTTTCCCCCCCGCCTTCTGATTCGTAAATGGCATGGATATGTATATCTGAAATGAAACAGAGAAGTGTTGTCTTATGCTTCTGCTTCATTTGGGTTATATTTTTATTCCACAATTTAAGAACAAAGCACGTGAACAACATCCTTTATTTTGCACAGTGATTATTAAAATTATAATTGCCGATTTCTGTTTTAATAGGATACTCTTAGCAAGTTAAAACACCCCAAGACACTAAAACGCATCCAGATTTGCTTTGGGCCTCATTGCCATGGTGTTTTTACTAGAATAAGATGATTTTATTTCACTTTCCTTTCAATTTTTAGTCATGATTTTAGATGCCACACTCTAACTTGCCTGGTGTGTTTGTCAACAGTAGGCTGCCCAGTCAGAAAATGTTTCTGAATTGACTGTAGATCTTTTTGAGATGTAAACAAACTTCCTGAATGTATTTAAGCCAAGAAGATAGTACAGATTTTTCTGGTCAGAAGTATTAAAGAATAAGCACCCACTACTACTGATTGCACAAGTTTTCTACTGGTCACTATACGAAAGGGTTTCTCATCCCAATTTATTTTTCAGATTTTAAATTCTTTTATTTTTTTTAACATGATCCTGAATCATAATGCTGTAACGCTGAATATGATATTGATGTCTGCTAACAAATGTTTTATTAGCGTTCCCTGTAGAGATTTTGTCACAGAATATTAAATATTATAACCGCTGTCTTTCACTTTTTTTCATTCTTATGTTATGTGTAAATTGTTCATTTATTTCATTTATTTTGGAAGGTGCAGAATGAGCTTTTAAGCCCGTTTCACTGCTATCTTGTGCTTTCTAATCACCGCTCACAGTTGTGTCAGCCAATGAAATGACCATTTGTCCATGTCTATTGTGTTAAAAAAGGTTAGTCTATTTTTAGGTATCTGATCCCAGCGCTCAGCCAACGCGACAATGGCCTGCGATTCCACTCATGGTAGCTGCAGTGGCTGCTCCAATCAGAAGCAGAGTGATTTTTCTTTCAATATTCTTTCGTATTTATCGGTTAACAATAACTCAGCTCATTCTAAATGCCTTGTACACGCTACTCTGCGAGAGAGAGAGTGGACCAAACACAGGGAGGCTTTCGACGCCTCACATTTGTAGCCTCACCTCCTAACCCTGGCTCATTTTGACACGGTGTCGCTTTTCTCGACTGGGGGGGCCACAAGTGATTTTGGGCGACTTGTTAATAGTGCAGAGAGACGGCACATTGCAAGGACGTGTTCGGAGTCAACTTCAGTATGTCACACTTACTACTGTTGACAACACTGAGCTTAGTGTCACAAGCTCTCTAATGCTCACCCCAGTGCAGTGCAAATGGAAAGCCGTCTTTGAACACACACACACTCTTCCTGGCCAGTGAGGTGCCAAACTGTCCTTGGAGATGTGTGTGTAAGGCTGGTGGTAATGCAGTTCAAAGGCCAATGAACGAGAGATTTCCATACGGTCAGGAGATCTTTAATCAGTTAAGGACAAGAAATCACCCCAAGACTTAGGAAAATCATCTTTTTGTCTGTGCATATATGCTTTACAAAAATCTCTGGACTATCAAATCCAGTTCTTCAAATTAACCTCTATTTTGTCAGTTGTTTGACAAGTAAATGTTTTAGAATTGGAATGCCTTCAATGCCATCAGATGTTGCACTGAATCTGTTGGTTTGAGGCCATATGGGGGAAAGGTGTATTTATGTAAAATAACAAAAATTTTCAACTGTATCTATTTCACCTACATTTACATCATCTCCGTTTACAGTTTGCAATAGATTGGCTAGTTATAGGCTCGTCCTATCAGTGTTAAGTAGCAACAAATCATTATCTTAGTCTGTTATAATGAGGAAACTGATCAGGAGCCTCCAAAAAGGCCGAGTCTGTCAGAAATTATGAAAGAAATAAAAAGGATGATGAGAGACCACCACTCTGCTAACAATGCCCCCTGTCCAACATATGTAAAATGATTCAATTCAAAAGGAGCGTCAGCTGTCCATCTGTGCTGACAGTCTTATCCATCATCAGTCGCGATGCCACTTTTTGTGACTATTGACTACAGCATCAGACGAGGAGTTTCCACTCTACCTTTCAGCTTTGTGTTTTTCATTTTCATGAGTTGATAGCATTGTTGTCAGCGGTTTATCAAATCAAGACAATGGCCACTGGTCAGAGGACACTTCAAACCGATTGAGTGTTTTAACCTTCCGCCTGCACTTGATATTTATACCAGTTATTGCACTGTCTTTGTCCAATGTCAATCTTTGCTGCTACAGTGGTGTGAGTGTGTGCTTTTTATGAGCATGCAAAACTATGTGCTGTATGATGCATCATTTACCTGTCACTTCCTAAAGAGGATATAGTTTATTAATATCATCCAGTAGAGCTAAAGGGTGAGGCTACAAAAGGCCACCCACCGTCTCCCCATTGTTCACTGGCATCATTGTTGGTCTGACCTCCCAGCTGCTCAGCCATGGTAAGTCACTGTCTTTGCTGCACGTTAGAAAAAGGCGGGGCTGGTTTCTTGGCTCCAAGGATGCTAGGACCGTTACTTTTGGACAGATGCATGAGATAGTGATGCTCCTGTGTCCATGTTATTGCCATACAAAAATTCATTTAGTGTGACTTTTTCTTTTTCACTTTTTCTTGTGAGATGGATACAGAGCAGTTATTAAGCCTTTTACAGATCAATTAATATTGCAAATGTTTAACTTACTTGGCAAATATTGTTACACAGAAAAAAAAACATGTACCCTAAAGTATAAGCAACATAATGGCTTCAGTAATGTTCTTCTAGTACAAAAACTTTTGACCTTCTATTGTATTTTGAAATATGAAGATATGAAATGCTCTTGTGATTTTTGCTCAGAATCAATTTTACTCCTGTGGTGGATACAGTTTTGTTATTAAGCTTCGGCTTTTCTTTAACCAGCATGTACCGTCTGTTTTATCTGTGCTTGTTTGTGCCAAAAGGCCCCCAAGAAAGCCAAGAGGAGGACGGCAGAGGGAGCCAACTCCAATGTGTTCTCCATGTTTGAACAGGCTCAGATCCAGGAATTTAAAGAGGTGAGAGCTGCTAAGGCTTTTTTTTTTTTTTTTTCAAACTTTTGGCTAAGAAAGACTTGAGAATTGTGTAAAATTGTGTAATCCTGCCACTCACTTATGTTGAAGTTACTGTGTTTCTCCCTCCCTGTATGTCCTCCTCTGTCGTTCAGTTTCCATTGTTCATTGTTATAATATGACCACCTGTCTATTTTCCTGTCCCGGGCTTGATGGCAGGGATGCATGTGGTATGTTGGTATGAGTTTCTGTGGTGCCCAGACGTGAAGACTGTGTCATCAGTGATTAGGCAGCACATAAATTATTGGCCATACCCTGGATGCCAGGCTAAACCCCAGGGGACTTGCATGTTATAAATACGTAAGTGGTTGTCTGTGAAGATGGCACACAAAGTATTCAACGGGAAGAACAAAAACCCAATGATGGCTGGATTTTTGTCCTTCACGTAGGGTGAAAACATGGCAAAAACTTTTCCAGGCGGTGACTCATATAAATGTTCTGTTGTGCATCTTCTTCTCCACTCTGAACTCAGGCCTTCACTATCATGGACCAGAACAGAGACGGCTTTATCGACAAGAATGATCTGAGGGACACGTTTGCTGCTCTAGGTTTGTTTGTTTTAAGACGCTGTGACCTGAAATGTTCAGCTGTTGTTTAGCTATGCACATACTTAAATTTGTGCACTTTATTGTGCTGTGTGTTCGTGTTAAATGTGTGTTCCTCAGGACGTCTCAATGTAAAACAGGATGAGATTGATGAGATGCTTAAAGAGGCTCCTGGACCAATCAACTTTACCGTCTTCCTCACCATGTTCGGGGAGAAGCTGAAAGGTAAAGGCACGCAGGTCTGACGAGACAATTTAACCATGAAAGTAAGACATTTTAAGATCTGTGTTTGCTGTTCTCCTGTATCTAGGTGCCGACCCAGAGGAGACCATCCTCAATGCATTTAAAGTGTTTGACCCTGAAGGAAAAGGTGTGCTGAGGAAGGACTAGTAAGTGACTTAACACGTTCACACAGCATCAATTTGCGATAATAAAATTCATTACAAGGAGGGTTATGTAAGCTTTTACTCACAATTTATGACTGCGTCTGAGTCTGACTGCAGTGCATCATAGTACAACTTCAGAATGAGTAAGGCTGTTATGAGCGGCACATTTCCTGCTGGTGTGAACACAGGCTTCATCATTTCATACAGTGTTATTTCTCCTTCCTGTCCAGCGTGACACAGATGCTAACAACACAAGCCGACCGATTCTCCGCTGAAGAGGTACAGTAATTATCATGATTATAGCAGATTGTTTGTGTGTGTGTGTGTGTGTGTGTGTGTGTGTTTCTGTACCAGTGTGGTAAGTCCAAAAAGCAACGAGGGATGAACGTCACCATGACGATCATCTGCATCCACGTCAGAGGCATTTTCATACAAAATAATGAATCATCATCACACCTTTTCAGACACACCGAGCTCCTTTTTTTAATGAAAGGCTAAAGCTCAGATAAAAGTAGTCATGATGTGTTTTATGATTTTAGATGGAGCAGATGTTTGCTGCCTTCCCCCCAGATGTGACAGGGAACCTGGACTACAAAAACCTGGTTCACATCATTACCCATGGAGAGGAAAAGGACCAGGAGTAAAAACATGGTTGGCAGTGTTATTGTCACATAGGAACTTCAAGCCTTCACACTGACCCGCTGCCCTTGAAAGAGGAGATGTGGACTGTTGCTTATTTACTCTACATGTATGTTGGCTACGTTACGTTACGTTGTTTGTGAGGAGTACTCATTCAGGAGCACAAGAGGATAAAGCAAAGCATGTGTTTACTAGGCCCCAAAATGGACTAATGCCAGTGTGTTGAGCTGCATTATTCACAGTTCTTTCCCACATTCACCGGAGACTAATTAAATTATTGTCCTTATTTTGTACAGTCAAAATCACTTGATATTGTCTTTATTTCATACAACATATCCATTTGTTACGTCTGTACATGTTCATCCAATAAAGCTTTATAAAGGTCTGCGTGATTCCTCCTCCGGATGGTCCTCCTTTCTTTTCTTAAAAAAAAAATTAATGTATTATCTGCAGGGACAATGAAGAACGTATTCCGAGCCCGTGTCCCTGTGAGTGGTGCTCACCTGTTTATAGGATCACAGGATTTCTGCCTGAACACATGGCCATACTCTTTAATTCCATGTTAGGCAGTGAATGTGCGGTCGGTGGTCCTTTAAAATCCCCAAGAGATTAATTTAAAACGTGTGGCATTTTTTGTGAACGTTCCTCTGTGTATTTGTGTGCGACCATGTAACCGTGGTAAAAGTGTACTGGGCGTGCACATCCAAATGTTGGCCTCTGAAACACAGGGCTTTAGTGTGACAAAACCCTGTTGTTATTTTAGTGCTCGGATGATGTGGGGGGGTGTAATGCTATACTGTGGATTCTACCAAGTGATCCACACCACCCGCACCTACGCCAGACCTTGGTGGGGCGAAAATATCTGGTTGTTCCAGTTTGAGGGTCCAGAGCAGGAGCCAGCTCGCCAACCACAAGACTGAAGTGTTGCCGTGTGGGGAGGAGGTATGAAGGGAGCAGTGAGGGAGACGTGTTTGGACATTTGATCCCACATTATGTCTGTTTAAACAGTCTTCAGAGGGTGAATGGAGAGGAAAAGAGCTTTGTTCTTTTAACCTCAGCATTGTTATCTGTATCTGCAAACACAAAGGAAATATTTCCTATCATTGTAAGGGTCATTTTGGGTGAGAAGCAGGATACAACCAGGACAGGTCAGGGGGTCACACATGCAAACTCACAACAGAACCAAGGACCGACACACTGCCTCTGCAATAACCAATCATTTTATAGTAAAAATGTGTTAAAAGAGACAAAGCAATGACCAGTTTCTTTTGTTCAGCTTTTCGAAGCTTTTTGACTCACGTCCTTTTTTGACCAGTGTTGTTTTTATTGTTTTTTTCACTCTTACTGACCTCATAACATCGTCACCTGTTCAACACAAAATAGTAAAAAGACAAAGTTAGCAGCTGATGAGTCAAACATTTCCCCAACCCCATAAACTAGCTTGAAACATGACTCTAAATGCTAATTTTACTCTGTATCTGCTGGGTGTTTTCACTGTTTGATTCTTTATTTGTTTGAAATATATCCATTAGTCTATGATCTTAAAACTGTTAAATCTGCAGGTTCCACACTAAACCAGTCGACAATTTTGATGTCCTTGCGATTAGAATAGAATATTCAGCATTCTTACCTTTCCAGACATTTAAGAATCGTTTCACTGTTCACATCAATATAGGTAATGAATTCCACATACAGATGCAGTTATTTAAATAAGTCATTTGTGGACACGAACATTAGCGACTTGTCCCTGAGAGATGTGCGATGTTACTCTGTAACTGTACAGACACACTTTGTTGCTCTTGTGTTCCTGTCACACACTTTATTGAAAGTGGATTCAAACCGCTCGGTCTTTGTGAGAGATGAAACTGTAACTGTGGGGGACAAGGTCATATTTCACTGCTCTGACACCATCGGACAATGGTTTAAAGTCTACGCAAGGTTGTTGAGAGGCTTCCTACTACTACTGCTACTTTCCATTCATCAGTTCAGTGAAGGATCTTTTCTTTTCCTGTGTGGAGGTGGACGGTATGAGCATCAGACATAATGACAACGCTTGATGGCATGAATGTTGACTGTGGGAACATCACAGCACAAGCTTGGAGAGGGCGGATGTGGCTCGGCAGACGATTCTTCCCCCGCTGTATTGCCTGGGAGAATATCAAAGCGGGAGGTGGATGGAGATCTGTGGCCAGACCGACACGAGCATCGTGATGCTCTGTGAGCGTTTGTGTTGTTGCTGTGGGCACGAGTTGGATATTTTATTTACACAGAGGATGTTTTTTTAAAATTACTGTACAGACATTGTAATTTATCATGCTATGTCAGTGTTTTCCTGAGGTACACTATTATGTTTTGAGTTTTTGTTTTACAAGAATATAAAATTGTCTTCACACGTTATTGCAAATGTCCTTTTGACAAAACAGCTAAACAGTGTGAAAACTTGACTTAGACATTTTAAATTAGCAATAAATTATGACAGCAGTGACTTACTTTGAAACATGAGCTGAAGGTTTTGGGTTTGGTTTATCATAATGCTGATGAACTACGGTGACTGAAAGTGATGCTTCCAAAAATGAAGCAAAGCCACAGAGGAAAAAAACTGTACTAGTACTAGTGAAGTGTGCAATGTTTTCACGAGTGATATTCACAGATTTTGCATTTATTCATCTGCAAGGCTGGTTACTAACTCTGTGGACATCACACAGACAATCTTTCTAGCTTTGAACAATCGTTTCTGACCAGATTGCAGATGTTCATCAGACACCAGTGGTCACTCACATGTTGGGTTAAATTTTAATTACAAATTTGAAATGTAGGAATTAAGACACTTTTATATTTGTGAGTATTAGTTACTCTCTGTTAGGGTCAAACTGCGATCTCAGATGTCAGTTATCAGTAAAGTCCTAAAATGTCCATTACATGGGGATTAGCTAATGTCAAACATATTTTTATTACCAAGCAAACAGGGTCAGGATTCTCTTTTTGGATCCACAAGAGTGAAGGTCAGAAATAAAAGATTTGCATCTGAAAACATGTTGCTAGGAAACATCACTTGGATCCAGGTTTATCCCTTGTCAGCTACTTGGCATTATACAGTAATTATATGTTATTATAATCCTCGTCAGCTACAGACAGTATCCGGCACTGCAGAAAAAGCAGGGCCCAGCTGTCATATTTACAGCATGAGTGAAACTATAAGATCTCTTATTGTCATATTGTATTATGACAGTTAAACTCACCTCTTGCTCCTTAAATAGTTTTGAACCCAGCTCAGTATGACTTTCGCTCTTTTGTTCTGGTGTCTGAAGGAAAACACGGCACACAGACCTCCAGGTCATGTGTGCAGCTGCTCAACACGGATTCTGTTGTGAAACTCGATGATGCGAAGAAAATTCGGCTGTTCAGTTGTGATTAACCTGAGTGTTCGATGGCACCAGGACACTGTGACACCACGTGTACCTCTCCAGCGTCTTTACTCCAGTTTGATATTGCAGCTGTTTCTCTGTACCAGTGAAAGGTCACAGACTATTAACAAGTCACATATTGTCTAGAAAAAAGTGCTTACAGCAAGGTTGAAAACCAGGTCTGTTACACTTTTGATTAAGATACTCTTCTCTGAAGTGGAGTAATTATTGAGGATTCCTGTGGGAATAACCTACTATACTTTACTTCTCCTCCTCCAAATGAACTCCCTTTCCACAGTGAAAAAATGCAATTTGGTGCCGTGATGAATGACATTCTGTAGCTGCTCAGTTCTTCATTCCACTCCCTCACCTCTGGTATCTAGGTCTCGGCCAAAGACACGTAGCACGACAAAAAAAAAAAAAAAAACAGCACGAACACACATCAAATTTGCCATTAGCCTGCCCTATGCTGTCTGCTGTCTGTCTGCTTCTCCGTGATGCTGCTCATTTTGTCTTTCTGTAGCTGCGGGTGAGCAATGTCTGTACAGAAACTCATCACAATGTCCTTTGAAGACAAGTAAGGTGGGCAACACTAAAGACACACACAGTCCAGTTTAGACTTTGTAATAAAGGAAACGTTCAGCTCTTTGGAAGATATATATGCTAATTCTTTTTTCAAAGATAAGTACATTGAACTTTGTTTCATATCTATCCTTTACACTTAATGCTACCGTCAGCAGTCTTTCAGCTTAACTTGCCCTAAGACTGAAAACAGGCGGAAACCACTGGCTCAGTCCAAAGAAGACAAATCCAACTCGTACCTTTAATGCACACAAATCACCACTTAACTTTCACAACATGCTGCACCATCTGTTGGCCGGGTGTAGTGTTGTTCATACCTGAGTGTAGCATCACACTTCTTCTTATCTAACTTAAGGCACAGGGGCTAAATGGTGAATAATTACGGGCACTGGTGGGACTTAAATGAAGCTGAAGCATAAAGTGCTACAGTAATAAGAGAAATCAAAGTCAAGGTTCTGTGGTTTTAGCAACATTTGTGCCTGGCTGAGTTTGTTTTTGTGTTTCATGTTGTTTGGGGAAGAGCTCCTGAATCGTCCTCTCTGCCACATCTCCTCTTCTTATCTGGAGCCATGAACAAAGGAAACAGGACACAATTTATACAGAATATTCTGAGTTGTCATTGTGAGTGAGTCATTTTCACAATGATATCATGTAAAAAGAAGAAATGAATCCTTGTGGACTATAGTGACTGTGACTTTTATAACCAAAAGAGGAGTGTAAATTAGTGTAATCTTTAGATAAAACATGTGGCAATTTACCGGTGTACAGAGTTTACATTTGGAAAGAATATTACCAATAGTAATATATATTTTTAATTAATTAAAATTAATTAGGCTGATGTTGGCACTGAAAGTAAACATCTGGCAGCACATTACAGGAGTATCCACAAAACAAGGCGGGCCTATTATGTCTGAAAACTGAGCTAATTACTTCAAAACGCACCAATAAATATTTAGGCAGCAAGATAATAATGAGATCTTCAGTGGAAATGTTGTTAAGATCCATAAATTGCATTAAAACCGTGTAGGGGCATCACAGGGTCACTAGACTCACTGCTGACTCCACACACTGTAAATCCCTGCAGGATAAGTGCAGGAATATTAAACCAATCATTGATCAGGCGAAACGGTTTACGGTGTGCTGAGGTTGCAATTAGCACTCCCTCACCGAGCGTTCTATTGAGATTTAATACGGTGCTTAAGTGACATTTAATCTGTAACCATCGTTGTGAAATAATGAATGAATTTTCTGGGATAACAGCTGATTTGTGCTGAGTGTGTCACATTTGTTCTGAAAGTGCTGACTTTAGTGTGTGTGTGTGTGTGTGTGTGTGTGAGAGAGTCTTAAAAGCTCTTTTTAAATCTCAGTGTTTTGTTGTTTTGTTTCATTTTGTTCTGATTGTTTGTGGGATATTTTGTACAAAAGAAAGAAAGAAATTAAGTAAGTAAGAAGTTGGACCAGGTTCAGTTGTGATCACTTCATTGTGCAGATAGTGCCATCATGTGGCCACGTGTGAAGCATGTCACAGTTTACAAAACCATGAGAGCATTTTTTCTGTAACAGGTTTAGAAAAATTAGAGTAACTTAAAAACAGTGTGTCCCCTCGTGTTTCTGATGACACATCCTCAACTGTTGTATGTTTCTATCACTAAGCAAAACACCAGCTCTGATCTGATGTTTACCTTTACACATTTTTCATTAATCTGTTTTTCCTTTAAAGGAAAAAACAGGAAACAAAATGAACAGACTGGATTCTGTTACAAGGACAGTTCACCATAACATACATAACTTGAATTCAGTCCAGAGGCCTATTTCATCTATTTATTATTACTTTATTTAATTACAAAAATGTAATTCAGATAGAAACACACAGAACCCCAGCTCAGAGTACTGGCAGTGTGGACCTCATGCTGGTTCTGGAGGAGCCGCTTTAGACAGGCTTTTATGAGATGATAGAGGCTTTAAATCACACATGGACGGGGGGGGATGTTTTTTAAATATGTTTTGTATATCTGATCATATTCCTTTTTCCTTCCAAGGTGGATGATTTGATCTGTTCCCTCTTTTTCTTTTGTCCAATAAAGGACGTTGGGAAGCTGCTCTCCTCTGCCGCTAGATGGCGCTGGTCCATGTGCGTTCCAGCTGCTGGGCAGGCGTGGAGGCTGGATGTGGACTGTTGGAGATCCCGGAGGGGGGCGGGGAGGCGTGGGGTATATGTGTGTGTTTGTTGTGTGTGTGTGTGTGTGTGTTTTTCTAGGGAGTGAGTGTGTTTGAGGCTCGTCGAGCTGCAGGGGAACTTGAAAACTTCGCTGTGTGTATCGAGAGGAGCCGTGCGATCGGACATTTGGGGACTCGGAGCCGAATCGTCGTCCTGCAGAGTCCAGCTGTGATCCACAGAGGACACCCGGTCCCGGTTCTCGGCATCGGAGCGATTTCCGGCCAACATGGATGATTTAGGTAAGTTCGCTGTGTGAGTGTGTGTGAGTGTGTGCTCGCCTGGGAGCCTGATTCAGCCGGATTAAGGCTCCTGAGCAGGTCGATGGCTGCAGCTCCGTGTGTGTGTGTGTGTGGATCGTGTCCAGGTTCGTTACGTTCTCCACGTTCAGCTGAGCTCAGCTGAACACGTCGTCGATAAAGGTCGTCGACATGTGCATGAAGTGATTTTTGTGACGTAGAAAACGTGCGTGTGAGCGGACCGCGCTGCGCTGTGGGTCTGTGGGTCTGTGTTTCTGTGGTTCTGGGTGGTTCCTCTCGGTTCCTCCACAGAAGTCAAACTACAGCAGCGCTCCTCCAACTCAGCCTTACATCTGACCGTTCGATGCCACGCTGAGCCTCAGGAGGGACCGAGGGTCCAGATCAGAACAGTCGCTTCGTGGTGTCCGGTTTGATCAGGAGCAACTCAACCCAGCTCCACTTCATCCCTGATCCCTGATCACACACACCGGGACAGACGAATCCTGTGAACTGCTGGAGCTCAGCTCGGTGCACACATCACCCAAATTCTTCCTACATAAACGAATGATGAGCTTTAAAGGAGTCTGATGCAAATCATGCACAATTTCAGAACTGATCGATACCTGAAAGGAGTCCTCAGCTCAGATCACTAACCCGTCCATTTGGACATGATTATGAAAGTTAGGTGCATGATCACAGTCTAGGATGAACAAAGGCATCAGCTCCTCAGAAAAACAGAACTCTGAACAACAGTTTACCAAGGTAATAATTAACACAGAATTATGTGCCACCTCATGCCAGAAAGAAAAATAAAATAAAATAAACAACTGCACCCAGAATTTAACAACAGTCATGGAAAACCTCCCCAAAGTCATGGCTGCAATTCTAGACTGTTGTAGCCTCAGAGTTGTGTTGTACAAAGAGAACGGATATTTGTCGTCTTCTCTCTTTCTCTGATAAGCGGCACCAAGCACATTGCACAGTCTAGTGTGAAAAATTACTATTGTGAGCATGTGGACATTTTGTTAAACAACATTAATAACCTGGATAGAAAGCTACAGAGACACAGTTGGTTGGCACGAGTGCAAATCCTCTTAAAAAAAGAGAAAACAGTGGCATGAAGAATTTTTGTGCAGACGTTTAGCGACATTATCTTAATCTCGCCACTGAAGCAGGAGACACAAAGATTATCTGTGTCTGCACTTTGAGTGTGGATGAAAAGAGAAATAAACAATTGTGCAGAATTTCTTCTACCTGCTCGTCGCTCTGAGAATGACAAGTTTGTGACCCGAGCTGTGAACGAGCAACGCAGACCTGGTTTACTGATGTCAAAGTTTGAAATGCAATTAAAAATAGAAGGATGCTGATGAGGGAATGCAGCTTACACACTGCTATCGTGATTAGAGTATATTTTGAGTGTACAGCGTATGTTTACAAGGCTCCTGCGTGTTTTTTCCCCGGCAACGGTGAGGTTAAGTTTAGCAGGACATCCGTGAAATGCACTGAAGGAGTCGGGTTCATTGAGGGCTAAAAAAACACCAGAATGCGTGTGCAAAGTCAAAGATGATAAATGTCCAGCAAAAGCTACGACCCCGTGATCTGCAGGTGGACGTTCTGCTGAACAACAGATTAATTATAAAGGTCTATTTGAAGCAGGGCAAGGCAATTTGGACTGACAGCAATTTCAGAAGCGTGTTTTACATGGCTGAACACCTGGATATGTTCAGTTCTGTGACGGACTGAGAACACTGGTCACACTATATCCAGTCAATATTTATGGATGGCCTCTCAACTTACATAGGTGAAGGGTTTTCCTTTAAGTAGCTGTTTAAAAAAGAGTGTTACACAACCCAGTGTGTAATAATCATGTCACAGTGTCATAAATTCGGTCATCTTTTTAGCAGAGAAATACTAAACTCTTCGGTGGGTCATGATCCGTCTTTATGGATGGTTTTGGGACGGGATGGGAGAAAGAATTCTTTTCTTTGTTTAGGCAAGTAAAAAGTATATGCTGTAAAATAGCCAGGAAGCTTAAAAACACCTTTTAATGAGGCTGTGCACAGATCCTCGTACTTCAGACCCCAGAGAGGACAGCAAACCCTAAATGTATTTTTAGCAGAGCAGAGTCCTTCCTCTCCGGTGCTGAGCAAGCAGCATCCAGAAATCTTCCTCCAAGCAGCTGACATTCCCCGTTTCTCCTTCTCCTCACTTTTATTGTTCATGTCTACGCTACTCCCACATTGCCAGCAGACTCTCTTGATATTAAAGCAGTGTGTCTCTCTGGCAGGTTTGCTCCCCCTAAAGTGGATTTCCTGTGATCTGCACATGTGGACACGCTCAGCTTGTTAGTTTCACAGGCTTCCCACAGCACCGGCCGTGGGAGCAGACTAGCGCTGATCTCGGGCAGGGCGTCGGGGTGGATCAGGCCCACATGCAGGGATTGGGCCTCAGCCAAACTTATCCTCCTTAAACACTGCACTGCCCCACCCTCTCTCTTCCCACTCCCCAACATTCCTGTGGTGAACCACATAGGAAGCTGCAGGCTGCAATCTATTGACAGTTTAAAGCTGGCTGAATTTGCAAGTGAACAGATTAGTCTTTAGGAAGATTTGGATCAAGGCAGATTGTGATGGTCAATCGCTGGCAATTAAAAGGTTTTTGACTCCGTACAGTAATGCAAGTCAGAACGGAGAAACTCTAACCTGAATAATTATACAATATTCAAAAATGCTTTTCTCATGCTAGAAATGAGCTACAGTATGTATGTATTTTGCATCTCTTTTTATTTGTGCAATCACTGCATTTCAGCGGCTGTGGCATGTTCTAAGGCAAACTTTCATTGACCGCCCCTCCTCAGCTATCAGGGCTGCCAAGCGCTGCTCCGTGCTTCACTGCTCTGAGGCTGCACCAACAAGACATGAATGTCAAATAGCCTCCAAAGTTAACTTACTTTGATCTGCAGTACCTTTCACTGTTTTCTTTTTTTGTCTCCAGATGGAGTAGCTGTCCCGTTTCTCTCTCATGAATTTGTTTCAGTGTCACTTTAGCGGCATCGTTTGAAGGGGAGTGATTCCCCAGAGCCTGCAGGAGCAGCAGCTGCAATGTTGGAAATGTCACTCATAATGTGGGCGTGGGTGAAATAACTCTGTGAGATCTGATGTAGCCTAGATTCACAACAGAGTCTAAATTTAGGTTGATCATTGTTTATTCACTAAAAGAACAATCGGACAGCTTACATGCGGACATTCTGTCATGATTCTACATCTGGCTGTGGCGGTGATTGAGAGTTGTATGTGTGAATGGTAGTTTTCATTATGTCAGACACATACTTTGTATAATAACCTGATTTCTCTCTCTCTGTGCTGGCTTATTTTCAGCTTATGTACATTATTGTGTGTGTGTGCAAATACTCATTCTAGCTGAAGAACGGCTAGAATGGATATTTCATCTCTTGTCGTAAGCGGACCCATAAACTGATTTTGTGCGCAGGTGTCAAATTAAGAAATTAACAGAGTGCAGGTAATTAAGTTTTACGTAGGTAAATTATTTTATATGTACACCTCAAGACCCTCAAGCTCCCAGGACCCGAGCTTGAAGAAAGACAAAAACAAACAACGCCCCAAAAGAAGGAAGCGGCGTGTGAGGAATTCTATATATATATAAAATTCCCCACACGCCCCTTCCTTCCTTGTTCCTTGATCACTTGCACTCTTTTAATTTCAAAATTTTAAATCTGTGCACAAAATCAGTTTATGGGTCCGCTTATGACAACAGATGAAATATCCATTCTAGCTGCTCTTCAGATTTGATATGTGAACTCTGTTGAGTTGCATTATGAGCTAAGTAAATAAAAAAGTTAGGGTATGACCTTTGCCTGTAGAAATGTCGTTGATTTTGTTAAATCTGCCCCACCCCACCCCCCAATTCTATTGATGTGAAGTTTAAAATCATCATTGCAACACTCTTAAGTGTAGTAAAGTTCCCATCATCAGAAATCCCCTCCAGTTAACTTCCTCTTCAATTAAGCTAAAAAGACTGCCAAGTCTTGTTGTCACAAATCCCATCTCCAATGAACCTCAGCGTAGGGCAGCAGAGGCCCGGCATGCAATAGGTGATCCGTCTCCTGAGCCTGACACATGCACATAAATCACACACAGTATCAATGCACGATCCCCTGTATCGCCTCCAAGGTTTGTCCATCTGTCTGACTTTAAAATGTAAATGCTGCTGGGCTTTGAGACATATGGTGTATACACACACACACACACACACACACACGGACAAACAAAACACAAACTGGTGTAGACAGACAACTCTGAAGAGGAAGCTGACTAAGCAGCAACAGCTCCGCACTCAGCCAACCATCATGTCATCTCTCATGGGCTCAGTGCACCATAACAACAGTCTGCAGGGTCGATATCTCAGCAGCTACTGTAGCTGTTTGGACCCTGGGTTTAAGTGGAAATTGGTCCTCAAGCCAAAAATCATAGATTGGCTCTTAGGGATTGCAGTGCATTCTGGCTCTGGTTAACACCGTTGTAGCTGCAGCTTTATGAGGAGGTCCCTTTAGTGTTGTTGTGGATGCCAGGAGGTTTGTTTGATTCACACTTGTGGACTGTTCTAGGTCATTGACACCATGTGAGTCACACTTAACTTCTGGACATGTCATTCTTGACTTCCTCAGTGTGACTAGATGGAACTGGTTTTGTCCTGAATGTCTTTTAAGATGTGTTCGTTGTTTCCAGTCAGTCCCAACAACTCGTTGGCTTGGTGCAGTGAGTCATCAGTGAAGAAACGATGCGAAATGCAGAGAACGTACGGTGCACTTTGATAATATGGTACAGCTGTAAGTCTTCCTTCCCTCCCGGCATCCTGCTGTCGTGTGATGAGCCGAGCTCCCTGCTGACTTTGTAAGAATATCGTCCCCACATTCCCTCTGACAGTGACTGACTGCTCAGTCGATGCGATGAAAGCTGCAACATTAAAACAGCTGGTTTAACAGATTTGCATAGAGGATTCAGGTACTACATTGAGCTGCAGAATCTGACTGGTAGAACCCCCAACCACAGCAGTCTAAAGGTTGGATGGCCTTTTCTGCATGGATTTTCAGACTTTCTCCTAATTGGCTCCTGAATGTCCTTTTTCCAAGAGAACATATGATTGGTGTGGCCACAGTCTAAGGTTGCACACTGCTGTTTTATTAGGAAATGGGTGAATTTACAATTTCCTCTGCTGTTTGTGCTTCTTTAGCAGTCACTAACACTCTGCTGCCACTGGCCTATTTATGCTAAAGGCCACCACAATGCAGGCCTTGATGAATTGGAAAGTTTGAGGGGCAGAAGACATGTGAGTGTGCACATGCGAGAGGAAGTGAGCATGTGTCTTTCAGATGGCTTTGACCTTAGTTGGGTTTACAATCAGCATCTGGCTTGTTAAAGAGGATCATTTAGGAAGTCGGATGGAGACCCGGGCATTATTACTCCACAGATTTATATGGGTGTAGGCTTAACAAGGCAACACACACACTAATATGCGGGTTCTGGGACCCAGAGCTGATTGTTTTCCAGTGGAATGGTTTGGCCTCACTCTTCCTCCTTTCCATCCTCTTCCCTCTGTCCTTGTCCTGCCGAAGGGGGACAAAGAGCAGCTTGTTTCTGGTGCTGTGACCTACTTCAACCCAGAAAAGACAGAACCAGACAAAACTGATTAGGGGAATGAGACAGTATTCAGTGATGGGATGAGGATGATGGGAGCATGCTCCATCAGTTTAAAGCTACACTGTGATTGTAAAGCCACTAATGTTCCCTACATAACGTCGTTGTTACATTTGTGCTGTGGAGGTGCCGTTAAATCGAAGTAGCTCTGTTTCCCTTTAGCTGCATAATTCTTAGTCATGTTTGTTATCTCAACTAAAAGATTTACAGAACTTCAGCGGTGAAACTCTTTTACCAATGTTAACAGGACTTTTGTAACTGTCCTGTGCAGTACAAACACATTATGGCTTATATTTGACATATGTTGGATTTTGTATTCCTGTTTTTATGAACATTAGGCATTACATTATAGCACATTACAGTATTACAATCAGCACAGTCTGACACGTTCAGTTTAAAGAATGCATTTTCTGTATCTAAACAAAGAATGGAATCACAACATATCACAATTTAAGTCATAGTTGAAAAATTGGGAGATTGCTGAGACAGTGCATTACGTTTAAAGCCCACGTGGCCTCAGTGGGTATTTGGTTTGTGTACGTGTAGATTAGGTTGTGGTTCTGTAGTGCGCCCTTTAATGAATGCTTTACTACTCAGGCAATCAGGGAAAATTGTCCTTTTTTTCACGTTGGGTCAGTGTATAGTCTCAGCTTTAGGCCTTCTGAGGTTTCCTATAAAATGCACAATACAAATTCACTATTTTAAGTGTCAAATTCAGCAAAACAAACATGTGCAAAAGATGTTTTATTCTGCTTAACAAATGCTGCACCCTCAGTACTGCTGAAGCATTTTAATGTGCTTTCACCTCTATTGCATGTACCCGAATAACCACATGGGAAATGTGCACACCACAGGAAAGCTTTTGCCCCCGCAGTGGGCCACTGTGTTTCTCTATGTGCTACTCTCTGTGGCAAGTAAGTCAGGGGAGGTAGGTGGGAGACAGTAGGAGGAGAGTGTCTTATCTTTCGACTGCAGTTTTTTGTCTGCAAATACTCAGTTCCTTAATCAAATAAAGAGATTGTTACACTTCATACATTCAAAAACCAATTGATGATTGATTTTAAAGTTTAGTGGCTACGTATTGTCCCTGTGGGACATGGGTTTGCAGCATGGAGTGGTACAAAACACGCTACAGATGCAACTCAAAAGACAAAAGCGAGTAATGCAAGGCAGTAAAAAAAAAAGTTTAAAAGCAGACAGAGGAGAGAGCAAGAAAGAGAAGTGCATGTTGAAAAAGCTGCTGCATAAAGTTCTTCAGTGTGATAATGACTGTGTAAAGTTAAAAATGGCAACCATTTAAAAAAAACCCACATAACTGATTATCATCTTAGTTTAGTTGCTGCGCTATTCTTAAAGTCCTTCATCCCTTTTTACAAGATTGATTTAAGGCCCTTATTTACTTATTTACTCATTTATTTATGCCTTACTTTGACTCATTTCCTTTGCAGCCTTTCACACAGCAGGGTTCTGGGTGCAAGTGCACAAAAATGAGGTGTCAAAACTTGTGGCTGTCTCTGCTGGCAAGTGTCACTTGTGTGGTGTCGCTCCACCCTTGTCGGAGGCAATGTTGAGATCCCATTACCCTGTTAAAATTAGTTATTTACAATTTTAATTCCTTAATTAAATCAAGTGAACAATTCTTAAAATTTGCATTTAGACCCGGAAGTGGTGCATTCTCAGCAGTTCTATAAGTAGATGTTTCCTCAAGTTTTGCATCGAGATAAAGTTGAAAGCAGTTTTGCTGCTGATAAACCAGCTTTATATTGTTCAGTAATGTTAGAGCCTTTATTTGATTATTTCATAAACAATTTACTGTTTAACTGCCAGCAGTAAAAGGCAGATCTTCACTGGCGACGTGCTCCTACTCGCCCTGGTGTTGTCAGATAGTCGCAGCCATGCATAGCTGAGTCTGGTTGCAACGAGTCAGTAAGTCAGTCCATTAATCCCTCGTCTTTTAGCTTTGTTTGTGATTTTCATGAACTCCCAGAGGGAAATGTTTGTCTCCATCATCCAGTCGTCCATTGCTAACTTTTTCTGTCTGCTCTGCTGTGCTGGCAAGTTGATTTGCCACAACTCCTGCCAAGTTTCATCCAGCAGGCATTTGTCTTTATCAGAGTCTGGTATGTGTAGATCCAGACCGAAAACACTGTTTAAACTGTGATATTTACTCTGCAGCTTTGTGAAGGTGTTTTTATCACAAAATCCATCATAAGCTGAATATTTGCTTTGTACGCAGACGTTGTACACATCGCACAATGCACACCCTCAAAGTAGTAGTAATTTTTCTCAGTTTAAACGTTTTCATGCCAACGCAGCATGAGGCCTGGTGCATGTTACATCATTATAATAGTGTCACAGTATCTCTTGTAGTCATTTATTGGAATCACTTGCTTTGTTTTGCAAAGGATCCTGTCAGTTTGCATTCCTTAAGTTATCGATTTGCAGATGTTCTGTGGGCCTGAGTCCAGTATTAAGTTTTGGATTACATCTAAACAGATTTAATGGAATTGTATTGAGTAGTTTAGACTCGAGTACAAGCTGCTGCGCCAGCATTTTGATTCCATGACCTAATTGCAAATGCGAGCTGTGGTGCCATTTGATTTGAATAGCATCTCTAGCAGCATTAAAGCAACTCAAACCAGGCTCTTCTCTGTACATTGTATGAAGGGTACAGGAAATGTAATGCAGTACACATATTACAGGCTAGCTGGGTGGTCTTTAATATTTTACTGTTTGACAGCCATGGCCATCCATCTAATGCATGTCTCCCGCTGGTCAGGGTTGGACAGAGGAGGTATTTATAGTAGGACTAGATGCCTCAGTCAGTCTCTGGTATGTGTAAGCAGCCTGGTTAGAGGCACCTGTGTTGTTGTTCTGCTGTTGCACCTGTGTGTGTGTGTGTGTGTGTCTGTGTCTGTGTTTCCAGGGTGATTTAATTTTTTGCTTGGGTGCTTGTTGAAGCGCTCCAAATGGACACAGGCACCGGCCTTCTGCTGTCTAACATAAGCCTGGAGGCGAGTAATGCGTAAGTGCGTGTGAACAAATCTTGCCCTGGTTTCTCTTTTTTTTCCTTCTGTTGGAAGCAAAGAGAGGGATTCATCATCCCTGTGATGGTCTGTCAGCTTGTGTCACAGGGAAAGGCCATCTCCCTCACAGCAGAACATGAAAGGCTGTCGCATCATGTCAACGTACACCCCCGTTTTTGACCAACAGTACTGTTCTTTACAGTAGACATTTTTTACATAATCATTTCATGTAAAAAAAAAATAGACTGATAATGTTCTTTGTTGAGCATCTGTTTTCTTTCACCTGTCCTATCTTGCCTTCGGTCCCTCCTTTTCTGTCTTATCCTTCTATCTAGTTCAGCTCGTGTGCACCAGGCATTTCTCTCTGCCTCTTCCTCTCATATTTAGAGGACGAGCTGTGGCATGTTAGGAATTCGTATCAGCCACTTTGCACCTTGCAACACACTAGATCCAAAGGGAAGAAATTAAAGGATTGAGGATAAGGAGACGTAGAATCGAGGTCAGAGAACACAGGTAAACCTGCTGCACAGACAGAGCCTCGCAGCTTTGCCGCTGATATTCATCCTGTTAGTCTCACTTTGGTGTCAGCTCTTATCTTGGTAAATGCCTTGGCATTTGTGAACCGCACAGATAAAGGCTGTTCTATAAATCAGCCCCGAGAAGAAGAGAAAAAATAACAGAAGCTGCTCGGTGCTCAGCTGGGCTCTCACATGCAACTCGACATCACCCCCTGCAGGTTGTTAACACACGTGTGTCTCGGAAATGAACTGCTGTTAAACAGGAGATGTTTTGGGTGGTAGATTGGCATCGATTGAATGTGCAGTGGTCAGAAAAATAAGGGGCTTGGTCAGTGTGTGTGTGTAGTTAGGCACATTGAATGTCCTGTCAGACAGAGGAGGCCTGCCTCTGATGTCCAGCACTTCTCAAACTTGTACATTTGTGCTCTAGGATTGTTTTGCCTAATTAGATTCCATTCATATTTCATGATGATTTTGGCTTTGAAAAGCTGTAATTTCACGTCTTTTCTGCCTTTCACTGTCTACTTGCTTCTTCGTTTAATTTCCTTTCAGTAGCCTCATTTTTTCCCGCATCCTAATTTTCCTGTCTATTTCTTTCCTTTTTTGCGTCTCTCCCTTCCTTTCTCTCCTTCCCCTCCCTCCTTCCTGTAATGAACCCCATGCCGAGCAATGTTCATGTAATTAAAATGCACACCATTCATCTGGGAGGAAGGGAGTCTCCTTAATCTGCGTCAACCCACATTACAGCCTCGGAGGATTTGCCTGCTGCGCTCCACGCACACACTCTTCCTAGTCTCACTCTCTAACCCGGTTGACACTCCCACCACCATTCCTCATTATTTGAGCCCAGCTGTGCCCTGCTGTGCTACATCGAGTATTGTGGACATGTTCTGTCTGCGATTGAAGAAGCTGTGTTTAGTTATTGTTTGATCGAGCCACGTGTGTGTCCTGTTGTATTAGGCAGGTGTGGATCTGTCACAAACTTTACATTTTGTTTTACCACATTAAAGATCATCCCATAGGAAATGAATTCAGTGCACTTCCCTCCTGTGTGCTCTTAATAAAAATAAAATGTGGCCATCTAATTTTAGCTTTCTGAGTTTCCCCTCCTAACAAGACATAAGAATGATTCAGGGGGCTTTTTTTAAGAGGTCTCGTTGTAATGTAGTTCCATTTTTGGGCACTGGGGAACAAGTGTGCTGAGTGTTAGTGTGTGTGTGTGTGTGTGAGTGTCATGGTATGTTTCCTTGGCAGAGGAGGCTGACACACCTCTGTGTGTGTTGTGGATGGGCCAGATCTTGCCTAGCACACAGTATTCAGTGAACAAAGTCAACCCCGAGGCTGCTGATTTCTATACTTTATGTTTAGCCTGTGTCCTCTAAATCACAGGGCTGTTGATTTCAGTTAACTTAATTATGAGCAAGACCGTTTGCGCATTAAAGATAGTATGAAGGTCATATACAGAATATGTATTTTATACAGTATGGAGGTTTGTGTTTGAGCAGTAACTTTATTTTAGATCATCAGAGACATCATAACCAGGGTTAAAGCCAGTTCAGCTTGAGAGCTAAGTTGATTAACATCTCTTGTGTAAACCATCTGCACTAACATCTGTTGACTGAAGTCTCCAGCTGCATGAAAACTCTGTTCTGACGCCAGCCGCAGATACATACAGAGCAGTAAAGATATGCTCAACGTTTGTTTATGCAATATTTCTAAAGAACTTCTGAGGAAATCTCAAATATTTGGCCAGGTCTCACAGCAAAGCAGAAGTGTAGATGAATGCCTAGACTTGCTCTGATCTGGGCCTTGTTCTTTGTTTTTTAACGAGTATGAAACACAAATATGCATGGGTTGAACGCAGCGAGCCTTGTAGTCTCCACACAGGTATTGTGGTGTCAACAAAAAAAACCACCAACAGCACGATGCTTTCTGTGGGTGTGGGTGACATCATCACAATATAAATGACCTAAACCCCGGGAAATGACGTGAAGTAGTGTGCTTGCTGCAATTAAACACAGGAAACCTACATTCAACACACTGTGTTACTTCCTCTGACCTGAGGTTGTCGAGCCTAGAAGCGGCAGCGTTGAGGGCACCTGTCTGTAACACTGGCCACTGGTAAGTTTGAACTCTCACAAAGGTTCGCGTTCGTGTTGATTCTGCCTGATCGTAGCTGTGAGTGTGTTCGCTGAGGACATGTGTGCACAGGTGTAAACAGTGGGCTGTGCTCTATCTGAAATGACACTCTGTGGGATGTGCCCGGGCTGCTGCGAACCCCGGGAAACTGGCACGTTGGACATGTTAATCATGCCAACCGTGGTAGCGCTACGTTGGTCCAAGTGGATCTGATCCTGATCTGGCTGTGCTTTTGCTGCGTCTCCTCTCTGTCTGGGAAACGTCGCAGTGCGTGTTGCCACTGTACTGATGATACTTTGGTGTACTTTGGCGTTCATTTTTAAATGTCTAAAATGTTTAGAAGACTACAGAGAAAATATTGATGTAGAATTATGATGCTGTAAAAGAGATTGTGACTTCATAAAAAATCTGTATATGCAAATATTAAATGTGATATTACAGGTGAAGGAGTGAGTGTGAGTCAAGTGTAACCTAAGACAAGCTTGTTCTGACGGTGTGAAGGAGGGACTGATTGTACCTTTAAATACCTGTGTGATACCACTCCCTTAGTTGGACATGCCCCTGTTGATAAGTGCTCTTGCCCTCAGCATTCCCCATTTTACAACTAGTGTTCAGTCTTCACTCCCTCTGCTCTAACGTGCTCACCCTACCGAAGTTGGACAGCTTCGTCCCCAGACTGTTGTCAGTGGATCGTCATTTGCGTGAGTAGCGTGTCTTACTTGAGCCGTCAGGCAGCTTGGTTGGACGGTCGTGTGTGTGTTTGTGGGGGGGTTGGAGGGGCGTTAAAACCTAACCTGCTGCCATGAATTTGAACCCCTCTGTCCCCCTTCTCCCCTGCCCTTGTGCTTTTAGCTTGCAAAACACTCTTCCCCTTCCTCGTTACGCTGGTGGTAGAGTTTAGAAAGGCAGTTCCTGCCTGGCAGACAGTTTGGGTCCTCCTTCGTGTCTTGTGTTTTTCTTTATATTATCTCATTGTCTCTTCCGAGTGTGGCTGCCGGTCTTTTTCTAAGGTATGTCTCGTTTTCATTGGATCTGGCTTTTTCTATGTTTTATGTTGTTTTCATCTTTTAAAATCAGGTTTAGATCACTGTTTACTGAACTTGAACACACATTGCACTGTTATTATAAGCATTGCTTTGGAGCAGTCAGGAGCAGATTATTTTCATTGCTAAGTGATGATGGTTTTTGATAGCTGCTCTTTAGATTTACTGTTTCTCACTGTGGTTTATTTGCTTCTGCCTTGAATTTGGTAACTTATGTTTGGCAACACTGACTCTATTCGCCTATTCCACCTTACATGGACAAACAGTTCTTCTTAGACACATAAACAAAACTATATATCTGAAGCATTTCTCCTCAGGTTGAGGTTGTTATTAAATTTAGAGTTTCATTTTTTAGGACTTGTGAAATTCTGCATGAGAAACTAAACACTAAAGTGGTGAGCGAGCATGCTAAAATAAGCCTCTAGTATTAAGTGCTGTTCATTAAATCACTATTAATGTTATATGTCTTTCTACCTAGTGTTTAGGACTAAATTAGTTTGTTTTCTTAGCCTGTTTTCTCTTACATACCCCTTCACATGAATAAAGATTATAAATATAAGCATGTATATCTGATTGCAGTGACTTTTAGATTTACGTCATGTCAAACTGCAGGCAGACAAGGGTCAATACTGTAAGTAACTAAAGGAGTGGCTGTGACACTATGCATGATTCAACTTTTACAACCCCACCCCGCCTTGATGTCACTGAACATGGGAAGGTGTAATTATTCAATCCTGTGTGAGTGCAAACTAAACTGGTGGTGAGTGTCTAGACGATTTGCAGGACTAAATACTACATAGGTGCAGAGTAGTGAATCCTAGTGTTGGAAGGGCTGGATGTTCACGTTGTTTATGGTACACCATTTTAGATTGTAAAATTTATAGCCTTTAGATTCAGTGAGAAACCATTTATAGATGCATATAACTATCCATCCATTAACTGTAATGGATGATATATGTCCTGTTCAGAATCACAGGGGGCTGGAGCCTTTCCCAGATGTGTGGTACATCTTGGGCAGGTCTATGTCAGAGCCAACACAGGGAGACATACATAGACGAAAAACCATTGAGACACACATTTACAACTAAGTACAATTCAGAGTCACCTGTTAACCAAATATGAATGTCGATGAATGTCCACAAACACGGGGAGAACATGCAAACTCCACACCGACAGACCCTCAGACTGTTTATTATCTTCTCGCTCGGCCCTATCTAACAGTAATATATGTGTTTTGGATTTCTGCAGATGCTTTGTTGGCGGACCTTGAGTCCACAACATCCCACATTTCCAAAAGGCCTCTTTTCCTGTCTGACGAGACTCCTTACTCCTTTCCTGTTGGGGGTCAGACCCAGCCAGACATCTGTTCTCCATCCCAAGTCCCACCCACACATTTTGAGCAAACTCTGAACGGACTGGATGAAACAGAGGTAAATGCAAACTGGACAAATGTCATTTGAAAATAAATGTTATATATTATTAATAATATTTTATTAAAGAACATTATCCTCTCCTCAGCCCTTCAGCCCAGCTCAGAGAAGTCCTTGGTCTAGAGACAGCACAAGTCCAACCCAGCACATAGGTGAAGAGGACCACGTATACAGGTAAGACTCGCAACTTCTTGTAGCCCTAAAACTGAAAAAAGGTAAGGTAACATAGAGCTTCATTAATACTCAATGTCCTCTCATAAATGTTGCCAATGTAAGGGGGGGACAGTGGGAGGGAAGAGTTTTGTAACATGACACGTGCCTCACTTTGATCGTGACTCATTGTTAGACAGAGATACAGTCCAAACGATGCCAAAGATGTTCCAAAATATAGCAACAGCCTCAGTCCCGAGCACTGTTGATAAATCCCAGTTCTTTTCTCTACCCTGCACAGTTTTCCTAATAAGCAGAAGACCAGTGAGTCATCAGCTGTTGCCATGAACTCATCTCTGGGCAACAACCTGTCTGAGCTGGACCGCCTGCTGTTGGAGCTGAACGCTGTCCAGCAAAGCACCCCAGCCTTCCTCACAGAAGGTGTGCAGAGGTTATCGTACTTTTATGTAAATAAACACTTATGAGTCTTTTTCATAAGGACTCAGCTGTCAATATCTAAATTCCCATCTCTGTTTTGTGCTACTGCACAGGGGTGTCCCTTACCTTCAGTTTTCATTATTGTCCGACATTTTTTAAATATTAAACAATGTTTGAATATATGTGAGTCACATGCATTGAATGGGCTTATTTGTGGTAGAAGAGGCAGCTCCACCACTGCCTGCCAGCAGCGGGTTCCACCACATCCAGGAGAATGGAGTCTCCGCGCCAGGCAAGGCCGCCCCACCTGTGCACGGGAAGCCCCAACGCAGTGTGGCAGCTCGAGGAATTGAAGACGTACGACCAAGTGTAGAGAGCCTTCTAAACGAGCTGGAAAGTTCTGTGCCCACGCCTATGTAAGTAACAAATTATAACATGCGTACATACAAACATTAAAATTATACTAATATGCAGCAGTTAGAGACAACATTATAGCTAGCAGCATTTGAATTATACTAATGCTTATCCCTTTCCACCACAACATTAAACCTCAAGCTTAAGACACAAATTTGGTCCTGAGGCTACAAAAAGCATTGTTTGCTTTTGTTATTTATATTTCCAGTTACATAGGAAAATCCACTCATTTTTGGTTTGCTGTGATATTTTCATCTTTAGTCCTACGCCTGTGGTGGTCACAGATGAACAAACAGTTGGACAAGTGGAGACACCAGCACAACAACAAGCCAGAATGTCTGCCTCCTCTGCCACACGAGAACTAGACGAACTAATGGCCTCCCTGTCGGACTTCAAAGTCCAAAGCAATGTGAGTACAGGTCACAGGTCAGGGTAGTTTTTGGTTCTGCAGTTTGATTATTTGAGTATTTAAGTATTTTTATGTTTGCTTTTGTGCGGCTCCCTAGAACTATGCGGCGCATGTTTAGGGCTTACACAGCTCTTAAATTAACTAAGGGATTGGTTTAGATTTCACTTGGATTCTGTCTGCCATTGTGGTTTTATATTGTATGTTAAATTGGTTGCTGATTCTGCTGGCATTGATGGTGGA
Source organism: Channa striata (assembly GCA_033026295.1). Taxonomy (NCBI): domain Eukaryota; kingdom Metazoa; phylum Chordata; class Actinopteri; order Anabantiformes; family Channidae; genus Channa; species Channa striata. The sequence continues at coordinate 18,877,625 of CM065168.1, read as the reverse complement.
TAGTGGTGGTTACTATATGTTTTGCTTTACAGATTCACATGGTATCATATTCGTTGTTGTCGTTTTTTCTTACAAATGTAAACAGGTTGAAGAGGTATGACTATAGTGGTTGATTTTTCCAATTTTGGTCCCCATCTAATATTTGAGAACCATTTAATTAAAAAATGTAAAGTCATGTCACCCTTAAATTATGCACCATCATCATTCGGGTTTTGTTGTGTTTCGTTTGGATGCTCTCCACAATTTGTTGTAGTAGGAGGCTGAGGGTGAACAGAGCAACATTGAACTGAGATATTGTTTAATTATTTAATTTTCATAGTATTTCAGAAGCAATTACATTTGAGATATATGACACGTTAGTGGGCTCTGCTTGTGTGAGAGACTTTTTCATCCTCCTCCTCATCCTATTTTTCCTGGTCTCTTTTCTTGTCTCTACCACTCTGTATGTCTTGTCTTTATATGTAATGTATGTTGTGATCATTACATGATTGCATGCAATTCAGTCTGGCTCTCAGTTGTCTGTAAATCAGGAGGCGATGGACCCTTCAGTGGTGGCCACTTCATCTGTTATCCAAGAAGTCCCCAACCCATCTATAAGTCCTCATGATGATTTAGTAGATACTTTTCCACTCTCTACTTCCCCATTCTGTACTCCTCTTGTGCTGGAACTCCATATAGATGAAAACGGTTGTTCAGATGTCACAAATTTATCTGGTTCCACTGTAGTAGCTGCATCCTCCAAGTACTCCCAGATCCAACAGAAAGATGATGGGGAAAGTGTAACTTCTGAGATCTCTCATGTGGAGCGCCTCACTATCTCTAGTACTGAACAACCTGAAGTCGATAGCTCCACACAGTTGTTGGTCCTTCAAGTATCTACAAGCAAAAGTTCAAAGACTGAAAGCACAGTGACAGTGCCAAAGACGGCTAGTCCCCTCACTGTTCCAAGACTGTTGAGTCCAATTCCAAAAAGTACAAGTCCTGTGACAGTCCCGGATATCACTGGTAGTCCAGAAATTTTTCCCAAGAGCTCTAGTCCATTGCCCATGCCGAGGCTTTCAAGTCCAATTCCAAAGATTTCTACTCCTGTGACGCTTTCTAATATCTCGAGTTCACCTACTGTACCCAAGAGTTTTAGTCCTGAGTCAGTCCCAAAAAATGCTTCCCCAATAACATTACCTAGGCTTTCAAGTCCAGTAACAGTTCCAATGAGTGGAACTGCACCTCCTAAGAGTCCTGTTTCAGTCATTAGAAAAACATACACCGTTCCTGGCACCAGCAGCCCCAGTGCTTCACCAGTTTCACATGCCAGTGCACCATCAAAGAGTCTGTCTCCCCCACCCACAGAAAAACTGGCATTTCAAGTACTGGATTTAACATGGCCATGCCGGGAACCTTTCCTGGACGATGCTTTAGATAAACTACTAGCCCCTGACTCCACCCAACTGACTGACAACCTGCCACATGCTTCTGTTGTACCTGGTGATGAAGACAGATTTTGGGAAGAGGAGGATGGACTTTACCCTGATTTCAGCAGAGAGGAAACCCTGACACCCCTGACCGAGTCCAGCTGGATGGACGAGTGTTTCACGCCCTCCACCTGCCCTGGAACACCAGATGCCATATCGGACCTGCCCATACAGCAACCTTCTGCCGTAGAGCGGCTATCTGCTTCTGGCCAAGTAGGAAGCTCAACTTGACTCTTCCAAAATAAGCTGTTGCCTCAAAGCTAGTGGGGCTTCAGGACCCCAACTGATGTTTCTGTTATTTGATAAAGATTATCTCTGACAAAACTTGATGGACTTGTCATACCATTGTTCAAGCAGAGTGTATCTCTAGTTGCTGAAACCAGCTTATTTTGGGAGAGCAGCTCCTGTGAATACTTAAGGAGCTGTGCAATAGCACAAAATTGTCTTGAAGGAGAGAAATTCCTCCGTATCTGTGGTGTGACGCATGTGGTGTCATTGCATAGCAATTTCAAAATGGCTTGAGGGAGACATCTTCCTGGAGAGTTTGTGGCTTATGTTGAAAGCTTTGCTGTTAAAGTTGTCTCTGCACGCCCCTACTTGCTTCATTCAACATTGCTGTGTTAGTCACCGGGCCTGACCAATCATGTTTATTCAACCAAAGAATAATGCACAGATGTGTTTTTAACTGTATGACAGGATAACTCTACAGAATAGATCCAAACATAGTATATTTGTTAATGCATATATGCTTGAAGAACATGCACATATATGTGTCTTGATTTCAGCTATCCAGCATGCCTTGCTGCAGATACCTGAATAGTTTTAAACAGATTTGATTGTAGAGAATGGACTTGAATGGGTTTGCTAGCTTCTGCAAGCAAAGTTGATTAAATACAACAGCTCAAACTGCCTGAGCATTTGCCTCCTAAACAAAGCATCCAGTGCTGGGCTGGTCCTGCTTGTGTTTCTAACCCAACATGGACTATGTGTTGAATGGCACAACCCCAGCTCTCCACACCTCCTTATCACCTATTCTCCAGCTCAAGTCAGTTATCCGCCGCACCAAGGAGACTTCCAATGTGCATCCGATGTACAGGGAGGGGCTGCTGCGGCGTAAAATGGGGCCGATCATTGTCAATAAGAGCAACTCACAAGACCGACTCATTGAGGAGCTGCAGGGGAAACTAGGCATTGGGCGAGTGGAGCGCCGGCGTAAACAACAGCCAGATGATTGGCTGACAGAGGGAGTCATTGTTATGTCCAACCCACAGCGAACACGGGAAGAGGGTGCTCAGCCATCTGTGGATAAGGTAGACATCAGAGTTGCCAAGTAGTTGTAGCCCACTCCTCCTGAAGTTTTTTTGGCCTATGGTCACGGTATTAACTGGCAAATATTAAATATTTGTGAATCTTTATCAGATTCCCATAACTGTTGGTGATTTGATACTATGCGTTAACTTTACTAGTTTTCTTTCCATCACTATTTACTTTTTGAGATTCTGAGTCAGTTTTTGTTTCTTCTGTTTGCTCTCATCTCTTTGCTGTTTCCCTCGTCTTTGTTTCCTCTAGATCATCATTCCTCCTGAATCACCTGCCCCACAGAGAAAAATCCTGCCCCTGCAACAATCTCCCCCAGCACCCAAAAAGCTTCCCCCAGTCAACCAGACTGCTCCACCACTACCTCCTCCCCCTCCAACCCCTCCTCCACCTCGAGAACCCACCCCTCCTCCACCTCGAGAACCCACCCCTCCTCCACCTCGAGAACCCACCCCTCCTCCCCCAGGAGCCCACCCCTCCTCCCAGAGAACCCACTCCTCCTCCCAGGGAGCCCACTCCTCCTCCCAGGGAGCCCACTCCTCCTCCCAGGGAGCCCACACCTCCCCCTGTCCAGCCTGCTTCATCTCCTAGCCCCCCTCCCCAGCCCATCACCCCACCTCCACCTCCCAAGGTCTTTGTATCAGTGGAATGTCAGACTGAGTATGACCCCATCTTCCCACCACTGCAGGCAGGAAAATCTTTTCTTCACCCTCCCTCTCCTCTTCTTTTACCTCATATTCTCTGTCCACCTTTTCTCACAATCAAACTATTGCACCTACTTGTCTGCTTTATGCTGTGTCTTTAAGCTGTTAGAGTTTCTTGTGTTTGTGCGGTATTTGGTCCAAATCTAAGCAGTTGGACCATACCTGGGTTTGTGTGGGGTTCATAAATTGTCCAGTCATGGACATAGCGTCAATTTTTGGCCAAGTTGCAATAGGTAGCCTCTTTAAAGCTCTGTCTGAAATCTAGTCTGTTCATGTTATGAGGGGTTGCTGACACTCAGGCTAGTGAGACTGAGACCGTTTTCTAATTCTGACATCTGATGGCGCCAAGGGCTGTGTGTTGAAAGTGGAGTGGAATCTTTAAGAGCTTAGAGGCAAGCAGAGTGTAACCCCTCATATCCCCATTGCACTCAGTGTGCTCCGTGCACAGGAATGGTAGGCTTGCAGTGCAACTGACACTTAATCTGCCACATGACAGCACAGTTACCCTCACAGTTATAGCATCTCTCACAGCACTTCCGTCAACAGGTCCCCGAGGCTAAATATCAGCGTGTTCTTTTCAAATGCCATCCATCATTCGATTGATGTCTTTTGTAAAGGTTTGTGCCATTCAAAGTGAACAACCGATGACTGACAAACTGTTAGTACACAAGAAATGTGAACAGTAAAATCCATTTGAAAACAATGAGACAAAAGCACACACGTGAAAAAGATATGATTTTAAAAAGATGAAATGAAATTATTTAAAAAACACAATTAAACTAAATAAAATATTCAAACCATACTGTTGTTACTCGGCAATGCCCTTGAATTGTTTTGTATTTCACTAATTTGTGTTTATACTCCTGGCCAATTTCAATCAATTTCTAGTCCACTCTATTTATATAACTGAGTCTAGGCAATAGCTGCCTTAATTTAGTTACTGGATGTGTACCAAATAAAACTGCCAACTGAGAGTAAATGCATCATGCAAGTCAAATATCCATCAAGAAATCGGGTTATTTTATTCTTTAAAATGTAGGGTGTAATATTTGTGTGAGTGAGTGAGTAAACACATGGAGCACAGATGCTGTTTTCTCTCTAAGTGGAATGTAAGTGTCATGAAGCCTGAATAACCAAACCATCTCACACGGCCTGTGTTTGCTTAAATTACAATGGCTACATGAGCCTAGATGTAGATTCACAGTCATCATCAAATGCTACAAACAAGCATTAGGTTTGATCCAAACTAATTTTGCCTTGCCTAGTTTCACTGCCACGCTGTCTGATATTACCAGTTTGCTCTGTATATACTGCAGGTATTTATTTTACTCATGAAAGTTACATCTTTTTGGGCTGAGTTGCTGTGAACTGTTTTTGTTCACTGTGTCTTCATATGCAAGAAGGTAATCTGTACACAGGATATCGCCTGAAATGATTAACAGTGGATGTGATTCTGTAACTGCAAACGTATATAACAAGCTGTTCTGTAATTTTGTCCACCCCTTGTTCTGTACATCTGAATGGCATAGTGAAAACTCATTGGTCTTCTATCTCTGTCAGATTCAGTCCCAGGGAAAAACTTCTCCCACGGCCACCCCCAAACCAGCCAACAAACTGGACAACATGCTGGGAAGCCTGCAGTCAGACCTCAACAGACTCGGAGTCCAGACAGTGGCTAAGGGCGTTTGTGGAGCCTGCAAGAAACCCATTGTTGGACAGGTGATGATAACACAGAATCGACATACACGAGAAGAAAGAACAAGCTGATTCTAAACAGGACTTAAGTTAGTACAGGTACAAATGGAAAACATAGATCCTTTTAGATGTGCACATATTATTTATGTGACAAATACAGAGTTAATTTGTATAATTTTGAGTGATAAACACAAGTGAAACATAATTTAGAACCCCCTACAGGCATATAGGACATCATAGTGTTTGTGTTGATAATGTGGTGCAGGGAAGATTGCACACTTGAAGATTTATTCCCCTAACTTGGATGGTTATTGCAGTGTTGGCTGTTGAGTGTAATGCATGATCTTAGTTGGGCTGTGGTCACTGCTTAAGGTCAAAGCCACTCAGTCTATCAATAATTCAACTTTTAACTGGCAAGGAGCAGCTGGGTGAATATAGAAACTTGCTTATATTCTGTGCATTATTAACATGTAACTTCAACTTCAACGACATCAAATCTGTCTTTGTTTGAATATATTTTATCACAAAATTTTCTACAAGCCTATACGTATTATACAGTTTTTATAGTCGTACTTTTATTGTCATACTTTATAGTCTTCTTTCTTTCAGAAATTCCTGTTTTATCTATAAAATTAGAGCTTTTACAAAACCTCCAGACTGAAGACGTCCAATGTGGACCCAATACAAGCACCTCTGTTTTCCCATAGTATGAAAAGGTTCCAATAAAACTGACTAAGCGTTAAGTAGATGTCCAAAACGGTTTCTTTTTAAACTGTGACTTGTGATACCTATTTCTGCTGCTGTTTGCAGTGTCCACTTCTTCCGCTTCTTTTTTGCAAGACTGCAGTGATCTTCTCTGCTGAGCCAGATCTTTCCCTTCAGCAGCTCACTTCAGCTGAATGTACCTTGTCTCCCAACACCAGGTGGTGACAGCCATGGGCAGAACTTGGCACCCTGAACATTTTGTGTGCACCCACTGCCAGGAGGAGATAGGCTCCAGGAACTTCTTTGAACGTGACGGCCAGCCTTACTGCGAGAAAGACTACCACAGCCTGTTCTCACCACGATGCCACTACTGTAATGGACCCATACTGGATGTTAGTAATGCTTACATTAATACACACACACACACACACACACACACGTCATGAATGGGTGGATAATGATATTTATTTATTCATAACTTAATGGATTAAGGCCTTCCTGGAAAAATCGCTACATGTCGGAAATTGCCTTTCTTTCTCAAGCACTCTCAAATAAATCACACACACGTACATACGTGCAGCCAAACATGAGGCATTGTATTGAAGGGACTTTAACAATAGTTGACTTGTACCTGCAGACAGATGTGTCATATATCTGTATCACTACATGTGAATGTCTGGTTTCACTTCTTTGTGCTTTGTCATATCCTACAAACAGGAAGCTCCTATACTTAGACACACGCGTACACACACACAGACGTTTCTCTTTCTATACTTGTGAGGACACTCACTGACATGATACAGTCCCTAGGCTCTTACCCTAACCCTAACCAAAACCTTAATTCTAACCCTGACCCTAAAACCTAGTCTTGAGCATCAAAAAGCCTTTTGAAGTTGTGTGGACCAGCTAAAATGTCCTCCCAAAGCCAAAATGTCCTAACAACAATGGTACTGAGACAAAATTTGTCTACAGAAGGCAATAAAGACATGCCCAGACACACACACACACACACACACACACACATAGTGCCAGAGGTACTGGAGGGCAAGTAAATCATTGACAGTAAATTAGGAAGTCCTAGTGGCCCTTTCTCAGGCTAAAGTTGACTATGTGGACACACACCTGTTTGTACAGCTGCCTCTTTGTGGACACTCACTGACCTAATACTTTGCCCAGCTCCTTAACGATTACAATAAGTGCTTAACCCAAACCTTAACCTCAGCTTAACACCAAGTCTAGAAAAGCCTTCTGAACTTGAAATGTCCTCCCAAAGGCACTATTGAACAGAAATGTGACACTATGTGAAAAAGACATGAGTGCACATGTCCACAGGCACAACTGCGATATGTCACTTCCTTCATTTTCTTCCTTCCTCATTTGTTCTGAGAGTCGATGTTTAACTTGGTATTGGTTTGTGTTTTATTTTTATGAAAATCAGAATTGATAGATAATTTTGAGTAGATTTTGTCCCCCCAAAACACAAAAAATTGCACTCACTGGTAGCTAAACTGAGAATCACATGCCCACTCAAATGCTGAGGTATTCGTAGCAGTGTGTGATTCTCAAAAAGCTCAGCAGGATGTTCAAAGTGACATATAGACCATATGAGTTTTTTTTCCTACCTGAAGCTGCTGAGAAACACTATCAGGCCTGAAAAACATGAGCTCACAGTCAAAGCACACCAGCAGCTCTGAGGACTTAGGCTGCCCTCTCCTGGTCTCTGAGTCACTGATGTATTTGTTTCTCTCAGAGTGACAGACATACATGTGCACATATTGACCTTTTTAAAGATTAACTGGAGAAATCATATTTATTTATTCTTGACTAATGACTCCCTTCTTCTATGTTTTACAGAAAGTAGTGACTGCTTTGGACAAAACCTGGCATCCAGAACACTTCTTCTGTGCCCAGTGTGGAGCCTTTTTTGGACCTGAAGGTACTAGCTGCTCCTCAGACCACTGTTGAATTTTAATTGTCAAAGGAAGAATACAGCATGAGTTCTATGTGCTTCTCTGCTGCCCACTAGGTTTCCATGAGAAGAATGGAAAGGCATTCTGTAGAAAGGACTACTTTGACATGTTTGCCCCAAAATGTGGCGGATGTTCCCGTGCAATCTTGGAGAATTACATTTCTGCTCTTAACTCTGTCTGGCATCCTGAATGTTTTGTCTGCAGGGTGAGTCACTCAGCTCATATGTAGTAAAATTTGGCCATTTTCTTTCAAAACCCGTCATCATGCATTCAACCACTTCTTGTCTCGTTTCCAGGAGTGCTTCACGCCATTCATCAACGGCAGCTTCTTTGATCATGAGGGTCAGCCGTACTGTGAGGCGCACTACCACGAGCGACGGGGCTCGCTCTGCTGTGGCTGCCAGAAGCCAATCACCGGCCGCTGCATCACAGCAATGGGGAAGAAGTTCCACCCAGAGCACTTCGTGTGCGCGTTCTGCCTAAAGCAGCTCAACAAAGGCACCTTCAAGGAGCAGAATGAAAAGCCCTACTGCCATGTCTGTTTTGTTAAACTCTTTACTTAGACTGCACATCTGTGTGTGAGCGTGTGTGTACACATGTGCACACATTTATTTTTGTGTCTAAATGCACGTGTGGATATGTGTGCACCCATGTGTCAGATATGCAGGTATAAGTCTTTTTTTTTTTTTTTAAAGATTGAGGGAGTTAATCCACTGGTGGATAACATCATAAGAAGGAGTGAGAGTTGTCTACTGACTGTTGACACTGAAGGGACTTTGAAAACTGTCCAACCTCTCAGGCTGGCACATCACATTTTAAGACATTTTTAAGAGAGCCCAAAGAGATTTTTATTTAGAGTTTTATTCCTGTGCGCAACACAGAAATATGCTAATTTCCCCTTGTGTGTGTGTGTGTGTTTATATATAAGCATATGAGGATCAAGTTAAGGCACCCTCCAATCCCTGCTATGTAAATTATTTTATACCCCCATTGCAGGCCAGATGTTGCATAACATGGATGAATCTACGTTGAAATAGATATATACAGATGTGAAACAGCTGCTTGACTGCATGGACCACGGGGAGTTGTTTTAAGCAGTTTTAAAAAACATTTTGAAAATGTGGTGCTTTGCCAACAAGTGTAATCAAGACAAAGATGTATTTTTCTAGCTTTGGAAACTATTGTGGTGCCATCAAAATAATCATTAACAATGCTCAATTTGCAAACACACATACATTGAACTACCAACTTCACCTTCTGTAAAATACTTGCTCAAACTCTTTGCTGCACTCAGTCTAACCACATCTCTTAGATGACAGTCTTAAGGTGCATTTTACCGGTTAATGTCAGGATGTTTTTATTTTTTTACTGTTTTAATATAAAAAAATGAACCAGATGTTTTCTCAGTTTTAGCAGACATTACATTCACATGTTCTCATGTAGTTTCATTATTTCCCAGAAGTGAAATCTTTAGTCACCTAGCAACTTGGATTTTTTTACTTTACTACTCCAAAGGGTTTCACAGTATTTACATTAGTCATGTTCAAAATGTGAATGAAGATGACAAAAATTGGTGACTAAGAATAATAAATGTTCTGTGATTATAGATGTTGAACTTCTTGTGCAGTTTTGATAAAATATGCTAAAACAAAGTTACTCAAAGTGAATATTTTCTACTGTATTTTACAGGTATCAAATTCAGAATTTTTTTATCAGAATAACTTGAGTTCAACATTGTTCCCATATTTTACAGTTGCTTCTCGTGTATTAAATTCCTAAAAAGGGTGGCTTTAAAATTGGGTTTGGATTTGGACTAAAGCATACTTCTTACTATTTTGAGTTGTTGGGATATATGAAAAGAGCTGGCTCTATTTGCATCTATACTAACAATAGCTTTCCCTCCTTGCACACAAACGATGTTTGATTTCACTGTCAGACGTCCAAGGAAACGTGTCCCTCAGTATATGTTTAATTATGAGCAATGATCCTGCTGTCTGAGTTCATATCAGTGCGTGGCTCGCTGATGAGAGCGGAAGAGGAAACATCAGAGCAAAGCTTTCTCAAAAATGTCTCCACTGACTAATTTCATTATTTTACTTCTAACTGTACTTTGCCAGATGAGATGTGATTTATTTTTTTCGCCTTGAACAATACTGCTGGTCTTTAAAGTTGATCAATTTGTGTGCTAGGATTTAATACACCATATGCATATTCAGAGTGTTTGTACTTTTAAAAAAATAATTGTTTCTTGTGCCAAATGTGTCGATGCAATAAGGTCTTATACACTGTGGAGTTCACCCTTTCCTGTGATGTATTATGCGCTGAACTCTGGGAGAGGCTTCATTTGCTGAGGTGCATCCTAACTCTAACACTTTACACTGTAATGTGCAACCCAGTGTACTTTGTAATGAGTAATTCAGCACATTTGTAGCAGTGTTTTATTTAAATCAAAGTAGCATAGGGAATGTGAATGAATGTGGAAAGACATTTGCGCCTGAAAAACAGCAATTGTGACTTAATTTTGCCAGTATACATTTATCTTCTTACAGTATCTTGGCTCATGATTTTTTGCTTCCCTCAAAGAATTAATCAGCTTTTTACTGTTGAATGAGATTAAGTGAACACTGCATTCTAAAGTCATCTTTTATTGTTTGAATTTTGATATGAGCCACAAATTTCCCTGGCTCTCTTTTGGTAGGGTGTAAACCTGTCTGGGTTCTGATTGTTACAACTGCTGCAAATAAAATAAGTACTTTATGTCTGGCATTGTTCACTGAGAAGTCACAATTGTGTTAGTGTTTGAAAAAAAAAAGGATCAAGTAGATCTTAGATACAAGATTTCCACAAAACAGGAACAATGGAAGTCATCTGATAAACTTGTTCCCATTACATGAGTGATGCCTAAGCTGGTAGCCACAACATAACAGTCCATTTTACAAAAGGCACAAGTTCAGAAATGACATATGAAAATGTATTTTCTTGTTTGCCAACTGAAAACTGGATATTTGAAATACAGAGTTCACAGCTGTGGTTCCTTTTTTTGCTTATTATGCTTTTAAAAAAGTTCTCTTTATTTCTTGATTGAGCAAAATGAAAAGTGAAAAAATAAAACATTTTTCATAATAGAAACATGTTTCTGTTTTCCAAATTTTTTAAACCATCATGACCCCTTGTCAGAGGTTGTGGTGTGTAGTACAGTAGGTTAATGGTACAGTAGGTTTTCAAATCCATGTAACTATAGGTTAACTATTGTGTGGTTTTGAAATATGTATATTGGGTGTGAGAAATAGCACATTTAAATTATTTAGAAAACATTTTTTTTTTTTATTCTAACAGGTAATCCACTGGCGTGATTTAGTACACCTGACAAACACAAGGACAAGAAAACACATCTCTTTGGCGAGGAAAGGTTTTAACACAGAGTCTGTAGTTTGTGAGAACTTGGAGCTTGCCAGTAAGCACAGACAGTTGGGGCTGGCTGTCAAGAACCTCCAAATATTGCAGGTCCTGCAGCTGGTGAAGGCACAAGAAATCTTCCTCTGGTACATGTTCATGGCGAAGTTTAAGACTTCTGAGCTTTGGAAACAGCTGCGGGATTTGAGCTGTGTGGTGTCCCAAATGTGAGGGCCAGGAGTCTATGTGAAGGTGTAGGAGATTTGGTACCTGTGCACCTACAGCCCCCATCTCCACAGAGGATAATCCTGGAACGCACAGTGTAAGGCTGGTCACTGTGGCTGGAATGGTCGTGACGTACGTCTTAACGGGCGGGCCGTTAACTATGACCAGGGTTGAAAGTTCAGGGAGATCACTCAGCCATTTTTCCAGGTGATACCCTGGTGATGGCCCCATTTCTAACAGCTCCTGATGTGAGTGCTTGTAAAAAATAGCAAGACTCTCCAGGCCAGGCATCATTCTCATGACATCATCTGGTAATGAATGATCCATGCAGTTGATAAGTTCCAAACTGGTCAGGGTTGGGGTGCCACTTGCTCCCCCTTGGGGAACTGGATTGGATCTGGCAACACTGTGATAGGCACAGTGTCTGTCCGCAATGGACAGTGAGAGATGCTGCAGCTTCGGCAGGCAGGTAAGCAGTGTGCAAATCATTATAAAGGTTTCTTCAAAAATTCCCACCTTGTGCCAGACCAGAGATGTAAGGTTTGTAAACTGGGAAATACCAGAAATTAAGCTTTCCATAGATGGGACATGTAAGAGAACATCACAAAGGCTTAAGTGAGTCAGCTGTTGGGGTTGAGACATTATAAAAGTGTCTAAGAAAAGTTTAGTGCAACTGCTTCTTATAGCCACACGCTTCAAACTGGGAAAGTCTTTGAGACAGTCGAGAGTCTTTTGGGAGCTCTGATCCATTACCACTGTGCTGAGACCAGGAACAGCCTGGGCGACCACTTTCCAGTCCTTAGCTTTGGAGCTCCTCACCACAGCGCTGCTGACTTTTCTACGTCGAAGCGTGGCCCAGAACTTCCTGGTGTAAGACCCGTTTTTAAAACCCAGGACTACTGTCCAGTTTCTCCACAGAGAGCTGTGGTCCACCATCTTTTTAAAATACCTGCAGGACGCTCTGACACTCAACTTGTCTGACGCTGACAGATGACCGAGCACGTGGTTCCACACCTCTGCCGGAAGTTGGGCCATCGTTTGCTCTACTGCCGCATACGTTCACTCGCAGCCTCTCGCCGGTGTTGATTTTGCTGTCGTCTTGTTGTCGCCGGTGTTAAAAATTCAGGCATTAAAACCATTTTTGAGACCACGCGTCTTTCCACAAGTAATAAGACGCCTATAACGCGTAAGTTGTAGTGGGCTCTTTATTATTGGATGGAGCACGGCAACAGATGTGAGTGACAGTGTATTCAACCAATGGTTTTCAAGCTGACGCCCACAGCGCTATTGTGATTGGTGATTTGTTTCGTATATATTGTCTTCACGCCTTTCTTCTTCCTCTTTCTTTCACGCGACCCTTTCGCGCTGTGAGTGTTCCTCCTTATTTTCTTTATATACGAAAATATCTTATTTACTGAAATCATATTTATAAAAATTTAATTTGTCTGAAAGACAGATATCGATATCAACAGCAAATGTCTATGTTGTATCTCATTAAAGTAACCGTGGTGTGACTTTTTAGAAATGCGGCCTGTAAAAAAGGGTTAGCTTGGTGTTAGCTGGCTACAGTTAGCTTCCGCCACATGTCTTGGTCTGCTTTTTTTGATCGGTTTCTTTTTTGGGCGTTTTATAGGACGTGTTATGACGAGCTTTGTTCTTTTATAGGTTCTACCTTGTCTTTAAACCAGCTGTTTAGCGATCCTTGGAAGCACTGCAAAGATGCCCAGGGAAGACAGGGCCACGTGGAAGTCCAATTATTTTATGAAAATCATCGTAAGTGTCTTCATTTCTAGTTTTTACAATGTATGCGTGTAGGAAATATTTATTGGCTGAAGTACTTTGTTTTGTGTTGGTAGCAACTTTTGGATGACTTTCCAAAATGCTTCATTGTTGGCGCAGACAATGTGGGCTCCAAGCAGATGCAGACAATCCGTCTGTCACTGCGTGGCAAGGCTGTTGTGTTGATGGGTAAAAACACAATGATGCGCAAAGCCATCCGTGGCCACCTGGAGAACAATCCTGCTCTGGAGAAGTGAGTTTCCTGTTCTTTTTCTACTTTGCTACCAAGATTTCCCTTTGCAGGATAAGTTACAGTGCAGCTTGTGTAGTGCTGTGTTGTCGTTCCCCCTGCAAACACTAACCTGTTTCCAGCTATCCCTGTCTGTCTAACTATGCTGGCAACCAGGGACGCACGGTTTCATACAAGTCAATAATTTCTTTTTATAGAAGTAGTAATTTGATCACATTTAACAATTGTCTGCTATTTGACAGGCTCCTGCCCCACATTAAAGGAAATGTGGGCTTTGTCTTCACCAAGGAGGATTTGACTGAAGTCAGGGACTTGCTGTTGGCCAACAAGGTAAGATCTTCAAAAGGAAATATTACTTCAAACGCACAGACCAACACATGGTCTACTACATTTAGATGTAAACCCCTAAAATACATCCGTATTTTAGATGCACCCAGCTAAATCTGATGAAGTAAACTTAGTTTTATTATAAATTTTGCCTTATCTACATATAGATAAAAACGTACAGATATGTCTCATGTATTACAGTCAGTAGCAATTCAGAAAAAAGGCTAAAATGCTTATTTTGAGATGATGCTTTGAAACCAAAAGCAACTTTGCTGCTGCTGAATATACTGATACAACTTTATTGAAAAACACAAACTTTATCACAGTGCAGGATAAGTTACAATGCAGCTTGTGTGGTACTGCGTTGTCGTTCCCCCTGCAAACATTAACCTGTTTCCTCGCTATCCCTGTCTGTCAACATCACTGGACTGCCAGGGACGTAAGGTTTCATACACTAGCTGTTTCAGATACTTGTAACAACCTTGAAAAAGCCTTGTTGAAAGCTGCTCTTTTAAGCTTTAAGTTGTTGTACTAAACTGTTTTAACTCGATACTACAGGTACCGGCAGCTGCCCGTGCTGGAGCCATTGCACCCTGTGATGTGACTGTGCCTGCCCAGAATACTGGTCTGGGTCCTGAGAAGACCTCTTTCTTCCAGGCTCTGGGCATCACCACAAAGATCTCCAGGGGAACCATTGAAATCCTGGTGAGTTTAATGTACTATTAATTTGGTTTGCTCGATGTGCATGAAGAATTGTTGCCTGATGTTATATAAAAGCTAGTAAAAGCCTGCAGTTATTTAGTGAAACCTGATAATGAAAACATGTGGTAGTTGGTGCTAAATCCTGGTGTCAATAACTACCTGCATTTGTCTCCCCAGAGCGATGTCAATCTGATAAAGACTGGTGACAAGGTTGGAGCCAGCGAGGCCACGCTGCTCAACATGCTGAACATCTCCCCCTTCTCCTACGGACTCATCATCCAGCAGGTGTATGACAATGGCAGTGTTTATAGTCCTGAGGTGCTCGACATCACAGAGGCTTCTCTGCATGCCAGGTTCCTGGAGGTGAGTGCTTGTCTATTCTTAGATTCACAATTAATTTTGACCACTGACTCTAGGTGTATTCACTATAAACCTGGATTTCTGTAGGGTGTGAGGAACATTGCCAGTGTTTGTCTGGAGATTGGGTACCCCACTTTGGCTTCAGTGCCCCATTCCATCATCAATGGTTACAAGAGAGTCCTAGCTGTTGCTGTGGAAACAGACTACTCCTTCCCCCTGGCAGACAAGGTATGATGCTGAAGGGCTTTGAACCAATAAATTACCCCATTATTTAGGCTGCAGGATAGGTTTTGGTCTGTCCTGTGTAGTGCTGCGTTATAGATTAGTCTGCAAAGAGCAACATGTTTCATTTAATTCTTAACTAGCCTTAATTCATTTGTGGTCAGGGTTGCTTTTTCTTTTAGCCTATAAGGTATTCCAAGTGATTTACTATAATCGTTTAAATAGCCTTTAATTATTCTGTATTATGACGTGTTTTTTATGACCAGGAAACAACTGTGGATCTTGAAATGTAATGTTATGAATCTTTTTCTTTTTAGGTCAAAGCCTACCTGGCTGACCCATCTGCTTTTGCTGCTGTTGCAGCACCAGCAGCAGCTGCAGCTGAAACTGCTGCAGCTCCAGCTGCTGCTAAGGAGGAGGCAAAGGAAGAGTCTGAGGAATCAGATGACGACATGGGATTTGGTCTGTTTGACTAATGGAATGAATGTAACCAGATTTGAGTCAAATAAAACCGTGATTCAACAAGTCTCTTGTCAGTGTATCTCTGGTTAGAAGTTTGCAGGTTGTGTATGGTTGAGTTATTATTTTTGTAGGATTTTCTTGTTTTGTTTTTTTTTTTTCTTGTTGATGTCATATTCAAAACTACTAGATTCCTACTTATAACAGAGTTTAGCACTGTACCAGAAATGGCATTGGGATTGCCCCTATTTCTAGAACTGTCTGGGCACATATCACAAATCTGTTTATTGCCTGGCACAGTTAAGGACACATAACAGTACTATGAATTTGTTTTGGTGTCAGGTGCAAACATAATGTACAGAAAAGTAAAGGTGTGACACAATATGAAATATGTGCAGAATTGGTGTAATCCAATAACGACGATCCTGGCTGCTCTTCTCCGGGCCCCTTAGACGTACAGCTCCTGAAGAAATGGGAGGTTGCAGCTGATCACTTTATCAGAGTGGATGATGCACTGCAGAGAACCAGACTGATGGCAGAAATGCCAGTTTGGGAAAAAAGCTTTGAACATATCCACTAGGACAAGATTAATAAAAGCTAGGAATTATGCTACTGGTGCTTTAGTGAAAGTATAAGATTACAAATTTCCATTCACTGATAAATATTTAGGTATTTGCTGTGAAAATGTAATTGTAACATTTTCCTGATATACAAGAAGTATTATCCAGAAGTTGTGACTATTCTCTGTAAAATTAACTACAATAAGGTCAACGCGAGTGACAATCCAGACACAGGGCGACACTATCAACTGTTCTAGTCACTCTATATGCAAACATATCTGCTCGCTGCCGATTACCTGTATCAGGTGTGTTCAGTCAGTCGGAAGCTGTGAGGTCCCTGCTCAGTTCTTTTTTCCTCCAGCTTCCGATTGACTGAACACGTCTGATTGAAGGTAATTAGCAGTGATCAGGGTGGGTTAGTTAAAGCCTAAAGCGAAGCCTGTGGGACAACAGCGAAAACTGCCAGTGACGCAAAAGACACTTACTCTGAAAGCGGTGGGCCGGAAGTCATTTCGCCGGCGGAGCTGGTGGACGTTTAAGAGCAGATGCGTAGCAGCAGGAGGAAACGTCCATAATGGCTGAGGTAAGGGGAGCTGGATTCGTTCTTTAAAAGCTGACTTCTAATCGATCGCCGTATAATTTAACATGTTCGCAGCGTTTTGTCGACTTGAAAATTGGTTCGGCTCGCTAACACTGCCACACTGTTCAGCAGCGTTGATGGGTCAGCATACGTACGCCAATGTGTTATTAGCCAGCGTTAGCATTACCCCTTATCGTACGCGGCTTGTAGAAATTAACTTTTTATTTTTATTCTATGTCAGCGTCACGCATCTTGGTAGTAATTATCAACTGACCAGAGCTAAATTAATCGGAGCAAATCTATTTTTATGATGGCCATTAATTCTCAGTAACGTTAGCTTAGGAAAAAACATGGGCGTAAAGATCCCCGTCTCAGCAAGCTTTAACGATAGATTAGCTTTGGTGCTAGATCTCGTTAGCCTATGTTCTAGCCATTCAGACACATACTCCTCATGAAAGATGGTTGCTTAAGACTTAATAACTTTATTATTATATTTTTTTTATCCAGACCCACAGTTTACAAGACCTCCAGCAACCAATCATCTCTTCCAAAGTTTTTATTCAGAGGGACTACAGCTCAGGGACCATCTGCAGGTTCCAGACCAAGTTCCCCTCTGAACTTGAGTCACGGGTAGGTACAGTGTTTCCATGGATCGTATGTTTGTTGACTCTGCATTTGAACATTGTGTTTTTAATCTGTTTTGTTTTTGCAGGTAGATAAACAGCAGTTTGAGGAGACCATCCAGACTCTAAACAATCTGTATGCCGAGGCAGAGAAACTGGGAGGGAAATCTTACTTGGAAGGCTGCCTGGCTTGTCTGACAGCTTATACAATCTTTCTCTGTATGGAGACCCACTATGAAAAGGTGAAACATCTTGCTTGGATGTGTGTATGCTGTGCATGTCATCACAGTAGATTTTATTTCCTGGTGAGTTGCGCACTAAATATTGTAGACATTTGTACTACATGTGAGTCTATCTGTCTCTCCTCATACAGGTTTTAAAGAAGATTGCCAAGTACGTCAAAGATCAGAATGAGAAGATATATGCTCCCAGGGGATTACTGATAACTGACCCCATAGAGAGAGGTCTCAGAGTGGTATCCTTTTTATTAATTGCATTTTCACAAGGGATCTAATAAGACTACCAGGATATCTGAAAGGTCTTCTGGGTTAAACAGCAAGTTGTGAAAATTGAGGCACTGTGTACACAAGTGAGAAGTGGACTGATCAATGTGTCACTGGATTTATTCTGTTAAAGTCACAAAAAAGATGTGTTGATTATAAATAGTGATGTTGACAGATTTTCAGCATTGAATACATTAACTAATTGTGGCACCCATAAATTTATAATTATATGCATGTTTTTGTTTGACTTTTAGTTGTAATGACAAATGCAGTACATGCCTGTACATTAACTTAACAACTTAGGTAGTTACTTTAAAGGATGTGTCCATTAAGAAAGTGTGTACTTGTTGAATTCTGCATTTTTCTTAACTTATCTTCCAGATTGAAATCACCATCTTTGAAGACAGAAGTATTGGCTCTGCTAGATAAAGAATGGTTTGGTACGTTGTCAGATGCACTTTTAGTGAAGAGTTAGCTTTGCTATAAAAATGTCAAGCTTAAAGGGTTTTCATCTTAGTCAAAACGATCTGCGACGTTTTGTATATCATTATTGGATGATGTACATTACTTACAGAACAGAAAATGCCACTGCACTGAAACCTCCAACTGTTATTTATTTTCTAACAGACCCCCCACCCCGATACCTCTCTGTTTAGGCTGATGACTCTGACCAGATACTCTTCATCAGTCTAACAGCACATGTTCAGATGTCTGCTTCACCCAAATGGATGTAAATAATTTTGATTTGACCCTTTTCTCTGTTATTTATATGTGCTCCACTGGCTGCCTATCCTGTTGTGTGTGTAAATGTGTTCATGTTTTTTTATACATGATGCAATGTGCAATTCTAACAATTTAGCTTTTTTTAATACTTTTGGCTCTGTGCTTAAGCATAAGTAATTATAAATAAATGTTTCTTGAGTAGTGCATTAAATTCTTGCCCATACAGCTAAATAAACCTATTGACAAAACAAAAATTAACCTTCAGCAAAATAATAGGAAAGTGTGTGTATGGGGGGATTGGACCTGTAAATTGGCTTTAAAAACAATACAAAGTCAAAAAATCTAGTGTTGACAAGCCCTGTCATTGAACTATGCTGTGGCAGTTTGTGAAGTTTTAAATGGTTATTGCCTCACTGTATGAAAATGCTGATTGTAGTCTTTTTTTGGGGGGTGAGGGGTTGTGTCCTGTTAAACATACACATTGGGTGTTTTAAATTAGAGGCTTGGTTTCAGAGAAGGAGCATGTTTATTATTGCTATACCAATTGCAATATCATGTGAGTACATTTTGAGAAATGTCCATCTCTGCTTCTAAATTACAAATATTGCAACTCTTGTTCAATGGTCCTATTGTGTTTCTAGTAAAATTCACTGTATTTCATCCAATTTTTCTTTATCACCACAGAAACCTTAAATACACTAAACTCCATAATTTCAGTAGTTGGTGTTTGATACAGCCAGTTGACCTTTCTTACAAATTTTGTTCGGTTTTGTCTAAATAAAAACTCTTTTTCCTGAAATGTATGGAACTCCTTGTTTTAACCTTATTTCAATATTTCGTAACACACAACCAGAGGAAGAGGTGGAGAGTAATACTACACATATGTTTAAGTGTCGCCTACATTGAATCTTGGTACGGCTTGCAGGGAAATAAGCCTTTGGACATGTTTTGGAGGCCTGGTGCACAGATTGTAACTATCGCAGCGGAAAACGCTGCATTCTGACTTCTCTGTGTGTATGTGGACTCATGTAGCAGCAGAGTGACAGCGCAGGGGGAGAGAAATGTCACATGCAGCTGTTCCTGCAGCAGGATTCTTATGCTTTTCCATCATGGGTGATATTCAGTGGAAAAAAGCTTGTGCATCAGTAATAATGTTAAAGAAGAATTCTTTAAAACTTTACATTGTATTTACCGTGCCAAAGAGGTATTAAAAGATTTAAGTTAAACACAAATGATTCTACTGACTTGTCGAACACACAAAGACTATATTTTTTAATTTTTATTTTTTTTTACAGTTTGTACTCACACATGCTGCACAGATAATGCAATTTTTGGTCAGAAGAAAACTGAATGTCAATATGTTTGGTGTAAAGTTGTATATGGCAGAAACACCGTTTTAGGTAAATTTCACATCCAGCATTTAGAATGGACCAGCTCCAAGGCCTGTTTCATCGGTTAATTGTGGAACACACTAGCACCTTAATCAAAGAAGGCAACTACATTGATCTCTCCTTTCATTCACTGCAGCTACCGACTGCAGCCTTTGATTACGCACATGCGCAGTTGGAAAAAAGACGATTAGAAACCTGGTTACGCGTTTACATGGCGGAGAAATCGGCGTTCTCCGACAAAATCTACCTGGAGAAACCTTTAGTCCTCTGCCCAGATATCGGAAACAGGCTTTTCCGAGAACAGTGAAACTCCGTGTAAACGCTTTATCTGAAGTTTCACAACTGCCGCCTTTATTGTGAAGGAATCCGACCGGATATTTTGCTGCCTTGACGCATTTGATACCGGAAGCTAAACAATTTGTTTAGCTACAGTGACTTTGAATCATACCGAGCTAGTTATTCGTGCGCTACATCATCCCACTGAAATATCAAATTAAACGGTAAGATTATTCAGACCACCACCGGTCCACGTGTGGTGGACTGGCAGGTCAGTTATGTTAGAGTTATCTTTAGTATTTTTTTATTTCTAAGTTTTTTACTTTAATTTCGGATACTGAAACACGACAACCGACTAGCATTATTACATAGCGTTAACCAATGTACTACTGTTGTTTCTTTCTCTAGTCTTTCTATCTGTGGTTGCTAACTATCGAAGCTAACGTTACCGTGAGCAGCATATTGATGCGTTGAACTTGACTCTTACAGTTAGCGTTAGCTTCACAGGTCTCAAACTAAGTTACCTGCACACACTGTCAGCAGGACCCATCCTTATCTGTCCACCCTGGCGTTTCCTTGTTTCGATGGCATTTATCTTCCAAAGCAAGAAAATGAGTTCGTGCACCATGTCATGGATGAGCTGGAAACTTACCAACAGAAGAGCAACCGTCAAACGTAAGGTTCCAGCCACGAAGAAAGCACAACTTCCACCCACCGTTAACCTCAGACGTACTTACCCACTGATCACAGGAAATGTGTTTGTCTATAAAAACCTATTCACCCCATTAGGTTTAGTTACATCTTGCATATCATAACCCCAATGACATAAGATGTTCTGTGGATGACTTTGAGAAGATTCCCGCCCAGGACATTCACATAATATTACAAAGATTTTGTTGAGAGTGTATACCACTGCACCATCACCATGTGGTTAAATGTTTAAAATTATTAAAATAGCTTTTTTTGTCATGTCCTTTGGCTACCTGTCTAGCGTGCTCCTGTTCCCACCTTTACCCAGCAGACTACGTTACTTGATTCATAAGACCATAGAGGACCTGCCGGAGCTTACCACCTTCTCTGTAGGAGAGAGCTGTGATCGTAGGGTGGTAGTCTGCCATCCTGAGCTCAGGTACAGAACACAAGCAAGTGGATGATATACACACACACGTAATTCAGTCAGTGGTTTAAAGCATTTGTAACCAATAGGAATTTGTCTTATTTTAATTATGTATGATGACACAGTTAGCACATCATTTGTCAGTGGTGTTTAAAATCATATGGTAGAAGTAAAACCAAAGGTAAATGATCTGCTTAGTGTTGTTCTTCCTTATTGGTACCCACAGCTTTTTATACTGCTATTTATTCACCTTTTCCCACTGAAAATCATGCACACACTCACACCATGCAGTTGGCCTCACTGGGAGTAGCTAAGTGTCTTGCTCAAACACAGGAGAAGCCTGGAATCAAAACAGTCCTGGGATTGGTGACTGTCTGCTCTACCTTCATAAATAAAGTTGACTTGACTGAGCCACATTCACCCCAGTCACAGCTGTTTTCTTTATTACAAAATTCTTATTGGTAAATTGCATTCAATGTTTAAATACAAATGTGCTTTGTTTTTCTCTAGGGCTGAGATAGCTGAAGACAGTGACTTTGAAAGCAACAGCAATGTGTGTGAAAATAATCCAAGAAGCAGGGAGGATATGGAGAACTTGGCTAAGCCTAAATCTTTGATCCCATCACGAAACCGAGCACCCAGGAGGCCAGACAAACCCCTTTACATGCCTCGAGCTGCTCGGGAGAGACTGTCTGTACAAAACTCCCAAGGACCCGTGGAACACAAAGAGTTGTCAAATCCATCCTCTAGTAGCTGCATCAGCAGTTTATCTGACTCTTGTTCCTTTTGTGAAACTACAGAAACTACAAACTCTTCATCTATGTCCAGCCAGGAATCACACCCCAGTGTAGAGGACAGAATGCTAAATTATACTGCAGACAGTTCACTACCTTGTCCTCAGAGAGAGGAACAAAAGTTGGTGCTTGGGCCAGATGAAATTGAGCCCTTTGTCTGGGAAGAGACTGTGTCTTGCTTCTCTCACCTGGCGCTAAAGGACTATGAGAAGGATCAGGAAGACCTCGCTGCTGAGCCATGCACTGCCCAGACAGAAGACACGAGCATAGACATTGGTGATGTGAGTGAGGAGGTAAGTAAGGACATGCTTACTTTTGATTGTAAGTGTGTAAGATGGCGGGAAGATGTTTTTTTTTAGTCTGTAGACTGATTTACACATAATAATATTATGTTTTATTACTGGGGTGTTTTCTTTATTTTGTAATTAGTGTGTTTTTGAAAGTAACATTTACGCTTAGACTATATGAGTGTTATAAATTCCACCCAGTTATTTTGTTTGTTTATCAGATCAAGGGCCATTTGAAAGAGGCAGCGTCTTTTTCCATTGAGCATGTCCACAATGACTACTCTGCATATGAAAATGTATGTATCAACCCGGATGAGTTTCGCCACGTGATCGAGATCTATGACTTCCCACCTATGTTCAAAACAGACGACCTCTTGGATGCTTTCACAGATTACAGGTGGGGGCATAGAGACTACACACAAAACCATTTTCATCAAGTAGTAGTATTTGAGATAAGATTGAACTTTTCTCGGTCTTCAGCAAGACTTTGTGTCCTTCTAATGTGTAGCTGAGGTATTTTTTTGTATTTACTCTGCAACCAATTGTTTTCATTGGAACTTAATTGGAAAAACGCCCTGATCTTAGTAGTACAGCCTGATTCAAATCATCTCAAGCAACTGATGTCAGTACACATATCTGACATTTAGTAAAAGCTGCTTTCCTGTCTGTCTCAGCGATGGTGGGATGAAGATCAATGGGTGGACAACACACATGCCCTGGGGGTTTTCTCCAGTGAGTCAGCAGGTATGAGCCCTCTTGGATGTGTTTGAGGTTTACAGGCAATGTAGATGCACTGGCAATAATGAATAAAGATGTTTGCTGTGTCACTTGTAGCTCTCCACGCCCTCTCCATCTGCCACCCGTTACTAAAAGCACGAGCACTCGCTGAAGGGAGTAAAAAAGCGAAAGGCAAAGCTGTTAGAAGAGCAGGTAGGTGATTCTATTCCTAAAATCCTGTAGCTAATTTAAAAATTAAATTAAATAAAAAAAAAAAATTCCATGCTGTTGTTTAGGAAGATATGTTAGCAATAATAATAAAACATTTTTAACACATTGGAGCTTATCTCTAATGTCAGGTATTTAGTCTGGGGTTTAGTTCAAACACTGGATGACGTGTATTCATTGATTTTTTTTTTTTGTGTTGTCCTACAGAGTTTATCCAGCCAGTGAAGGAACGTCCCAGGACAGATTGTGCTGTTGCCAGACGGATGGTGGCCAGAGCCCTGGGGCTGCGGGGACGAGGACGAGTGCCGCGATACTGATGAGACCTGCTTGCACTTTTGGCATATGCAGGTGAACAGAACAGTAGTAACAAATTTTAAGCTTTTTAGTTGCAAAAACTGAGAACGTTTTCGAAATTAATTCCTTTTTTTGTGACCTTAGTGACAGCCTATGTATTACTGTGGCTGTATTTAACTTTGATATGCTTTAAGTTGTTGAAATTACCTTTTAGTAATATGATTTTTATGTGTTGGTCAATATCACTCACTATTGTATATGTTCTTACTTCTTCTTTCTTGGGTTCCTTTTGAAAAGTGTTTCCATACACATCATGTAAAATTTCTGCTTTCACCATATTTATTGAAAAAAAAAAAAAAGATAATGCTTTCCCACATTTCCCCATGCAAACAAAATTAAAATACACAATGAGGCAGCAATAAGGAGCCTTAAAAAATGAAGGGTCCCATAAAAGGCATTTTCATTTTCACATACATTTTTGGCTTTTACAGTACATCCTCAATGTTATTACAGTCCCTGATTGTAATACTTTGACAGAACTCATATATTGAGAAATAAGCTGAGGGGATGTGCAAATAATGAAAACTAAAATCTGGTTCTACTCTTGCGACACAAATCAATAAATAAAACATTTTTAAAAATGTAACTCATATGTAGAACACAAAACCCTGAAAGAAAAAAACAGCATTCTCCTGTGAATTGAGTTTGTGATAGAAAATCTTCACCCATGGTGAGAATTACTGCAGGAAACAAGTACAACCAGCTGTTGGCATAAATACATCCACAGAATATATTTCACACTAGAGTGGCTCTGACAGAAAATGTAAAAATAAATCCAGCTTACAGTTGTGATTATTGCAGTTGTGGTTAGAAGTTGTCATAATTTGTATGGTCATTTATACAGAGGGTTTGTTTGATCAGGCATGTTGCTTCCACAAATTTTGGCATGTTGCTCTGCATTCACTATCATTGACATCACATACGGTATTAGTTTTCAGTATCTAGTTATGACCTAATTCAACAGCTTGGGGATAAAACACACAGTGCAAGATTGTGACCACGTGTAGCACCAAATTTAACAATAGACTATTTTCATCCATCTCAAGCCAATGAGGAGAGGAGTCTCATCTAAGATTTTTGATTTCATAGTTCCCCAAATGGTAAAAAAAACAACTGTTGATACCATTAATTTAATAAATTATTTGGCTGCCATTCTCCTTGACATCACGCTCATTAAGCACCAGGTGAAAACGTACATTTTACTGACAACAAAGTCAAGATACACTAATAAACAGGAACATTTTTGTACAGCTGAATGGGGTTAATAAATTTAGTAAGCATCCATATTCCCATTGAACCACTACATCACTGTGCACTGTACCAGTTAAGCACAAAGCTCATTAACAATCCAGTACTGCTTTGAGAAGGCAAAACAGTACAGCCCCATCTAGTGGTTGTCTAATGTTTATTCAGTCTTCCCTGTTGTCTGTCCGTCCACGCTGTCCATCTCAGGTCTACCTGTGTGAAAGCTGGTTTGTCAGCAATCCAGGGAACGTTTCCTCTGTTTCTGAACTCAGTGAGCCACCTAGGAAATCACACAGGGAGATGTTCAGGAGAACAGCAATACTGATTTTACTATGTAGAATGTTTGTTTGTTTGCTAATAAAATTAGACCAATAAAAAGGAGTTGACCAGACTAGAACATTTGGAAACCGTTTTACTTGTACAGTGTGACACCTTTCAACATTGTCTAACAGTCTTGTACTTTCTCACAGATAGATTTGCCGGAAGTGTGCTTCCATTCACTGAAAAAGCTTCATGGTGACTGCAAACGCCTAACAGGGCATCAGGTGCTGCCGACACATGTCTGCTTTTTGCTCGTGGATTCAGCAGGTTGATGTGATTAAGTGGGAGGGTGACAGAATTCACTGCCTATATCCCCTATATCCATCCCCCAGCTGAGGTGCCCTTTAGCATAACACAGACTCACCATTAGCCAAGAGGTTTTGTTTCACAGCTCAACCTGACCCCGTGAACTTTGAATACTATTATTGTGGTTCCTGTTGTCCGTTGTTAGGATCACTAACAATAAAGCATTTATGCATCAGTGTTAAAGAAAACAATCTTTGAAACAGTTCGTGGTAAACAGGGATTTCAGATAGATGAGAAAGTTTGACATATTTGCATGTTTCCTTGAAACTTAAGTGTGTTTCAGGGTAGTTAAGTTTTCCAGCAGGGTGTTTTTTTGGTTCTGCACTACCGAGGTTAGATAATTCTACCTAAGTACTAACTATTTTCTAACTTACGGTTGAATTCCTTCACAGAGTCTCAGGATTTGTTTAAAGAAATCTGTTACATTGTGCGCTGTAGATACAGGTACATTTTTATATTGTTGACAGCTCCGAACAAACTAAATGTAATGTAGCTCTATTACAGATAAAAGTCTGTTTTTAAAAAGATAGCACTAATATTGTTTTCAAAAGCCAGCATTTAAATTGAGACACAATTTTAAAGAATGCATATCTTTATATGTTATAGTAGACTATTGTATACTATTAAATAAGTGTTTTCATTAATTTTAAGTTTGCTGTATTTTTGTAGTAATTTTGCAAGATGTTCAGTTCCAATATTTATTTTTGTCTTTCTAAATAAGACAAAGCAGTTTTGTTTTTGCTCAGAGGCAGAGAGTTCAAGCTGTTTTTACTCCATCTCACAGAAAACTTTTCTTTTTCTTTTGTTTTTGATCAACCACAGTGTAAGCTATGTTGCTGTAATGCTATTTTTTAATCTTATGTAAAGGGTTGCACAAAAGGCTATTAAGAGAAAATTGTATATGTCTGTGTTCATTGAAAGAAGACGTTGCTGTTGGTTTTTTTTTCTGTAAAAATGATTCTTTTAGTTTTAAATCAGTTGTTTTGCAACCTAATTTTTTATGAATCCTGATGTTTTACAACTCTAGATAATATTCTAACCGACATGCAGATTATGATTCTTTTACCATAATGGTCTCACCTATATGACAGTTGTATGTCCATATCCGATGGCCATCATATCGGGAGCGGCACTTCATAACGTTGTTGGTGTAGTCTGATTCTGCAACCTCATAGTTGGGGTTTATTACAACCTGAGAGATAAAAATAATATTTATAACAAGTCAAAGCAAAAGGTTTCCCTTTTACATGTGTATACACTATCAATTAGTAATACAACATGTTTAAAGTTCCCCAATGTATCAAAAATACATGTACAGTGACTGGCAGAAAACTAACAGGGTTGCAATTTGACCTAAATAAATGACCTATGTTTAAAAAAACTGCTGCAGCTTCTTCATCAAGTTTTTTTAGTGAAGTTTTCTCACAATTTAGACATGTAAAAGTACAGGTAGGCTGACATCGAAACAGAAGGGATATGGGAAATGTTTGGTCTATGACACTGTACTGTCTGTACAGGGGGCAGGTGTTTTGTGCTTTAGCTCACAGACTCACCTGGAAAATGTAGTCGCCAGGCTTCAGATCCGTGATGTCAATCCACTGACAGTCTATGTCATGTCTGTAGGTATCCCAGCATCCAACTGTGATACCTTGGGCACCGAAGTTTGCACATTCGTACCTCTTCTGGATGCCTGTTTTGAGCAGTATAGTGTGTCTGTGTTATATTCTATAGAAAGCTGTGTATTCCTAAATCAGTGGTTCTACAAAAA
Source organism: Channa striata (assembly GCA_033026295.1). Lineage (NCBI taxonomy): Eukaryota > Metazoa > Chordata > Actinopteri > Anabantiformes > Channidae > Channa > Channa striata. Next base: position 18,850,255 of record CM065168.1, on the reverse strand, counting down.
CATACTACAACATGTAATAAATAGAAAAAGCAGAGAAAGGTCTCTTTACCCTCATCGCAATGGGTGTCCTCTAGACAGAAGCTGGCTTTATGTCCCTCTGCCACTTTAGTGCCATTCAGACTCAGCAAGTCATAATGGGTGAAAACCTCCATGCTGTGGTAATGTCTAGAAAGGAAAAAGGCAGCATCCTCTGTTAGCAAAGACATTTACCCACGTGCATTCATTTAACTATAACAAAGTCGATATCATGCAGTCAACACAATAACAGAAGACAGACAGGAACAGACGGCCTCCTTGAGGTCTTACCTGTGACATTCATGCCAAATCCAGGAGTGGTGTGCTGCGCGTGGTCTGAAGTCTGACAGGCCGTTGTTATGGATCTGGGAGGAAAAGCGAAGTAGGCGACGATAGGAGCTTGGGTCGGCTTTGTCAGCACTGCTGGGCAGACAGCGCTCCTCCTGGGCACACTGCAATGCATACATGGGCCTGTCCTCCAGGTAGGTGGTCTGCTCTACAACCTGCGCATTCAGGACCAGGTCCGGGGCCGCTGGAAAGGAGAGTTCATATTTACAATATACTGTTTAATTGTTAATATTGCTATCAGCTATCTAGTCATATTTGGCCCAGAGGCTTCATGCCCACATAGAAACACTTTGTACACGCTTGTTTCTTACTCTGAGTACAGGACACTCCAGCAGCAAAGCGTCCACCTCCTCTAGGACAGTGGATGTGTTTCCCATGATGCAGACACTGATCCAAAGTTAGCTCAGTTCCTGAACATCTCACACCACTCATCAACACCGCATCAGCTGATGAATCTCCTTGCCAGTACCATGTTTCCTGAGGGAACAGAAGCACAGAACAAAGATACCGCTCAGTTGAAGTCCATCAAGCTACTTCTCAGGTTCGGACAGATCTATTATTTTAAAAAAAATGAACAAAAAGGAAAAAAACGCATTGACTAAACACTGCATTCCAGCGTCTGTGAAACATGGAGGTGGCATTAGCATGACTGCGTTACTGCCGTTAGAAGGAAGGAGATGAAATAGGCTTTTTATGCGAGGATGCAAAACAGCATCCCAGAGTTAAAGCTGTTCTTTGAGGAGGAATGGACTACAAGCTCACCAAGCCTGAGGAGCCGGGCTGATGAACAGTAACTGAAGGCACGTTGTAATATTTAAGACTGAAGATTGTTCCACACACACACAGACAAAAAGACTCATTTGTTTGATTGGGTTATCTTTGTCTGGTCTTTATGAAGTGCATGAAAATGTTCTTGGTCATATTGAGACAGAAACTAAAAATCCCCCAAACTCCCACAATCTGTCAAGCACTATAGAACATGGGAGGGATTTGTAACCAGAGAGAGAACAGCTGTTTTCAGTCTTTGTGTTAAGCCCTGCTACACAGGGTTCTGGCTGCACATTCATATTTATTATACAGGACTGAGGATATCAATTTTCTTTCCTAACTCTCGGCACATATGAATAAAAGAGCCTTTTCCAGAATGTTAAATTCAATTTTATGGCTGTTTTTGTTTTGTTTCCCCCCATGTCTGCGGGAAACAAGCAGATAAGATCCTTTTGCTGTTTGTGTGGAAAGGTTTGGAAATATTATCTTAATTTTGCTCATGTTTTTGCCATTTGTCTGACAAGACAATTCTAATCAGAAATGTCACACATCACAGGCACGGGGAGGGGGTTTTGTTGCATCTGCCTCAGCTTTATCATCCATATAGCAGACCGCAGGGAAATTTCCTGTGAAAAGTCCTTTCCGTCATCTTCCACAGAAGTGGATGATTCATAAAAATGTATCTGATGGATATGGAAATGGGATTATTGCTCATGGGTTGAGGAGAGGGACAGACATTCAGCAGTAAAGTTTAAGCTGTGTGTCATTTGTTCCATCTGGCGGTTGAGGGGGTTTGTCTGCAGAAGCATTTAACAGTCAGACAGGAAAGAGTCTCTGGAGAGGTTGTGATACCCTGTGCTGCTCCTTCACCTGCTGCTAACATGAGAACTCTTATGCAATGGGAGCTTGCTCTATGCGTTGACAAAGTTATTCTGATATCTTGATTTGTTATTTCTATAGTTAGCACAGGATTTCTTTATAACTTTAAATAACTACTTTAGATGCTTGAATAGACACTTTATTTCAGCCGCTTCAACAGTACGTTACAATGCTGAAATGTACTTAACTAGAAAGCAAAGATATTTTTTTTTACATGTTGCTCCATTAGAAGTACCCGACTGTCTCAAACAGAGGATAGTGAAAAAAAAGCATCCTCTACATTTATTTAACTCCATAAAACCTGCTGCTGCCGCATCCTCTTGAGCACGAATACCACACTCATTTCTGCCCCTAATAAAAAAAAAAACTAATGAGGTCTTTAACGGCCTCTAACCTCGTGATTTAAAGGCGGCACTAGGGTTTCCTTTAAAAAGCAAGAGGTACACATAAATAGGACAGGACCTGTATGTTGCCAAGTCACGCCACCAAGCTTTAATGGTGGAAGGTCCACTAAACTTCAAAGAAGCTGAGGTTTTGCCCATCTTACCCGTAGGTTTACCACCCCGGACCTGCTGTCTGTGCAGGCTGTGTGTGTTTGATGTATCTTAGGAAACGGCGTCCTTATTTTGCCCTCTGGTATCAACAAAACTCAAGCACGTTAGAGTGAGAGCCCACTCACACACGACTTAAACTTTCACACACCCCCCTGCTCCCTGCTAAGGTACTTATGAAACTAATTTGTTACCATAGCAGAACTCTCACTCATGACATGTTAGCAAATACAAATATAAAGTGAAAAACAGTGGATCCAAAGTTTTATTTAATCTTAAATAAATCAGTTGAACACATACAGAAATCCACTAATAATGTAATAATCCAACTGCAATGCAGATTAAGGGATAAAAGCATGTTCAAGAAGATCTACAAAATGACGCGAGATCATTTTATCAACATACTGTATATGTATGTATTCTATTTGTCAATAGAAGTTTTGTGATATGGTGCCAGTCTTGTGTCAGTGCATAAACTACATCCAAAACCATCTCCTCTCTGCTGAAAGCCTGCGATTATACATTAGCTGATCTTAAAACATTTTTTGATAAAAGTGAGCGCTGGGGGAAAACGTCTTCCAGACTCCTTACCTGAAAAGCATTGCTGGCAAAGCCCAGGCCCAGCTGTCTGCACACTACCATGGCCTCCATGGTCCCCCAGCTGTCGCTGCACACTGTCCCCCACACTAGAGAGCCATTCCTCTCTGCCAGTACCTCCACACGGCCCTCAAACGGGTTACGGCCACCACTTAACCGAAGCTGAGGATGAGGTTATGAAAATGTGCCTCATAGTGCCATACAAATAAAATTTGTTTTTGTGTTTTGCATGATAGATAGAGCTACTCACTCTGCTGCGAAAACCCATGGCCGGAACGTTACACCTGACCGCTGCATCTTCCTCGTGGCTGCAGCCCACAGAGTCACGGTTGAAGTAGCAGTCTGTCAGTGACTTCTCAAATCCAGAGCACTCCACCTCGTTCATGTGGACTGGTCCGATCCCTGTAAAGACACAAATCCAGCACTTTTTTTTATAAGGTCTTTATTACTAACTCAAGCTGAACATATTTGTAACTTGCAAGATGAATTTTAAACCTTGGATTACACAATGTTTACTATGACTTAAACAGCCTTGCTTGCTTGCTTGTGTTCAGAGCTAGAACAACATGTCTGTACAAAGACAGATGATATTTTTGTTCCCTAGAATTATAGTGCAAAGGAAACAAGCAGTCAGCTACGTCAAATTAAAATGAGAGACTTGAGACCCATTAAAAAACAAAAATTCTCAGAATCTTGTTTTTTCTAAAAAACTCCTCTCAGTTGAGTGGAGTTTCCATAATAACATGTGTAACTACTTCCTTTATGCTTCTTTTCTTCCCCATGTGACTGAGCAAGATTGTCTCTGGTGATGTGAGCTCAGACTGACAGGGAGTGAGAGCCAGGGGACAAAAGGCCAATTCAAAACAGAGCTAGTTGTAATAGTCCACACAAAGTTAGAAATGCCTTTAATTAACATGCTTTTTTTAGTTGACTTCTAAAAACAACACATAATCAGAGAAGCAAAATCTTATGTGTGGTACCATTGTTGGATCTAGTGGCCAACTTATAAAAAAAATTCCTCCAAAAACTTTTTGTACTGTCCAACAACAACAAAAAAAGCCTATTCTAAAGCCCATAATAACTTTTTTCTTTGCTGGAACGTTTCATGTGTTCTTGTGTTTTACTGTGGGTGTAGGGCAGATGAGGGAACAACTGTTCTGAAGAACATGTGCTTTTTATAATGCTGTGGTACATTGCATTCCACAGAGTCAGGTTCTGGGTCAATAAATAAACAATAATATGCTAACCCATATGTTCTCCAATACTGTTATGTGTGCGGACTTAAGAGCTGAAGTGAGACAAAAACACGTGTTGATGCAGAGGACAAAGATAAGGTGTCCACACCCATCATTTTCACAGCTGGAATTGAGTTCCGCTCGGACTGGTGGTGCTTGGCATTTGGTTGAGTGATAGTACTCAATTAAAAATCCCCCCATTGCCAGCCAGATGTGTGGAGAAACACATTTAGACTCGGCTGGAGATGTGACTGTGGCCATCTCTTTGTGTATAGAGTCGAAGTTTGCCACCTGAATTATTAAACAATTTGTTTTGCAGACTTCGTATCAGGTATCAGTGTAGTGACATTGTATTCTGACTGATTAATCTGTCAAACCTTGTCCCAGTCGGGCTCCTGTCAGGGCCTCTTTGGCACTTCCGAATCCCAGCTCTCGACACACCACGGTGGCTGCTCGAATGTTCCAGTTGTCGTCGCACACTGTCCCCCACTCACCGTTCTTCAGCACCTCCACTCGCCCTTCACCTATCATTGCTCCACCTCTTAAACGTACCAACGGTTGCTACGAAAGAGTGCATCACAAACTAAAAATTTGTGGAAATATTACAGAGAATGTATACAAGATGTGTAATGCTCATTCATTTAAAAGTTAGGACTTTGTGCAGGCTTGTTGTAATTCAGGACTGGACCTGACTCAGCTTTTGGTTACAGGGCAGGGGATGAGCTCAGTTGGTAAACCATTTGTTTTGGTAAGGTCAGTGGTCCGTCTCCCGGTCCCTCCTGGCTATGTGTGAAAATGGACAAAACACTAAAAGTTCCTCCCAAACCTTGGCAGCTGCTGTTATCAGTTCATGTGTGTGTGTGTGTGTGAATGAGAAGCATCATTGCATAAAACTGCTGTATATATAGAGTATTTACAATGATGTCTCTAATGAATTGTGTGTTACAAATTATTATTTTGTAATAATCTAGCAACATGCTTTATGTAAATTTATCTGTTTTATTAACTAAGTCAAGGGATGAATCTGTCCTCTGAATGGGAGAACACTCCACTGTTTTCTTCACCTTTTCCATGCATTCTGCCCAATCTAACAAACTTGGAAAAAACATCACTTCAATAAATGTCCTTAACTAACCTCCTCCGTACCTTACCAAAATTCACATCTGTCTTAGCTATTTTGATATGTAAGTAATAGGTAGGAAGCATTCCTTTACATTTATTATTCCTGGTGAAAAAGAAGGAACAACCCAGTGGCACTTTATGATTGGATTTTGTTTGAGGAAAAGAAAAAAGTTAAGATCATGTTGGATCAAGGAACTCAGACCCTTCTGTAAATCATGTGTTATATTTAATATGTGGCCTCTGTGACTCATCATAAAACTCATCCTAAAGCGCCAGGTACAAACAACAAGAACCTAAACTAACTTGAAGCCAGGGGCTTGTTCAAGTCTGTTGTTAGAATTTAGAGAACCTAATTACACCCGAGACTGCTGCCCAGTGACCCGAGCATGTAGAGTAGCCTGCACTCTGACCCACCTCCATCCTGTAGGCCTTGCTGAAGCCGATGCTGACACTGGGGGCAAAGGCACGTCCGGGCACACAGCTGACTACTACAGGCATGCCACGAACACAGGTGTTGTTGCCTTTCTGCTCTATCTCACGGCCCAGTTTACAATCAGAGAGGTCAGCCTCGTTGCCTGTGCAGTTGACAGAAAACCCCCAGTAGTTCTTCTTACGTCGCTTGGCCAGCAATCTGACAAAAATGAAATAACACATCCTCAGGCAAATTAAGATATTGTTATACTGCAGCATGTAGTTTATACTGTAGTATACGTATGTTTAATTGTTGCTGAGAGGATCTAACACTGAACTTTATTACCGATTGAACTGCATATCACTCTTAGAGATTCATGTCACCAAAGAGGTTAACACATGAAATATAAAGTAGGTTACTGAAAGTAGTGTAGTGCTTTGGTTTGTTCTCACACATCTCAGTAATGCCATAGAGCTGTTATACCGGAAACATTCGACAATGTTGCTGCTTTGGTATGAAGCATAATGGAGGAATTGTGAGGATGCTTTGAGGTTCCCACGACCTCATGATTGAATGGAAGTCAACGATTAAGGGTCACATAAAACCCAGCAACAGAGGACTTTGAAACATAGCATCAGAAGAAGACCGTATAATGAAACCAGCATGAGCCACATTTACAATCTCGCTTTTTTCTACTACTTATTCAGATGCTCTGAACAAATGACAATGCAGCTTAATGTTGGTTTGAATAAAAGAAGTAACACATGATTTAACACATTATTTTTATGAATTGCTTTGGTGAATAGAACTTGCCTTCTGTTGTTTCAGTTAAATCACATATTGAATGTGATCTTTTACATCTGTAGAACATCTACAAGCTCATGTGAGTAATCTCGCATGTGCAATGAGCATCTGTTTTGTTTTGAAGCTCAGTTCCAATGTTAGCAGACACACAGTGTTCTAGGAACCAGTTGGCTTTTGTGTTAGGCTACACAGTGACTGTGACATTTAAGAAGGGAAGCATGTTAACACTTGTGCTCAGGGGGAAACAATTACACATAGCCAAAAAAGCCACTGTTTCACAGAGCACTGCACTCACTCGTCTCACAGAAAGCTGTCCTTCATTCTCTAAACATCCTCTTGGCTTCTTGTCAAGTCTCAAGTCTGTTTAATCTCAGTGCGGAAAACGGACGAGGGGTTGAGTGATGACCACTGTAAATAAACTTAGTTATGTAAAGATTGGTACGGTACATCAATAGACCAAGAGCTGAAAGCACCTACATACACACAAAGGCACATTTAGAGAGTGTTTGGATTATAACGGATAGTTTGGTGTACTTTACATAATGAATGATGAGGTTTTGGCACAGGTGTGAATTTAGTGGATTCATTATAGCTCTGCTACAGTTGCATGAAAAACTGTTTGCAAGATCACTCCAAAGGCACAACTAACACTATTTGGAAAATGTTTTGTGGACAGGTGTAATGAAAGAAGACTGTGGGAAGAACACCCAGCACTACCTATGGCGTAAAAAGAGACATGAAAACATCTTCCCAACAGTGAATTACTGTAGAGGGTTGGGGCTGCTTTGCTGTCTCTGGACCTGGGCTACTTCCCCCTAATTGTAGAGGGGAAAATAAATCCCCAAATATATCAAGTTATCGTAGAGGAAAAGATCAGAATGGCTGACACAAAGCTGGGTGATGCAGCGGGATAATGAATCTAAACATTAAACTAAATCTACTATTGAACCGTTTTAGACACACAAATACACCTTTTGTAATGGGCTGGTCTGAGCCCAGACCTCAGCCCAATAAAATTCCTGTGAAATGACCTCAAGAGAGCTGTTCACACAGAATATGGCTGAGTTGACGCAGTTCTGTAAGGAAGAACCGTCCAAAATTCCTCCTGAAGAAACACATTCTTGAGTTTATTGCTGCCAAAGGTGATTTGACCAGTTATTTAAACACAGTTGCCATTACTTTTAGCACCATCCCTTTGGATGGTTTATAAGTTTTCAATAAAGACATGACAGGTCATGGCTGTTTTTGTTTTATCACCTTAAAAATATTGGGTTTGTCAGTCAGTGTGACTTAGGTGAAGACCACTTCACATTTCATAACAAATGTATGCAAAACCCAGGAAATTCCATTAACTTTTTCTTGCAACTGCATATTTCTATAACCTAAGCTGTAATTTACTCAGCTAAAGGTAAATGTTTAACTTGTGTGAAGACTTAAAATTGGCACTATTTTAACTGTTCTGCTGACCTTGGCGTCGTTACTCACTTGTAGGGCCGGGTATTGAAGCGTTTTTCCAAAGGGAAACCGTACATGCCGCAGACAACCCTGCTGTTCATCTCCGTCCACTCCTCGTTACAGATTTGTCTCCACTTGCCTCCGTCTTTCACCTCCAAAAAGCCCTCAGTGATGGGAATTCTTTTCCTGTGTGAGTATGTGGCCCTGATCCTCACATCCTCCACCTGCACAGGCAAACCCTAACACAGAACAGAGAACATGGTTCACTGCTGTTCTCTTCTGGTGATTCTCAGTTTTCCTCCGTTGACATCAGGAGGTAAGAGATTTAAGGTCATATATGGACATATGGATTTAATGTACTGTATCAGAGCTCAAATTCATAGTCCCTGCAGGACAATCCCTCAACATTTACAACCATCATGTTCATCCCAGCTGTGACTGTGTGGCAGTATGATGTGGTTGAAACTATGTTTTGTAACTCAGTAAGATGAAATTAATTCAGCTTGTGCCATTAAAATGATTGTGTAGTTCAACTTGCCTCAAAAACGTGCTGCTGATCTGAATGTTGTAAAATGTGCTTTGCTTTGAAATAAATACATAGCAAAACAAGAGAAGGGTAGTTTAAACATTTATTGTTTAAAGTTAAAAGATATTAATTGCAGAAAATATCAAATTATTACTATGTTTTACCATGAAAACAGATTTATGTTTCACGTGGAATTTTTCTGCACAATGCAAATTCCTGTTTGACCCCTTATCAGTAGTGCCTCCAGTGACATATTTGACAAGAATCATTTTCAATGAGGAACATGTCAAATCTTATACAGAAGCCTTTACGAGGCCATTGTTGGGAATTTTTGTTAGTGAAATGCTTTGCATTCCAGTACAAAAATGTCTGAAGTCTCTAGCAACACTATTACATTCTAAATGAATCATTTTCTAAATCCCTCTGAGGCATACTTTCACAAATTGCACTGTGAACCTTCAAACTACATTACATTTATCATACTGAATTCCACCTCGAAGTTTCCATAAACTTACTGACTTAGAGTAAGTGCTTTATAAACCCAGTTACATAATCTGCAAAATGAATATAAACTAATACTAGTTTACACCTTTCTAAAAGACAAGAAAGTAATAGAACGTAATAGAACTCTGGACATCCACTTGATATGTTGTAAATAGGAAAAAAAGGATGAGTCATTAACAAGGATTGTTAGGCAAATGCAAGTTTCTTAGGAAAAATAAACCCCTTAGGCCTGGGACTGCACAGTTTGCACAAATATCTGAAGATGAAATCTTTGTTTAAACTTGTTGAAGGTAGCTGCTTGGATGAATGTCTTGAACTTTTCCTACATGTTTCTGTGTCTAAATAGTGCTATGCTGACATGTGTCTATGATGGACAACATACATCACATTTTTCCATAAAAAAGCAATACTTAACAAAATTAGTTAAGAATTGACTGAGTTGATTGACTGAGTTTTACATTTGATTAAATGTTACTGGGTAGTTACATGAAGAAACATATAAAAGGGAAATGTATTACTGCCATTAGTAGTTCTGTTGCAACAGTTAGATAAGACAGTTCAGCACAAGAGGAGAAACAGTAGTATTTCCCTGTGAGGAAGAGCGAAAGAAGTCCAGGCCAAATATCTGTTTAATAACTATTCTACTTGCATCTTTAATAGCACGCATAGGAAGAAACCCGAGATTGACTAAGATAATTATAAGCTGAGCAGATGACATGGTTTGGGTTGGGAAAGTGTTCTGGGGTGGTCCAAGGTCTAATGGAAGGGGCTGTAATGCTGACTGAATGTCACGTTCCTCAGTTAGCGTCATGTGCCCTGAAGACCTCTAGATTATGAGGGAATGCTAACCTTTGACCTCCAGGACTTCACGGGAAAACAGCTACCTACATAAGTCTGCCGTTTTTCATCTGCCTCCTGGAGTGCTGCAGTTTGTTCCTGGCTGAGTGTGAGGTTACACCTTGAGTGCCACAAAGAGCCCAAAAGTCTGGACTGCTCCAAGGTATGAAAATGCTGATCTCAGTAATTTCGTAACAGCCAGTTTCTTTATCTCTGGAAAAAAAAACTCAGATATGTCTCCATGAAATATTAAACATTTGCCCACGTGGTGGTTTCCTGAGATGGCGTCACCCTTATGGAATGTTCAAGGCTTCTCTAAACACTAAAAACTGCAATGCAGCTGCGGGAGGAGCCAACACTAAGTCAGACTGTTTCTACAATGACCCCAGTCCCCCCACTGACCGCAGTGGTGAAAACCACTCTTTCATGAAGAGATTCCTGCTGGCCAATGCATGGCACAGGGTTTTCCGTCAATGCCTGGCAGGGTGACAGAGTGACTAGACGTGATTATGATCAGGCATCAGCTGTTCTCAAATTAAAGCCTGTCTGATTTTTTAAATTGTCCTTGCTTCACTACAACAGCAACAAAAAATGATTTAGAGATTTTTCATTGTGGTTTAAAAACACGAAGCCAACAATATGAACAACAAAAAGAAGACACATGTGAAATCCATATGAACAATTCCTAAAGTACAACAGAAAAAGAGCTTAAAATCCTTGAGAGAAAAATCACAATCCATGTGCAGCCAGGTGTAATGGCTGAAATACCAGACAGGACGAGAGGTACGTGAGTACAAAATGGGAAAGTGAGAAGGGTCTGACCAGTGTTGCATTTGGCTCACTTTTTCTCAAAGAGAGGAAACTGGCTGTCTGAATGTGAGAGGCAGATACCCACAGCTGGGATCAGTCTAGGCGTTAACCACCCCACCCCCCAAAAACAGACCACCAGACATAAACTCAGCATAATCCTGAGTTTATAATAATCCAGATCTTCACACAGGTCAATTTGTTTCACATTCTTGGTCATTACTTGACCTGTGAGACCACGCTTGCCTATTTTAGAGTGCCGTAGGAATGAATCCTTTGCAAGTTTGTTCTTCCAATTCTTTAGTTTAAAAATCGAAAGATTCTTTTCAATAGGTTTTTGGTTAAAAGCCAGAAATAAGGTCATTAGTTAACAGGTTTTATTCTCCTACTTAAAAAACATCAATAATAACCGAATCCAGTTACAAATTGTTTAGTGGTGGTGACGTTTAAGTCATGCATGAAGTACTTTGTTTATTATTACTTTATAGGATGATGCACAGAAAATGCTATAATTGATATAGGAAAACGATTCCATGCTGACTTGCAGAATGAGAACACTGATACCACTCTCATATCTATATGATATATATAGATCTAGCAGGTAATGAGCTTTAAATAGCATAAAGACTGGTAATACACAAAGATTTGACGAGGACTTTCCAAACAAGCTATTTGTGCTACTTACTGAGATCTAAAGGAGCAGGTTAGTGGATTTTGTTACCTTTGAAAAAGCCGGGCTAGCTGTTCCCCCAGGCTTCTAGTCCTAACTAATTTCAAAGTTTTTACAGTGGACGCTGTAGACTTCCTACCATGCAGGTCATCCTGAGGTTAATTCTGAAATTTTTTTATATATTACCTCATCTTACTATGATTCATTCATCCCCAAAAAACACTTTTTCCTGTTAAATACAGTCAGACATTCTTGTTCTTGTATGCAAGAAGCACATGACAAAAAATGAAAACATTCTTCATCACTAGCACTATTTAGCACAGGTCTTTGAACTGAGCTGTGACCGTTAGTGAAATATTTCCAAATGGAGAGCAGACTTGTTTGTCTGACTGGCTTCCCTGCAGAATGGAGATATGTGAACATGAGGCTGTGGTCTAAGCAGGGTCTGACTAATGCTTCCACTACTGCACATTTCTTCCCTTTTACTCAGCCTCCCAGCCTTGGTGCACGTTTATTTGCATGTGCACCCAGACACACACCCGCCCCGCCGTCCGCCCCACCTTACGAAACATGGCAAGTATGAACGATAATCACTCCACAGTTCGGATGAAAATTAGGAGAACAGCTAGTCTCTTTTAAATGACTTTCACATCTGCCTCACCCCACTTTCTGCCTCACCAGCCCCCAGCCTGCCTGACTGACTTGGCTGGGCTTGTGTGTGTGTGTGTGTGTGTGTGTATTGTCTGTGCAGTGAGTAGTTGTGTGCTTTAAGCAGCTGAAATATCTAACAATGTGCTTCCTCCTTCATGGGAATAAAAAGATTAACAATTATTAATACAGGTAGACTGACGCAAGTAGACTATTTCCTCAATTAAACGACTAATTCTTTTAATTTCCTCACCCACAAATTGAATTAATGAGAATTAACTTCAACAACGCCATTTCCACCGATTGCTTCAGATGTAGTAAAAGAAAAATGTTTTGAAAAAAGTCACATTTATTCTTTTGCCAAGGGTTAGATGAGGCAATAGATACTACTGTATGGCCTTAAAATATGAAGCTAAAGTGAAAACCTGGGGATTTTAGATTAGCTAAAACACTGGCGGCTACATGTAATGGTTATTTTCCCACAAAGGCATCTCCAAATTGGTTTAATGAAAATGTTTGGTTATTTTAATCTGTACAGACTCAATTTGTACTTGCTAGGTTACTTCTTGTATTCTTGTCCCTGTAAAATAGTCAGATGCACAACGTAAAACTACAACTTCCCATAGTAAGCCTCTTGATATAGCTTAAACCCACAAAATACACTGCCTGGCCCCAAAAAAGGTTGCCACCCCCAAAAAAAAGACGCTCTAATATTTTTTTGGATCGTTTTTAGCTTTGATTACGGCATGAATTTGCCGTGGCATTGTTGTGAACTGTCACTGAAGCTTCATACGCAATGACAGACATAAAAGAACGCAAAGAGGCATTCAAAACTAAACAGTTATTTAAGTCTAGATTATGTGCAGTGGAATGCTAGAATAGAACTGCACACTAATTTGTGGTTAATGTTAATTAAATTTTTAAAATGATATATGTATGGTCACCTCCAACTGTAACTTTTCTTGTAATATCTCAGCATGTATATTTGCCATAGCCATGGAATAATTCACTTGAACTAAGTCAGCACAATCTCTGGGCACTTTACAGCCCAAGGAGAGCTGAGGCCACGTTGGGATCAAGCTGCTGAACATGTGGTGGATCTGTCTGCTTCTTTACCCACAGGAGAAAAAAAAACATCCTTCAGCTTCCCGACATGCAACAACCTTTTCTCCCTTTTGTCAGTCTCCTCCTTTCAAGCACATAGCTAGCAGATACATTGGGATTCAAGAGGCTACTCTTGTTCTGGGCGGTGGTGTGAGTCATTACTTTGCATCTGCAAATACCCAAATAAAGTAGGTTATAGTACTTAAGTATATATATTTGAGTAAAGTGGTATATTTTCATTCATATAAAATGGCTGTTACAGGCGCTTTACAAAGTGCCAGCTTCAACCTCACTAGTCTCTGAGTCTCTGAATTTAAAAAAAAAATCTATTGATTATGAAGTGCTTGTTTGAAATAGTTAATGGCATTTTAAGCATCGCTCTTTTGTCTCTGTGCATTTGCTGTTAGTTACTTTGCTCTTGTTGATAAAGTCACTAAAGTAATGCAACTTCAGAACAGATGTGGTCTTGTGTCTGCTGCTTGCATCCTGTTTATTTAGGACCAAGACATGAAATCATCAGTGTCTCCCTCTCTCCCTCACTAGCCATTACAATTACAAAGAATATAGAGGCTGTGAGCTGTAGCCTCTGTGTAATAAAGTCTTAGATACAGCTGTTATTTAAGTGTATTTACTGTATGTAATGTGCAAGTGTCATGCAACATGCACAATGTGTGCTCAGGGGCATAGAATTTCCATCAGCAGAGGAAACAATATTTGATATTTTGCTAAAATTAACAATGCAGAAATGGAGCGGTTAATGCTGTGATGCTGAAAGAGCGCGAGCTATGCTCTGGTTGTGTGACATACCGATTTTAGGAGACGGAGCTCCGCTCTACTGCGCTCCAGGACCTATGTGCAACCTCTGCCCATTCATCATGATCAGAGAAAATCTCATTTCACTTTGGCTCGTGTTACCCTTTGTTGTATAGCAGGGAATATGAGAAATGGAATTCTGGTAAATGTATACCCTCACATCAGCAGCGCAAAGCCTTGTTTTGATGTGCAAAGAATCCAAAAGCTTTTACTGATGTGTTAACTTAAGGCTTCAGGTGTCTTTGTGTTCATTTGAGATGGACGTGTTCAGTTACAGTAAACACACTAAGTGGTTGTTGGGCAACAGCAGCTGCTTTTGGAGTGGATTAAAATTTTTAAGGTTTCATCCTTAGAAATGATGAACTCATTTAGATTAATCATCAGTTCATAATGATGTAAGGCTTTGCAAGCAGTAGTAGGTGACTACAAAGAAATTAGTTATTTTTATCTGACATTGTTTGTGAATAACAAAATAGGAGTAAGAATAAGTTTATTTCAAGTGTTTATGAGCAACACTTGTAATTGGTAAATTTAGTTCTGTAATTATGTAGCAATGCCAACTTTTTGGAAAACACAGAGAAAATAACTTCCCAGAATAACTCCTATCAAATTTAACTATAACCTTATAATTATCCTTAAATGACACAACACACTCATGTAAACATCAAAATACAGACAGGAAAGTGGCAGGCAGTGATCATGTTGCTTGAAATGTCCCAGCTAACCAATGATAAACAAAGTTTGATTCCATCCAAATTAAATCCCGCCTACTGACGAAGAGACTCATGCCTCATGCCAAGAAGAAAAAGAAAAAAAAGGCAGGAAGGCAAAAATGTTTACGGTGCTCAATGGGTGTCAGGGAGGGTCATTGTTCGTGACATTAATAAAGTTACAAAGGAATGTACTGTGTGTTATACGTTGTCACATATTACCTGCTGACGGTGGTTGTATACAGTGGTGTGAAAAAGTGTTTTACTGATTTCAAATTTTTTTGCATGTTTGTCACACTTGTGACGTGTCCAATGATCAAAACAAATTTAATTATTAGTCAAAGATAACACAAGTTAACACATCATGCAGTTTTTAAATGAAGGTTTTTATTATTAAGAACAAAAAAAATCAAAAACCACATTGCCCTGTATGAAAAATTTTTTGCCCCCCCTGTTAAAATATAACTTAACTCTGGTTCATCATACCTGAGCTCAATTTCTCTAGCTGCACCCAGACCTGATTGCTGCCATACCTGTTTGCAGATAGACATCATGAGGAGATCCAAAGACATTCAAAAACAAATGAGAAAGAGGATAAATGAGATTTATGAGTCTGGAAAAGGTTATAAAGCCATTTCTAAAGCTTTGGGACTGCAGCAAACCACAGTGAGAGCCATTATCTACAAATGACAAAAACAAGGAAGAGTAAAGAACCTTCCCAGGAGTGGCCGGCCGACCAAAATTACCCCAAGAGCGTAGTGACAACTCATCCAAGAGGTCACAAATGACCTCACAACAACATCCAAAGAACTGCAGGCCTCACTTGCCTCAAATAAGGTGAGTGTTCATGACTCCACCATAAGAAAGAGACTGGGCAAAAATGGTTTGCATGGCAGAGTTCCAAGACGAAAACCACTGCTGAGCAAAAACAACATAAAGGCTCGTCTCAGTTTTGCCAGGAAACATCTTCATGATCCTCAAGACTTGTGGGAAAAGACTGTGGACTGACGAGACAAAAGTTGAACTTTTTGGAAGGTGTGTGTCCCATTATGTGTGGCATAAAAGTATCACCGCATTTCAGAAAAAGAACATCATGCCAACAGTAAATTTTTGGAGGTGGTAGTGTGATGGTCTGGGGCTGTTTTGCTGCGTCACGACCTGCTGCTGTGATAAATGGAACCATGAATTCTACTGTGAATCAATATATCTTGAAGGAGAATGTCCAGCCATCTGTTCGTGACCTCAACTGAAGCGAACTTGGATTCTTCAGCACGACAATGATCCAAAGCACACCAGCAAGTCCGCTTCTGAATGGCTGGAGAAAAACAAAATGAAGACTTTGGAGTGGCCTAGTCAAAGTCCTGACATGAATCCAGTTGAGATGCTCTGGCATGATCTTAAAAAGGCGGTTCATGCTCGAAAACCCTCCATTGTGACTGAATTACAGCAATTCTGCAAAGATGAATGGACCAAACTTCCTCCACAGCTCCGTAACAGACTCATTGCAAGTGATCGAAAACGCTTGATTGCAGTTGTTACTGCTAAGTGTGGCCCAACCAGTTATTAGGTTTAGGGCCAAAAACTTTTTCACACAGGAGAATGTGTTTTATTTTTTTTTATTTTATTTTTAGCCTTAATAAAAAAAACGTTACTTGTGTTATCTTTGACTAAAAATTAAATTAGTTTGATGATCAGACTCATTAAAGTGTGACAAACATGCAAAAAAAATACCAGTGTAGATGAGAAAGACATACATGTTTGCCTACACAGCTGTGATAAGTAGCAGACAACATTAAAGATAGACATTAGTTAGACAAAGCAGCGGTTGGGAAGGTCATAGCTTCAGATGGCTGTGCCAGGAACTTGGACTGCTTGAGAAAGACATGTTTCCAGAAAAATTACGTGATATTCTGAAATCTTTGTTTGGTGTTCTGAGCAGCACGTCTTTGATTGCAAGTCATGCCAGTGGAAACTGCTGTTATTATTAACGACACACTGATGATTTCAGCAGGCTATTATTTGTGGTCAAAGCCAAACTTGCCAGAGTGAACTGTCAAGGTTTTATCGCCACATATTCCCCTTCCAAAGTAGTCTCACAATGTAAACCTCACAAAAAGAAAACTTTGTAAACTGTAGACTTACCCTGAAATACAGAAAAAAATATGATATTCTAAAGTTAAAAGTTAAATAAAACTATGTGTGTAGTGGTGAAACGCTAACTGCTGCATCCTTTCAGTATTGACCTTGACTCAGACAGTAGTGCACCCAGGGTTAGGGTGTTAACTTTCCAGATCGAGCACAGAATGTCAATTCATGCTGTGAATAAACAGATTGAAGGAACAGTGTGGCCCATTGATGATGTCAGCTCGAGCTTGGTTAAAAAGGTGTAACTACACCTTTTTCCCATTCCTCTCCCCTGTGACTTAAAAGAGTTCTGCCAGAAGCAAGAAATATTTACTGTGTGGGGGACTGGACTGCAGTAACAACCCAAAGACCCTTCCTACACAGGCAAACGGGGAACACGAGGGTGTTGCTTACATATATGAGCTGTAAAAATAATAACTTTGTGAATAGGGCCTTCATAGGGGACCATGAGAATGGTGACTCAAATTGTTTTTAGATGCTCAACTCAGCCGTATTGTCTTAACTCAATCCAGTGAAAGACTGTGTCACAGTTTTTGCTTGTGTTGGATGAAAGCTTGGTAACTTAGTCCAATATGAACAAACTAACCAAAAAACTTTGGTATGAATGCAGCAACAAACTGTTGGAACACCCACCGTCTTCTAAGCTGCCAAAGAAAAATTGCTTCATCTTACTCGTCTGAAGCTTTTAGGGAAACCCTCTAAGGCAGTATCTTTACTTGTTGTCAAGAACAGCCTCTGTCTTCTTCTTCACCTCCCTTCCTCCCCTCACATTCACAAACCCACACCGACTTTCCATCCGGTACAGAGGCGGTCCGTGCAGCCAGACAGGATGGTCTTTCCCTCCTCTGAGTCATCTCTAAAATCTCCCAGGCTGAAGACTGGGGGTCTGGTGTGGGCAGGCATAGGAGCCTGGCAAAGTCATCAGCGCAAATGGTGCAGTGAACAGCTCACAGTGATGTGCTGACTTGTGGATTATTTCCCTGCACTCATGTCAAGGCAGATATGACTATCTACATGGAAGAACTCGCTTTGTCCAGACATACTGATTTAGTATCTATTAACGTATTCTTCATGAAATATTAGACTAAACTTCTAAAAAAAGCTAGTTAGATTTCTTATAAACCGATTTTAAACTGAATGGATACAATTAAGTGTGACACACAAATTTCTTCATGTATGCCTCTATACATATATAAAAACTATAATTACAAGAAAGTAAGTTGAACATAACATTATGTTACAACTTATGATGCCAAAGTGGCATTAAGTTTGAAGTACATGGATGGCAGTACATATGTTTCCAACCAACTATCAACAAGTTTATGCATTACTAGTCTTTGGATCATAAGACAATTTTTAGGTGTAGATGGTGCAACACAATTTTGCGAACCAATAGTCTGAACTTATTCCGAAGTCTTTAACATGCTAAGAGCTTTATCCATTTTATTATCAAACACATTATTTAGTGATCTGTTTGGCTCAGACATAAAAGTTGGAAGGCTTTAAAAAGAATTCTTCACATAGAGTTTCTTGGAGCCAAGTACTACTGAAACATTTTTCTTTCAACCCGAGCCTGTTTTTTTATTTCATTATGCTGAGGTTACATGTGTGTACCTGAACAATGTGAAGAAGCTGCTCAAGTGCTATTAATCACCTGATTAGGCAATCCCCCCCCTGGTGTGTGTTTGATTAATATTTTATGCTTCTTTGTACGTGTCCACGGTGTTTATTGTGTATGTGTTTTTCCGTGTGAACCTACCTTAATGCTGTTGGCCTGGTTGCGGATGAACTTAAAGCCTGAAATGCGTTTTTGGTTGCACACCACGCCCACATCTTCTGAATGTTTGCAGTCAGACACTCCAAAGCCATTGGACTCGCACTGAGCCAGGCTCTTCTCTCTGCCAGTGCAGTGTACATTGTCTAGCCAGATATGGCCTGGAACAGAAGGAAGCAAAGACATGACTTAGACAGGATTCAGTCATCTTACGGAACATTTCAAGTGGTGGGTTTAGCACCATTTTGCCAAACTATTATGTCAGTCACTACCTAGTGATATCTATGTCAACATTTCCACTAAAGTCTAGTCACTAGTAGTACTAAACCTACTCATGTGGAGATGTATTTGGACGTAACCTGACGCATTTTTTTTTTTTTGACAAAACCTGGCCAATAAATGTTTTAACGACTGAAGTGGATCATCTGGTGTCCAGCTGGCTGTTCTGAATCAGCTGTGAGAACTGCGGCCATGAAAGCCACCAAAGGACTGCTTGTTTCCAAGCAGTTTGAACATGTTGCTGAGGAACATCCTGATCACGACTTGAAAATGACTGCATGTTATACAGTCACGTAGCTGCCTCCTGGCAGCAGATGATTACGTCTGGAATGTTTTCATGATAAGTGCCAAGTCTTCTGCTGCTGAAACGCAACAGAGTTTCCATGTGAGAGGTCTCAGTACACTTTTGTCTAAATAAATAGTCAGCAATGCCAGTTCTGATAAATCTGAACTGCTGTTTTAAAACCATCGTTTGAATGCCTTACAGCTTTGTAATTCCACAAACAGTGTCAAGAGCAGGAAGCAGAGGAAACCATTAATTTTCAGACTGAGCTTTAATTCTTTATTTTTGTAAAAAACATGCTAAACTAAGAGCTGTTTTTGAATAAATCTGATTTTATGCTGCGTACAGTAAGTTTGCAAATAATGAGGGTAACAGTGTAAAGTCCCCCGAGGATCAGTAACATTTTATTATTAGTAAATCACTCCTTCTGGAAAGGAGTGTCTTTGTTCTTGTTATGTAGATTTGATATACTGTCTTCGTTTAAAAACAATAACTTGTTTTTCATTATAAGAGTACATTAGTCATTATGATGGGAAATGGAAAAACATTCTGTATATACCCATGTGTCTCCACCCACAACAAGAAAAACACAGATAAAAGTTGTTTTACTTCATTCACATGCACATAATTTGTTTCAGTTTCAGTGTAAAATTATTCTCCTACAGAGTAAAATCCCATTTGGAAAAGTGGAACCCACCTCATTATTATCAATAAATATTTGGTAATTTGCTAGTGGCTAATTTTAATATAGACAAAAAACTTTCAGAAACTCAGCAGACATCTTAACGAAATTCCATAAATAGGCAATAAGAGAGGCACAGTAGCTTTTCTGCAGAATCAGTGCATTTCTACACAGGAACACATGTACTTCACATTCAAAGAGCTTTTTTTAATTGCTTGTTCTTTTAAATGTGTAGTGTGCATGCATGGAGTGCATTACTTCATAATTATAATTCTCCAAATTGCTATAATGACTGTGACCAACAACTACATTAATTACTTGACTTTAAAATGGATGGCTCGATATTGGATGACCCAGTGGAAAAACGTGCCTTTAACAAGGGACACTGTTTAAAATAATAGCTACCAACTTACACACAGAACCAGCTGCTGTGTAGGATATCCCATTTACAGAGCTGTGAATACCATCACCATTTTAACGGTAATGTGGGAATTTATACATGATGGAAAGAGAGGAGATGAGATGACTGTGTGTGTCTGATTTACACACACTCAGTGTTTCCAGTCTCTCCCACCACCCTGGTTATGTTCTCATGTTCCCAACTGATTGTTGTGTCGCCCATCTCCTTTAATGGGGAAAGCAGTGCCTGGGGATATAAGCAGTGAGACAGGGGGAAATATGTACCTCATTCAAGGTTTCCATGGAAAATATTAAACTTTATGAAGAGATATACTGCATCTGAATGTGTGTGGTTGCTGGTTTGATGAGATTAATTTCCTATAGTCCTCATCTCAGTTCCTAGACAGCTGAAAAATAAGATTTGGAGTTGAACTTTGGGGGACTTTGATTCGATAATACTTTGTCAATATTGCTTATAAAAATCTAGCATAGCTCTTACCTTGTCCTTTTCCATACTTGGCTGAGGGTGACCAGGACTCAGCATCTACAAAGCCAAGCTCTCTGCACACCACTTGGGCAGCAGAGATGGAGAAATCATCATCACACACGGTCCCCCACTCTCCATTGTAGAAAACCTCCACCCTGCCCTCGTAGTGTTTCCGCTTCTCCCCGCCTAGACGTAGCTGGATTACGGGGGTACCGGTTTCTGACTGGGCATTGCACAGTGCCAAGATGCACAAGATGGGAATGGAGAGGATAGCAACTGGGTGCAGCATAATTCAATAGGGATGGAAAAACAGTGATCTAGATGGGGATAAAACAAAAGAAGCTGATGATGATGCTGCTGATGATGAAGATGATGATGTACTTAACCATGCTTTGAATATTACTCCTGAAGGTTGTATTTTCCAGTTCCAAAGAGTTAAATTAAGCGCTGAATGTTATCTAAAGGCAGGAGGAGGCAGACAGTAATTTGTGCTACATGTGTTAGCAGTTTCAGGATAAAGTGTTTTCCAGTGTTACTTTGGTTTGGCTACTATCGGGCTACCATCTCACTGGTCTCTTTGAAACCACAAGTACAAGTTTGAAAAACAAGTCGCCACAGTTTCATAGTATCTTGAAATAGTGAATTTGATGTCAATTAGAGAAAGAAGAAGTAAAACATTGTGAGGATTTGGATGAGAATAAATGTTATGTTGCTGACATGAGGATTCCTCTCTTTATCCTTATGCAGGGCAAATAACCCCTGTGGGGTGGGTGTTCTTATTTATGTGCTGATTTGTGCCTGGAGGCTGTGCAGCTGAGGTCAACTACATATTTCATGGGGAACCATTAAAGTGTCAATGGAGTGGCCCAAACCCCCTAAGGAGGAATGTTCCTGGAAGACAGTGAAAGTAAGAAGACCTCTAAGTCTTTAACGTGTAGAAGGGAGTGGGGGTTTCTTTCCGAGGTGATGTCATAGTAACAGTCAAACACACTTAAAAAAAAAAAACACCCCTGGAGTACACAGTCAATAAACTGTTATAAGATACTTGTCAGAGTGAAACACATGGTTTATCTTATGGTTCGGAACAAGATCACCAGGAGGCCATTTAATTTTCTGTGTGTTGTGTAGCTTGTCATAGAAGTTAATTTGACCCAGAGTGCCAGAATAAACAGAATGTTTAAAGAAAAAGTCCATTGGAGTACCAAAAGCATTTAAGAACATGTCTAAGTGAGCAAACTTAGTCCAATCAGCATGCCACGAGTAAAAAATAACAAAAAGGAACATGACTTAACATGACAGCAGGTAAAAGGAAATATTAAGCATCTAGTCTTTCGGAGGCCAAACAATAAGACAAAACTGTCTGTCAGTGAAAGTCAGTTTGTCAGGTCAGCTGGAAAATCCCCAAATTCCACATGGTGAATTTATTGCTTTCTCAGTCAAAGCCAGAGCTATTCTATTGTTCATTTGTGAAAAGCACAAATGAAGCATAAATCAACCATCAAGTGCCTGTTAAGCCCTGAGCTGCACAGATCCAAATACTCACAATGAGTGACAAAAGAAGGAACTCATGGACATCCAGATAATCTGCAGAACCTTGCAATTTTTTTGAAAAATCTCATGGACACCATGGGTCAGACATCAAATGTATAAGAATAATAGTTTATAACTTAGAAACGTTTCTTTTTGGGTTAATATACAAGTACAAAACACCACTAGCCTATGTTCTATAGACACTTCTTAGACTGCATGTAAATTACAAGCAAACTGTTTTGAAAAAGTTTTTAAAGTGGTGGCAGTGTGAATATTGATATTCAAAGTTGCACAAAATGACCATAAAGAAAAGCCTGGATACAGAAACACCGCCCCGCAGCACAGGTAAAACAAAGCTCTTACTTTCACCGGAGAACAGGCAGCACACCCCCCTCAGACGCAGACTTTGCAGTGTCCGACCTGCCGGAGAAGGTGAGTCGTGGAGCGGTTCCTGGTGCCTTTAGTACTCCGGCGGATTCCGGAGCTCCCCTCGCAGCTGGCAGCGAGCCCCGGTCCCACTCCTCACCATGCCGAGCAGCCAATGAGAGGCCACCTCAGCATCCTGGACCCGCCCCCTACGGCCCAATCACCAGGGTTACGAAAACACACTAGAGGAAGTGCCAAGACCCCGGAGCGTCGTTTATCACACACGAGTTCTATATGTGTGGGAAGGGACGGTCTGTACGGACGGGAAAATTGGTATTTATCAAAGCGGGGCACATTACAGTGAGTTATGATAAAACTCAGCTGCCATAAGTCCATCTGCTCGAGCACGTGCGGGCTCATTTCCATACAGAAACGCCTCCTGAATGGCTGGAAATCCGAGAGGCCTTTGGAAATCCGAGGGGACGAAAGTATGTAATGAAAAACAGAAATGGGAAACAGAAAGACCATGTCACTGATAGAAACCCATGTGTTCCCACATCATGTGTGTAGAAACACACTCATGAGACCACGAGTGAGAAAAATCAGTGGAGCAATAATATCAGACATAATAATGTCTGTCAGCAGAACAGGGGCGGATCTGGAAATCTTTTATGTGGTGGCCAGAGTGAAGCACGTGTTCAGAATAGGGAGGCACAAATGGAAATTAATTTAAAGAGTCCAACATTTAAATATAAGAACCTTTTTGAAAATAATAAACTCCTTGGTCAATGATTAGATTAACATTATATTTAATAATAATCTATTATATATTTCTAATGATTATTTGAATTATTTCAACTTGTGACTTAGTTACTTCTCCTTGTGTTATCTCTCTGGCCGGGTGTGAGCTTGCAGTGACCAACCACAGTTTGCGGGTGTCCAACACCACCAGAGTAACTAAAATCTATTCAGTGTGGTCAGTCAGTCTGATCATGTAAAGATGAATGATAACACAAACACTATGAAGACAGGTAACTTGCAAATCTTTCCCTCCACATAGTGATAGAGAAATTACAGAACACATAAGATATTAACTCTTGAAGATATATGTTGGTGCTGTATCACTTTTTTGCACTCGTCCTGATTATTAGTTTATCTGAGATTATCTACAGTTATCACATGGACTTTGCTTTTCTCATGAGATGTTTTGAATGTATTTTTCAGCAGAAGAAGAAATCAACAAAATTCACATGTGCACAGTTTTAGAAACGAACCCATTTCTCTGATTGGTTGATAAATCACACCTATGGACCTACCTCTGTGGTTTTGGTTAACCCTCTGTTTAAAAGGTTTTTGCCTTATTACCAAAACTTCTGTAACAAAAAACTCAAGAATGTACTTTATAAGAATCAGCAGTAAACATAAAGATACTGGGACACCTGGAGTGTATGTGGAAAATCTGATTAAGAAATCTTTTTGAGGCTGAAACTCGATTAATCTCGATCTAATGCTGCTGATAATCTAGCCTGCCACTCTTTGCAGTTTGCTAGACCTAGCTGTCAAGTTATGGGCAGCTATGAAATATCATTTCCATCAGACAAGTCTCCTCACTCTCTTTCCTGACAAAGTGAGAATGGCTGGCAGATAACTAAATGTAAGTAATCTATATTTAGTGAAATTAGTGAGTGTTTTTGTGCCACTGTGGTGTTGAAGAACACCACCATGTGGTCAGAAGGTGCTAACAACATTGGTCCAGTGACAGGGTGGCAGACCAAATGCTTAAATGGACACAACCTCAGACAAATGTCCTCAGCATGCAAACGATAAAAGTTGTAATAACAACTGTGAGAATTTGGTGTAGTGATAGCAAATATAAACAAAAGAACATTTTTCATAATTTCTCTCTTATTACTACTTTTAAACTGAACAACTTTTCTTTTTTATTAAAACTAATTCCTTTATTTTTTTGATACTTGACAAGAATTTTGTTTGTCAGCAAATATTTAAGTCATCATAGCATTCTTGAATAAGACAATGTCACTACGTAAACAATCATTTTACTTTTATTTTACTTTATTAACTTCAGATGTTGTGCATCTGACGGCTATGTCATATTAAATTTAATAGCCACATTTGGAAAACTACTTTGCCTCCAACAAGGTATACACTGCTTTGCAGACTGTTAGGACTACAATGTTATATTTCTTAAATCTAAAGAAATTTAATACCTCCAAAAACAACCTGGTTGTAAGCACATTCCAAATGTCGATGAAACTTGAATTCTTGTGTCTTGGCACGAAGGAACAATAACCAGCTAAAATTTATTTAGGTTAAGGAGGAAACTTGCATTATATGAAATCTTAACCGTTTATTCAGGAATGCACAAAAATAGCAGTTAACATACAGTCAGGGTATAGTTATTTCTTCAATTTTACAAATATTAGGAACAAATATCTCAATATTCTTTTCATAAAGTATAAAATTTACAATTATTTGCCTTTAACAATGGATTTGCATTGAAAAGCACCTTCAAACAAACATAACACCACCACAACAGGACACAGAGTCACATTAATACCCATCTGTATTGACATTTGGCAATTGGTTGTGCTAATGTAAAAGAGGGCTTCCTCTTAAGAACGTGCCCTTTACTGTAAATCTGACACACACTGAACTGAAAATGCAAATGTGTGCTCCTTCATGCTCAGTGTGACCAAAAAATGCTGATGTTTGCGTGAAAAAGTGGTACAAAATGAACATATGCATCCACAACACAGGCCATTGTTACAAAGTGTGACGTAACCAACCGTGTAGCTCAACTATTACTTCAAGTAACCCAATAAAACTGCTAACTCGTTATAATTAAATTTGTTCAGGATATTTTGATAAT
Organism: Channa striata; assembly: GCA_033026295.1. Taxonomy (NCBI): domain Eukaryota; kingdom Metazoa; phylum Chordata; class Actinopteri; order Anabantiformes; family Channidae; genus Channa; species Channa striata. The sequence continues at coordinate 18,824,615 of CM065168.1, read as the reverse complement.
ACAAGAACTATATAATCTGCGGTATACAGTACACTTTGGCAACAACTGCACAAAATAACTGGGAAAACAAAGAAAAAGCAAAGGCACACCAGCAAAACCTGGGCTCATAGATAAAATATGAATATCTACATGGCAATATCAGAATGTGCTTTTAACTTTTCCACACTCAGTTGCAGAGCAAGAAAAAAATGGCACGATTCAATATTACAGTATAATAAGACCAACGTTTTTACCACTTCAAGCTTTCATCTTCACCAATCACACTCCCATCGTGTGATTTATTATATAAGTGTAGGAAACCCATGATTCTGATAAGTGCTCTTCATATTCAACAATCCTAGAGATTAATGGGGGGGTGATGTCAACACTCTGATTTAACAGCAACATCGGCATAACTGAGAATTTTATTACACACCGTTTACATCACCCAGTGAAACAAGAGACCAGCAATCTCAAAGGCAACTAAGGAAGTTCTCCACAATGTTACAGCTCGTTTGTTGATGTAAGAAAATAATCAGCTGGATCCAACTGCCTGCATCACAAAAGAAATGGATGGCAGCAAAAATATTTACATTGTATACCAAAAAATGTAACACATTATGGTCAGTTTAGGCACTCAGAAGAGAGATTTGTCCTGCATCATCAACACAGTTAATTATACTGTAGACGTGCTGTGGAAAAGATATGTCTTTCCACATATTCTTTCTATTAGTTCCCACATTGTTTCCCACAGTTTCATGTGCAACATGCTGTATGAAACAGTAATGGAAATTATCTGTGGTGGAGCAAGCTGGCGGAGTACCAACAGCTGAAATCTGATGAATCACAAAAGATGATCCTTTAAATCCTCAAGAAAAGATACATTAACTAAATCAAGAGTGGAATATCATCACTTCTTTAAAACACACCTCACAATTACTTTGTGCTTCTTAAGTCACACACTGACATTATTGTTCTGGTTTCACATTTCAGTCTGTAACTACAACCCTTCTGTGTTTTAACAATGTATGTACACTTTTAAAAATATTAGCAGAGTGACACAAAATTGATATGTACTTAATTTAATTCATGCACAGGATTTACATCACATGTTGCAGCTGGAGTTTGATTAAAGGTCTATTAGTCTGTTCCCAGTTTGGCAATTAGTTCATCACATATCTTCGTGAGCTCCTCAATCTCTTGATTCTGTAAGTGACAGAGAGACAAAGAGTTATTTAGAAACTGCTAAAAAGTGGTGCCAGGGGAGAAAGGTTTGTCACTAAATGTAGATGAGTTTTGAATCTATATGCAGAAAAAGTTTTCTCTGAAGATTGTAGAGGAGTCCACATGCATGAATACAAAATGGGTCATATCTGCTAAGCTGTAGGAAGATATTTAACAAAGAAAATTGACACCACTCAAAGAACAATCAAACAAACAAATTTTTTTTAACTAAAAAACAAACAAACTTTTTTTTGGTCATTTTGCTTAAATTCTCAGTATGGGTCTTCCTCATTTTGCTCACACTGATTTTAGAAATTAAAACACTACCCCCTGGTGTTTAGTTACACGTCAGTACAGTGTGATCAACGCCTGCTTCCTTTAACAGACTCAGTGCAACCCAACAAGACAAAACACTGAAGAGCAAACTCATTTTTCCTACCAGCCAATGTAATGAGAAAAAAAAAACAATAAGATGTCACAGGAAAAAAAAGTTTTGTGGGAATTATGATCCTGTTTAAAACTATAATACTATTATTTTACAAGTGACTGTGACACTATTGTGATATTATATGTTTACAGTAATAATTTGATCATAATTCAATTAAATTCAATTAAACTTTATTTATATAGCGATCATAACACAATACATTGACAATAGCACAGTTATATTTAAACATGTCATGTTCAGCATGTTTTACCAGGCATTACCATTTCAAAAGGATAGTAAATTGACACCCCAAAAAGGAAAAATTCATTCAAACCTTTTATTATTTTTATTTGTATTTTTTTTTTTGGGCCTCACATTCACACAGTTAAACAAACTGACGCCATTGAAATCACGTTGACAAGCAGCCTACCTTCTGAAGAACAGCTCTTTCAAGTGACTCCACCTTCATCTGCTCCTTTCTGAGGCTGGCACTCAGTGCGACACCCTCAGCGTTGGCCTTGGAGCGTACCTGCGCTATCTCCTCATTAGCCCTGTTAGACAGGAGATGTTGGAAATATATCAATATATAAAACAATGCACCTTGAGGTCAAAAATATTTCAGCTTAAAAGCCTGTTTGGTGATTAAAACTGAACACTTACTTGTCCAGTTTCTCCTCAGCATGCACTTTGAGGGTTTGATAGCGTTGTTCCTCTTGCTTGATCCGCATCAGGTAATCCTGTGCACACTTTTTAAGCACCTCTTCATTCTGGAGAGATACATGAAGAGAATATTTAATGATCTGGCTTTTGATCCAAAACACAAAGGATAAGGTTTCTGGATCTACTGACCTTCTTGAAACCCTCCAGGACCCCCTTCATGTTCTCGTACCTCCGGAACAGGTCAGCGAAGGAGCGCTCCACTGAGTTGAGGTCAGCAAGGGCCTGATCCCTTTCTAAGGTCAACTGTCTGACTGATTTAGTACAGGATATTGTCTTCTGTTGCTGCTGATCCTCTGAAACCAAGAAGGAGTCATCGTCAAAAGCTCTGTAACCTAAAACTGACCTCTGTACAGCTGACTATGAGTTTCACTAGAAGCAAACCAGACTGAAGGCTATATTATTTGGGAGTAACTGGGTACATTAAGAAGCATAATTTCCTTATGTAGTTTGAAATCTCTCAGAAATATTTTGGCAACAAACAAAAACAATAATCAATTTGAATTTTTGACAATGTTTAATGAAGAAGGACTTCGGAGTGCAGACGGATATATTGTTACTTTTATTTAATTAAAGGATAAAACCAAAATCGAGACTAAGCAGCGTCCACGGGCCTAACATACAGTAAACTTGAGTGAAAGTACAACCACTAGGTGGCAGTAACTTACCAATCATCTGTGCAACTGTCTTCTCATATTCTGCAACAATTTTTCTGTCATAAAAGAAAGAAAAGTAAACAGTTCTCTGTTAACTCAGTTCTCTAAACTGTTCACATTGTTATTAGTGGTGCAATGTTTTGCAAACTGGAACTTCAAGAACAACAGTGAAGCTTCATACCTCATCTCAAAAACCTCTGCTCTGCTCTCCTCATACTTTTTCTTCCACTCATTGACCTCGATCTCTTTGGTGATGATCTGATTGGCCATAAAGAAAAACAAAATAAACGGATGTGTCTGGCATTGAAAAACCCACACACCTCACTGGGCCTATGGGGAAAACGTACCTCTTCTCGGATCAGAGTGAGCACTGCAGCCTTGTCCATCTCACTCAGAGGTATGTTGTCCTGGGTCAGGGCTGCTGTGTCTGTGGACTCGCTACCGGGCACTTTTTTTGTTTGCTTCATTGATATCTCACTCTGTGGTGTATGCAGAAACAAAGTGTGTGCAGCAGGTCAAATCAGCAGGGCATCAGACAACAGACAAACAAAATGAATAACATGCATGAAAATTAAAAAAACAACACCATCTGGCAAAATTTTTATGTGTCCAATTGCAATGACAATACAAGCCACTTATGTTTAAATACTCGCCCACCCCCATTCTTCACTTACTATATCATCTTTCAGACTGAAGGTGTCCTTCTTTTCCAGGTCATCTGTCATCTTAGTGTTGGGAACTTAAAGGAAAAAATACAAATACACATAATTCAGTATAAACACAACACTAATCACATTACTAATCGCATTACTTATCCATAATTAAATTAGAAAGAAATACATAAATTCAAATATTAGCTGTGAGCTATTCGGATTAAGCACAATTTTTTTGTTGCTACCTGTCAGTAGACTTATTTCCATGTCTACTTCCTTAAGAGCTCAGTCCGTAAACACGTTCTGAACTAAAATGATCTTTCATTTTTCTCTTGCTGACAAACGCTGACAAGACATGGCCTTGATAAGAAATATTATGACTTTGGATATAGTTATTTAGTCTGGTAGTATTGTTTATGTGACATAAACACTTGAATTTCTGTGAACATATAGGTCAGCTGATTCTAAAGTTGGCTTTAAAGTGTTGTCAAGTGCTCCTGATGACAACTTGCAGAACCAATTCATTTCCAATACTTAGAATACAGTGATTTCCCTTGTAAATTCTCAATTCAAGGAAAAGTCAGAATATTCATGCCTCATAGTTGCTTTAGATTCCCAACTGAATAATTTTTTGCACTGAACAAGGACTGTGGATTTTGGCCCCAGTCACCTCCATTTCTTTATAGCCAAAAGGAACAAGAGAAATTTTTTACAGCAATATCTCATTCTGTTCTCCTATGGGCACATTGCAGTTGTTTTGAGATAAATTTGAAAAACTGTGAAGCCCTATTAATGTGAAACAAGCAAAAAAAGTCCTAAATATTACACAGCACAAACAGCCTGAATCAGATTGAGAAACTTACCATCTAAAACAGATATATCACTAACAGACTGTTTTCCCCCTGGTGCTGTGTTGCATTCAGGTTTGTCTGTGTGGTCGTCTGTTGTCTGGCCCATGATGCTGGTGGAAGCCAACTTCTCTTCATCTGTGGCGTGATGAACTCGCTGAGTGATTTCTGGGGTCTGAACCACCACCTCGTCCTCCTCCTGGGGACAAAAAGGAAGATGTAAGACATTTCTCTTTCATACTTTTTATCTTAAAATAGTTTGCAGGTTTAATAAGAACATTTACAACTGCACATAACACTGCAAATTTACCACTAGTGTTTGAAACCTTTTACCTCATTAACTTTTTATAAAAAGATGTCAGTGCTGTGTATCACTTTAGCTTTAGAAGATCTAAAGCTATTCAACATTTGACAGTATATTCTAGGACCTGATAATTTTTTATTGTATAGGGCACATGCAGGCAGCAGAATAATGTTTCACTGCAGAATGATAAGTCTTGGATCTGTCACCATGCCAAGTCAGCACTGCAATGCTGGAGGCATTGCTGATGCTCCTGTCTGACAGTATGTGTTTAAAGAAGTGAGGCCAAGAGGTTAGACAGCTGCTGAATAATCAGCAGTGCAGTGTCACTGCAGTAAAGTGAAGCATTTGACCGGACACTACACTCCCACACATACATGCAGTCACAAATACACACATTACCTGGTTACACACATCAAGCACCAAGGACTGGCTTTCATCATATTTCTGTACTTTACAGGAATTCCTAGAAGACAAGCACAAAATGACAATACAAGAGTTACAATGTATAGAAATATAACTGATCCTAACATGTTTACCAGTTCTATATCCATAAAGCTGCAAGCATATCTGTGCCATGTTGCATATCCCTATATTAATTAAGGTAAAGCCACATACAGGTATAACCATAATGGCGCTGCCCAACTTCTGGAGGAATCACAAGACGGGACATAAACCTCATGAATCTTGGCATGAAACCAAGAATGACCTTTATTTTTCCTCACATGCTACAAAAATCATTTCTGACAGCACATGCCAAAAAGGTAGTAAATAATGGCAAAATGGGAAGCGAGCATGCATGAAAGAAAGAGAGCATCGATAGTGAAAGTACTTACAACAGAAAACAGAGAAACTTGACTTGTTCAGATGTCCTGAGGCCAAGAGAAGTGGACGAAAGCAGAGATTGGAGGTTGCATAACAGACAAGAGGAAGGATGAAGAATGACGGGGATACAGCAAAGGAATGAGCGGGTTAAATAAGGGAACATAGAACAGGGGGAATAGACAAAGAAGAGCGAGTGACTAAAGGTGTACGGCTCAGTGTGTTAGACACTCAGCAGATAGTTTAATGTTTGAGCAGAAACGTAGGATGCAGAAAGCTGAAAGTGGTCCAACCACTGCAGCTACAAGCACTTTCAACAGCCTATATATAACCGGTTTGGGAATTGCATCAATGGTCAGTATGCAGTGTTAAATGTGTGGTGTGATCAAAGCATTGTTTTGCATCCAACCACTAGCAGAAGGAAAAATGAAAGCACAAGCAAAGTGTACTGACTCGAACCCTGAAATTATATGCAGAGAAAACAGGATTCGTCCTTTTTAACGACTGGCACAGTAAGTGAAGACGACAAGCATATGGTTTTGTATTTATCTGATGACTTACGTTGCTGTCCTCTCTTTGCTTTTCTTGGGAATCTGCCTCACTTTCTTCTCCCCTGCTGGGTGCCCTGCTTTCTGTTTGCTTCCATCTTTTACTTTTTTTGCCGGCTGACCAACACTACTGGATGAGTCCTCAGTGCTCTGGCTTTGGGAGGGTTTAAAAGGGTCCACGGAGTCATCAAAATTGTCTGGGTCAAAGCTGTAGGAGCCCTTAGCGAGCACTGGAGAGCTGCTCGTTTTGATATTGCTTCCAAAAGGATTGAAGTTTGGGTCATCCCACTGACTCGGATCAAAGTTATAAGTTCCTGTCTTAGGAATTGGAACATCATCAAGGTTCAGGGAAGCAAAAGAGTCTGACACTGGCAAACTAGTCTCTGCAACTGCATCGGCAACAGGTTCTGATATTGACTGGGAAACTGGTTCTTGTACTTGTTCAGAAACTGGATCTGGCACTGATCGAGACTCTGTTTCTGACACTGTGGGTTCTGGTGCAGGTTTGCAGGAAGCCTCTGATATTTTCGGCTTCTGCTTCTTTACTGTGGTTTTGCTGACTGTTTTCCTACCACCTAATTTACGCAGAGGTGGCTTGCTGACTGTCCCCTCATCCAGGCCAAACTCTAAAATCACAGGCTTTGCCTCTGATGATGACGTCATGATCTCTATCTCAGCTGGAGCTGCTGAGCTGGACTCACACACTGGCAATGAGCACCCAATTGGCTCAAGTCTTGAAAGAGAGCTTGGGCCACATGGTGGGGGGGAGTTCTGTATTTTTGATCCTCCACTGGTGAAGGGGTTAAAGCTGTCATCCAGTTGGTCCAGGTCAAACTTGTACGTGGCCTTAGGAACAGGAATGTCTTCGTCCTCTTTTGTTTGAACAAGCACATCCAGCGAAGTGTCCATTTTTAGAGATGGGGGCTTAGATTTCTTAATCTTTCCCATAGGCTCTGTCTGGTTGGGAAGGTCATTGGACTCTAGTTCTGCCTTAGCAGGAGGATCAGGAGCAGTGGTCTGAATTGAGTCTGGTTCTGTTATTGGAGCAAGACCTGCAGCTGGAGTCAGATCCAGGATGGGATCTGTAATTGTCTGGGCTTGTTTGCTGGTTTTAATCTTCCAAGTAGGCTCTGTCTGGTTGGGAAGTTCATTGCACTCAGCAAGAAGTTTCTCCTCTAGAAGATCGCGACCTGAGAAGGCTTCAGGTCCACTCTTTTGAGCTGAATCTAATTCTGGGGTTGGAGCAGGAGCTGGAGCTGGACCTGGAGCCGGAGTCAGATCTAGGACACGATCTGTGACTAGGATGGGAGCTGGAACTTGAGGTTGCTCAGAAGATGGCACTGAGCATTTGTCCACATCAGGAGTCATTGTCATTAAGGAAGAATCCGGAGCAGACACAGAGCCCTGTGCTTCTGGGCGATACTCTGTTTGTTCTGCCTCCAGTGTCTGCATATTTATTTCCATCGTGCCTCCCATGGGGACCAGAGGCTTTTCCTGACCCATAATATGGCTGAGCAAAATATCCTGGTCCTCAAAAGGAGCGGTCACTATCAGGTGCTCATCCTGATCCCAGGCTAATAAAGAAATCAAAGCAAAGACCATGATTAATCAGGAAAACAATTTATATTGCACACACACACACTTCTGTTGAAATAACAATCTCTCCAATCAAGTCTACTCAGAAGAACTTGATATCTGATTGGCTCTTTGAAAGCAGGTTACTAGCCAGCCAGCTGTTCCAATTGCTGTTGTTGCCATGGCAATGTCTTACTATAAGGGGCAAAACCAAACCAAAAAGTAGTGCAGTCAAAATACACAAGAAAAGAGAAATTGTCTATGTGATGTTTATTTAGGATTTAGGATTATGAGGACAGCGACTAGTATGGTGTAATAACCTCCAGGGGCCTCTTTTGACACATGAACATATTTCAGTATGCCTGTCATACTCACCATAGCCATGAAATATTATGTTGCTAGGAGACTAGTACAGCCTGCTGTGTTTCTACCTACTTACCACATTGCCCAAGTATCATCTACAGAGTCTCCTGCAATCCAACATTACAAATCAGCCCTTTATATGTTTTGTTTTTGTTCTTTTTCATTCTTCTGTTATTACAGAGTCAGAACATGTCACAGCAAGGATACAATCTGCCATCTGCGGGTTCTGTTAGTAATGATATCAAATCGGGGGCCTTTGACTAATAAAATGTATGTTTTGCATCTGTTTTTGTTGCAAAGTATGCAAAGCAATGCAAATTTGGAACTGTTAGTGTTAATAGTTTAAGGTTGGGTCTCCTTTTGACTGTCTTGTTATCTATTAAATATTTATTAACTGTCATTGTGCACAGGCAGATGCAGTAATGGGAATCTTGGACAGGGAGAGACAAACACAGCCATCAGCGTGTTTACTTTCAGAAACATAAAGGCACTTCAACCCCTGTTTGCCAGGACTCAAACATCCTCCCTGAATAGCTGCAGGAAGGGATGTTTGTGGTTCAAACAAAAGTGAACTCCCTCCTTGCTCCATATTGACTAAACTTTGCAATGTAGACTTTTAGATGTCGCTGGGGCTGTTTTGCAGGAAATATTTTTCATATGGAAACAGCTCACAAAGCATGGAGGAGCTTCTGAAAACTCTATTTAAAAGCCCTGCATGATGTTTTCAGCCTGTTAACAAGCTTTGTTCCGTTCTACCCTCATTGTGTTTCAGTGAGCAAAACAGGGTGAACCAACACCTGTAGAATTCCAGAGCAAAGGCGATTCCCGCATTCTGCTACTGGCTCCTCCTCTCAGTGAGTCAAATGACAATGACAGCAATTTTTTCTTCATCACACCCAAAACCCGTATGCAGTGTGATTCAAGTTTACATACTAGTAATCCAGGACATGTTTCACTGCCTGCTTAAGTTTTTTGGTAATTTTGAATCAAACACTATATTATGCATTTCATAGATGTTTATTTAAAACTTCTGTAATTTGAATACTAACTAGTGACTAGTTGTGATTGTCTTTATTAAAACAGCAGGCAAATTTGGAGTTAAATATGAAAGGAACTCAGCAGGTACGTTGCTCGCACAGTCAGCCAGCATATGTATCCAATTACTCTGGCATGATGAACTTGATACGTTACGCCGACAGTTCAGACACAAAACCTGAATTCAAATGTTGATTTAGATGCCCAATGTTTTCTTTCCATTGCCATTAAAGACAAACACATGAACATTTAGAGCAAGATCAAAAGACCATTGTTTCCATGGCAACACCAGGGAGGGACACTGTCTATTACAAGTGCTATGTACATATAGAGGCATGATCTGGTCTGTTTAATATTTGTAATGTGATAAGAAGTTTTGGCCACCCTTAGCTGCTAGTGTAGCTTGTTTACATCCTGGACGTCTGTACTGGCTGCGTCACCTTGTCTTTCTCCATCTCGTCAATTATACGCTCACCAGTGGCCTCACCTGTTTTGTCTGCATCAGCAATGTTGTTCTCCAGCTCTCCTGGGATGGTTGGGGGGGTACGGACAGGAGTTGCTGCTTCTGGAGTGTCAAAATGACCCTCTGAGTCAGAGCTATGGTAATCAGCGAGGAGCAAAGAGAGAAAGAGAGAGGGAGCATGAACTTGATGAAGAAACAAAACACAAGGAAGGAGAAGAGCAACATCCTTCCAACTTCCATAACGGAGGAGTAGTGATCATTTTACAAGCATAGATAGCAGGTGATATCAGCAAAAAAGTGAGCCAGCATCATGAACAAGAGCGGTATAAACATAACTGCTCTAACTGCAGTGAGGAATAAAATGTTCAAATATGAGGATAAATTTCTACTATTTTCCATGTATATTGCATAACAATCTGTTATTTGACTCCAGCTACTGAAAGATTCATGGTTTCATAGTGGAAGGTGGAGTTTCTCAAACTTGTCTTGGATTTCAGTCTGAGGGATACCAAATGTAATCACACGCAATGTTCAGCAAGGGCCTTGATGTTCTGCACTTTAACTACTTTACTGTTCAAAACTATACAAACAACCACCTGATTCATTCATGTGAAGGGGAGAGAGCAAAGTGCAGATAAAATAAAAGATGTAGGATATAAGTTACAGAGGAAGAGGAAGTAGAGCAGACTGACATTTCCTGTTACATTGTAAACACCACACGGCATGAAGACTGTAAAGGTATAAATCATCTCTTTAATTTAAATCAATGTGAATGCGGAATCTTAATAAAGTGTACAATATATGGTGTGTTGGCTCTTTTTCACACCAAACTGTGATTTCGACATTGCAGAACAACCGCATTCAATGTGACCCGATCAATTCAGGAAGTTACATCCGTCCTAGTGGATGCTGACGTTACTGTAGTTTAATAACTATAAGAATTATTTACTTAGCATCACAGGCTGGTATTCCAGTGTACCTTCAAACACTCATGGGGAAGTCAATACAATAAAGCAGCTTTTAATTGTTGGATTGCTAAAATGATAAAGATGTCTAAAGCCAACATGAGACACATGGACAGAAAGGCCACAATACCTGGAACATGTGCCCTGAGTGAGTGGTTGCATCATTACACTACGCTGTGTGTGACTGCAGTGTTTGGAGTGTGTGCTATTTTTATAAAGCCACAGAAATGAGGATATATGGGTGAGGCTGTGAAAAAACATGTAGTTCAAACGCACAGTCACAGTCTGTACCAGAAATATGCCAAGTTTGAGGTCTCTGCGTGCAAACAGACGAATGTCCATGCCGAAAAACACAACAAAAATGTTTATTTTCCTCACTTCCTCTGCCTATTTGTCTGACTTTCGTATTATTCGAGATTCCTCATCCTCAGGTGGACACATGCAAATTTCCCCTCCTCCTGTACTGACACTGTGAATCACACAGTGTCAGTAGTCTCTGGACTCCAGCACAACACTTGCCTGCCGCCTTGAGAGCTCTCCTCCTCCACCTCTTCCTCTCCTCTCTCTCCACGTTGCTTCCCCTCCTCACTGGCCTCCTGCCCCTCTTCATCATCTCCCTCTCCCCCTCGCACCGCCGTCCACGTCCATTTGGCCCATGACACAGGTGAGAGCCAAGACATCGCTCCTTAACCCTGTGTTGACTGATAGCCAAGGACAAGATTCCAGCACTCGACTGATCCTTTTCTGTGTGTTTTCCTCTTGAGATTTCCACTGCCAGCAGCCCTCACATCTTTCCACAGAGCTTCTCACCTCACATGATTTCCCAGTTCTACATGGAAGGAAGGAGACAATTCTTTTCCACTTTTCTATTTGTATATTCTCGCTCTTAAAATGGTGAAGATGTCTGTTGCTTTCTCTTCTCTTTTTTCTAGTCACGCTCTCTTTCCCCTTTGCCTCTGTGGCAGAACACAGCGTTGATCAGCTGGTTTCCAAAATGCTCTTCTCTCTTCTTTCCTCTTCTGAACCCCCCTCCAGCCTCTCCCCTCCTCATCAGGCCATTCCACTAACAGAAAATGCAGAGGGGAGTGGCAGGAAGCCTGAGTGCAGCATTTCTGTATTCAACTACGGGACTTCCCCTGTGGTTGGAGAATGGTATGTCCCTATCAGGCTGCTCTTGCACTCTGAAGCAGAAAGAAGGAGTCAGAAAACAAACACAGAAGGAGGAGGTGGAGTTGGGGCTCCACATTTTATAGCCCAGAGAGAGGTTAGGAATGTGGGGCTGGATCTCGAAAGCCTACTTTGCTCCCCCAGGCTGTTTAACAGTTAACTTTGGTTCCCATCCTATGGAAGGCAGGCATGCATGACCAGGGGAACCAGTTCTGTCAGATAGCCCCAGGAGATCTACCTGGTTGGATTCAATTTGTCTGTGATATTAGTTTAGACCACTAAACCGACACGAGACTGTGTGCACTCGTGTATGGATGGTAAAAAACCACTGCAGAGTCTGACACAGGTACATATCACGTGGTCTGTGTCTGAATTACGTCAACAGCACAAGCAGTTATTCTCTAAAAGAATAATGCTGTTTCAAAATCAAAGGCAATTCCCAATAGAAAGACAAGCAATATGGGATAAGGAGGATATTATAAATGCTTAATGAGACTTAGGAAGTTGTAATTGCATCGAGAAACACATCTAGATGCTTGAGAGTTGGTTGAATTTTTAGCAAACTCTACTTTCACTATCATTTTTATAATAAAAAACAAAACTCATTTAGCTAAAAGGCTAAGTTCATGTTTTTTTAAGTCTGCCCTAGGACAATACCTTTATAGCCATATATATTCTGGTCACAGTAATGCTCCCTTCTTTTAAAGAGATCCTAATAATACTATTCCACTTTGTAAGGTGAAGAACTCTTTTTTGCACAAAATTAAAGACACATCCTGCAACTTAGCAGGAACACACTGTGCGGGTGTGGAACACAAAGAGGGGCTTTAACACAAGGAGGGACTTTAAATGGTCCTATATAAGAAACCTAGAGAGGAAGAATAATATGGCCACACTTTGCACAAGCACACAAGTCAGTCTTCCATTAGGTGACCAGATTTTTTTTTATCTTAATGTAGTATCTTAATTAACAGGTTATAATTAATAAACGTAACAGCACTTACAAGTTAAAATCCACCAAGGACACTCTCGATTATAAATAAGTAACTGAAATGACGTTAAGCTATAAATCTGTGCCTTTTGAAGTATACATGCACAATATATCTGGTGTTTGGGTTTTTTTTGCCTTAAGCTTTGCATAAATGCATCTTCTGTTCACTGGTTTCTACCCCAGTGCCAAATGCAAAAGGGTTTGGCTTGTCTATGGTGCAGCTAAAAGCAGCAGAGAGACACATGCCTCACTCAGCTTCAGAGTTTTCACATTTGACCAGAAAAGATGTTGAGTATGAAGGACACCCCAGCATGCACTGATCATGTGCAGGTCAAATATGGAACCATAAAAAGAGATTAACACTGAAGAACGAGCATCCATTGTTTTGTCAGTAAAACTGTTTGCTCACAAAAGCAAGAGGTTCTCAAGACATACAACGTCAAAACAACAAATATATAATAATAACATTGAACGATCAAGTCAAATTTAGTTAAATAAAAAACCTTAAAATAAGACTTTTGTGGTGTGTCATTTTAATAAACTCACTTCTGGTACTGAAAAAGCATTTTGTTAACATGGACCAAATGTTTCAAATAATGGCCAGGAAAGAGAAGGGTTTATCTCGCATTCTCCAACAATGAGAGAAAGATTACTTTTTCATTCTTTAAAACAAGATTACTCTCTGAATATCCTCATCTTTTTTTCTCATTCAACCACAAACTGACAGTTATATTTAGGTGTACTGCTTATTTTAGTCTACAAATGGCATTAATAAGCATCAGTAGGTAGCGTGCGACAGCTGTGTTTCTCCAAATCAAAGACCGCCCCATATTTAAAGACTGCTCTACTGCCACCACAGCCACAAGAGCTCCTGCCAAGACTCGCCACTAAGAGCTTAACATTACTCAGATTTCAAACACAGTGGGAGGAACCTCCAAGGCGTACTGAGAAAGTCACTAGAAGGGAAAAACAATCAGACCCTCCCAACCCTGTTGTTAAGTTTGGCACAGTTTACGGAGCAGATTGAATTGTGCCTATTTCAATACAAATATGACTAAAGAGATATTGCTTCCCTCTTGTTCTGAAAAAGCTGAAGTGACTGAAAAAGCTGAAGAGAATGAGGTATAAGATACATTTAGATGATTTTTAGTATTTGATTCACACCCTAGACACAGACAGGCATTTCAGAGGACAATAGCGGAGCCACAGTATTATATAACAGCTCTTCCTCTTGAGCTCTAAATAAATGTAGACACACAGATAGATGACCTGGTCTTGGCAAGTTCCAACAAACTAAGTAAATATGTATCAGACATTCCCAGAAAATGACAAATGTAAAAACAATGGTGGTGAAAGGGTAAAAATAAGGAGTGGGAAGGAAGTGAGTTAAAATATGACTACATGAATAGTTTTGTGTGTGACTGAGAAATCAAGGAGGAGCAAGAGTTAGATGATGTGTGCACCAGTTAGCCTTTAACAGTAGTCCTGACATTTTCCGTACAGCCACAATGTTGAAAACTAACATGCCAGTTCTCAAAGACCAAATATAGGCAGCTGTGAAGAGAAAATGTACTAGAAAAAACAAAACAGTAATAAGAAAAAAAATCTCTTGTTATAACGAGAAATATTTCTCATCAAAAGATTCTTTGAAATATGGTATATGTAGTGGAAGTGTGTTGCTGATATGGATGCATATGCACCTTTATATGGACTGATTAGGTTCTACTTTGTATTATTACTCTGCACTTACACATAAAGACAATGCATTGTTATAAGCACACTCTGAATGATACTGTCAACTCAGCATCTCTATCAGCAGATGTTTTAAAAGTGACATTCCAGATATGTCATTATTCCTCATGGAAAACTACACAGACATAAGCTCCAACACCTGAGGTGCCAGTAAAACGCTGCTGCAAGAAAGAACCACATTCTAGTGGACATGACTTTAAATAGTTTCTGAAGTCTTTGAGGATGCTGACTTATTGTTTCTGGCAGCAACACTCTTAGCTGTAAAATGGCAGAATCAGTGAGTTGAAGTGACATCTAGTGGCCAAACTGTATAAGAACACAGGGAGTGTTTACCTTTGAAAATGCAGATTATATTTTGATAGCAATGTTTGCAAAATCACAATTCAAAGTTATTACACCTGACAACATTTAGAAAAGAATTACCATCTATTGGATGAAAGATCTGTACAGCAAAAAAAAAAAAAAAAAAAAACTCTAAGTGTAGGGTTACATTATAACATTGTAATATACTATCCATGTAAACATAGAAATCTGCATAACTCAAAATACAAACCCTTTCATTATGATAACTATTTCAGACAAACTAAACATGGGTCTCTTTGATAATATGTAAAGTCCATGGGTTATATTACTGATGTATAATATATTTATTGAATTGAATTGATTGAAGTCCCCTCTGTGTTGTGCAAATTTAAGGTAATAAAAATTGTTAGTTCTGGTTTCCAAATGTCAAGAAGTAGTAAGTGTCAGACAGGAACAGACTGAGCATAGTTAGATTATTTTACACTAAATGTGAATTTTTCAAAGTCGGTGGAACATGACAGTTAAAAGATTCGATCGGGGTTTTGGGTTTAGTCGATTTGACAAACTACCTTCACAGTTCAACGCTAGGGGGCAGTAAAGTACTTCTAATACAGACTACCGGAAAGACACGAAGTCCGCCAAAACCGAAGAAGAAGAACTTCCGCTGTGACGTAGTTGGATAGTAGTTAGATGGCGGTCGTGAACAGGGTCGACTGTAAATATTTCCACGGTTATAACTGTAACTGTCTAATTATCATCACAACATGTACTCGACTGTGTCGGAAATGCCGAGTAGTGACATCATCTGTATTTTCAACTTGCAGGTCGGTTTTTGTGCCGTGCTGACAGGAACTTTACGGCAACAGAGACGGAAGCGAAAGAAACGGTGAGCACAGCGCACGCGACGCCGCCTCCCCGTAACGGTTAACGGTGTTTCCTCACGTAACCGTGTGGCGTTAGCAAACGTCTGGTATATTTGCTCATATCTGCAGACAGATGGGCGTTGGCCGTCTTTAACGATACTTTAACGATACTTTAACGGTTTATCTGACCTTAGTTACACCAATGGAGGACGGAAACGGAAAGAAGGACACGGAGTGTGAAGTGGCGGAGCTGCGCGTCAAAGTGGACACGCTGAAGCAGGAGCTCAAAGAATGTCGAGCCGAGCTGGCCAAGCTGCAGAAACAGCTGAACCATTCGGAAAGGCTGCAGAAGAGCACGGGCAGCTATAACGAAGACCTGAGGAAACAGGCGAGTCCCGACTCACACTCTCAGAAGTTTCCTTTAAAGTCCAGGTGCAGATCACTTCATGCAGGACATATGTGGGGACAATACAACGGGATTTATTGTATCTGAGCAATCGGCTATTAATTAGAAAACGGGTCATCTCTTCTCAGAGAGACTAAGGCGACCATCCAGAACTTCAAGCATCCAATAACAGAAGCAGGTCTGCACACTGGAGAAGTTCCACCATGGGAATTTTAGGATTTGTGTTTTTGGATATATTGAACGATTCAGAAAAATCCTTATTAATTTGCCTATATATTGATTGAGTTAGTGTTGCAGATCTGATTGAATATTTAAAAATGGCTTCATAACCCAGAAGCTCCTATCATCAAAACATGTTTTAAATATTTTGATGGTAAGATGCTTGACATACAGCTACACGAATTCATTATAATGTTTCTGTAAAATGTCTTGTCATGACACACTTTTATTCTTGAAACCGCTTTAGTAAGTAGGTGACAGCCTAGTAATTCTGTTTGAAATAGATCATGAACTTTTTTTTTATGTTTCAAAGCCATTAAAATGAGAATTTGGAGTCTTTATTAGTTGGCCTACATTTAAAAACCTTGAAATACATCAGCCTTAATGTGTGCTTCTTTATAATCGTATTGTCATTTCTTTCAAGATTCAAGTATGTAAATTAAATTTATGTGAAATATCATGTTTCAGGTTGAGCAGCTGAGCGCAGAAATACATATACGGAAGCAGAAAGATAAAGCCAGAGTTGACTGTGAAACTCAGACAGAAGAATATGTATGGACAGAATCAGGTGTGTTACATTTTGTGACTTAATGGAATTTACTGACCATATATTACTAAAATAACTATGTAAGTTATTTTGTTTTAACCATTCCTTTTCAGACTACTACAACTACTATTATGGAGGCTGCTATCAGGTCCCAGAGGCAGCAGACTCTCAGGAATGCCTGAACACAGTAACAGCAGCAGTAGATGTAGACGATGGCATTGAGGCAGCAGCAGAGGTTTCAGCAGAGAATGAAGCAGCAGCTGCAGATGAGTCCGGACAAGTTTACAGCGGTGCTGCAGTCCCAACGGAGGTGAGTTTTTCAAGCTTTTTTTGTGTGTGACTCTTTCTTTTATTTAAATGACAGTGGATACTAAGAGTGACAAGAAATTGACATGCATGACTCAAATGGTGCATTTATGGTGCAATTATTATATTGAAGTTATGTGGTCTGTATGTTTACCACTCTCATGGCTGACAAAAAAAATTTAAGTAAAAATCTAAAAGTTACCATAAGCATTAGTATTAATTAATTTTTTTTATGTTTTTGATTACACAAATAACTAAAGCAACAAATTATTTGAAGTCGTAAATTGTATCTACACTGATTATATACTAAAATTAAGTGGATATGGGTGTAAAAATGTAGTTTCTAAATTTGACTGCCATCTATTTGACTAATGTGCAGTGTAATAATGTCTATTTCAGGAAGATGATGGAGGATCCATTGCTGATATCTTGAGGGCCACCGCAGAAGAAGCAATGACACAGACTGGGTTTGTCTTTGATGAGTCTACAGGGATGTACTATGACCACAGCACAGGCTTCTATTATGACTCGGTTTGTCACCTGCTTTTCTGTAAAATACTATTGTCTATAACAGAATTCATTTTTATCTTTACTTTTGTATTTCTTTCGACATTTTACACCAGTTTTTTTTTCTAAAGCATTTTTTTATATCTGTTCTTCAGGCCAGTCAGTTGTACTATGATGCCAACACTGGCATTTACTACTACTACGACGCAGAGAGTGGACGATACCAGTTTCATTCCAGGATTGAGGTGCCCGCTGCACAGGCTGTTGCAGAGCCTTGCCAAGATAAAAACACAGTTGAAAAGAGAGGGAGGAAGTTCAAAAAAGTGGGGAAGAAAACATCACACCCGGATGATAATGTATGTAATGACTGGATTTTTAATGATGCATGTATGGATGAATTTTATAGCTGGTTGCTGACAGCAGGCTTTTGACTTCATAATTCCGCTTAAACTCCTCATGGCTTAATTGGTCTCAGTCTTCAAATATTACATATACATATTTTATTGTATTTATTTGCAAATAGATAACTAAAAGACTATTCCTTTGACCTAGGTGCACGAGGTGACTAACTCATTGGCTAAAATGAAGATTTCTTCTTACTGGAAAACTACCCACAGAGGTACACATTTAACACCAGCATGCAAATATTTAAAAAATAATTTTGATTATTTTTAACCTGGGTCTTATTCCATTATTAAAATAAAGGTGTTGACGTTGTACTGTTACTGCTTGTTTAGGACACATCAAAAGCTGGTATTAGGCCCCTCAATAATTATGTGATCGACTTACAGCACCATATATGGACATCAGTAATTTTTTCTGACCTTAATATTCTTTTTGGGGAGCACTTGCTGTTTGAAAGATGCTTGAATATTTTTTGGCACGGAAGTTGAAGTAACCAGATTGTAACTGGATAATTTTTTGTTATGCACAGGCTTTAGAATTAAGTAACACCGCTCTGCTTGTGTCAAAGGCTGCAGGGGTGCTGTGTCTTTCATACATCTGGGCACAAAATAAAAATTTTAATTTGTTCGGTTCCACCGTTAACCCTCTTTGAAGACTGAGACCATGAACATACAGTTTAAGGATGCTATGCCAAAAAACAAACGATTTAGTACAAAGCCTACTGTCAGTGAAAACCATTGAAGGTGGTAATCTCAATATTGATTATCTGATGGCAGGAGCTCATGTTTGACAAGGTCAAGTTGGATGAAGAGCAAACTGATTGGGTTGAAAGACCAACAAGTCAGAAGTCCACAGAATTCAGAAAACTAAAACCAAGGTCTCACAGTTCAGATGAGGCTCTGGGTAGAAAAGACTCCTCTAAATATCAAGAGGGGGGTGACAGGTCCTCATCAAAAAGAAAGAAGCAAAAAAATGGTTCACACTGCGATGAGAAGAGAAGATCAAAGAAGAAAAGGAAGAAATCAAAGTCAGAAAAGCATAAGAAGAAAAAGAAGGTGGCTCTGAGTGATGGCTCAGAGGGGAATAGTGAGCCTGAAGAGGGTGAGATCACAGAGTCGGAGAAAGAGGAGCGGGAGTCTACTCTGTCATTCTCATCATCTCCTGGCTCTCTTTCCAAGGAAAGCCCGGAATCAGATATGGTGATTCAGAGTCAGCCAGGTGAGAGGGCAACATGAGATGAATTTAGCACTGTTTCATGGCAGCTGTACCCTCAGTTAAAGGTTACGTAGTACCTCAGTTAGATAA
Organism: Channa striata; assembly: GCA_033026295.1. NCBI lineage: Eukaryota > Metazoa > Chordata > Actinopteri > Anabantiformes > Channidae > Channa > Channa striata. The sequence continues at coordinate 18,805,268 of CM065168.1, read as the reverse complement.
TCTTTATATCATTCGATCTCACCAATGTAGGTTGCTGAGGCTGCCACATTCATGTAATTTTACATGGGATTTTTTGTTTTTTAATGTTACAGTGAAAGACCTTTGGCCACCCTGTGTCAGAGTGACTGTGGTCAGATCTCCAGTTCTGCAGGTGGGCACTCTGTTCATCATCACAGCTGACTCTCCAGCAACCATTGGCAGGTTTGTCTTCTTTGTCTTATCATGTTGTAGTATAGAATCTGTCACAGTAGATTTAGTAGTTTTACACTCTAAACCATATAATGGCTCTACATGTGTTGTGGCTAACATAGTGTCTTTCTGTCGCAGAGAGAAAGATATGGACCACGCAATTCGAATACCAGAAATAGGAGTTAGCAAGGTACACCTGTTTACCTTTTATAATTATTGCATTCATTTGTAAAATACAGTTTGAAAGTGATGTTTGTAACTAAATTTGTTTTGCTCCAGTTTCATGTGGAGGTGTACTTTGACCAGGAGCATCAGAGCTACATGCTGGTGGACCAAGGAAGCCAAAATGGAACGGTCATCAACGGCAACCGAATCTTACAGGTGAACTTTTTGTGTTTTTTACTACTACTACTCTTTCTGCTTTTCCCATCAGGGGTCGCCACAGCGAATCATCGGTTTCTACCTCAATCTATCCTGGGCATCTTCCTCTCTGACACCAGCTAACCTCATGTCCTCTGTTAGAACATCCATATATCTCCTTCTTGGTCGTCCTCGAGCCCTCTTGCCTGGCAGCTCCATCTCTAACATCCTTCTACCAAAATAATCACTATCCCTCCTCTGCACATGTTCAAACCATCTCAATTTGGCCTCTCTGACTTTGTTGCTAACACAGGCAACATGCGCCGTCCCTCTGATGAACTCGTTCCTTATTCTGTCTAACCTCGTCACTCGGAAGAACCTCAGCATCTTCATCTCTGCTACTTCCATCTCTGCCTCTTGTCTCTTTCTCACTGCTACTGTCTCTAACCCACAGAGCAGAGCTGGTCTCACCACTTCTTGTACATCCCATCAAGACATACTGTTACACTTCTGCTCCATAAGGACAATGCTAATATGCTATTTGCTCTTGTCTGCAGCCTAAAACCAAATGTGAGCCATATGCACTGATGCATGGTGACGAGGTAAAGATGGGAGAGACTGTTCTGTCCTTCCATATCCATTCAGGCACTGATACCTGTGATGGATGTGAGCCTGGCCAGGTGATGGCTCACCTCAGCAAGCATAGGAGAGAGGAGAAGGCAGGTGAGCAACCTCAAATCCATAGAAACTCAAGGACGGTGTGTCGTGTAGAGTTTCATTTAAAATGTGGGTCTTTTTTATAGATTTTTTACTTTATCCTATCAATTTCACTTTACCTTAAAGGTCCTGCTCTCACCAAAGAGGATAAAGAAGCACTGAGACAGAAGGAGTTGAAGCAGATGAAAGCAAAATATGGCCTGCAGGTGAGTGTTATTTGAATCGACAGAATTTCACTTGAAACTCTCTTCTTTTGCAGTCAGTAATTTATGTGATTTTTTTTTTTCTGTAAACAGAGCAGTGACTATGAGGAGGGCAAAACTTTGAAGAATCCCAAATACAAAGATCGAGCAGAGTCTCGGAGACAGACTGTAGGCAGTGAAGGTGTCTTTCAACGAGATGACGCACCTGCTTCCGTTCATGAGTAAGCACATTGTTTGTTGCTAGCAAATTTAAAAATTGTAAGCAAGTGTTCTCAGTGCTTTGTTTTTTCTGTCAAAGGGAAATCAGTGAAGTCAATAAGGGGCGGAAGATGCTGGAAAAGATGGGCTGGAAGAAAGGAGAGGGACTGGGTAAAGAGGGCACAGGAATGAAGAATCCGGTAAGACAATCTGGTGATGTCCCCCAAGGAGATTGAATCTTTACCTTTGTACATTTAAACGTGAAACAACTAACCGACAAGATTTCTGTCCTTTTCCTGTAGATTGAACTAAAAATCAGAAAGTCCCAGTCGGGTTTGGGCGCCGGCACTGCCATGTCTCTAGACAACATGTCTACTACTAGTTCAAAGTCACAGAAGAACTGGGAAAAAGCGCGTGAGAGGTTTGCTGAATCATGCCAGCCTGAGATGTTGGCATTAAAAACGCAGAAGAGCATGTCACCCAAAGCCTGGGTCAGAGCAGATGAGACTGAGACCACGCAAACTGGTGGCCCAAGTTAAGGATGGATGTTAATGACTGTGTTTAATGTCCGCAGTTAAACTCTCAGTGGGGATGTTTGATGTGATCACTACAGTAAACGTGGAAAGTAAAGTATTATTTTTCTCCGTTTTGTGTGTGTGTTGACTGGAGATAACACCGACCAGTTTAATTCAAACTTTTTTCTGAGGAGATAAGAATCAGACCAGAAGTATTATGTCACAGGGATTTTTCTCTTGAACTGTAAAACACTGTCAGCAAATTGTTGAGTGCTGTACTTTAAGAAAATTGTAAACTGTAGACGTCACTTGTAGAACATTGTTTATTTCTGTCCTCCATGAGAGACCTGTGTGGAATGTTTACTTTCCAAAACTACTCGAGCTGCAGCTCTGTCAACCATGTCTGTCCACATGCAGCCAGAGTGCAGACGTGGTGCCTTCCGGAACAAAGAGGACACGGATCGCCTCAAGCAAATATTGACACAGTTGAACATAATTTCTTCAAATGAGATCATACTGTGATGACACAAATGTGGATCTGTTCAGACAACTGCCTAACTGATCATGTAAAACCAGTCACAGCGGTTCTGTGAAACCTTACCCCTTTTTAAACTTTGCACAATAAATTCTGAACATGCTCAAACTTTTTTTTTTGATTCACTGCATATTTAATAGGACCAGGAGAATATGTGATTGTAAATGATGTGCTTGCACAAAAGCACACATGCACTCATACTTGTGTAAGGCCAGCGAGCAAACATTTTAGTGCGTTTGTTTGCAGCCTTATCTGTGTGTTCGTTTTGAGGGTGTGTGAATATTTGCATGTGTGTGCAAGTATATGTGTGAAGAGAGGCCAGAGTCACACCAGATAAAAATAGAAAATGTTCCAAACACTACGTTTTAGTTTTCAGCAGAGCTAGTAGAATATGTTATTGCCCTATGCAGCTTCACTATCAAAAACTGGGTGAGATGAAAAGCCTCTTGTCAATCAGCTTAAATCAAAACACTAGTTTTAAGACAAAGACAAAAAGAAAAGATTTTCTATTATCAACATCTGCATTAAACAGGTGAGTGATTTGACTCACATTACACTGTTGGTATGACTCCGTGTGCTGGCTCGCCTGCTGTCCCTCCTTTGACTTATGGTGCCACCCATTGTGATCCCAGTCTCCAGTCCACGAATTGACACCACAACCACAACAAGTGCGTTCTTCCCTCACATGCTCTGTTGTACTCCTCAAAAACTGCAGTATGTGTTCCCGTGCTGTCAGATTTCTTTTTCCTCCTTTGACAGGTGGATCCTTCTTGTTCCTCCCTTTTCAAGTCTCCTCCCTCAACCCACTGTAATTTACTAGATGTCAACATTTAGCAGCTGATACTGTAGCGTAATAAAACTGGGAGGGATCATCTTGTGTCTCGTGAGCCCAGTTTTTAGGGTAGAATGTCTAAACCATAAAAAGCTTTTGTGAGTCATTAAATGGAGTGGGAATGCATTCATGCGTGAGCCTGTAGCTTCGGGCTTTGGAGAGATCTGGCTTGACCAGTTCTTCACACTGCAGGAGGAACATTAGGCCACTGATCTTTAGAGCGGAGGCTATTCATAGTGTGATATTTTTACAGTTTTTATAGAAACTGTGACGTTATTTTAAATGATTTAGGACCAGATCAACTTAATTTTAGTTGTCAGCATGGTTGCACTAATAACATCTATCTATAATTAAAGTGACATTTTCAAACTATTAATTGTATACAAGAAAGAACCTCATCCATGCAACATACAGTATGTTCCAAATCTTACTTGGATTGTTCTCTCATGGGCAAGTAGAAACAAGTTGCAGTTTAAGCCACAGTGCTGAGACTGTGTCTGGAGTATTGTTGGTGACAAGTAGGTGGTGTTAATCCTGTTCAGAAATTAAAACAAATCCACTTCAACTCTCATTCCTCAGCACTTGTCCTTTCATTCACCGTATCTGTGTTTTAGGACACATGTTCTGGAAACATTTAGTTATAGGCAAAGAATTTAATTAAACAGATACTGGATGAAGCAGGTGTTGAAATCATGACACAGTTGCTAAAACGTTCTGACATTCACAAAGACCCTGTTTTCCACTTTGTCCATCCTTGATCACTGGTCAAAGGGTTGATAACTTGAAAAAGTCATCTCCTCCTTCATTCCTCACATTCAAACACAGACTTGTGAAAAACAGCATTGTATTAAATAAGGTCAGACAAAGAAGAAGGGAGTGTCTCATATCTGCAGATAACAGAGATGTGTCAACAGTTATTCCGGATTTTGGATGAAATTAAATCCTCACTCTAAATCCTGACAGCTGAGAAGTCATTGACCATGATTTGCATTTTTCTGCGGGCCTTCACATATAAAGGTCACACATGCTATTATTCTTAAAATGATTATACTAAAAACCAGCAACACACACTGTAAGGTAAACTAGAAATAAAAATTAATGTAATGCAAGTTTGGAGGTTTTCAATTGACAACAGGACAGGCCTTGTAATTAAATAATTAAGCGATTTTCCTTCAGGGATTAATACAGTATTTCTGATTTATATTTGATTCCATAGCCTGCAGTGTTTACTAAGATGAAAATGCTTCTCCTGCAAAGCTTTTCTATAACTCAATTAAACTGGATAACCGATTGATTGTTAAGGTAATAAAATAAATTTGATTTATTCAGGAAATGAAATTTAATCGATTTGATTGTGATTTTCTTAAATAATTTATATATTTACCTATGATTCAAATACATGAATTCAATTAAATAGGACTCACTGACTAAATTCAATACAGCTTAACAAATATTAATACATATCAGGTCTCATTTCTTAACTCTGAATCTTTTATGGGCAAAATATGACATGACTCACTCCTAGACCAAGCCTGGAAACAAGGTTCATAGAATATGTACCTGGCAGCTACGACACGCACTGGCCTCTTGAGCAATTCAGAAAATAAAAAAGTTAACATTTAACAACTTGGCCAGCTGACATCAAGACATGTATTGCTCAGTAATATAGAGTGGCTGGATATCTGTAATTCATGCTCACCCTCAGGCTAAAATTCATACAAATAGTGAGCATTCAGTCTTAACTTGGACGTATTTCCTGGCTGATTAAATCGAGCAACACAAATAGAAAATCCGAATTCTAACTCAAACAATAAGCTTTCCCTTTTTCCAGATCACATAAAATTTTTTATAACCTGACCCAGCTACTTGATCCACCCACCCATTATATAAATGTGAACCTCTGAATCTCTTAAAATGTAATTGTGACTATGAGGCTAAAGAATAACGTTGATTTCAGGGAAACATTGTCCATAAATGCCACCAAGGAGGCAACTCTCACTGGATTTCTGTTTAAGTTTTAGCAAAACACTGCATTTGTACAGGATTACTACTTGAGAAATCTAGATTTTACTGTGATTTTTTTATGTGGAGTTACCAAAATGCCACAATAACCAATAAATTGCTTGACGCAAGGATGGTTTGGATAAACAATCTAATCCAGCTTACTGGGTACTCAGAAAACAATCTGAATGATTTTATTAATCCTGGATAAAAGTATCATGTGTTTGTGCCTAACTATAATTGAGCCTGTCCTCTTGCAGTTTTGGTCGTAAGAACTTGTTGCTTTGAAAACAAAGGGCCAAAAAAAAGTCCAGAATTATTCCAATGCATCAACATTCCAATCTTGATAAGTCCTCTTGAAAGGTTGATGGATGGATAATATCCATCCATAATCCTTAACCACTTATCTCGTTCAGGGTCAGTGAGGTCGCGATACAACCTGGACAGATCACCGATCTGTCTCAAGTCAAGCACAGAGAGACATACACAGACAGACAAGCATTCCCACTCACATTCACACCTACATACAATAACCCAACATGCATGTCTTTGGACTGTGGGGGAACCCAGGTCACCTGGAGGAAACTGACGCAAGCATGATTTAAAGTCCATCTTGTGATGACAAATACCAGCTGTGTCCTCTCTCTGAAGACTCCAAAAATTTAAAAATAAAAACATTTTTGTATAATCTTCACAATTTTCATCCACCTTGTGGAGGTCAGAGGAAAAGGTTTTAAAGACATTAATAATCGTCATCTATCATCAGGTGGAGCCTGACATCAGCTGGTAGAGTGAGAACACAGCAAGTCTGTGTCTCTCCTCACTCCATGTAACCACAGGACAAAAGTAACTCCATCATCACCAATCATCGTTTCTCCAGAGGACGCAAGGCGTCATTCACTTTTACTGCTTCCATTATGGTAAAGGGCTGGGCTGCAACTATTTAGTCTGTCATTTTGGAAAATACAGTTCAGTGAGAAAAATGTCATGATAGTTTTACTGCTTAAAGTGTGTGTGTGTGTGTGTGTGTGTAGCTGTAGCCTGATGTTGCATTGCTTAAATCTGACCACAGATTGTTAGATCGTCCTTCAAAAAGTGTCTGAGAATGAAGCTGTTGTGCAATATATGCACAACAATGTACAGTACACAGCATATGACGATCCCAGCCACCAAATTTAGGCAATAGTAACTGTAAAGACATCACAGATAATGTAATGTCCCAGTCCAGAGGGGACTGCATAAAGGTGGTGAATAAGAAAATATATAGAGTAGTTTGGAAAAATTGTGTTTCAAATAAAGCGTGACAAAATGATGTTTTTGGCTGTAAAGACTAATACTTGTTGTTCTTTTACATGGCGCTTTAGATGTCATAGATAAAATATTATACCTATTCCACTGTGGTAACTCTTTCTGAAGAGCTTTAATAATGTTGAATCCTTTTTTTTTTTTATAAACCAAGACAAAGGCACGTCACATTCATTTCATTTCTGTCTGCGCCCCTCCGTTACCGTGTTATTGTAATATCAGTCTGTGCCTGTGCTTCCATTGAGAGGCACGAGACCAGAAGCAGACAAGTCTGAGAAACAGTCCTGGATTTACTCCCCCCCCCCACCACCCACCCAACTTCCCTTCCCGGTCTGTCTGCCCTCCCAGCCGTGTCTGGCTACAGACTTAAATCTGAGCCTCCATAAATCAGAACACAACGATTAAGCTGAAAACAATAGATTTTACTTTTTTGAAACTTGACTGTGAACCCGGATACTTGAGTTTATGTGTGGAAAGGGGAGGTCAGGAAGTTGGGATTTAAATGCTTCCAAAAGATCACAGGTCATGCAAGTTGATCTTTTTAGCTGAGAGGAAATGACCCTCATTCCATTCCACATTCCACTCGTCATATGTTATTTTTTTTAACATGTAGCAAAAAAAGTCCTTTTCTTTCTAATAAGCACATTAGCTTGAAAATAAATCACACCGAATAATCCTATTAAAGCTTTCATAAGGCTTCTGTTTGTGCATTTGAGGGGGAAACAACCACATGGATCACGCCATGTATCCCAGAACAAATGCCACATCCTGAACTAATGACTTGTACTGAATAGAAATTCCAACAAAGCTAAAGCTTCCTCCCGGCAATTCACAGTCACTGCTGAACATCTTCCTCCAGTGGCATTTCTTACTCAGAGTCCCAAGCCTGGGTGTGTCTCCCAGTGACCTCATCTTCTGAGGAAATCCTCCAGAAACTTCGGCAGGCGAATGCTCACATGATGCAGCCCCCAAGCAATATGTTCGCAATAACAAACCACTTGGCTTGTAGAGAAACATCTCATTTTGCTTATTATAGTGCTGAAGGTGGTTCCTGAGGCTGTGTGTATGCAAGAATGCGTGTGTGTGTGTGTGTGTGTGTGCAGAGCAGCATCCTGTTTATACAACTCGGTTACTGCTGCCTGTTATAAGAACATTCAGCTTCAGCTTTATGCTCGAAAAAACCTTCAGTCTTGACCCACGAAGTTCTTTAGTAAAAGCTTTGTGACTGATTCCTCTCAAAAGCACAGCCAAATTTCAGTAACCTACCTGTCAACGCAAGTCTTCAGAACAGCTTAAATGAGCAGAAGTGCTCAGCAGCTCGGCACATCACACACACAACAAACTGCTGGGTCAGTGTGGGGAATTATTCATCATGAAAAGCGGCTTTGTGTTTGACAATGGCTCCTGCATGGCAGCAGGACTTTTACACTAGACACAGCACATTCAGTGAGTCACCTGACACACTGTCGATAATTCAACTCATTTATAGCAGAAAACTAACATGCTTCACCAATTCAAACGTACTCTTCAGTCGACTGACAGTGGACAATGCGGTGAATGGTTCACCTGGCTGGTAGATTGCTGTCAAACGTTCAGAATGTAAATCATACCTTCTCTGACTAAGGACTGACAGGCTGCCGCCGGTATCCTGTGAAGCTGGTGGATTTTAAAGTCCTCGGCCAGCGTCAGAATTCCTGAAGGGAGGCTGGTGTCAGGCTTCTCTCTGAGTTGCCGCTCTCTCTCAGTGAGAATACTTGTTCTTTCTGCGTGGCGGGGCTTAGTCCATGTGGCTGGATGGGAAGTGGGAAATGAACTTTCTGGGCAAAGAGCCAAGAACAGAGTGGGTTTGAAGACAAAGCAGCTGTGGTGCTTCACACGTAACATTTGGTCACATTTTACACTGTGCAAGTGAAGACATAAGACATTTTCAGTTGCTTTACAGTATCTACCAATTCCAAGCATCCAGCAGAGTTTAAAATCAATGAGTACATAAATTCATCCCACTGTTTCATTCTGCTGTTCATTAAAGACTGCAGCATTTTTTAATAATGTTGCAATTTGAACCAAGCATCATTATACCTGGTAAATTAGTCATTGCTTAAATTGTATTAAGTATTGTCTTCATTGTTTTTGACTCGCTGTGTACAACACTTTGGTTCAGCCAAGGCTGTTTTAAATGGCTTTATAGATAAAGTTGAGTTGAGAATTGCTGCGAACTACATGAATTACTCATTTTGCATTGCGACTTTTCTCTTCTATTAGTACAGAAGTACACGCTAATGATTTTTACATAGTTTACTCACGTTGAATTTGATGTGGTGCTTTAGTAAAACAGCTGATCCATTGTCTCCACTAATCTTATCCATCCTTAAAAAAGAACAGACTCAGTAAATAAACTGTGATTTTAGTAATTAGTCCCAATGCCAATGGAAATAAGGTTTCCATTTGCAGTATAAACTAAATTTACTTGGAAAATCAAGTATCATCACACTGCAAATGACATGACCATAGTCTGGTATCTCCCTCTAGTGTTCGTTTGGAGAAGGAAACTGCAGCAAAACTGCCTGCCACACTGCTAGAAAAACCAGCACACTGTTCAAGTGCAGTACGGAAACTCAAGACATAGATTGTCTGTATTATACAGGAATATGTTTACATAAACAATTATAACGTCACAACCCAAGTGAAACTTCACAAACGGTATAAATGGACTATTAAGTTGATCATCCTATATTCCGCGCATTGATGTAAAAGAAGTTAGGGTTTATGTTGCATCAAAGCAATGAATCATTCCTGATTCAGCTCAGGTGTGTTTTCATGTCTAAAGGAACAGACTGTGTCACTCTCTGGCCACATTTACTTTCAGTGAAGACATGACTGCACTTTTCAGACCCTGGACACAACTTCACCTTAAACTATAGACTCATCACACATCCAGCAGCAAACAGCAGCACCTCAAAAAGCCCTGCAGTTGTCGTAGACCACCAGACCGAGGTAAGAGTCCAATGAAGGGCTGTGGTCTCGATGAGATCATTGTCATTGTCTCTTCTGCTGCCTCACTGTGAGTAAACAGGCTGGACAATGTGAGCAGACACAGCTTCATTCCAAGATTTCTAGACACACATGAGGAGATGTAAAGGCCCCAGGAAAATAAATGGTTTTGTGTTTTATTAATTGTGTACTGTATAAATGCTTTTCTACGTCGCTACCACTAGTTCTAAAAAAATTACTGAATATGTAGGAAAACATAATAAGGACATTAATTTAAGTAGGAAGCAGATAAAACTTTAACATATTAAATAGCTGTTGATAATTAATATACACTGAAAACATTTTTTTAATTTAGGGATGACATTAAAAACATTATGACACAGCATCATACTTCGGTTTTCCAGAGGTTTTTACAAGCTGCTTTGATACTGGATTTCTGCTTTTGATGTTTGGTGGTTTTGGATTTTTTTTCCTTTTTCACAGAAATGGTGAAAATTTCACTTTTTTTTTACAGTAAGTGAAAAGAAACATTACATTTTTTATTAAAAGGTAGTATCCATAGAGAAACAGAGGGGGAAAGTCAAGGAGGCTCCAAAATTTTGTCATATTAAGAATGCAATATAAAGTTTTTAGAAAAGTTGAGTATATAAGAGTCAAAATAAGGACAGAAGCATTATTAATTATGAAACATTATAATAGTATTTTTGTCATCATATTTGTCTATTTACAATGAAAAGCAGTATGTTGTGGGAGTTTTAATGCTCACAACATACCAGGGGGTAATTATGATGATGAAAAGGTAATAGTGATTAAATTAATGGAGAATAAAAATTTAAAAATCATTCTGTGCTTGAATTGTGGATTAATAACATTTAATAACCTCAACACATATTGCGATAAAAAAGAATAAGACAGCAGATAAAATGCAAAGGAAGCAACGAAAAATTAAACATGTGTTGAGAGGAACAGAAGCCAAGAGCTTTATTAAGCAGCGACTGAAGAAAAGATGACATGGAAAGTAGGAGAGATGAGATGAGGTGGGAATGTCAAAAAACAACATTAAAACTCATCTAGCTACACTATCAGGGAAATGAAAGGGAAGATATTCAATTCACAATATTAGGAAAATAAGGTAAACTATGTTTTACTAATGGTTTTGGGAAATTAAAGTCTGTTTCTGTTTCTTGAATCAACTCTTTGATTGATGCATGTAGAGTATCCTCAGGTCTATGTTTGCTGAATCCATCCGGTAAAAAGTATAAAGATGAAAATAAGCTGTGTCTCAATTTGAGGGCGACTTTCTTTAAAGGCTGCTTCTGAAGACCAATTGCATCCCACCACTGCAACAAACCTAACCAATTTCAAAGGCTCCTACAAATGTGGTCTATGTTCCCGTGACAACCACCTGGCAAAGAGCGGGGGGATCCTGCACAGCCAAAAATATCCCACAAGCCTTTGCTAATATTAATTTATGTGACATCAGTTGCTAGCTGCTGTGCTAAACAAACGAAGGGGGAGGTTTTCAGAAAATGTGTAAAGTTACGTGATATTAGTTAGTGTCTAGCCAGCTAGTTGCTAGATCAGCATGTTGGCTGCCACATCCAAACGGAAATAGCTTGTGACCTAAATAGGATATGATTCATTGAACAATTAATCTAATTTTGATTGGGCAAAGGCCGATGGCAGGTCGCCTCTGCTGACCACAAAGACCACGTCCTTCGAAAGGTGCAGCCGCTGAATTGTGACACAGCTGTAGGATCCAATCTTATCCACCCACTGACCCTTGGAACATTCAGCAATTTCTTTGATTATATTTTATTGAATTGGATTTTGATTTGTTTGATTTACTTAAAAATTTTATTGATTTTAGTTAAAGCTCCTTTTTAGTTTTTTTTCCTGAGATTGCGCCAGCTTGCTCTCACCTGGATAAAAAAGAACTTGCTGGCTCTGTTGTTTGTTGCCGGTATGAGAGTTCTGTCCACCTCCTTTTCCCCGCCATGTCTCAGGAGCAAGTTCTCCTGCAAATGGCGACTCCGGTGACTCGTTTATGGTTTTTGGGTTTCCCAATAAACTGGCAGAATATTTCCGCCCTCCCAACTCAGTCTCTTATTTTCCTGGGTGTGGAATTGGATGTGTCAGTCGGCCGTCTGTCCCAAGCCATCAGGATGATTCACAGGCCCCTGCTCCTGCTCGACTGCCATGGGTTTCAGCTCCTGAAGGAAGCACTTAGAGGGCCCAGGGTTTTTGGTGGCCACCGTCCAGAGCTGCTTCCACTACTACCTCTTCCCTTTTCTGATGCTGGTGCATGGATAGGACCCTTCACACCCACTCCTTTGACTTTCATCTTTTCTACAGTCAGTCTTGAACAGGAAATGCACTTTTTTGCACACCTCCTCTGACCTATTGTGCCCAGTGCGTCATTTAGCCAGCTATAAGACATGACTGAAGGTCAAGGGCAGTTTTTAAGGGAAGACGCACTGAAAAATACTGAGGGGGGATGTGTCCTTACTAATGTGAAGATCAGACCTTCATTTCTGTTTGCAAAAAGTCAGACTGAGTGTGCTTACAGTTCTCCAGATCAGGTTTTACTGACTGTAGGTTATTTTTTTATTCTTAGTATGTAAGCGATACTAAATAAACTGCATTACCATTTCACCACGACAACATAACACCCTACTGCATTATAATTTCCTAGATTTCTGTCATTCTAATATTGCATGGGCCAAGCAAAACTGGGACTATCTGGAAATTTCAGGATGTCAAAAGATTTCTTGATAAATATTGAAAAATCTTGGACTGTTGGATTAGACTGACTTAGACTTAGCTTCGTGTACCTAATAAACTGACATCAAGGGCTGGATATTGTTAAAATGTTTAATGTCAGTACCAACAGCAACGTATTGAGTGTGAAACCAGTTCCTAAAAAACATACAATTTTATAAAATCCTTTTTAAAAGAAGGAAAATGACAATACACATTACGACACAAATAGTTTATTTCTTTTTATCACTTTGGCATTTTTACATGACAGTGGCATTTGAAAGCAATTTACCAACCTAAAAATAAACCTGTTTACCACCATTTGAAAATGTCTGCTCACATATGTATGAAAGAGAGATTTGTAATGGGTGCCTCCAGGTTACCAAGTGGTCCATATACCTCCTGAAGCACATCCAATATAATAAACAATATTCAAGTAAAAAGAAACAAAATGTTCAATAGAAACATTTTCAATGTAAAATAGACTGTTGCAAGTCAGTCACTTGCTTGTTGTCTCACTGATGCTGGTAAGATTTATTTACTGATTAAGAGTATCTTACAATTATTATGAATTACAGCAAGATAGAGTTTTTCCAGCACTTTCTTACAGTTTCTACATTGTTTTCGAACACGAACAATGTTCTGTCCACCTGTGTGAATTTGTCTCTGTGAAAGTTGTTGTCTGTATATGTGAATGTTCCTGTGAGTTTTCTATGTTAAGATATAGTTAAAAACAATCTTAAACACTTGTGCCTGTTTTTCAAGATTGAGACAAAGTTCAACTTTAATCACCTTTTTAAATCCAATGTCTAATTTTCTATTCTGTCTGAATACTCAGTGTACTGTCCGTCTGCATCAATGTTCTGTCTGACTGTTGAAGTTTTAAGGCGATAAATATGAAAAGCCTCCTGAAGACTGAATACTATTTGTTTGAATTTGGACAAGAAATGGTTACCTTTATTTTTTAAACTCAGTGGGTAATTTTCTAAGGCGTCTGAATGTCTCTTTGTTTAATTTTGATGATTACAGCTTACAGCTCATGAACATAAAAACTAAAAAACAATCAATATCAGAACATTCCCCAAAATGAATCCAAAAAGGATTTAACACACAGAAACATTCATCTTTTACAAGCAAACATGTTCATTTCTGCTCCTAAAAACGCCTCCTTTAGCATGAATTACTGCATTTTTGTGGTGGAGGCATTCCACCTGTGGCATTGCTGAGGTCTTATGAAGCCTTCAGCTCATCTGTGTTGCTGCATCAGATGTTAGTATCCCATAGATTCCTATGGGGTTCAGGTCAATTGACCAATAATTACATAGAAAGAAAACCAGAGTCTCCAAAAAGCTTCATAGTGACCTTGGCCAACGTCCAACCAACCAGACAGGTCAGTGACAAAACAGCTTTTCACTTTGGTGTTAATGTCAAACATGAATGTGGCCTCGTCTTCCTGCTTTGTTTTTGGTCGCCACCAATTGCTGAGAAAAACATTTGTTTTTAGCTGCTCAACCCAATGTTTTTTGGGAAGCTGTTAACTTTGTCTATTATTTGGTACTAAATGGATGTGTACAGTAGGGTGAAAAGACACACAAGAGCATTGAAGTTATGAATAATGAGGTGAAACTTGCTATAACACTCAGAGATGAGCTGAACATTGTCTGCGGCTTTATCACTTTCACATTGTTTTCAAACTGTCATAGGAAACTTGTATTATAAGGATATTAATTATAGATGCCCAATCGGCTCAGAAGCTGGTCTTGTCTCTGTATCATTATTATAATTTTTTTATGAATCTGCGTCAGTTCATTTTCTAGTAAATCTTGTAGGAAACACGGCTCTTTACTAAACACAGTCTAAAGCAGCTTTTGCACAACTGGCCCATATATGACTCTTTATATAAATTCCCTTTCAGCATTTGGCTCCTTCAGGTTATCAGTAATCCAAGCTGTCCCGGATTGACTGCTGCTGATAGAATGTGGATGGATGGATGGACGGATGGATGGATGGATGGACGGATGGATGCATGGAGGATGTTACATCATTCGCGGTGCAGCCAGACGCCAGCAGCAGCATCCAGCTCGGAGGTAACGCGGCGCACGGTCCCATCTGGCCATATTGTGAACCGGCTCCGCAAATCGGCTGCGTCACACCTAAAGGAACACACACGCACACACACACACATACACACACCAGCGCTGGAACAATCAGAAATCGCCACATCTGGGGAAATACATTCCAAACGCGACTCGGCTGATCTGGTGAGTGTTTGAAGGCAGGATCCCGTGTTCTCTCCTCCTCGGTGATGCATCGGTCCCGTTCTGTCGAAGCCTTGCGTGTCCTGCGCTTGTGTAATTAACGGGTTTTCTGGTGGCCCACAAAGCGCCTCGCATCGTTTTTATTTTCTTTTTTTTTTTGAACTGGTATTTGCATGTGCAGATATACAAAACAACAACAATTAGGCTGCATATTTTTAAGGGATTAAATAGACCATCGGTTGTGCCTGTGGTGTTGGAGTGATACGCGCTTGTTTTTTCCTTTGTGCAGGGAAAATGGTTAAACTGGGAAATAATTTCAGCGAGAAAAATACCGGGAAGGTGGTTTCTGAAGACGGATTTGACACCATCCCTCTTATAACACCATTAGATGCCAGTCAGCTGCAGTTTCCTCCACCTGATAAGGTAAGATTGTCTTCTAACAGATTTTTCAGCTGAGGGGCCCTGCACGATTACTGGTGTATTTCTGTTGTTCCAGTTAGGTTAAGTGGGCTGCAGAAAGCATTTCCTGGGTAACCAGTGTCCATCCTTACAGACATATATATTTATATGCTGAAAAATACAAACATTCAAAGCATCTTGATCCTGCTTGTGTATAATGTGACACTGCCAGGTGGTGGTGAAGACAAAGGCAGACTATGACGGTGAGAGCAAGAAGGGAAAGCTACGGTCTCCAAAGATTGCAGAGTTCTCAATAAGCATCATCGAAGGCGTCTCTGAGCGACTCAAAGTAAGCATAATGCTGGTGCCATCATCTGTTTCATACATTGTCTCATTTATCTCTCACGCTCCCACACTAACATATGCCACAGAACAGCTGTCTCCCTGCAGTTAAAGACATTTGTCACCGCTGTCACAATATCTCCTCTCCCATCCAAGTTACACTCTGTGCCTCCTTCGCTGAGGCCACCTTTGTGTCCCGCGTCCTCTGCTGCTTGTCATCTTGTCGGGCTGCACAGGGAGACATAATGCACCATGATTCACTTAACCCCGCCATGAAACTCTCATTAATTCAGCTGCTGCCATGGTGATGGCCTCCAAGCAGCAGAATCCCTCCCACCTCCCTCAAGGTCCCTCTGATTGGCAGATGACTTTACCTCTTGACACCATATAGAATGATTAAAGTACATGGTTTGTTAAAAGGAAAATTCAAAACAACATCCATAATTTTAACTATATTGTATATTGAAACGATTAGCATACAATTAAAATTCATAAACTAAACATGTTGCACGCACACTATGCACTCTTCTTTCTCCACATTCAAAATCAACAGATTAAAAATTGTGTCTCTGGTGTGTCAGGCCGTCTAGTTATAAAGCTTTAATTCTCAAACATCTGAAAGGCAAAGAGGCAAATCACTGTCTCATAACACAACTCGTATTCTCATGTTGGCGCTTTGAAATGCTGCAGGCAACCCTTTCATCGCAGATAGTCGCTTTCATAAGCTCCTGTTGCTTTGCTTTGTACGTGCTGTACTGTCTGCTGTGCAACTGCAGGGCTCACACAGACAGACAAATCCTTTTATTCATACTGAAACGTGCTGTTAACAATCTTATCAAACCTGTGCCAAACATACAGGGGTAAAGTACAAAAACTACTTGGATGCTCTGCACTTTGATAGCTATCCAAGAAATCCTCAAGAATATGCTGAGAGTACAGCATTCGCTGAAAATTAACACTTTTATTAGGGGTCCTCAGTTGTGACAGGTTATCCAACAAATCTAGAATAATATCTAGAATATTACGGCTCTAAGCAATTCATTTACTCAATGTGCATTTAACAAAAGAGCATATTCAATTGCAACAGTTCATAAAAATAACAGACATACCTTTGAAACTCACCATTTATGCACAAAAAATGATTTCTCCTGCACTTTGTCTCTCTCCCTCCCACCTCCCACAACCACCAGTAACTGTTACATAATTCCCTTGAGCGATGGCAGCTGGACTGTACAGATGGTGACAAAAGCCGTTTTCTGTGGAGTTACAGTGCACACAGTATCCTGTAGCCGCGATGAGCTCAATGTTGTACTGCTAGTGATCTAAGACATGCAGTATAACTGGGTGGAACCTCATGTACACCATTGTGCAACACTTTCATTAATATTCTTACTTTAGCCCTCATTGCTGTATAACCTTGTAATACAAATAAAAACATCTAGTTTTAACATTTGTTGTTCCAATCTGCTCACTTGAAACTGAATTCCATCATTAAGGCAGATGTTGTGTGTTTCCTTCAGGTGACTTTGTTGGTGATCTGTGCCCTGGCCTTTCTGGTGTGCGTGGTGTTCCTGGTGGTCTATAAAGTCTACCAGTATGAGCAGCCTTGCCCTGACAACTTTGTTTACACGGTAAAGATTTATGATCATCATTGTTTGTGACCCTGCCTGATGTCATCATCTCACTACTAAAACCATTTAATTTGAATGTTTCTGACTAATATTGTTTGCAGCTCCTATGTGGTAAGGCAATCTTGTGTTAACCGTCTATTTATGACATATAGGTATTGATACTATATATTGATGCCATTTCAGTGTACGGATATGCCAACTTAACATTAACCCTGCACATTCAGCTAGAATAAATATCATTTCATCATCAGAAGTAACAAAAATAGTCAAAGGAACGTATACAAAAGGGTAAACTAATAACTGTTTTATTTTAAAATCTATGGCAGTTCGGTTAAGAATGTCAAGCACTATCTCCAGAGATTACTGATTTATTTTTTTTAATGTGACCTTTACTTATTGTCACTGCCATTCTTTTTTTCACCCCTTTTCCCTGTTAATAACAGTTTGTGTTTCATCATACTATCTTAAACCTACCTACTGATTTATTAACTCTGTACTTTCAACCTTGTTCCTTTTCTGGAGCAGCAAGGTCGCTGCATGCCAGTAGGAATGTATGGCAACTACCCGCCTCAGGGCCCCGGAGGCCGCGGGCGCCTCTTCACCCTCATCAACCACTACAACATAGCTAAGCAGACCATCACCCGGTCAGTATCACCATGGATGACCATCATGTCCGAGGAAAAGGTCACCCAGCAGGAGACGGAGACTGCCCAGAAGCTGGCTTAACCAATCAGGAGGTGGCCTCACCTGCTGCAGAGAAAAATAAAAAATAAATAATAAGGTTATGCCATTCAAGCAAACCTCAGTCCCGTGGCTTTATGTTGGTGAAAAATCATCTTCCCTTGCCTGAGGTGCTATGCTGCCTTGTTGATGTGATTTGGTCAGCTGATATGTACTGTAGCAGGAATTTCTGGACATTATGAACATGTTTTCAGTAAAGCAAGGCTTACAGTTGGTTGGATGTACGGTGTGTTTGAATAGCATATGTTGTTATTTATTTACACTTCAAACCAGAGTGGCAAATATGTAGAAAAGCCACAGAAACACATACACTGACACACAGGCGCACACACACACGCACACACACTGTCTTTGTACATACACACGTAACAAAACTCACTTTAGTACTCAGATCGTGAAATGACTGTGAACCATCTTGTGTCTGCGTCGCTTGTTTTAATGCACACGCACGCACGACTTAAATAACGATACACTTTGCTTTGAACCTTTCTTTTCAATAAATCGAGTACTGATAGTGCATGTCGGACCTCTTGAGATCCAGCAAGTGGTAAATTTCTCATGAGGCAACAACGTTTGCAGCATATTAGCTACTGAGGTCATGTGTGTCAAAACATTTTGCTGTCATATTGTGAATAAATGAGGCCTAACCTGGAAGAAACGTTTTAACCAGCGAAAACCATCTATTTTAAATTGTGTTTTGACTCAGCCCATATTGCTCTCTGCATATAGTGCTGTTAGGCAGTTTTAAGTATTTGATGCATCAAATTTTCTTAAGCAGCATTAATGACTGTCTCCATTCATCTGAATTCTTTGTGAACACTCTGCTTTTCTTTTGCTAGCTACATGATACAAATTGTTAATTTTAATTGCATAGATGATATGCCACACTATTGAATGTTTTTGCATTGCTAGTGAAAACACTGTATTGTGCAATACTTTGCATTAAGATCACTGCAGATGGTCATTGGTAAGCCATCAACAAATACATGGATTTATGTTAATGTAGTGGAACAATCAGACCGTAGTTGCTTGTCCTGTTGCTTTTTTAAATGTATTTGTCATTTAACTTAAAATGTCAGAAATTATGTACCTTTTTCAAATAATGTAATGATTACCATTCAAGTGCATTTGCTACATAAAAATGTAAAATCAAAAACGGAAATAAAGTGCCCACATTTCACACCAACCTCCAAGCGACGTCTATAAAATAAATCTTGTCAGTATTGCAGTGCATAAAATGAACAGTCGTCAACCCCCCTTACTTTAAAGGAACGTTTCAGGGGTTCTACTGCTTTCAATACAATAAAGATTGATCTTAGTAAATTATTGAGAGAAAAATCAGGAGGCTGTGTGAATCAAATTTCATGCTGACAGCTTTTGTTTTTAACAGAACAGGCCCTGGTCTTCTGCTGCACTTGATGTTATCTGGAAATCAAGACATAAGCATGCACTGTATTAGGTGTAAAATGAAATAAATGGTAGCCTGAAGTAAAGAGAGACACAGAATTTAATTTAGAATATTGCTTAGTTTTAACTAGAATGTCAGTGGATTGTGAGTACAGTTACGCTGTGATAGACACCGACTAAACTGCTGCTCATGGACCTGAAAAGCAAAACATTCTCAATGGGTTGGCATTGAACTATAATTTGTCACGGGCAGAAGGATTTTTAGAATCTATTTAAGTACATCAACCTCCAAAGATGCAAGTGTCCTCTAGTGCATTAGGTCTATTCCAGAACAGGACCAACAGAAATCAGATCTGTTTCTCAGTAAGATAGACAGGGATAGTAGCAGACGAGTAAACCATTATCTCTTTGAGTGGCAGAGAAAGACAAGACTGTCCATGGACACAGTGCTCCATTCAAAGCTCACCTCCACAGTAATGCTTGTAAACACCAAAGCTGCCGTGTAAGGACTGGGCAAAGATTAACAAAGAGGACTGGGTAAAAATCAACTGCGATTTCCACTTGATGACGGATTCTTCATGAAGAACTACTTGTCTGCCTGGTCCTGCCTGTACATTCAGTCTCAGTGTTGTCATCACATTTTGAAACGATAAACAACAGGTGACGGAGCCCGATGATTTCCTGTCATATAGAGTCCACGCTGGAAGCTCTGTTAGCTGTCGTACCAGTCCAAAAAGAGGAGAGAGAAAGAGCACATGACGAGAAAGAAGAGGATCCATACTCGGAAGCCGGCGTTGTTTTTTATTGCCTTGTAGAAGAAAAAAAAACACCTATTAACATAACACAAAGGACAACATGAAATATAAATCAAATGCTGAACAGCTACATTTCATAATCTTACCTCTCTTATGTCTTCATTGCCTTCTTTAACGTTCTCTGTGGCACCTACAACCAGCTGGTGAATGCTGTCTATCTCCGTTTCCTGTCATCAAACATAGGACAGGAAGTTAACCGATTCCAACCAACTGTGCTAAAACACGGAATAAAAATGAGAATCTGAACTCACTTGTTGTAAGACTTTCTCAGCAAAGATCTCCTGGAGACGTGAGATCTCAACCACCTTCCCCTCGATTTGCCTGGCGGGCACAACAGGGTAGCATGAAATATGAAATAAATGCGAACAGAATGAACATCCTCCCCCGGTAATGGCAATGATGTTAGGGACAGAGAGGGGGACATGCTTAGCTGGGGGAAACTCACCGGACTTCATCCACCAGGCTGTTCATCTCACTCACCAACCTCTGGTTTTCTTGCTCAAACTAGAGAGAAATACACAACACTAAGACACCTTCATCAAAGATGCATGTGTAGATATCAGCCAAACTGAATTTTCCCTAAAAAGATCTGTGGTAAAGCGATGAATGTGTGAGATCTCCTGCACATATAATGTATAATACAAATGAAGTGTAATGATATCTGAGGCGCCACACCATCTGAATCTCCTCAGGAGAGAGCTCATCCTCCACTCGGCCCTCCTCCCACAGATGCTCCACCGTGTTGTTCAGGACCTCAGTCGCACTTTTCTCTAGAAGAAAGAAAACAACCTTTGTCATATTTGTTTCTAAAAATTCCAGCTTACTTGGGTGAACTGAATCATTAATTCAGTTATTTCTTTTTTTGAAAAGGAAAGATTGAAAAGGAACCTTGTAATGACTTTTCAACACATTAGGCATAGGTCAGTCAGGGTTGAAATACTGAAGCAGTGAGTGAGAACAGATGTAATGTAAGACTGTGGCGATTCATCATTACCATGTGTCATTAGTCTCAGCACAACTAGACTGTGTCAATCTTAGTGATGCTTGAAGCAAAAGGTTTATCAAACGGTGAGCAGAGCAGACAAGGGCTTCTCCAAGTACAAAAATATAAATTTTACAATTCAGAAACAACACAACAATGCTGCCAAGGACAAATTAGGTTTTTACGTTGTCTGTGTATGTGGAGATACTTGTAAATGCAGATACTGTGTTTCTTTGCACATAATAAGACGTAGTCTATTCTGAAACATAGTAATATCAATAACAGATGTAACTGCAATTATGTGTGGTTAAGTTCAACGTGTACAAGCTAAGAAAAAAATGTAGCATAGTTAAGTAGCTACCTTTAGTTTATATCTCATAAATCACAATGAGGTTGAAAAAATGTTTTTAATGGTTTACTAATGACCCACTTAATAAATGTTGGTACCATCAAAAACTTTGTTTTGTAATTAAGCTATTAGAAATCGACAGCTACTGTTGCCGGAGAAGCTGGAGATACCTCCAAGGACTGGCCACTGTCCTTTAACTCAGAACAGACTGCTTTGTTTTTCTATAAATCACTGTAAAAGTGTCCTTCTTGAAGACGGACATACTGACTCAGGAGTGTCATAAGTTGTACAATTCTGCTATTTTTAGCACAGAACACAGGGAAAAGTGTCATTTAAAGGGTGCAGGATTTGTGAAATATACAAAGATATCAAACAAATAACAAATCACAATCAGTCTTTGTGCAGTAGCACAAACGGAACCCAGTGTTACAAGTGACTCAATCACATACCAGAACTTTCTTCCTTGACAGTTTTTTCCTCAGTGGGTTCCACTTCTACTGTTTTCTCCACCTTGCTGTGTTCGGGTGCTAGCCGGGACCTAAAACCACAAAGTACAGGGTAAGGTGAATAAGGAGCATTTTGTTAAGCTGCATTTGTCACAAAATTATGATAAATATTACTTTTTCTCAACAAAGTGCACAAATTGATCTTTGCAAAAACTCACAGTCTTTTCTTGTCCACCATTCTCTTCACTCTAATAGCTCTCTGCTCAGAGTACAGCTTACATACTCCTTCAAAACAAATAAGAAGTGTACAGCTCAAATTAACTATTATTAATGTAAACAGTCCATAGAAGACATGGTGGAGGCAAAGTCAGTCTGAATTGGATAAAGGTGAGCAAACTTACCTTTAAGGTACATCTCAATGAGGTCCAACACGGCCCCTCTGTGCTCTTTGACCTGGGCTGATGTCACTTGCTTCTCTGCTGCATTTACAACAATAACACAATTTTTGACACACATGGCTAAATTAAAAATAGTATTACCTTAAAGCGTTCACTTTCTGACCACGTCATTAGGTATCCCTGTACGATCTAATGGAATCCAGTACAGCAGCTCTGCCGTGAATTCTATTTTAACAAAGTTAGAATTTCTCCGTTTTTAAGTTGAAACTGTCAGAAGGGTGAAAATTGTACTATTTATTTGTTTTAAGGTCAAAGTTAGTAGTGGACTCATACTTGAGCACATTATAGGAATAAGAGAATAGATGGTTCTAACGTTTTGGCCCAGTCATTCATTTCAGAAAGGAGGATTTCATTAGATTGTACAGGTTTACCTAATGCAGTGGCCAGTGACTGAATTTTAAATTTCCAATTATATTTGTGAAGTAGTTGACAAAGCGCATTGTAAAACACGCACACACGCACACACCTTCATTGCGTAAATGCTTAATGGCTTCAGAACAGGTCCTCATGAAGATTTGAGCATCCTGGTCGATCTGATCCCGTTCACCATCTGTCATACGAGTTAAATCTGATGAAATGAGACTGTAAAATACACAAGAACAATCACAGTAAGTTTAAATAACCATGGGCACAAAGAGAAGCTGAACATTTAATTAATATCATAACAGAGAAAATATGACAGGTACCTCCCTCTGGTGGACACTGCAGACACAACAACACTTGTTAGCTAAGGACATATTGTACAGGGACAGAGAAAACACAAATGCTGCAGCACTGTGATTGTAATCTGTCTCAATTGTGGATTTTGACTGCATTGATCACAACAAATAAACACAACAAATGTCTCTATAATATGTAGGATATTAACTGGTAACTAGACACATTTTTTTGCCCCAAGGTCTTGATCTCAAATGTGAGAATTTTCTGCTATTTCCTCTTTATAGGTTTTTACACTCGAAATCTCGGTGGCTTATGTAGAATTACTACTATTAGTATTATCATCTTTACAGTACTCTATTGCACATTTCTTCTGTTTAAAATTATTTTTATCTTTTAAATTTTATCTTTTTAAGCTTAGACCCAAAGTATTTGTAATAAAGTGTATTATTTTAAAGAAGTCACCCTTTTAAGTCACACTTTGTGTATGGCAACAAACAGAAGGGCCTTTGTGGCAAATGTAGAAGCTCCAGTTATAGGACATTATAACAAATCAAATTGTATTACATATTTTAATATTTGCTATACCTGGAGTAAAAAAGGTGACACGAATTTAATCATAAGCCACAGTCCATGATTATTTTGTATCACAAAGTCAAACTGTGAAGAGGGAAAGGAAAGCTGATAGGATAAGAATACAAGAAGAGTACCCAAGGGTAAAGTTTGATGAAATCATGCCCACTTAATAAAATTCTACAACTACCCATCTATAAACTTCCCAGAGGTTCAGTTAATGCATTCACTTAAAGCTTTATCAACAAACTCAACAAAACAGCAGCTACTCCACACACCGGCGCCTATTAAACATAGAGGGGCCTTGAAGGGCGGAAGGCCTGGATTAGTCCCAGTGCATGATTTGTTCTCCACTTGGTTGCAGCTCAATTATTCCAGACAATTAGACTGGAGCCGGCCGCTACAGACCACCCTATTCGCGGCTGACCTTGTGCCTGCAGCACACACAAACACACACACACACACGCACACTAATGACATATTTGAAAGTCCCATCAAATAACCCTGACTCTTGACCTCTGCTGAATTTTGTCAGTCAGCCCCTGCAGCCTTGGTGGATTATCCCGATGCTGCTGTTGATTGTGGTAGATTGCTCCGACTGTTTGGAGAGGCTTACCTTCCGGCACTCACATAATCTTTCCTGTGTTGCAGCAGAAAGTCTTTCAGCTTGGTGATGTTCGTGATCTGCCAAGAAAAAGTGAGAAGACACATTCCATGACATTTCTTGACTTCAGTAGCAACAAGTCTTTTAGGTGCCATGTCTCCATTGGGCCTTCAAATATGTTAACTATGTTGAAACAGCTTATAAGTGTTTTTAAGATGTGCAGCAGGAAACTATTTTATCCCGACTACATTTAGACAGAGTCAGGGTAAATGTATAGTTTAGTATTTATTGGATGTGACAGGCGACCAATGTCCATCTCTCTCGTTGAATTCCCAATATTTACAAACCGTGAACTGCTGCATATGGGGCACTGACAGGGTCATTTCAAAGAAGCTTTGAATTCACGGCCTGTTACTATTTATCACAGAGAAAATGTCCAGGTTTATGTGTACACAGGGAAACCGAGGAAACTTGGTTCAATCCAATATTTGCTCCTGTAATTCGGTCAAATATTAAAAAAGACTTAATTGCTTCCCTGTCCACAGAGCTCTGCTGGTAGGACGCAAGTGGGTGTGAATACGCACACAGCAGGCTCTGTGAGATTCAGAAGAAGACAGAACTCAGACAAGCCCAGGATTGAAAAATGACACAATGAGTTTGACTGTGACAGCGACCCCAGAGCGTGGGAGATTATTTTCATAGCATAGCGACACTGTTCTCGGCCTTCAGCCTTTTCAGCCTAACAACCTCAATTATCAAATTGCCTTGGCAATCTAATCTGGCACCAGCTGTCCAATAAGGTCTGTAAACATTCATTTCTAGCGTCTTTGGGACTTGAAGCAGTGCATCATTTGAGCTGATAAATGAAAAATTAAGTTTTTCAATGCAGGAGGAAGATGTCAAGAGAAACAGAGGTGGGCAATTCATTAGAAACCAAGCTCTCCTACTCTAGTGTAGAAGTTAGTTTAGTGACGTATGACACTGCTGTGGGGCACATGTTAACTTGGCCGACCTTTCTAATAATACAATAATTTGAGGTCAAGAGTTAATTGACGTTCAGAGCAGTTGACCTTGAGGGAAAGGGGAGAAAAGAGCCTTTGTTATGGTTCAAAGTCTTTCAAAACACAGTCTGCAATGTAGCGTATCAGTGAATGACTTTGAAGCTAAACCTCCAGCCATGCAATGAACGACCTGCCACTTAGAGTGTCACAGGTGATGGTTCGAAACGACTCGATTACTGATTTAAGATGGCTTGTTAAAATGCTTTGTTCCAGTAGTCAAGCCATAAAAATGTCTTACAGTAAAGCCTTGACATTTTCTCATATACGCTATGATATGATAGTAAACAAAACATTTTTTTTGTTGTTTCTGTAGTGTTTGTCAGACAAAAGCTGTATTATGGCATCACCTAAAGCTTAGTGGACTAGAGGTCTTTGTTGTTATGTGCAACTCCCAGTGTCATTCTGGCATATATACTCTTAAGGACATCTAACAGCTACTTAAGAAACATTGCATGGTTAGCTGATTATTATGATTTAATCTTAAGCTTTAACTGCTACAATTCTCTAGTAAGACCAGCTGTATTGGTAAAAAATGTATTTATAAGTCAGGAAAACCACTGTGAAAGCATGTTTTTGAGTTTGATCACATTTCAGTTTCTGAGGCAATCCTTGGCCTTCCACAAAGTGAAAATATATCTCTTACATGGCATGACGAATTTATCTTTGACTATAAACTATATATTCTGCTTGCAATTAGCACTTGGCATCAGCCTTTCATTTATGTACACAGAACAAATGCCTGCAGGCCTACGTTGAGTGGTACTACACCTTTTTAACCAGCAGGTAGGGCTAAATACACAATATTGGAGCAAATCAGAGGAGTGTGTTTTGGGGGGTTGCCGGGGAGTGTCAAGAGTGCTGCTCTGGGGGTTGAACTGTCTCCTGTGTGTATACATTGGAGCTCAGATTCCCAGCACAACCTCAAGGGTTTGCAGGGGGTCAGTGGGATCAATTGCTCTTGTAACTTAAGACCCTAAAGTGCAAGTAATTCCTCAACAATGAGGAAGGGGGTGGCCTTGTGCTTGCAGTTCAACCTTTATATGTAGGTATATGCAAGTGTGTGTGTTTTTGTGCAGCTGACATAGGTGTGTGTGTGTGTGTGTTTGTGAGGCAGAGTTAGCAGCAAAGGCAGGAGGAGACAGTCTGCCGGGCTACGTCTAATCTCGTCATCATCAAAGACCCCCACTTTACCTCCTCACTTTCTCCTTCCCCTGCTTTCCCCCAGCTCCGACTGAGCCCAAACAAACCATCAGGGGGGATTATTATGAGGAAGAAAAGAGAAAAGGCTTAGCTAGCAGATTTCTTAAGAGCTTGGAGGGCGTTTTGTTTTGTTTTGTTAAATCCAGGTAACTGAAAGAATTTGATGATGACTGCCCTGCTGTAAGACCCTGTATGTCCTGAAGGAGGGCGATCTATAATGATGCCATGCTGTGTTGTGTTTAGGTATGTGGGCCTGACTGATACTGAAAGGATGCTTCAGTGGAGAAGACTGTGTCACATGTTGATTTTATTATCATGTTTATGTCTTAGTCTCTAATGGTTTTAGTTTTGTCTTTGTATTTCTATCCACAGCTAGAACACTTTAGTCAGCTCTATAAACAAAAAGTAGCTTCAAAGAAAACATTTAAGATTATTTATGAACAGGGTCTTTGACCTTTTTTTCATATGTGCTAAAGTTGTATTAACGTGTTTAGATTTTTTGCTGGTTGGTCCATTTGGATCTAAAGATGTAGCCACCAGCACTTGTGTGTGTTTATTTTTAATCATGGCATTGTTGAGAAAGTCAGATATCGCATGGGTAGAAAATGACTTAACTTAAAAACGTAACTGAAAAAGTCAAAAATTTGAGGCACAACAATGAAGATACCAACTAAAAGTATATAAAAGATAACTTTGTATTTGTTTTGACCTGCTGTATTTCCTCTAACAGTGGGCAAGGTGACTATAAGGTCTCAGAGTTAGCTAATAAATATATAGGAAAAATACATCTGCGGCAACTTCCCAGCTGAACCAAGCACTTGGTCATATCCTGCAGCAAGCGGCGGTTTGTTTTCAGTGTACAGCATTTGCGCAGCACTAACTTTTACAGATGCACTCATCTGTAATTAAACTATGAATTCATATTTTGCAATTCTGTTGACAGTGAGAAGATGGATTCATTTCACTTTGATGGAAATTCATATTTCTTTTAACCGGCCTAACGTTAACACAGACAAGCTAAGTCAAGTGAATGAGGAAAGAAGACAAACAGAGGGAGACACAAAGCAGGCTACCCAGACAGATTAGAAAATTGCCAATGAAAACTGTAACAGTCTAGAAGACCAGAAAATCAAGATGTCCACTCCCAAGCATGGCCCTGGCTGTGTTACCATCACAAGTATATTTGCGTGCCACTGGAGAGTTTGTTTCACCTATGAAAATCACTTGAAGTACAGACCAAGGCCAGCTGGTTATCTTGCAATATGGTGAGACACAGCCATTATATGTATATGCAATGCATTTATGACCAACATGCTTTATACCCTAGGACCTGATTAGATGTAGAGCCTCACACAAATAAACAAGCTGACTTTGGCAGAAGGATATAAGTGAGAGATTTTTCAGCCGGCAAGATGCAATGTGTTTTCCCTATGTAGGTATTTAGGCCTAATCAAATGTTAAACTGAATGAGAGAGAAAGTACCAACACCACCCAACCTGGGAAGGTTCAGATACAGTCTTCTTTAAATACATTTTTGGGAGCTCTTGGTATCCAAGGGTTATTTAGTTTGCTACCAATTTTTTGGACAGAATTCCGACATAAATTATTGTAAATAATGAATTGCATTAGGCTTATACAAGCTTTAACAAGCCCATTCTGGCCAACCCTCCAACTGCCCTCGGCTGCATGTGCACGCACACGCACACACCAAGTCATTGCAGGAATGACTTGGTGCATATGGTGCATAATTGCAATATGGTGCATTATGCAATATGCACCATATTGCAAGGAAAGGAAGATAAGTAAAGTAACTAACATTAAAGTATCTGAGAACAGAGCTGTTTGTGAACAGCTGCCTGTCACTATCAATCACAGAACTGCAGAGACCAAAACTCTTCAAATATTTACAAGAAAACATTTGAGGAGCCTCATGCAGCTGGTGAGGACAGCTAAGATGGTAAGATTCAATTGGACTGTTGAGGTTAAAACACTGCACATTCCTGCTTGTGTGGCTGTTCTGAAAATTTAGGGAGCAGTAGTAAAGAAATAACGTAAAGGTAAGAAGAAAATAAATGCTCGACACACAGATACCTGAAAATCTCGGAAGAAAATATTTGTACTTGCAACCTGTGGCTAATAGTTTGAATTTGCTTTTGTTCAACTATATATATGATTAAGTACTCATTACATGTTATTTACAGGCACTTTATTCACAGTGGTACTCAAGAGAAATCTGGAACAGTGTTTGCACTTAACAAATGTGCTTCCTGGAAATCCGTTCATTAATGCAGCCGATAAGTAACGTGCTTTCTCCTCCATCTTGGACTTATTTTGGAAGCCTGGGACATTGATTTTAACAGTATAGGAACAAAAAACATTGCTTTCTAGTGTGCTTTTTAAAGTGTGTGTTCATGTCACAGCACAGTGACAGAGCAGGCCTGATCAACAAAAGGGAACTGTTGGAATTTTAAAACTCTGTGGGGGGAAAGTGACTTATTCAGACTTCTACAAGGCACTTTGTGTTAGTTACATTTTCTGTCAGATTTTAGGCACAGTTTGGTTTAAAAACAAGGCAACATTGCCTCGTTAACGATCTCTCCTTACATTCAGTCTTTCACTCAGCTGCGTTTTCCTGCCTGCAGCCTTTTGTTACACACATACACAGTTGGAGAAAGCCAATTAGAAATCTGGTTACTCGTATGCAAAGGTGGTGTTCTCCAGCAGAAATCTACCTGGAGAAACCCGGTTTCCCTAATCCCCTACGTTGATTACAGAAACCAGCTCTCCCATTTACAAGACATTTAGGAAATCAGCTTTCCTGAGAAAGCCGACTGTAACTTGTCACCTGTAAATAAAGTCAAAAATTAAAGACTGTCTAAAAAGCAACTTAAGAAAGTTTCTGCAGTCTGCATGGAGGCTAAGGAGCTGAAAAGGGTAAATAACTACATTTCCCATACTGCATTTTGACTTTCCTGTGACATCACCTTAAGCATGCACACGCTGCATCTGGGTTTAAGACATGTACAAATTGTGCTCGCTGTCTTAAAGTTATGTACATGCAAATGATACAGCCAGTCATGATGGGTTAAGCTTCAAAAATCATAATAGTGGTGTTCATCTCTAAAGTTTGGTAAAAGTAGCGTGTATAACAAAATGCAGTTTGCCACAGAGCTTATTTACGGCAAAATACAACTGCCAACGGATAAAACCCGTTGACTTTTTGTTGAAGTCACCAGGAAGATGCTAACTTCCAGACTGGCCTACAAAAACCTCCTCCCTACCACACTACACATCTGCTGTACACATTAGCCCTAGTTATAGAGTCATCATATCCACTTTTAGAGGACATAAATATATATATATTAAAAAAACAGACAATATCTGCCAGTGAAAACTTGTAACTGTCTGTTGGAGCTTAAGAGATGGACAGCGTTGGTGACATCCAACAACAAAGAGACAGGTCTTCTAGTTGTTTTTTTTTACAATTATTTTCAGATGTGTTGGAGGGGGCTGCCACATTTATTCACAAAAGTCATGGACACTAATGCAGACAAATAAAGACAAATCAATACCAATTAGTATCAAATATGACAATCAATGAAAACACTAAGTACAACTTAATACAACAACTAAATACACTTAAGAAATAAAATCTATATAAATAACCTACAGTACATTGAAGGAAAAGAAGATGGGCAACAGACATGATAATTCTATATTATGTGGATTATAAAAAAATAGCAAATGTACATGTTTTCCAGGAAACATTAGCATGTAAAATCAAAACTTTACTTTGCTAGATTTTTTTACTTTTGCTAAAGCTAACATCCCTTCCCTGACTTTCTTAATGCATTGTAATTGTTTTAATTACTTTACTTTAATTCATTGTAATTGTTTTAATTACTTCTCATGAACAATTTTGCCCTTTACACTTCGCTACCTGGGTTTCAAAGCTGCTAAATAATTTAATTATGTATTTAGATATTTGTATTCACACGAAAAGTGAGGATTAGAATAAAATGACTAATGAAGATAAAAACCAGAATGGCTGTGTATGTAATGTGCTTTACTGTCATTTTAAACAGCATGACTGATTTGAAGAAATTTCTATAATGTGAGGAGCAAACAATAAAGGTCAGGAAAGAACAGACTTTTTCAGCTGACTATACGGCAGTATGTGTGATATTGCTAAACTCAAAGCTTATTAAAAGCAGTGAAATGAGAGTTGGCCTTAAACGCTTTTCATCTGCCGTAGATGAATAATGGCTGCAACTGAAAAGCCAAAACAATACAATATGTTTACTGCTGTTAGCCAGCTATTTAAACAACATTATCTGCCTTAGTTTTACTTGACACCGTTAATATCAGTGTGGTACGACAATACATAATTAACACCTCATGTCTTATTCCACTAACATCTTAATCCATAATGAAAAGCACCCTCATGATGAGTACACATCTGTTGTTGTTTCTTGGTTTAGACAGTGTCAAAGTGCAGCTTGCTGTTATCGGTATTGGTAGTATTTTAATCGTTGTAAATCACAATATCAAAGCTCTTTGTAACAGCAGAGTTTGACAGCATTTTTTTACAAAAAGTGTCCACAGCCTTAGTCTTCCTACATGTTTAAATGTTTAAACTGAGCTTTTGTCTACTGAGCTCAACATGACTTTTGTTCTGCTTAAACAATTTAGTCTGTTAAGTATCTGGTGTCCGTCTCAAGACTTGAAGCTTGACATCAAATGGTAAATCTGCGCTTCACCACTTTTCCCCCTTTTATTTTCATTTTCATGAATCATGTAGAAACATTATGTTGGACATAGGGAAACAAAATTAAGATTGCATTCAGGCCTGACAGCTGATGCCTCAAAATTCAATTTGCCTTGCTTTTATGGGAAAAGAGGGCAGAGATTAGGCCAACTGCTAAAGAGACCATTTAGCAGCACATTCATCCTCAGTGTGATCCTTGCAAATCACTTCCCTATGACTCGGCGTAGACAGCTCTATATAAGTGTGCTTCACCTGTGTGAAAATATTGTTTGTGACTTTACTACAATAATTGTTATATGTTTGCCCACTGAGCTTAGTTAATTACAGGTTACAGACATCTATCTGTCCATATAGTAACACTTGATTTGATGTTGTTTACGGTTGTTTATGTAATAATGTATTTGTAGGGATTCATGTCATCATTTACAATATGAATGATGTCATTTACCAAAGTATTTACTGGGACTGTGTATAGCTGTACTGTGAATATTAATGGAGGCAGAATTTAGTTAAATTACGTGTTTTTTTTTTACTGTTTTATTTTTGAAAAACAAGCTTGGGGAAATATGCTAGATAAAACAGCTGTTTTCCAAACTTGTCCACTTGAATCCCTAAACCTGCTGACATTAATGACAACTCAGAAATATCACTGTACACCATCTGGTGCTGTGGTTGTATGCTATCTGCACATGATGTGTAAACTGCAAAAAAAAATCTACAAATAGGTCCCAGCTATAGTTAAAAAGAAAAAAGGGAAATCAAAATTAATTCTCCAAATAAATAAGTTTGACCCCATCCTTTGTAATTTGCCCTACAGGGATTTAGAATATTCTAATGCATTTTCCAGGCAAAATATTTACTTTCACATTTGAGTATCTTCCAAACCTTTATAAAATCCATTTTGGACAAAGAAATCACTACTAAAAATCACTACTACACATCACTACTAAAAATATTGGTTCAACTGTATGGTTTGAGAATATGAGCATATTACTTCGATGTGAATGTTGTCACAGGGAGGAGCTCACTATCCAAAAGCACAACATACTTTTAAGCGCTGGCTAACAGACACACTTTTCATGGTTTCAAAGAAAACACAGTGAAAAGGGGCCAATTTTGGAATACCAATACTAAAGGCACAGTGGGAGAGCCAAGCACTATTTTCTACACACAATTTAACAATTTTAGAGTGACCTCCTCCATTTAAACTTGAGAAGGGGCACCATACTGCGGAAAGAGATGAGGTGAGTGGTAAAATTTAGATCACAGTGCCCCAACCTGACCCCTGTGAAGTAAAAGATTCCCTGGACCACACCACACCCTGCAAACACTGGCCCTCTTATTAGTCAATCAAGCCTTTGTTGCATTGCCCAAAAGAAACTAAATTTCCTTTATCACAGAGTTGATTTTTGAGTGGAAAAAAGCCTCATAGGACCACTGTGTGTTTGTCAACTTTGATGTTTTTCTTACTATTTTTGTGAAGCTTCAGTGGGAACTAGGAGAGTTATGCATTGCTTGAAGAGCACCCACATCTGTTGTGCATTAGTTGCCGGCCGTCAACATTGTTACTGGGGACCTAATTTAATATTTTCTCTGTTTTGATCTTCCACCTTTAATCACTGGCTCTTGGGAGGATCGACTTTCCCCAAGAAATTGTTCGAGAGCTGAAAGAAAATGTTATTGCAGTGTGTTTATGGAATCATACATGTGAGGAGGGGAGTCACACACACACAAAAATGCTGCTTATGTCAGGGTGTACTGAGAAAGAATGGATAGTTGAGTTGGGGGAGATATGGGTGAAAACCGCGACATAACTGTAAGCAGTCAGGACATTCCAAACTCGCAATTTCAATTTCTGCAAAAGCTGCTTTACCGAGATGGTATCTGCAGTGCAAGGGAGACAGCGGTAGGGGGGAGGAAAGCAGAGGGCAGACACCACAGGATAGGTTTGGGTTTCTTTTGAATCAGCACCAGTGCTTTTATTAAACCACCATTTATAATATCAATGTAACAAAAAATAACAAAAAGCTGGTTGTGTAGAGCTGCTGAGACTGGGCTCATGTTGGCTGAAGACATCAGGTACAACTTAAGTCTTAACTCCCCTAGGGAGATGTAAAGTGGTTCTTCAAGGTGCCTTTGAAGAGGTTTGTGTTTATGATATTCACATCAGGCCAAGGACTTCTGGCTTTATAGGCAATACTCATGACATGAAGTGAGGCTTTTTACCTGCCAATGATCCTCCTTCTACTGCCAACCATTCAGGATTTCTCCATGCTTCAATGGAAGACTAAAATTTGAGATGTTTTGTGTTGTTTCCTGAACTAATTAAACTCCGGCATTGCAATGCCAAGTTTTAAGGTCCATTTCCAATCACAAAAGGTTCAAAACATAGCCTTTTTTTAACAAAGTATGTATGCTTATGGGAAATTTCCAACAATCAAGATTAGGCCAAAGCAAGCAAATCTTTGGCTCCTAATAAAAATATTGTTTTGTTATTTTGGATAGTTTAGGATACTATGAACAACCTTGCGTGTGTTTTAAGAATAATTAAAATAAGGAGAGTGCCCTTTGCTATTTTTGTTAACTTATTTCCCAGCTTAGCAGCACTTAAAGTCAAGATCACATTGTGCAATTTTCTGGATCAATTCAGAGCCCAGGCCTGTCAGTTAGGAGAGGAGACCCATTCTGACCTGACAGTTGGCTGAAAAGTATTCTGGGCTCAAAACTGCAAAGTCTGGCTGTTTAGCATAATGTGTGCATGTGTTCTTTTTTTATAACAACTTAGCTTTTGTTTAGTTGTCATTTACTCTGAACTGCCCACACTGGGTAGGATCAAAAAATTCCTGTAGGCTGACGTTACCGGCAGTGGTGTTTGAGGAGTGCTATTTATGACATTTGGTAATTTATTTCCCATTAGACATAGACAGGCGTAAGTTCAGTTGTCACAAAGTACTTTGTTACCTTTTATCTCATAATTACTGACTGTAATGATATGGTCACATTTTTAGTATAAGATGTGTAACAAAGCAGGGCGGAAGCAGATATTTCAGACTAGAGTTGCGTACTTAATGATGATTGTGTTTATATATTAATGCACTCCAGCAGGTTGAGAGAGCAACACTCTGCCCACACAAAGTTTGACAAACAACTTCCTTGTCACTCATCAGCAGCATATTTTGTGTCAAAAATGTATAAATATGTCCTAAAAGGAGTAGGTAGTAACTTAACAGCTACAATCAAATGCTAACTGTGGGGTTTTTTTTATATTTGACACCACTAAATACAGTGTAAGATGAGTTGGAGAGACAGATAATATGTATTAATAGCAGACATCAAGTTAGGAAAATTTTGCAGTAAAATATGGATAAAGTAAGAAAGAAGTTTTTTCTGTAGAAGTCTACTCTGTTTATATGAAGGGAATATTATTATTATTTTTAGAATTGTAATTAACAACTCAAGCAGTAGAGCATCAGGATGGGATGCAGAGGGATCAAATCACAGTCAATTTCCCAGGCAACCCCTGTGACCCTTCGACTGAGTGGGATGAGTTAAATGCAGGAAGATTTCATGTATGTGCAACATGAATACATAGATCAGACATAAAATTATGGCCACCTGTGCAATATAATGCAAACCAATACAATGACTCTACTGTGAGTTCTGCTTTTACATGGTTACAATTTTAAATTTATGGAGAACAACTGTCAGAAACTTGATAATTCTCCTATGTGTTTATTACTGAGCATAAAGTAAGTAGTTGAATGCATTATAAGAGTAGGTAACCCAGAAGTTACCAGCATATTTAAAATGAATTAGGTGACTCATTGATTCAATTGAAAACATAATAGTCATACTTTATGCCTGATTAGTGTATGTCTGCTTAATGATTACAATTAAGATTCTATTTTGTTCACAGGAGAAAAATAAAGCTCTCTTACCTAAAAGTTTTTATAGTTTTGGGTATTTATGACTGTTGTGAAAGTATTAAAGTATATAGTGAGTTGAGTTTACAATAATATGTCAATGGTCAGAAGCGGCATTCTATTTATAATAAAGTTTCTCTGGAATTCTATATTAAGCAAGGCTAGAAATCAATAAACGTGAGATAATTATGGTGTTAATAAAGTTTTAAGTGGCTTGTTAGCGTTTTATTTTGACACCAGTTTTTTTAATCATTCTTTAGTCCATTCAGTTGTCAGAACATTTGCTAGATTAGCATGTTGTATTCAACAAAGCTGTATTTGATATAATGTTGACATATTAAAGACATTGGTAACGTTAACTATTAGCAGCTGGTGCACACTGTACTGACAAGCAATGACTTTCACTTTTTGACAAACATACTTATATAGTCTAAAGTACACTGTACCTCGGCTTACAGTTGCTCTGACAACACAGCATAAGCATTGGCTCATTAAAACTGTCCGGTTCTTTAAATATAAACGTTGAAATAATGCTAACTCATGGCTAGAGCTAGCTTGCGGAAACACTCACCACTTCTTTGGCCTTCGGGGAAAAGCCACTTCTTGGTCTGCTGCGCTTAAAAATCTCATCTTTAGTGGAGTCAAAGCCTATTCCTATCGCCTTGTTCCTAGTTTTCACGGTCTTGACACTAGCTTTGAAAAGTAAAGTTATATCCACGGCCATGTCCGTGCAGCTGCAGCGCTGGGACCAGACCGCTGTAAACAAACTGACACGTCACCAAGTGAGGACGTCATTATCCTGCGACGCGGATGTTTTCCCTGAGACGAAAAAGAAAGCCTTACATTTCACCTTAAGCTATTATTAGGCGATATTTATTATATTGCGTTTTATATCTCAGAGAATTCACACCCTGTCGGAGTCAGACCTCACACAAACGTACCGTCCGCCTGAATTCAGTTCCAGGTAGCGAAATTCTTGAAATTTTGAAAATCTCTTAAGTGTTTAAACTTAAGTTTAAAAATACTTAAGTGGAGCGATGTACCTTTGAACTGGAGTCTAATAGCAGCCTATGTTCTAATACAGTCATATTGAATGTCTCCACTGTTTTTATGCGCTATTATCAATCTGTCTCTCTTTCTCTCAGAATAATACTTCTACAACTAGTTGCAGGGATGTCCAGCAGGAAGCGCCGACCTAACTGGACAGACCAGGAGAGTCTCCTTCTAGCTCAGTTAATGCAAGAGAGGAAGGACATAATCAGAGGAAAGTGCAGCACTGGAGTATCAGTACAAGACAAGAGACAAGCCTGGGAGGAGATAGCCCAAACCATCAATACTGCCTTTCCACATATTCAGCGTACGGTTTCGGACTGCAACAAAAAGTGGGAAAATCTGCTGGCAAAGTCAAAGGAGGAAATTAAAAGACAGAAAATACAACCAGGTGCAGGTAAAGAAAATTTCAGGTTTGTTATTTGCAATAATATTTGCAGCCTTATGATTATTGAGATGAGCTAAAAGTGGATGTGTGTGCATGGCTGCAGACACATATATTCTGAACATAAACCACACATAGCTAGTGTTGTTGTGTGTTTATTTTTGATGCACAGATGCAGGTCTGTCCCTTGAACAGTTCAGTACTGTGACCCAAATAGTGATTTCTGTGATGAACCTCGCAGACATGCTGCAACGGGACATAGTAGACTCTTCAGTCTTAGAGATGGTGGAAACTCAGCATAACAGGTAATATGTTTTTTGTTTGTTTGCTTCTCCTGTGTGGCCTGATGGCACCACAGGAGAACTTTTTATTTAGTCATTTATTGGGAATACATATCTGAGGTCATTGCACCACAATTACAAAAACACATGCAGTATTTTCAAACATACTCCTGCTTAATGTCATGTATACATTTCAGATATTTAACAAACGTGTGTGTTTGAGTGTAATTTACTATTGCATAAACACTGAATGGCTGTGAGTAAATAGTGTGTGTCTGTGTGTATGTGTGTGTCTGTGGGTGTATGTGAGTACCAACAGTGTGAAGGTTGAAATAAAAATACTTGACAACTTGTCTACTTATTTTTAGCTGTGATAAAGACGGCAACGATCACTCCATAGATGAAAAGTCTGAATACAACAATCCACTGACACAGTGCAAGATTTCTACATATCTAGATCCATCCACATGTCCAGAAGAACAGAAAATTACTGTCCCTGAATCACCTGCGGTACAGTTCAGCAGTCCTCATGCTGCTGTCTTTACCGTCACCGGAAAACACTCAGATACTCCCTGCTCGACTTCCCCAACATCAGTGCACTGCACAACTTTACAAGAGCGAATGGATTTAGAACTTTCTGTGCTGAGAAGACAAGAGGCAGTCCTCAAGCTACAAGAGGAGTACTACACACTAAAAATCAAACTGATGAAAAAGCAAATGGAAGAATCTGTTCAAAAGGACTGATGTAATTCGAAGATGACTTATGACTTATGACTGTGTGTGAAAAGACAAATATACACTACATCTAATAAGACTGAGGACTGATTCAAAGTTCTGCTATTGAGAAATGTTGACACAGGTTTGTGGTGTTACACTAATTTAGTTGACAGTTGTAACGACTGCTATCATCAGTAAAAAATTAAACATATATCTTTATTTGACCTCATCACAATATTTAAAAAGTGGTAACAACCTGAAAAGCACGCAACTTATGAACAATTTACAAGGGTAGGATGTGCTTTATAGCCAAAATTATGTTTGGTAGTTTACCAATGAATGCTTTTTCTAAAGCAGTGCATTGCAAACAATGCAGCAGTATACATAGAAAAATAAATAACTAGTTAACAACATTTTGTTTAGTTGCTGCCAGTTTCTTTATACATTCTTTCTACAGAAAGACAATTAATATAGTAAATTCAATGTTTGCTGTGTAGCTTTCACAGACCCAGTTCTCTTATAATGGATGGTTTGAGCCTTAAAGTTTATAAAAGTAACTCACTGTGGTCGAATCTTCGTTCTTATTACCTGTTTATACTGTTGGATAGGATACATCATGAGTCAGATTTCTGTATTTCCTACTTTCCATGCAGTTTATTCATTGTGTTTGGTGCCTCACATGACTTCATTATTACTTCAATGTCGTTTTACTGCAATCAGTGGGGATTTTAGTCTGTTTGAGGCCACAAGCAAAAAAGCCTGTTGAAGCACCTGTCCTAAAAAAGGGTCTCCACCTGTCCTAGCAGGGGACCCACGTAGGGTGTTTTCAGGGCATCTTCAGTCCGCTACATAGTGCATTTTTGACAAAGGCCAAAAAGATTTATACTTGTTTTTGCAAAATGTGCCACTATGAGTGACCACTGACCATTCCTTTTTTCTAATGTCCTCATTGGACTGAAAACTCATCACATTTTGATGATGGTTTTATATTGTTAGTAACTATTGACAACTATTACACCTCTCAATTATTTGTTTAAACGAAGTGAAATTAGTTTTTCTAGCAGAATCACAATAAACTATATACGAGAAATTTTGTTTGCTCATTCACACCGTTTACTCTTTAAGTGCAAAATTGGAAGCAGTAATACTTTGACATACAGCAGTGTACAGCGTAAAGCTAAAATAATCTTCTGTCTAGACAAATGTAGTAATTTGTGCATAATATTTCTCATAAACCCATTTATTTGTAACTGACTGGGGTTGGCATCCAAATGTAAGCAGTGGGGCCCAGAGTGTTGAATTAAAGTCTGTTATTTGCTGTGTGGTTTGCTCATTTCCTTTGTTAGTGTTGTGCCAGACTGTGTTACAGCTGAGTGCTGTGACTGTCTCTCTCTTTCTGCCGCCTCAGCATTAGCTCCTCGTCATTTTTTTCCGTTCACTCTTTCAGCATTGAGTGTGGAAAGAGAGCTTTTCACGGACCAAGGCTATGGCCACAGACTAAGATATGATTGCCTTTATGATACTTGTGTGTTGATGTGAGGAGGCTATCCAGGCATTAAAGGTTTCCAACTTTTATCTTACCATGGCATAAATCACACTAACTGAGCTTGCTGCAAGTGCCGTACTGGCAAGAATAGGAAGCTGAATGACTTGCTGATGTGACAACAAGCTCATGGTGTGCGTTCCAACATTTGCAGAGAAGCAAGGGATTTATTATTGTAGGTAATCAGTGCAACAGTATTAATTATATAAAAGTTATATAAAACTTTTAAGATAAACAAAACACAGCTATTTATTCATTACTTTTAACAATGTCAAACCAGTTCTAGCAAGCTACTGTTAGTTATTGTTGTCATTGGTTAATCCAGTAGTTTAGGCTATTTTAAGTGCAAATTTACTGCTCGCAGCAAATTATAATAGAGATGTTTGGATTAAATATTTTATCTCTGCCAACAACGAGCAAGTTTTCACAACTCTTCCTGCTGCGGCTACGTTCTAAAAAAGTTATATACCTAAGTTGAGTACTTGAGTTTTATGCATGTAGGGCACCATAAATGTCTGTTTCTTTTACTTGTACTTCACTCATAATGATATGGCAATAATATAATAGTTTTGTTTACTATACAGTGTAAATACAATATTTAAAGTAGTTGACAAGCTAAAAACTGAACAAACCGACATTCCTAGATACCATCTACCTCTGGATGAAGCATCAGTGATGGTATCCATTCCTTCCATTCCTGACAGATGAGCCATGTTTTGGAGCACCCTCCGGGCAGTCCACTTAACTGCCTGAAAAAGAACCCCTTAATCTCCACTTTCTCTTTGTTTGGGCTATTATCAGACCTGTCAGTCCTTGCTGCTTTATCTTCACAGAACTCTTCTACTGGCTGTTTGACGTTGGCTTAATTTTTTCAAAGGCTCTTATCTCTGCTTGGCCTGAGGACGCATCCTTCCTTTAACTCCCTGCTCAGATAAGAGTATCCCTTATTGGGGTGGATAAAACTGTTGAGTTTGAATTTGTTTTGCGTATGTTGCTGGCTTGTTGGCATTAGGTTGTCATGTTAGTCGAGTTCATCAGTGTGCTGATTTATGTCTATTTGATTGTTTATTAGCAGAGTGTAGTGTGAAACTGAACCTGATGACACAATATCCCGTCATCAACTGATCCAGACTGCTGATAATCTACTTTGATGGCAGTTAACTCTGTCTTTTGGCAGTAGGCACTTGAAACGGTCTGAAGGAATGCCATGCAGCAAGATCTGATGAAGTGCAATTACATGGGAGGGAGCTGTTGCCTTTGAGTTGGAAACTTACCTGCCACACCCTGCAGGCTTACAAATGAGCCTCTGGACGCATCCCAAATGTGTGAGAATGGATGCCTGTTTTCTGTGACTAATCTGAAAGGTGGAGGCAGACACATCTGTTGGCCAAGGTGTAGAACCAACTCATCTAGTTTACTTTAGTTGGCATTAGCTCATAGAAGAAGCCAAAAAAATTTTTTGTTGAGTTTGTCCCATGATAGATGTTTGACGCATGTCCCAGTCAGTTCCCTTTCACAATGTCATGTCAGATAAATTACCAATAACAATGAATATGTGCTGTTTCTCTGTGATTATTAAATAAATCACATGTTTACCTTAATGTGGGCTGGATGACACTGAGACTAAGGCTGTTGGGAGTGGATAACATTCATACAGCACCTCTGGCTTCTGTATGTGCACCGGTTTGCATGTCTGAGAATATTTAAATGTTAATTTTTTTACCACAATAATAACCAAGGGCTAGTTTTTTGCATATGAATCATAAGCATTGCATGCAAGGTCATGTACATGTACGTTTCTCGGAAAACTAATCATGGAAAAGACATGCTGCTTAGCTGCTTGGACCCAGAAAGAGCTACCCATAGGTTAAATACAGATGTTGCAATCACAAATTGGATTTTCCATAATGCAGTTGCTGTTACAAATGCTTAACTTTATTTAGATTAGAAAGGGCAATGCCATTACGAACAAGCTTCAAGGCTTCAGGCACAATGTCACTGCTCCAGGGATTAACCACAATTTATGCTTTTATTTTGCTGGCGTGATGACAGCCAAGAAAAGGAACATTTCTGAAAGGCACAGTTACAAGGCAAATTACATTTTACCCAACTTTTTTTTACATTTCGTCTTACCCATCACCACAAGCACAAACAAAATGGTTATTAAAGAACTAGTTTTTGGACAGTGAGTGATTGGACTAAGTCCATTGTGTCTTGTATTGTTTACCCTTGGCACAAAATCTCTCTTGTACATTCCCATCCACTGAAGATCGTTTTACAGAGTCTGTGGATATGCGAGTTTCAGATATAACTATGCCACGGCCACACTAAGACAGTTCAGATTTGAGCATTCTGGATATGCTTGACTTCATCATTTTCCACAATGGTCTTTAGAAATGGACAGCAATTGCTCCACCAATGAAAGGGGATCCTCTTTGTAATTAAAGCCAGTAGAAAATTGGAGCATTTTTTTGCCTGGACAGCTTTCACATTCCAGCCTAATATGGCATTGAAAGCTTTTGAAGTTGCTGTCTTGGCAATACCAAATTATAGCTTTCATCAGCCAATCATAAGAAAATGGCAACCTGACATTCCCAATCAAAAGTTACTGTTGAGCTGGAGTCCATGTAATCAACGAGGAGTGCATGATACCAAATCGACTGTGAGTACTAGAATTACAAATAAACTAGATTACAATTTTTCCATTATAACTCATGGAACGTAAAATTTTTAAGATCAAAGTGACATTTTTACTTGATCCACCAAAAGTCAAAATATGTGCAATTATCTCTTTACTCCTGACAGTTTCAAATGATTACCTTTTCAGTGAACCCCGAGTAAAAGGAAGTAGTGAGTGATTGTTTTATCACCACAGTAATCCTGTAAATATCCAGACACTTTACTCTTTTTTTTTTTTTACCTCTGGTGCATTATGTCCAAAAATATGTAGTGTCCCGCATTATACAACTTCAAGTCCGACAAGAGCACTTTTTTCAAATGCACAGTATTAAGAATTCCTTTTGTATGCTTTGCACTAGAATTGCGTTATTACAGAAAATGTGTTATTTTTCTGTGAGCAGAGAAAAAAAGTCTTAGCTGGACTAATTGCAAAAATGTGCAAGTCTTACCAAAACTACAAACAGCCTTAGTGTATTCCACTAAGCCAACAACTTGTCCACATCAGAATTTATCATATTTCTTCATCACCACTGTAACTGACAGTTACAGACAGCTCAAAAGTTTGTGGGAGATACAAAATATGGCCATCATATCCCTGAATTGCTTCTTAAAACTTCTGCACGCTCACCCAATTATGACATCACAGAGGTGAGGCAGAGAAGAATTGTCACTCAGACACAATGGTGTTTAAATGGAAAAACGCTCCACGGCAGCATTTACAGAGTAGGTCACTGGCTGGCCCATTGCCTCATCCTCACTGGGCAGCTGTAATGTTGAAGACGTAATGCAGAATTTGAAATGAGTGAATTTGAAAATTATGGGCGTTAGCACAGGTCAGTTGGTTCACAGAGAAATTCTACTTTATAATGCGAATGTTACACTGGGGAAATACAGGTATCATACAGTATACTGCAATTTTCTCCTCCACCAACTGTCTGCAATTTTTGAATAATTTTTGTTGACCCACAGAATACAAAAGATAAACCCTTTCAGGACGATAAGTGGCCACTTGAGGTCCAATTAAACTTGTGCTTTTCTGCCGAGAGACTCCTGGCTGACCAGCACAATGGCTAAAACAATAGCAGCTATTATGCATCCTCAGGCATCTCTACTGTACAGGCATGTACTTCTCCCCCAGAACAAACCAACCTCCTCAGAGACACTGAAATGAAACATGAACTGTTGTGTGTCTTGGTGGTTTCTCTCATTCTTAACCCCGGGTTTTGGTCAAGGGCAGAACATTATGAACAACTTCATGTATTTATAAATAGGCAAAAAGGGGAAAGAGTGAAAGGAGCCCAGTGAT
Source organism: Channa striata (assembly GCA_033026295.1). Taxonomy (NCBI): domain Eukaryota; kingdom Metazoa; phylum Chordata; class Actinopteri; order Anabantiformes; family Channidae; genus Channa; species Channa striata. The sequence goes on along the minus strand of CM065168.1, from coordinate 18,762,087 downwards.
GACTAAAACCATATGGAAATGGTGGAGAGCAACTCATCTTGCGACAACATAGCACACAGCTCACCCCCACCACCCTGAGCTCCACTCTGTCTCTTGTCATAGCCATTCACGAAAGACTGCAATTGGAGAAGGTCAATCGGTGGCTAGAGCCAAGAACAAAGTGATTGTGATTTTCAAAAAATACATGCAGGATCTGAGGAGGAAATGGTTTTGCCGCCAAACACTCAATTACATATAATTACAATAATTCAGCCTTGGAGGATGCTTTATTCCATTTTATTATGAGGTTCGCTCTTTCATGTCTCCTATTATGGGGGGAGAAGGTGGAGCATCGTCAACAGTGACAGGGATTATGTGAAACAGATACCTCATCTGAATGCTTTCATTTTTTCCTGCATGAGTTGATTGTTTGGTCACCTTTGGCTGCAAGCAAGTTTTCTAACATTTTGGAGATTAAACAAATAACTGAATAAATCATCACATGATTTATCATAATTAAAAATAATTTGTAAACATAAAATTAAGTTCCTACTTTCGCATTTATTGGGATTGGAAGGCAAAGACACAAGGCAATTTATTTATAAAGCACAATTCATACACAAGGAAACTTAAAGAGAAAATAATGAAAATGATGTATGATAAATTCATAAAACCAAGAAAATATTATACTTGAAGTTTAAAAAATATAAATAGAAGGTTCTGATAGATTGTCTCAAAATAAAAAATATCTTTAAAAAAACCCGGACCCCCCATAGCTGAAAGGACCCACATTTCCATGCTTTGAATATATAATTTTATCACGCTCCCTGATGCCACAGACAGCTGTTGTCAGACCCTGAGTACTTCTCTTTGTAGCATTAAAACCGCATCTGATGTAAAATCAATGCTCCTTTATAATTTAATCTATGAAAACTAGATACTGGATAGATCGGACTTCATGAAAGCCTCAAAACAGAGATAAAAAAAAACCTTTCTTTATTCAATAATAAAAAAAAATTCAAAGGAGATGCAAGCACTTATGTCAGCCTGTCACTTATTCTCGTATCTGACTCCGGATCCCTTTCAAGTTCAACTTAAAAAGCATCTTCTTTAGTGTAAAAGCTCTGACTCACAAAATGTTCATTTGATTTGGCTGTTTTTCATTCGACACTGGGTGATTGTGCATTTCCACTGAAGCATCTTCACAGAGGACAAAGACCCAGTCAAAGCTACTAAGCTTTGTGGCTCTTGGCTTTGACAGTTTATAGAATTTCCCAGTCGCCCTGCAAATTTAGCCTTGTATTACAAAAATATATTCACACTCAAATATTGGCCCACTAAGAGTGGGTTAGACTCTTGAACGTCCAGGTCCACACCACCACACCCCGAAACGGAGAATGAGAACTCTGTGCGACTGATAGTCACTTTTAATTTTGCTTAAGTTTTACTGTGTGCTGCGCAGCTGAAATATAGGCCCTGTAACAAGACCGAATCACAGACGTGGGCAGAGACAAGGCTTTGAAATGCAACAACCCCTGAACCAGAAAATAATCAAGGGGACTTAGGTATGCCACTGCGGCCGGAAATTCACTGTGAATACTGGTTTCAACCATGACCGTTTGAAAACCCAACTTTCTGGCTTTCTCATTGATTTTGAACCACCCCCCCCTTCTCAAGTCTCCCTCTCGGCTGTATGTCACACACTCAATTTGGGCTCCCTCCGACCTAAAAGCTGATGAGTAGCGTCTCTGTTTTCAGGGCAGTTTCTGTCAGCAAAAAATGAACTGGTGCATGCCATTGGGCCGTTTGTGACACACACAAACATGCGCACACATGCCCACATACACAAATATACAGTCTGTCCCTTTTAAACCTGTGGCTTGCCTCCCTTCTTCTCAACACATCACAGGGATGGCTACTTTTCTGCTCGTCCAGCAAAAATCTTCGCTCACCGTTTCCTCTGCTGTTATTCCTCCTCATCTTCTTCCAGTGCGGAGGAAGAGATTGCGGTTGAGAGTCTAGGCCAAGTCTCCCCACAGCTTGTCCTGATTACTAAGTACCCATGGTTAGAAGGAACCAGGTCTCTCTGGTCCTCGTTTCCCCTCCTTCATATGTCAGAGTGACATTCTCTGAAATGTCTGTAAAGGACAAGGGACCCCATTGGACTGTGGATGGTACTAAAATAATTCTGCTTTTAATCACTCACCGCTACTGTAATTAATACATGTTACATACACAAAGTCATTGATAATGTGGTTCGTGACCTCATTCAACATATGGGAATACACACACTATAATTTAGTTTTGAATAAACAAGGTTTGACTGCATGCAACTGTCTGGCACGTCCTTATAATCTTAACGTTCCCATCAAGCCTCAGAATACCAACCAACCATGATTTTTTTAATCTTAACTTTCCACTCCTCCTTTCTTTTTTCCTGCATCTCCTCCTCTGATCACTGTTGTGCCTCTAAATTGTTTCGGCAGCTAACAGCCTTCCAGCCAATTAGTAAAGGCAAACACAACAACAATCAGTTTCTTGGCCTAATGCACTCCATCTCCTCAGCAGTAAATACCAAGTTATTCCTCAAACTATTGTCATTCGGCTCTGGCTCTGGTCTTTGTCAAAAAGAGAGGGCGCCCCTTTGAAATGGCAGGCCATGGCAAAAACACAGCTTGTTAAGGAGAGAGACAAAAGCCTGAGGGGAGTATCACAATGGCTGATGGGCTCTGATAAAGGCAGATTACAGTTAACTGGCCGTTTCATCAGTTGAGTGGATTGTGTTTTATTGTGTAACAAGGAAGGGTCGGGTCATGGGTCACTGTCCAGTGTAACTGATCTTAGTCTAAAGAGAACACTGTCACCTATTAATTGGAAAAATTGACTTAACTCTCTACAGATGTAGAGAGTTGAGCATCATACTCTGATGTTCTCTCTTAACAGTTTCAAATATGTAGTCCTGGGAATTTAGTTTATAGCCAGCTGTCAACATCAGACGTAAATGATGGGAGTCCTTCATGACGTTAACAAAGAAAAGGTAGTTAAGAGACCGTGGAGGATCACAAAGGAGCATGTGGAAAATACAAAAGCACTTTGTATGTAAATCCTTTGACTATTCCTCATGTGAAAGTATGCAGGAAAGTGCAAAGAATCTCAGGCATGTTCCCGGAATGGGAAGACCCCGACACCAGGCTGAGCAGTGGTGCTATTGTCAATTTCCCCATCAGAAAGACAGAGAGGGAGGGAGGAAGGGATGGGAACAAAAGAAGGGATGGGTAGACAGACAGAAGACAGAAGAAAGAATGAAAGAAAGAAGTGAAAGATGTAGGGAGACGGAAAAAGATGGAGAGTGGAGCTTCAAATCAAAGTATTGGGGGGAGGCAGGTGCCTGGAGGTTATGCAGGAGACAGAGGGACGAGGAAGATGGATGGAACAAACCCCCTGCTGAGTGTCATTCTCAGACTCCCGTCTCTGACTGTTCTTTGCTCCTGTGAGCACAGTGGGACAGATAGATGAGGTAAGTAACTCCTCACCGAGCTTTTTATTCAGGATGTGTGAGAGAATCTAACACAACCTTTAGATTGGAAGGACTTAACAACCTGTTTCGGTGAAGAATCCTCTGTGCTTTATGTAAACCGGTTGGCATAAAATCCTCACGTGTGAAGCACACACACCCTTACTGTCCCTATTCCTCTCTCTGCTTTCTCTCGCCCTTTCTCTTGCTCATTAGGGGCCCTTCTCACTTCAAAGCCCCTCCATTATCTGCCATCTCTGAGGTCAATTAGGAATGGGGTGACTTTGAGCGGCAGGCACGGACACAGTATTATAACTACTCATCTCCTGTCAGGGGCTTTGTAGGGACCACTGACATTGATGGAGAGGATACTGGGGCCCCTGTGCCCCCTGCTCAGGTCCCCCTCCGACCCCTCCACATACCCCCAGCTGGCCCCTCCTTTTGACTGGTAAACTGTGGAGTAAAACGGTGTGTAATTAAGTGGCAGTCAAAGCAGGTCCTGTTTGGGTGTGTGATGAGCTTGGCAGGGGATAGTTGGGGTTGAGAGCAGTTTAGGGAGGAGGGTGGTGCACAGAGTCCTAAGGCTTGTGGAGAAATGGGGAGGGAGGGGGGAGTTTGAGATGAATGAGAATAGCTAGAATACAATAGTGAAGCCATGAAGCGCAGAAGGGAAAAACCCACTCAGGATCCAATAAAGTCAATGTTTACTCACCTTCAGTGACTTTGTGTGAAAGAAAGGATGGAGAGTTGTAAAAGTGACCTGCTACTTGTCTGGATGAGTGCAAACAAACGTGAGTAATGCATTTAACCAAGTCAGTGAGGAAACAATTACATATTTTTAATCATATCCACCACACAGAAGGCCTGCTTTGAGAGTTACTGCTTTGAAAGTGCTGTCCCTGTCCACAACTTTCATACTGTCATCACAGTGAGTGAATCTGTCATCAAATAAATGTCTCATTATGTTCCCTTTCCTCCCCGCAACAACTTTTACCGTTCCACACTGTTGGACATGCACAGGGCCCCTCAGAGTGTTTGCTGAGTGGTACATGAGATTTTTAAGGATGGTGCTGCCAAAGTATTGAAAGAACCAACGTAAAGGCCAAAGTGGAGACAGCTGTACAGCACAATATTGTTATGTAGAAGTACACAGACATTTTGCTAAATGTATCAAGGACTGAGAATTCAGAGAAGATTGAGAGGAAAATCTGAAACAATACTGAAAAATTGCAGTATATAAACTTGTACACTACTCTCTCTGCCAAAAGCACTCAAGTCTTATCTTAGACAGTATAATATCTTTGCAATTAAATTCTTAAAGCAAACACTCCCTTTCATATCTGCACCTTGGAGGAATGCAGTGACCATGCTGTGGTGGAAGGGAGCTGATTTAGCTGTTCTTTGATGCTCCCACTAGTTAGCCATCTCCCACTGAGCACTGACATCCTGTCAGCATGAAGCCTCTTCTCATTCCCCTGGTTAGTCACTACATGACCGCAAGATGTTTGCGTGTGTAAGTCTGTGTGTTTGAGTGAGAGACGGGGAAGGAGGGCATTCCTATACAGGAAAAAGGAGGAACAATGAAAACAGAATAAAGAAAAGTTACACATTTCCTGAATCCAGACGCACAGTATGAAATTATTCTGCTTTATAGAGAGCCAAAGGCAAAGTATTTCAACGTTCTCTTTAAAAAAACAAGTCAAAATCAAGCTGACTTGTAATAACGTAAATTCCTTGTAAAATCCAGTCTCAAAAGCCAGACTGATCCAACGGCATGTGTAATGAGCTTTATTCAGATGTATTTATTGACTGTCTTGAATAAATAATGATCTAGACATGCATTGAGTGTGCTAAAATGTGATTTGATCATAAAAATTTTCTTCTTTAATTCAACAGCCTGATCAACATCCCACAGCATCAGATAAAAGTCTGCCCAAGGTGTTAAATATTGCAGCTTTCTAGGTTCCTTGGCATCAATGTTGAACACCACGGGACTGCCAGGACTTTACACCCACCACTATGTTAAGGTTAGGCACAAAAACATCAGTGTAATGTAAAGATTAAATACATAAAATCTAAACATTTTACAACTCTATAACGTGATAATGTTAGGTCGGAGACACACCTGAAGGCTAGCAAAGACTTGAAAGTTCATAAACAATGTTGTTTTAGCCGCCGACAGTCTGGAAGTGGCAAACACGACGACTGGTTGGGAACAACTGGACACATGACGAAATCTTGGGAAAGTGAGAAAATCTCTCATGTCCTTGTGCCAAAACAAATATGTACTATTGGTACATAAACGAACAAAAGATGAAAAAAGTTGTAAAATCATGGATTTAGATGTGATGACATTAAAGCACAAGGGTTTCAGTTGTTCTGGACTGACTTCATTACTTAAGTACCACCAATGCAAAGGACTGCCCTTGTCGTCAGTGTGTGATGCAAAAGAACTGGAAAAAGTGATGGTTCAGGATAACTTGGGAATGACAATGGGATCCTGGGAAATTGCAAATATATTTGTAAGTATATAGACACAAGAAAGACTACATCTACCAAAAACAGATGCCAAATTACAAAAAAGAGACACACAAAAAAGCATGCAAGCTCCTCTGCAGATAACAACAATCCATTTGTTCATGCTTGTGCAAAGCCAGCTCACCGAACAGTTCTGTAATAATTACGAGCAAGCAACCAACATGAATGTAATACTGCGGGGAATCGCACAGTTGCCTTAGCGAACAGTGGTGTTTGGGGTGTTACACTGTTTAAGGTGAATCAACGTCATGACCTGTCGAATTTATTGATTATAAATGTACATGATATCATTGCCATGCCATGCCATTAACAAGGGGTCACAACCCCATAATGTGTCATTTAAAACATGGCGATAACTTTTTAAGCTTCCTGGAACGCACAGCTCTTTGCAGCCAGAGAGAGACTGAACCCATCAGCTTTCAGCCGAATAGCTACCAAACTTGTAACATATCTAGAGGGCTGGGTGGAATTAGTTGCAATTACTTTTAAAGGTAATTATAAATCCTCCGCCATCCAATAAAGCCACTCACATAATCCTTAAGTGCCCTCAACTCTGTCATTTACAGTAAGCGCGGTGTGAATTAGTGTGCAAACCCAGCTCTCACAGCACCTTAATTGCATGGTGGAGAGAGCCTGTGGGTAGTTGAGGTTTCGAATAGCTTTAATTGATGTTCAAGTAACCAACAGGTAACAGAATCATTGGGAAAGTACTGCCGTGGGGCTTAACGGCAAAAAAGGTTATAGAGTGTCAGTGTCAGAACTTTGTTCAACAAAACAAAATCTATTGGTGAGGAAAACTCAGACTGAACAGCACTAATAGTCTGATTAAACTGTTCATTTAAATTAATGCTTTCACCTTTCATATTATCATAAGAGTTTTTGTCCATTAAAATATACTTTCTTTTCTCTTTACCTTCTCTCACTCTCACACGCCCAAACACACACATGCACACACACCACTCAGCCCTCTCAGCTTTGCCCTGTGTGTTATGGGGAAATCATAACTTCAAACCTCCCTTCTCCACGCACACGAACAGTCACACACACACTTTTCCAAACACTAACTTGAGACGTTCTAATGAGTAATAATCCCTATTCTCGCCTCAGCTAAAATGGAGAGTCAAGCAGCTTCATTGACCCTGGGTTTTGACAGCACGTTCCAAAGATTAAGAAAACACTGGTAATTGTTCCTGAGATCAGGTTCTGTTTTGACTGTTTGTCATCCTCGCTGCCGCCTGATGTGTATTTGATGTGCAGTCGGAGGGCAGCGCTGCTCTGCTGCTCATTCCTCACATCTCTGCTCCATGCAGAGAGACAGCAAACCACAGGATGAGCAGCAAGCCAGTGCAATCACACACACACACACACACACACAGACACACTGGTAAAATGTGAATTAGCAGCCGCTAACAGCATGGTGCTGTCTGTAATGGTTGTCTTCTTACCAAGTCATAATGATGTTAGGATTTCACAAGCTTTTGATAGTCACTTAAAATCCTGCACAAAAAACAGATCATGCTGGTGCTTGCGTGCAATGAGCATATAATAATATCAAATATATAAAAGATATTTACTCAATTGCTGAAACAGCAAAGCGTAGGCCTATTTCTAATAAAGTGTAATTAGTTTCATTATCTCATCCTGAGGTGATTTTGGAGAACTCAGTGGGAAAAAATACATAAAATTTCATGCTTCCATGGTGGATAACATGCTCATAAAAAACAAATAATTCCTGAGCCTTTTTATTGGTGCAAACAAATCATGTCCAGACAACCACAATAGGCACCACTAGTCTCGTTTCTTTGCATGAATAAGTCACGTTCTGTCGGTTAAAAAACAAATCAAGAAATCAATAAAAGATCCGATTTCATGTTTGTAAACTGCAGATATAACTTTCATTCCAAGTAAAAGTTTTAAACATTTTAAACAGTGCTTAAAATGCTTTTCAATATGACATTTTCATAATGAGCCCGTAATGATTTTTTTTTAAAGCTAACCTTCATTTTGAGAAACATGACATGCTGACAAATGATTGGAAAGATGAGTCAGGAGTCATTACAACCTCTCAGTCAGCTACAGCTGACCTTGTCAACAGGCTTGGATCAAACCGTTCAGTAAACCATTCAGTTTCAGTAGTCAGGCCTGACCCGAGGAGATCAAGTCAGAGGTGGGGTTAATGCGTGCTGCAACAGTCAGTCTGCTTTTCATTTTCAACTCGCTGGATCATCTCAGCCTGTTCAAACAGTCTCTGTCAAGGAAAAAAAAAAGTTAAATTTCGACATGTCAATTATTGAGGATTTACTGTTATTAGGATGATTGCTCCAATGAATCCACCCTCTGAGCTGCCCAGGGTAAAGAAATGTTTGACATTTTTTCTGGGATCTTTGACAAAGTAAATCTGCAAATATTTATTATGAGGAGCATATTTAGTTAGGTCCAACACCCTAACTTGCAATTTGCTGTAGTTTTTGTAGCAGGTGTTCTAAAGAAAACGTGAAATTAATTAATTAATTAATTATATTTTTAAAAATATAACACTGTTTTGTGGATATTTTGAATAACAACCACAATGTCTAAAACAAAGTTCCTGTAATATATTCACTGGTGTGTGTTAAGTTAGACTGTTTGATTCAATTAATATTAATATTAAACCGTTTTATTAATTTGATTATTAAGTTGTTAGTGGTTTTAAAATATTCTCCAACAGACCTGACAGCCATGGGAAGGTTTTGGGTTCTAAATGAGACATAATGACAGCCTACAGGCAAAGCTAATACTAATAAAACCGCCTGACAACGCTACAGGAATGTTGCCACAATTAATGAAACCAACCGGCCTCTCTTCTCTCTGGTGCCAAGGCACATGTGGAACCTCTAAAAGCCTGTGTTTCTGGTAGAGTGAATTACCCCCTCAAACCAGTCACACCAGGATATCAGGATGCAGCGCTGACTGAAGTTAAAAGGCCCAACGCAGGGCCCATCCCCTAAAAGCATTATTGTATACACGCAAGCTCACGGGGATGGCTTGCGGATGCTTAGACACAAATACACATACAGGAACTTCGTTTACTGGCAGATCAATGGTAGAGTAAACACAGAGTTAAGAGCGACAAGGTTGAAGATGGATGCAAGGTTAACAGTTCACACTCAAACCTCATGGGACTGCGAATACACAATGCTAAGATGTATAATACTTATAGTTTTATGCACAGTTTTGAATATGTCACACTTTGTGCTTAGCAACAGTTACCTTTCATGTTTAAATAAAATATGACGAAGAGACAGGAAACAAAGTGAAAGTAAAGGAATGTGAGAAGGCGATCACAGTTCAGTAGACACAACAAAGTGGCAGACAACAGCAGCAGGATGAGGAAGACCAGCACTGGGAGGGAGAAAGAAGGACGAGGGGGATCCTCTTGTAATTGCTGTAGCGACGTGGGGCCGATCCAAAGCCTTGGGCTGATATTAAAGTGACCTGAGAGACTCCAGACACAACAGGCCGCTAAACAGTCCTGGCTCCACTGTGGAATGAGCCTCCCACATTGGCCTGCCCATTTCCCAAACATCACCTTCCTGCCAGCCATTGCCAGGTTTGCCAACCAGTGTCTGCAAAAGTTATTTATGTCATTTGTTGTAAGCCAGGTTGGTTTGAGGAATAATTGGAAAAAGCGTGTGATTTCATTATAAAAGGTTTTAAACATCTTTACTGCTTCAGGTGGTACAAGTGCAGCATAAAAAAATTATGACTTTGTTTGATCAACTTCAAACTCGATAAAAAATACAGGCATTATACTAATAATTTCAACCAATAATAAAGAATCACATTAATGAAAGCCATCAAGCAATTTATAATCAACCATAATTTCCTGTTTTGATAGGACTATACCTGATACTTCATGATGTAAAGTATTATCTGCAGCCAGTTTACATGAAGTATATTTTACAGTATCTTGGTGAAAAAAATATTATAACTACATTCATGCCATGGTCACTGAAAACTGAATTTTGATGTGGTGGAATGTATGGATTACATTTTACCAAACAGTTCAACTAGACAGCTTTAAAATAGGCAATTGTGTGCTGCTTTAAATAAATAATCTATAGGTAACTATGGTAACAATACTGAAGTTTTGGCAGGTAGTAATAGATATATAATAGAAAGCAGTGAAATAGGGCAAAACTATTTCCCTTGCAGAAGAAATCCCGCCGTAAAGTTCAAATAAGTCATTTTTGCGATGCTTCCTTGCATTACACCATTTTGTCATCATCATTATTCTTCGGACACTTGGACATCTTGTGTCTTAAATGTTTTTCAAAAGTTTCTTCTTTTATTTAAATTTATGCTTTTTTGTCGATTATGTGAATTGCGGCATCGTCAATCACAGGTTGCACGTCGATGAATAATGTTCCTATGTAAAAAAAAATTGTTAGTTTTAAATTTGTTTTAACGTGTGTTAACACTATTGGAAGTCTGATGAGGAACTTGTCTGTGTGTAGTCCACTGTTGGTGTGTGTTTACTGCTGTGAGGTCCGGCGGTGGCTGACTGATGCCTACCTTGGTCTAACACCATAGTTAACACAGCCGTGCTGGCACCACAGTGGGTGGAGTCGCCAGACAAACTAACCGGGCCCTGCAGCCCACTGTAATTAGCCTCATTGAAGCTGTCAGTCAATGAGCTGCCCTGATCCAGCCCAGTGTGGCCCGGTGCTAACATCAAGGAGAAGGTGCCACAGGGGTGAGGCCCTGGAGCCAGTGGCCATGCGATGCTAACAGCAGCTATCTGTTACTGCTTCAATAATGCTCCTCACAGTCCCTTCTTTCTTCAGCCATCCTACTTCTCACAAGCTTCTCTCACGGCGGATCTCCGAGCCCCGAGATGTGTTTTGACAAACTGATTGTTTGCTGGCATGACGTGATGTAACGAGGGACACATGTTACCAGGCAGGAGGAAGAATATGAACATGACATCAAAGAGAAGAAAATCAGATCTCAGACAGGACTCAAATCCAGAGCGAAATAGGACTTTTGAAACTGTTTATGTATTTCAATGAAGATGTTTTCAATTGTGGGAAATGTAGAGCTCAGATATGAGGGCATGCTTGGGTGTAGGTTTGATAGAATAACAAGGCCCACATGAAATGAAACATGCTGTGTCTAACAGGCTCATAGCTATAGAGATTTCTGTTTTTCCTCTAAAACTCACAAGCGGATTTCCTCAGTGTTCCTGTGGCTCTGACATCTGCTTATTAATAATCCATGTCAGGAAAACACAAAATGTTCAGTAATTTTCACAAACAAGTACACACCCACACTAAACAAAAGAGCAGCCACACACCCAAACACACATACTGCTACTACTAGATTTTCAGTCACTCTTCTATAAATTCAGTTGAGTTACTGTTTTCACACAAGCCCAAACAGCAAATGTTAAAGTCTGTCCAAATATCCTGAGGTGGATGCAGCAGTGTTTTATTTTTATTGCAACCTCCAGATATGCAGCAGACAAAACAAACTGTGTGTAAGAACGTGGGTGTAAACATGTACTTTTAATAGAGAAATTACTGTTCAGATGATAAAAAAAAGTTGCAGTATCATAGGATATAAAACTTTCAACTTTTTGTATCTAACATCTGTGGAGCTATTCATACATCAACAGTATTCAAATAATTAATGCACCACTGTTAATATTTATTCATAACCTATCTGTTACAATCAGTTTTTAGTTGCCATGTTTATAGACCAAAATGACAAAATGTATTGAATGTTTTAAAAAATCTTGAAAAGTTAAAGTTTTACACATAAATTTGGGAGTATAGTTGCATATGTAAAAAAATTAATATTGAATCCAATTCTGTGGTTTAAGGCAGCATTAGTTGAGAATACAAACCTTTCAAATTTGTAAACAATGCATAAATAAACATATAAATTATTCTGTCGGTGTGGAAGCAAAAAAAAATTAAAATACGTAGCCTGCTCCGACTCCTACTTGAGGCCACATTCGGTGCCAGTAACATAACACACCTGCATAATCAACCAACCAAGATGTCAACTTCACCTGTGGGTGATGTACAGTAGGAGGTCGACTTTGACAGGAAATAAATATTTGTGGAATATAAATGAATAAAGGATTGGTTCAGCTGCATCAAATGTGTAGTCTAAGATGTTTCCCCAAATTCTGGTTCATAAAAGCTGTTTGATGCTTTCATCAAAATACTAATGATGACTTCCTGATGCTGAGGTGCTGTGTGTTGTGTGTGAACCCCACTCACATTTTATCAACGCCTAAAGAACCATCTTTTAAAACATTGGCTTTTGTTGCATCACCTTCTTTACAACTAGTATTGATTTAATAACTTCATCAGGACAACTTTTACCGTGTGCACCTTCATGTGAGCAGTGGACAATACCACAGTGTTCAGAGACAGAAATACATGGTGGAGGAAACTATGTTGAGAGTAGGAAACTTGGGCACATGCCTGCCTGTTGGAGCATAAATCTTCTGTTTATGTAGATGTTGTAATATCTACATGAGCATATGTCCGGACTGATAAACAAATATGAAACAAGGTGCACTGACATGTCGGATTGTGCATGACTGATTCCGAACCAAATCTCTTGAACTGACAACTAAGTGTTAAGCAAAGTACTCACATGCTGCTAAAGGCAGTAAAATAGCTTTGTTACAAAAGCCGGAGGTATTTGTGGGCTTAATTACATTCATTTTACTCTTGGCATTTTAATGGTAAAACACTTAGCTTAGGAATTTTCATTCCCTTTGTACACTATTGTAATGAACACAAACCCATACTTGTTTCTCACCCATAGGCACTAACTGGGCTTTTTAATTTTCCATAGCTCGCTCAGTAGCGGTGCCAAGTTTTCTTCAGGTAATGTTGAAACTCTGAGTCACAGGGGTGCAAGCTCGGAGATCCAGGCCAGCTTTGAATGGTGCTAAGTATATAGTATATTCATAAATGCTTCCTGGGGTTTGTTGTACAAGCTACCTCTTTGCAATGAACTTTTTTAGAAGGGCACAATTTTTTTTCAAGTAATCAAAATTGCTATTTAATTTTGTCTCCCTCAATAGCGTCACTGTGATTTGCTCAAGGAAAGTAATCACTCAAAGGTGATTAAAGGCTAAAGTCAAATTCAAACACCCACATCCATCACAGCTGTACTTTAAAGATGAAAATACTGTGTTGGCCTCATAATTACTGCTTTAGTATTGTTGTTAAAAAATACTGAGTAATATCTTTTGTGGATTTCTACAGGGAAAATCAGGCTTGGTGGCATGAGGGTGAAACAATGGTTTGGAAAAAAGCATAATGCGCAAAGAAAGTGGCCTGCTGGCACGCAAAGAACATCCTCGTGTTTGTACTTAAAGCTGAGCTGCTCCCTGACAACTCAGGAAGATTAATCACGTGCATCACAACACCACCCTCGGGCACTGCAGGATTGATCAATATTATTATTATTATTATAACTACCACTATAGTTTTGTCAAGTTTCAGTGTTTTTTATTAATTGACGTTATATTATCTTGGAAACACAAAAATTGCAAAGATAATGTATTTTAGGCCTTTTATGAGGTTTTACACGTGTATTCTGGGTTAGAGATAAATTCAGTTAACCCATCAACATCTGTAGGATGATGAGAAATTAAATATAAGGTATAGATTCTATGCAGCATTTTTCAAAATCATTGAGCTACCTTCATGCTAGTTACTACCACGTTTGCCAGCTTTTTAAATGCATAATATATATTGTGAATTCTCACATGTGTGGGAGCACTCATCATATCACATAGCAGTTTAAACAGCTAAAACCTATTCTTGCATGTAAAGTTTTTGCTGTGATTAAATCAGTCTCACCAATGATTAATATGGTGTATGAATGTGTGGCGGCGTGCAGATGTGTGTTTTGGCATGTGGGAGTAATTGAGGTTATACTGAGTGCTATTGTCAACACTGTGCAGAGGAAGGGCTGCAGTCCTCGGGCTGAACACTGGGGAGAGCCCGTCTGCTCGGTGTGAGCCCGGCTCTCTGTGCCCTGCCCCTGTAGCAGCAACAGAAATGACTCTGCTTCACGTTGTGGTTTCATTTGCTTGTACGAAGTTACAAAACCACACCTTAAAACGGTGGGGTCATTTGGAGACAAACACAGGTGGCACCATGAGAAATGAATACGCCAGATGATACTGACAAATTCCAAATCAGTTGTGATCTCTTGTATCTGAAAAGTTAAACTGTTGATCTCAACTTATCAGACAAGTACAATGCCTGGATTTTTGGCTGTAAACTATCAAATGTATTTTTTCTTCATACTGATCTTCTTAGACATAAACTAAGACTGTGCAAAGAAAGCGTCAAACTGTCTGCAGCACAATGAACATCCCTCCACTTAACTGACATGTGTGATTGCTCTGTTTGGGTGGTCCTGCCACTGTACTCTCTTATTTAGTTGTACAAACACGAGAAACGTTGGAAAATCTAATCAAGATGCAAAGATAATGACGTGCTATGTACATAAACACATGCTTTATACAGTAGACGTTCCCCAAACAAATTTCAAGTCTACTTAAATCATGTACGGTTTCTGAGGTCCAGCGTCATTATAGGCTGGATTCACAGTGGAGGGGAAGATGGATTCAGATGTTGTCTTTTTTGGACAAATGGGAATAGTTTGCATAGTAAAAATATACAAAAATTACTGAAATATGAAAAGAAGCACTCAATCACACACCAATGGGACAAAACACGTGCGGTATGCAAACCTGCACAAAAGCACACGGTGCGTCTGCAAATAGATCCATGCTCAAGTCCACAGCAACTGTTTGGTTTCTGAGTCATCGCCATGTGAACATTGTGACAGATTGCTGAGAGACAGGGTGGTGCAAATAAAGCACTAATGACAATATAATGGCTCATTACCTTATGATGTGGGTTGCATTGTGTGCATGTGTGTGAGTGGAAGAAAATGCCTGCATGTTCCCAGGCTAACCTGACTAGGTGAGACTCTCTGGCACCAGAGTCTCTCTGCGCAGCCCCAGGGGGAGCCGTACGGTGCTCCAACCTACCGACTGAGGTATGCACACACACACACACACACACACACACACACACACACACACACACACACACACACACACACACACACACACACACATACACACACGTGAGAAAGGGCAGAGACTGTTCAGGCTGAGATTTCTCTTTTCATATCTCGTACCATTCAAATGCCAATCACACCACAATGTAATGCGTCGTAAATAAATGCTTTACATACTGTGCATAACACATTACTTATGCATAACACTTTTTTTTTAACCTGCACTATTTATATATCTGTTTGTTACACTTAATACTGAGGTAAAGAGGTAACCTAGTACTTGCTGGGGGTGGATGAGTTTTGAGGTCAGGTCTCTTCATGTGTTTGACATTATTAGAAGAGCTACCATGTAATCCAGACTCAATCCTCAGGCCAATAAGACTTTATTGGGGGTAAAGGGTGATGGTTATGGAAGCTATTAGACAATAATGGAATAAACTCCCCTCCTTTAACTTATTTGGTCCCCGGAGGACTGTCCTTTTTCACTAAAGTTCCTATTCTGCTGAGCGTTTTGATAGAACTGATGACATACCTTAAAAAGTTTTAAGGGCTCTCATTTAAAACTAATGTCGGAGTCTGACAATCCCTTGAGTGTTTCCCCAGGCTTGATGTAGGGGGTGGGAAGGGTTGAGGAGATGTGATCAATAAATAACCTATGAGTGTGTATATTCACTCTTGTGGCAACAATGATTATTTCTCTCTGCTTTATTGAATCATATCTGCTGCGTGTTTCATGTGTTAATTCAAGCAGAAAGCGCTGTGTGAATCACCGCAGAGGCTCCACATTACATAGGGCAACCAGCACTTATAAAATGATTCTTAAGAAGAATAAAACACATTCCTGCAGAGTGCAAAGTCATATCACAAGTGTCTAACAGGCCCAATTATGACGAGTCCTCTCCCTCACTCTGTCTGTATACCAGTGCTATTATCCATCATTAGTATCTATTACGCACTAAGTAGTTCCCCTGATCATCGTCTTTGAAGAGGCCATAATTACAGGCCAGGCTGCCAAAAAAGTATTGAAATGTCTCAGACAATATGGTTTGACGAAGACAAATTCCCTACAGGTTGCCTCCACTCACTGGGGCCTGTCATTGGATTTTTTTTTAGAAGTGTTCAGAAAGCTTTAGGCCGGCCAGCTGTGCTCAGCAGCTCATACTGTACAGTTTATCTGTCACAACAGCTTGTTGATTTTATTATGACTGTAACTTTATTATGAAACTATAAAATGTGTTAAAAAATGGAAGGAACTATCTGCTGGTTTCACAGAACACAGTGGTTCCATGCTCATTCATCCTCAGAATGGAGGAACAGAGGTAAACGGTAGAGGTAAAAGTCCCCAACCTAACCTGTGTGGGTCCCTGGGAGACTGCGGAGGGGCCTGTAGCTCTGTGAGAACGTGGCATGGAGGCTAAGCCCCATGTTCCACGGCAACGTGTTTTCCTTTCTCCGTGTTTGGACACACAGCAGACAAGTGGAGGTTAGGACAACACTCTGCAAGGAGCCAAAGGACTTATCTGACAAGTAATTAGGAGCGGGGTCAAGTTGAGAGAACTAAGCCCTGTAATTCCCCCTCCAATGCCACGGATGAGGTAGGTCCCAACTGGAGATCGTTTTCCTACTGAGAAGGTCCTCGACACAACTGAGGGACTGGGATGTTACTTTAAGATTTTACAAAACCTGTGTAACTTTGCCTTAAAATAAAAAGTGTTCCATGTATTTTCTTAAATAAAATTGTTACTTTCTTTTTATTCAAAATAGTGCATCTATTTCACTGGTCAGACTGGCACAAGGAGGTTAAATTTCTTTGTGAAATATAACGACACAGTGAAAATACAACACATTTGTGGTTTTAATATAAAACATTAGATGTTTTTTTTTCCAAATCATTGACCATCATTGAGGATCAACCACCTGTCAGCACAAAAAAAGATTAAATCAGCTCAATCTTTATTAACAATTAATGAAGCTGTATTTTAAAAATAATGACTGTACATATTTTTCTATAATTATCATGATCAATGTTGTTTAAAATGCATTGTCTTCCTGGTAGAGTAATTCTAATTTTATGCTTTAAGTAAAATTTAAAAAAAATCAAATTTTATATGAGTACATGATTTGAAGTGGATTTTTAGTTTATGTACTTCTACCATCTCTGCACAGTGTATCACATTTTGGTGTGTACTCTTCCACCAGTATTAATGTTATGGCTGATATAGCTGTTATGGCTCCAATTGTTTGCTTTTTAAATTTTCATTTTACTTTTCACCATAAATATTTTTTGCAATGTAAATTAAATGTAATTAAGTTAAGAAAATGTTGTTATTATTGGTTTTATTCAACAGCCACCAGCGGTGGTTATTAAAATATTTTTGTTTAAGGCAGTCATCTCATGGACTGTATAACCCCTATAAGGAGCATATCAAATCGCCTGGTGATGAAATATGTTACATTTTATTGGCGTCTGTCCTTCTAATGGTAGCACTACAGAACGTTTGGTCTGTCCTCGAGTCCGGGGTGTTTGCGTGAGCCCTGGCAGGAAAACACCCATGATGTTTTCATAGCCACAGTGGCCCTGTGCTGCTGAGCTTCTCCACAGTCTTCATGAGTCTCACTTGTAGAGCAAACCTCTGAACCCACAAGTTCATAAATCAGTCACTCTGGATGGACGCAGCAATAATCATTCGGTTTTGATGTGGCACAACAAACAACAAAATATGATATTCAATTTAAATCTGTTGATTTATGAACATTTTTTAAATTTGGTGCCATTGTTTTTTCAGCACAGATTCTTTGCTTGGTTGAAGTGTTCGATTAAATGATGCTGCCTTGCTCTTATCTATTTATCTTATCTATCTAAATGTAATTTCAAAACCCTACAAAGCAATTTGATGTCTGTAGATATGGAGTAATTTAGTTTTTAATCACTTAAGTAATACAATTTCTTGTAAGAAATGCATTTCACATAAGTTGACAGGAAGAGCCAACTTTAAGAGGGATTTTTAAGAGGCTCAACAGAATTTACATCAATGTGTCGTGAAGGACAAACAGCTACATGTTAGTGAGCGCTGGCCTCACTATTTGGACATGTCTGCATGTTGTTTGTTGTCTTCGCTTTGCGGTGGCAGAAGACGTTACGGAAGGAAAGATCAGTCACCTCAGCGATGGATTGGATCGGACTCAGAGGGTCTGCAGAGAAACAGTACCTTCATTAGAAGTAGACCCCTGTTACCCAAAGAGCTATTAGTGTTTATTGATGAGACTAATGTGTGTGTTTAAAGTAGATTAGAGGGAGGGAGGCCATGCTTTAGGGGAGCGGGTGATGAAAGGCTTGCATTAATGTACATGCTGGAAAGACTGCTGTTTTCCATTTGAACTAACCGCTTCCCCTCAATACACAAAACCGCACATACACGCACGCGTACTGTACACATACACTACCTGCTTAGATACGGTATACTGTACATACTGACACTCTCTCTCTTACACACACTTGCACACAAACACACACCAGTCCTCCATCTCAGCAGCCTACACATGTAAGTCATATACTAACCAGAGTAGGCCTGGCGCCCAAGGGGAGCAGCCTGGAATTGCCCTTCAGAAACCGAATCCACTTTATCAAACTGCCATATGTCACTACCAATCCTCTTCCACTGGATGCTGCTTTCACCAGGCAGCAGCACGGGGACGCGGAGCTTTCTGGAGCCAAAATGGTGACACGGACATAGAGGTAAACTGACCGAGGAGGAGAAGTATCTGCACATTTTATATATGTCTATACCTGAAAGGGCACACTTTTCCATACTTCTGCAATAATATAAACTTACTTTCTTTCCTTTACTGACTTGTTTGTTTAGCCTGCTTTTTCTGTGTTGTCCATGTTAGAAAACTAACACATAAAGGAATAAGATATTTTGTAATTAAATCCTTATTTATTGCATTACCTGTTCCATACTCATAGTGTTATTTTATGTGAAGAAAGGAACATAATTTCTAATCTAATCAAATTGATAATTTCCCTAACTAAATCTCTTAAGTGTTTTTTCAGTTTCGCCCATTCACATTAGTGGATCTGTTCCATGCACTGTTAGGATGTTGCTGTTGTAAATAAGGCATGCACAAAAATGAACTTTCCAAAAGGGTAAATTATTTTTCATTAAAACTGGGTCATGGTTACCAGAGATGCCAAGCAAAGCAAACACTTTTCAAAGTCCAACAGCTCCCTTGACAGCTCAAATGCCCACTCAGATTGAACAGGAAGTGAGTGGTAATTTGCCGTGAGTTCTGTCCAGCCTCAAAACTCCCAGACACTGTGTCGTCCAATTAGAGCAAAGTCGCGTGGTTAGAGAGATACAGAACCAGAGGGTCACAAAGTTGAAATGGATTCCTGCGATTCCCAAGCAGATGCTGACTGAGTTTCTGGTCAGCTGCATACTCAAATCTGTCTTTTCCCACTGTCATTTTTAGTCATGAGTGTGTATACGTGTGTTTTACATAAATGAGTCAGCGTCATGAATCTGAACTGCAAATGGGAAGGCCATAGAGAACAGTAAATAACTTTTGAAAATAAAATACTGTATTACTTTGATAAATGGAAATGGGAAATGGGGACATGCAATGTGAACAATATGGTTTGAATCAAGTCAACCGTATTTTGCCATCATTATGTAACTAATTGCATTTCAGGCTTTTCCATTCCGAAAATGGATGTTGTCTTCAGTGGGGGAGATACATTTTAACGCATTTCCATGCCATAATTAATTAGTTCCACTTAATAGCTTGGAAAAAGCCCCTGATTGTACTAACAACATGGTATTTTTCCCCCTTTATATCCAGGAACAATCAATTATTGATTGGTCTTCACAGAAGAATCCATGGTCTGTATTGTTGTGGGGCAAAATCCACTTGAAAGCTAAATTTTCATTTTAAAAATGCTGAATTTGTATCACGGAAAGACAATTAACTGTACACATATTTTCTCAATTTAATTTTAAACTAATACCAGAATTTTAAAAATTGTGTTTTGTTTTGAAGCTGATTTCTTTAATTGGATGCATGCTTGAATAAATTGGAGTGCAGAATTTCTTTCCATCTGTTTTGAAATAGACAAAATGTTCTGAAAACTTAGATCCCAAAGGTGTCCAGTCACTGATGCTCAGAAGAAAAGGATCATTCACGAGAGGAAAGTTACAAATGCACAAAGAGAATTACAAGCAATCTGTATAATCGCTTATTTCTGCTTAGTATAATAGTTAATATACATAACCTGACACACCCCATAAAACCATACCTCTTTAAGGTAAGCCAGGCGAACTGGCTATTGGATGGAGCTTCACTGTACACTAAAATGTCAAACTATTCCTTTAAGACAAACGTGTCTCCCTGGACACAGAGCAGCGCTCTTCATTCTTTCACACACGTTCATACATACGTCCTTCTGTCCAGGCACCAAAAGTGTACTTATGCAATTTTCCCATCATACACAGGAAGTGGTTTCTCAACGATCATCGTTCCCAAGTTACCATGAGTAACATGGTGTTTCCTTACCACCTCATTGCTGTCTTCATCGTTCCCTTTCTCCCTCTTGTTTGTTTGTTTCCCTGATGTTTTTATTTAAGGCATCAAAAGACACCCCCCCACACCCCCACCCCACCCACCCTCTCCCTCCCTCACGACGTCTCCCCCAAGCCCCAGAGCAGTCAGGATGATTTGTAAACTTCAAACGACTAACAGCCCCAGCCTGGTCTCCTCTGCTCATTTAGGTAATTCAATAAGCCAGGGGGGACAAGCGCAGCGGCGCACTGCTTCCCCCTCCTGCCCTCTGTGCCCTTGCTCTTCCGAATGAAGCCTCTGTGGACTATCTGCAACAAATGTCAGTCTGCACTGGAGGGAGCTTCCGCTAAGGAAGGATCCAGTGCTCAGAAATGCTTTATTTGGATGTTTAACCACTAGCATATTGTGTTTTTCAAAACTAAGGTTCATTTATGTTAATGTTAGTAGTCAAGTCAAGTCATGTTCTAAGCTGTCTTTTATGATAATGTACCAGTTACCATTTTCACACTGTCTTGAACTTGGAAATCTTTACAAAAATATGTTTTACTTATTACATGGGCACGTGCATTGTATATTTAAGCATGTTAGCATTTCATGTTGCAACTCTGCAGGATCAGAGATTTCATTTTCCTCCTGAGCTATGAATGTGAATGAGGCCTTCAGAACTAAACCTGCTACTAATGTCAACCTGAGGTATCCTCTCTGCAGCTGTTATATCTTTTACATTCTCACGGTAAATCCTTTATCAGAGAGAGGCCACTGTATGCATTTGAGACTTCATCAAGGTTTGTTCCCCAGTTAGGATAATGAGGATAAAAGAGTGGAAGAGGTGGGGCAAGCGGGAAGGGAGCTGTTAATGATATCCGCCTCCCTCCCAGCTTGTCGAGACAGAGGTGGCGGCAGGTCTAAGTAAGCATCGCCACATTGTCCCAGACCCATAAACGCTGAAAAAGAATAAATCTCTATCTTTATCAAAAGCACACAGAAACATTGGTGGCCACTCCCCGGTGTGGCCGCCTGCACCCACCAAATCTGCATCTGATAAGCTTCCACTCCCCCAGTCCACCCCTGTCTCCCCACTCCACTGTTCCACATCAGACACAGCTAATAATGCCACACAAACTCTGGTTGGGGAGTAAAATGCTGCTTACACTGTGCACAGAAAATTATTTGACATTTCATGACTTGTTGCAACTGATCACTGAGGTTTTATATTCTCATGCGCAGTTTTATTAAATAACAATTACTGGCAACACCAGAGAAAGGTGATGCAGTCTGTCCTGCTATTACTAAGGCAGCTTGTGTTTTTATCTACCTAATTCTTCTCTGAATGGCAAAAATAATAAATCAAGAGAAAATGCTTTGTACTAATAGCAATTTGACCCATGCAAACACTGAAAAACAG
Source organism: Channa striata (assembly GCA_033026295.1). Classification (NCBI taxonomy): domain Eukaryota; kingdom Metazoa; phylum Chordata; class Actinopteri; order Anabantiformes; family Channidae; genus Channa; species Channa striata. The sequence continues at coordinate 18,739,984 of CM065168.1, read as the reverse complement.
TAGCAGAGCACCTTGTTCCGTTGGCCTGCAGTGTCTCCCTCTCCCTGCCTGAGCTCACCCCCAAAGGAGGCAGTAAATGGTCCATTTTATCTCTTTTCTGTCAACCATGACTGCAAGAGCACCAGATAGTAATCTGAAAAAAAAAAAGACTAAAAACTATTTAATTGCCTCCACATTTTTTTACAGTCTCCAAAAAAGCTTTCAAAGCAAACGATGATTGGGATGAAATTGCAAAGCCTCTTCCGCAGGAAGGAAAAGCTGACTAATCGCCTCATCATTAATGCTGAAGCTCATCAGGTCCCTGCCGCCTGCTGGCACTGCCCACACGGCCACGCTGACTGCTGCTGTCAGAGCGAGGTTGGCAGATGATTTGCTCCGAAGCAAAAACAGCTCGCAGAGAATATTTGGATTGTGCTGTTCAAATATTTGGAGCACCCTGACACAGCTGCCGCCAACCAGAGTTGGCAAGGCAGAGACTGTCTGTAATTGATTTAATTATCAGTAATTACCCAACGGCTTTGTGTACACTCTGTAGTCCTGGGTTGGGGAGGGAGGAAGGGGGAATCTGACTTAATGATGTGTTTCCATCTTAATTAACACTGTGGTCCAGTCTAGTTAAAGTGCAGGGATACAGACACATGTAGATGTAATTTTGTGGAGGCTGACACAGATCGACGCTCAGGGTGGTAGACTGACAGGAGATGAAATGATTGAAAGCAGGATTAATAAGCTAAGAGAAAAGATTTGTTGTAACTTCAGCTTCATTTGGCTTCGAAACTCTTTCTAAAGATTACACACAGATGGTTAACACACAAATACCACTCTGAAAAAAGAGGGATTCTGTCTATCTATGACTCCAATGTGTTGGTAATATTTGCATGCTCATGAGCTCCTGCTAAATATGTGCTTCAGAGCATGGGTAGGTGGGGGGAGCTGTTAAAAGTCTCGAGTTCTGGCCTGTAAATGTCATGTTTGGTCGAAGATTTCCGTTTTTGCCTTCTAATTGGTGTCGGGGGATTTTGGTTTTTAAAGGGGAGGGTGGAAAAAAAAAGCAAGTGAGGAAAGCCCAGAGAAGGGGCAGGGTTGGGGGTTTGGGGGGGTCAGCCCACAGAACTGCAGAGTTGCACTGAACCCAATCTGGGTTTTAATGGTTCCTTCTCCAGGAGAACATAGCTTGGGTCATTAAGACGGGAAAATGGGGTCGTGCCAGAATAATAATCCCCCGCCTTTATTTGACAGCACAAGAAAAATATTGTGTCAACACATAAAAGAGGTTACTGGTGAGCATAAACTACATTCACTGTTCAAACGTGTGCAGGGGGAAGGCGTCACTGACCTGACAACGTCAGGAACACAATGTCGTTAAACTTGGGGTAAATTTGTTGAGGTGTGACTACAAACTTCATGATTTTGTAGGTAAATATAAAAGAGAACTGGACTTTTTGGACTTAATGGGGGTACCTATTCTGGTAGCGCTTCAAAGGGGACGGTAAACTCCTGTCATCATTGCAGCTTATAAATCTGCAAAGCTTTTCTCTTTCACACACTCTATATTTCATTTGCCACCACCCGCAGCCCTCCAGTGCCCCCATGTCTCCTCTCCTCCTGGTCTTGGTCTCAACAGTGAGTGGGTTACTCCACTGTTTACAATATTTCAAATTCCCTCTCAAGTGTTTGGTTTGGCAGGTTGTCTGGCCTTTTCCCTAGCAATTACAGGCTTGCGGGGTTTCTCAAATGGGGCTTTTGAAGAAATAACACTTTTCTCCCCAAGCTCAAGGGAAAAAATGGAGACATTTGGCCAGCAGCTTATACAGTCAATCACACAGACCAAGCTTGAGCTCTGTCTGACGCAGTTGGCAACTAAAATATCCTCATACCTTGTGTAAGGATACAAATGCGTACACATGAACACGCACACTTTTTGATGCCCAGTTCAGATTCTGTCAAACTAATTGAGAATGATGCACTGTACCAAACTAATAAACCTATATATTGTTTCAGCAAGTAAAAATTAAAACTGTCTTATTAGCTCCGCAAATTAACGTAGAAGGCTAACGTAATAATTAGTAGAACATGATGCACTAATAATATGTGTCCTAAATAATGATGCTCTCAGTGTAAGAAGCTAAGAGCATCGCGTTAACGTGGAAATGTGCAGAGGCGTGTCCATAGATGCTCTGTGTGGCGGTAATCATGGTGCTCCTCCACTGGCTTGATTTTCCATTGTACAAAGGTTGTGGATAGTTGCCCTTTCTTTTCGTATCCTCCGTTGCTCCTGTGTGTCGTGTGGAGGATGACGTCACTGTGGTTTCTTCAGGCGTTCCATCTGCAGTGGAAAATGAAGTACCTGGTAGCAAATGCCAGTACAGTTCAGCAGAGATTCTAGAAAAATGTGTTTAAGCAACGTGCTTAAATGCTAAGATGTTAAAGGTTCCAGAGCCTAGCACCATCTTCACTATGTTGGTTTAGTGTATTGACACATTATCATTTGACAATATGCACCAAAGACCAAAGTGAACCAAATTGGCCCATCACCTGAAAGAACAACCTCCAGAGCCAGGCAGCAGGAGAACCTGTTATTGGGTAAAGGATATAAAATTCCATTTGTTTTTTACTGATTCAAATCCGACTGATGACTAAACCTTCACAACTGCTGTTTTATCAAATGACAGAAAAGGGAACATGGGAGGAGGAGATGAGGGCTCCTAGATAAATGACTGTTTATTTGTCCATAATTGGCTAAGATCAGTATCGTCAGGTTCAGCTTTATCTCCCAGAACACAAGCAAATTGGATATAATATGTGATGTTGTCAATGACAAAGAATAGGGCAGAGAGAAAGATATGAAGAGAGACAGAGATAATTAGTTTGTGTGTGAGTCTAAGTGCAGATGAGAGCATTTTAGGGGCATAAGTCATTGCTGCTTCTCAATTGGGAAATTACCGTCACAATAATGGCATAAGTGCTCTGCTAAACTTTCTCTGCGAAGATTATGATGCAGAGTTCAGATGAAAGGCCCAATAACATCAACATAGTTGGCCTTGTATTGTCAGAGGGCGGAGAGAGGAGCTGGGCTGGGGGTTACAGGGGGAGCAGGCGTGGAGTTGGAGAGGAGGGGGGGTTCTTGAGTTCCTTACCCTGAGGCTAAGAATCTCCCCTCCCTCCTCTCGGCCACCTCCCCTCGCTTTTCCACCCACACAAGGGAGTTAAAAATCCCATTTACTCTGACTGGAGCCAGGAGTTGGCTTGAAAAGGCTGGGGACAAAAAGCGATTTTCCACGGAACAAAACCATTACAATGGTCCCGCTTTGATCTGGGCCCCCACCATCTCCACTCCTACTAGTGCCAATTGAACTTTGTCACCACGCAACTGTCATCTACGAAGGGAAAGCCCTCATATTCTGAATGAAGCGGTCCACAGCAATTTACTCCAGACAGTGCTTTGAAGTGTCAGGGAGAAGTCCAGCTCCACAGGCTGCACATTTTGGACAGTTCGCCCTCTCTGCTCTCCTTCCCTCATTCTCTTTCTTTCTCTTGCCAGTTTCAAATGGGCACCGGGACAGCGCGGACAGTCCAGCAGGGCAGCGAAAGAAGAGAAGGAACATTAAATGCCCAGTATCTTTGCTTCCTCTGTCTTCTCCTTGCTCCCTCCCATCTAAGTAACAGAGGCATGCAGCACTGGCATGTGGATGTGGGCCCCATGGGGCCCTGCGACATCAAAAGCTTGGAGAGCCTCTAAGAATACAAATGTGAGTCCTAATGGTACACTTCATTAATGTCCTCCCCATCAAAGGCCACTTTACTGACTTGGGAGATTGACTAATTTACACATTGTGGGAAATTGCTCCCAGCCATGCGTAAAACTGCCAAGCATTTATATAGAAAAAGTCAGAGAGGGAGGTGGGGGGGGGGGTAAGTGGAAGGGACAGCCTCTGTTCTCTTCTCAAGTGCTTTCTTAAACTGTTGGAAGTGGCTAAAGGCCAAGGAACATTATCACACATATGAACACCGGGGAGGGCACGCCATTGTGTCTCAGAAGGATTATTACTTTAGGCATCTTGAGGTGCTCTATCGCTTTTCCTCTCCCCCTTGTCTTTCTCATCTTCTTCTCCTGCCGCTTTACTGGATCCACTTCTTTGTTTCTCCAGCTTCCTTAGTTTAGTTTGACATTTTAGGAAATATGATTCATTGCTTGCCAAGAGTGTGATGAGAAGATCACTATGAGTCTCGTGTGTGTGTGTGTTTTAAATGCAGCGATGGGGCCAAAAGGTGGTTAGCTTAGCTTAGCATAAAGTTTGGAAGAAGGGGGAGGGATAGTTGCATGTTGTCCAAAGTGAACAACCCCGTAACCTCATATTTTCCCAGTGTGTCTTGTTTATTTAAACTTTATATGAACAGAAAAGTGAAAGTGATGGTCGTGTCTGTGGCGTGATGGCAGTGATGACGTCTACTCGTTCTACTCCGTTTTTGATAAATACTGGATCTTAGGAAATTCTTTAATTGACTTATATAAAAATCAATACTTTTATTTTAATAGGAGCGTCTTTATCACTGTATTCAGTCAAGAGCTAAGTACCATGTTGCTTAATGGACTATGATTGCCCTCGGTAAAAATGCGTAAGCATCTTTTATTGTCTAATATCAAAATTTACACACATCATTCTGCACAGTGAGGGACAAACATCCACATGAATCACCAATTTACAAAACAGAGTTTCATTTGCATGGGTATCCAACCATATTGTAATTTCATGCAAAGATATTGTAGAAAGCAGGAATTTTTTAATACTCAAAGACAGGTAGGGAAAACGGTTTGATTATTTTGTAGAACTGTGCTCCAAAACTTGTCTTAATGTCGAGAGTCGCTGTCAAAGGCTCCCGTGAACTCAGATTGAACTGCAGTGCACACATACCACACTCTTGCTTCGGAGACTCTTTCTGTTTGATTAGCAAGTTTATGAGCAAATGCTGAAGTAATATGTCTACAGAAATAAGTTGGGCAAAACAATATCAAGGTTTTAATGAGACACGGACAAGACACAAGAAAGTTATTTACAACAGAAACCAGTGGTCAGTGAGTCTCCATGGATTCAACAAGCTTATTTTACTGTGCCACAAAATGAACTGTATTTGATTTTATTTTTAGATTTCTACATCAGTTATTGTGAATAATATAATTTATCCAAATATTTACGAAGGCAACTTTAAGAATTAAAGTTGTGTTCATCTAGTCTTAGTGGGTTAATGTTGGAATGCATCCGAAAGTCACACATGCAGCATTAACACACAAATTTGCTCCCTCTCGTCAGGTTGCCTTTTGGTCACAATTGTGTTTCCTGAGTCACAATCATTAAGACCCTTGTACTTCAGAATTCACACTGTTTAAGTATGGATTTCTTATAGATATAAATTTTGTCCTGAGACCTTGGTCTGGGTTGGTAAGATTTGCCCTACTATTTTTTTCACCACTAGTTTTTACGCTAAGCTAAGCTGAGAACATCAACAAGTGCGCTTAAGTAACTGGAGAGCTCAGAGAAGTCATCTTTGTCAGGTAATCGGGGAACAGTGTTTACATGCACGTAGCAGAATAACCTGATTTCTCCTCCACCTCTGAGTTATTTTGGAAGTGTGGCAAACAGATTTTACCTGTATAGTGACAGAAAATGCTGCTTCATAACTTCCTAAAACTGTCTGAATTTTTAAAATCCACAAAAAGTGACTTATTTGTACGTCTACTAGGCACTTTGTGTTAGTTTAATTTTCAAAATGTCAGACCTAAGGCAGACTTAGACCGTTTTAAAAATTAGATGGCATTGGCATGTAAATGCACTGATTCAATGCAGATCTTCTCACCTCCGCAATTAAAAATCAAAATGTAACAAGCAACGGTGGCTCAGGGGGTGGAGACGTTGTCCATCAATCCCAGGGTTGGCAGGACAATTTTGATCGCCTGCTGTGCATATGTCAACATATTCCTGATGTGTACAGAGGTGGATGTGAAGCAACATGTGAAGCACTTTGGGTACTGGTAAGGTAAAAATGTACCATTTAAGTGTAAAACATTTACTGCACTAAGCATGCATCAATAATCCCAACTAATCTAAAACTCTCTCTTTGCACTAACACCTTTATACACAATTACCACAATCACACACACCATCTACACACACACACTCTCTCTCATATCACTGTCATCACCAGTTATTACAGACTTGGGCCTCGTGCAGACCAACATATTTTACAACCCTGCTGCCCATGCTATGCAGACTTGAGTGACTGCTTGAGATATTTTTTGTAGCTGCCTTACATACATGTTACTGTGTGACCATGGGCTGTACGCGTGTGTGTGTGTGTGTTTGGGGGCTGGATGGAGTTAACGCCTGCTTTGGGCCCTGACACCTGTGATACAGACCAAGTCTTTCAGCAGGCAAATTATATGGCTTTAATTTGTCTTAAACAGTGTAGTTGGCCACAGACACTGATGCCAAGTGGCGCTTGACTGTAGCATTGAGGAGAATGTTAAAAGTGTGTTGAGTGTCTGTATATGTAAGCACAGTCTTGACATAAGTAAATACACTCGCTTGGGTGGAACACCTGTTTATGTTGGAGACCGGGGGAGCTGACAGATATTATAAAGGAGTTTTCAATGTTTTCTCTGTAGCCAGAAAGTAGCAATGAAACTTTTTCAAAGAGCTGCACTGGCAAAAGTGCTGCGCCACTGGACTGGGGTTTTCTGGCAGGAAGGGAAAGCCTAATGTGTCTCGTTTGCAATCTGGACAGAGTTCTGCGGTTGGCCCAGATTACAGTAGTACACACTTCAGTCATTGGCTGGTCAACAGAGGCAATTTGAATATCGTGACTAATTCGACCAATTAAACTGTCACAGGCCTTTTTTCAATGGGCCTTTTTCACAGGCTGCTCATCCATAATGCTCTCCTCTGTTACCACAGGCTTTGACTTTAACTCTCTCTATTCACAGTGAAGTGGTGCAATGAGCTAGATCACAGAGTATGTAAAAGCATAGCCAGAGGCGATACTGGGCCAAGCCGCAGAGGAGGAGGGGGGATCTTTACAAATTGAACAATGAGGTCAGTATAAACAGTTCGAGACGCTGTTATTTGGCTGCTTTCAATTCAGAAGCAGTCAGCATGGTCAAAACAAAATTTACTGGAATTATGAGGAAGTCGTAAAACACAATTTACTGCTTATGGATATAACCCATAGGATCTTAGCATGATAGCTGTAGATTCACTAGTCCTCAGTGTGTCTGTCTGACTGTGTTAATAATTTAATGCAAATGGAACTGATTCCATATTGATACTGGTACATAACGAGCATTGATAGACAGACTGGGTATCGCTCAGGGGCAGCCTCACTCCACAGCCCTTCACCACCATCCTCAAAGCTGTCGCAAACTAACTCACGGCTCTACACAACAACACGGCTAATCCGGCCACTTACCGCCATCTTTTTAGACAGTGCAGCTCGGAACACTTGAAGGTCTGAGTATGCTTACAACAAAACAGGTTGTTGAATCAGATGTGCTTTTGTCTGCGCCGCCTTTTTCTCAAAAGTAAAGTGAAAAGCTTGTTTTCAAAGAGAGGGATGTGAGGCCGATACCTTTGGAAGGTCTCTCTTCAAAGCCATTCATTGGATGTGTTTGCATTAGGAGAGACAAAAGCAGCAGTATTATGAAAAAAACTGAATCCACCTTTCATCATCCAATTTTTGGGCAACACAACTATTTCAATGGCACCAAAATGCAACAAAAGCAAACACATGCAAAGATACATCGAGTCTCAGTACGTCCGAACGCTTCGGAACAATTTCTTCCCGGTTCAGACCAATGGGCAAAGACCCTTTAGTGTTTATGGTCTTAGTGTCACCACCAGGTAGTCTGTGGTGAGAATACGATCTGCAATGATGTGGCCCAAAACAGCATATTTAAGTGTGAAGCAGCATTGTTATTTCAATGTGCATTAATAATCTGCTGCAGAGCTTTACTTGCTTTGTCTAATTGCCCAAATAATCCCCACGAGTCTAAACAAATACTAAATGTGCAGTTGTTACATGTGTTAAAGTAATTTTCACGGGTACAGAAACAGATCTTCTTCCTGTGTTTATTTACATGTTCCCACCCCAGAGAAACGTCTGGTGAAGCATTTTGGTTTTTGGTTGGATTTTTCTGTGTGAAAGAAACAGTACCAAGGGGAAACCAGATAAAGATTATAAAATGGTCCTCGTATTCTGACAGCACCAAACTTCTGATCATTCTATCAGAACTACTGCTCAAAAACTGGCCTTCCTCAATTAACTTTTATTGCGTCATCCCTAAAAAAACAAGGGCTGTCTAGTCTGAACATATGGCTATAGTGATGGTGTAATAACGTTTTTGGCAACTGCTCTACGGTTCTGAAAAAGGAGCTGACTCTGTCACTGTCAGGAGGAGTTTGGAATGTAGAGTTTGCCAGTCTATTTCCATCACATGTTTTATTGCAGTTCCAGATAGCAACACCATGGAGCTCATTGTATAACCCAGCAAAACGTGTTTTATTGTTGGCTTTAGAATACCCTGTAATTAAAATCATCTGCCATCCAAAACAAACAATCACATGGTGCATGTAGTCAAGCACAAAAACAAGGTGGTTCTGACCGAGATCAAAGTGGTGATGAATGTGGGAAAGTGAGCACACATTTATGCCGGTAAACAAGACACTGGTTTGCACACATATGATTCAATTTGTTCTAAGTTTGTTCATTGTTCTCATAACTGAATTATAATCAGTCTAAGATTGTCTGAGGCACAGCAGTGATGGCTGACCAATGGAGACATTTTGGGAGACTGAGGGGAGACTTGAGATCAATAGACTAGAGTCAGGTCTCGTGAACCTCAAAGGGAGCGCTTGAATTCACCTTTTGTCCGTCCCTAAACGAGACGCTGGGGAGACCATGCCAATCTAGTCCGCAGATCTCAAAGAGAGGGAGAGCCACGCTTGGATTTAAGTAATGCGGTGCTCCTTGTTGAACAAATTCACCATTGTGACTCGTTAGCCTGATACTGTCCACATACCTGCTTTTGGGGAATGCATGTGAAAAGGCGGTCTGGAGTCTCTGCCAAGAGGAGGGATGGAGTGGTGAGGAAAAAGGAGGGGCTCGAGCTAATGGGTCACAAATTCACATTGAGAGGAGCCACATCTGCATTTTATCAGCAAGGCCCAGATAGTGTTACAGGGGACGATTGTCTGCAGATTGGCCATTGGGCCTTTTAAAGTGGTAAATTGTTGAGCAAAAGCAGAGCTGCACACAGGATGACGTAGCATGGTGCCGCCAGCCACTCACAGAAGCTGTCAGGATATGGTGAGATACTCTAGTTATTTTCAATTTAATAGACTTTACATTTTCATACACCATAGTTACTAAAACTGCATGTGTTTGTGTGTGAGGCAGTTACCTGCATTTAGGCACTGGAGCAACTCAGATTGAAATTAGATTCAAACCATTTCACTAGGTTTTAGTCCTTTATTCTTATTTTTTTAACACTCCATAACATCAAAAGCAAGATCAGTAATTTGGCAGAAAGCATTTATCTGTTCAGACATGGTTTCTTCCCATGGCTGACCCAGAACATCCTCTGACACATCTTCTCCACAGGGATCTGTGGACGTGGGGGCCAGCGTGGTCCGACGGCGAAACAAGTCCCGCGAGGCGTCAGAGTCTCCACAGGGACATCTTGTCTCTTCCCTCTGCTTCATTACCATCTTCCCCCTTCTTTCTCCCCTTTCATCTACAGTCTATCGCTGGCTCCAAGCCGCTCACATCCGGGAATATGGTGAATAGGGGTGGGAGGCTACAGACGGAGCGGGAGCGGATATGGGAAAAAGCAGAATAAACATTACCAAAAAAAAGGGGGATTTCATTTCAGTGTTAAAGCCTCTTTTAAACAATGAAAATAGACACAAAAATAGAAATGAGGCAAAAGTTGGCCATGAGATGAAGAGAGTTCTCTTCTTTAGGAGGGCTCAGGTGGTTTTAAACAGCAAAGTCACTCATTTTTTTCAGTCGTGTTAAATACTGGACTTCAGCATAAACCAAACATTTAATTAGACGTGACAGGCCAATAACAAGTGCACAAATAGAACATTTATAAACATGGATAAAAGTGTAAAAAGCAAGATTTATCAAAGCAGTCGCATTCTTCATGCATGCATTCTGATAACTATTCATTGCTTATTATAACTTCTACTCAAACTAAATATATTGTTTTATATAAACCGGGAGAAAATGTTGCGCAGCTCAGCAAAAATGCACGAAAGCAATGAAGGGAAGTTATTCCATTTGACTTCAAAGCAGTGGAGGCCAATAAGATGTTCAGCCAAAGTCACTTTATCTTAATTCTGTAAATGGGAGGGAAAGTCAGTCCAGCTTAAAATCACCTATTTGCCCTTTAATGTTATTTTTGAAAATGATGGGTATAAACAACTTATGCAGAGAGAGAACAAGATAAGACTAACAGGTATTAAATTACCTGAGTAAAATTTTAATTCTCCTTCCTCTTTGTGGGAGGAAAAATAAACACTTTTTAAGCACTATATTTAAAAAATAATAATTTGTAATGTGTTCATGTCCACCTACTAATTAACTGGAAGGGAGTCCCACACATTCACACTTAGCCAGCTGTGTATGTCACATGTTTATCTTGACAGGTACAAGCCATCTAGAGATGTTAGACTGGAATGATGTGGCTACTTACGAACTACAGTCTGATCATAATTTGATTGGGAGGAACCTGCTTCTGTAATAATCGAGGCGTCAACAGAATGTTTCTGAAGGGCAGGATTATGTTGTCATTTTCTGAAACATTTCCAGTGACAGGGCAGCTGTGGCTCGGAGGGTTGAGCAGGTTTCCTACTAATTGCAGGGATGGTGTTTCAATCAAAGAGAAAGCAACAATTTTTTTCGGGCTGTGCTTGTTTAAAAATGTTGTCGTCATTTCAACTAAGCGTACTTCCAATGTTGTCTTTTTCGCTCGTCGTTGCAGCAAACTCCAGCAGCAGAAGCTTTCAGTACAGGCACAGTTTTAACTTTGCAGGAATTTAAAAACGTTCTAACTTAAAAAACTGAAGGTAAAATTAATATTTTCACAGCACAGGAAGACCCCCATTCCAGCACTAAATATGAATTTGTATTTGACTCGGAAAACCAAAGCTACGAGTCATTGGCAAAGACACACATATTAACACAATTATTAGGGATTTTAAGTGGTTCTTAAATCATAAAGTTATGGCTAAGAGGGTGCCCCTGCTGGCTAACTGGCTGTGTTGCTGTAGGAGTCAAAGTGATAATGCAAACTATTTAAATGTCTTACAAGGCCGATTTTACACCAGTCATTAGCAGGACGACACTATTAATCAAACTGAAAAAATCATATGCTTTGCAGAACAAAAATTAAAGTGGTACAGCAAAAAAAACTTTTTTTTGTAATTACAATTTACAGTTCACAGTCCAAGAATATCTATAAATAAATGTAGAATGAACTTATTACATTTCATGAAAAAAGCTTTGTTTCAGACAATGTTTTTGTGGACAGTCGATTACATTTCATCATTAATAACCCAGTGTTGAATTATTGTGATATGACATTTCTGCTGACAGTAAAAAAACATGCATGAAGTCGCTGAACACAGAAATTAAACCATTCATTCATTTAATGTCGTTCATTTAGTGCTTACTCGTTTATTGGGGCAGATTTGAAACATGCTTTTGCCATGACTCCCCTCTTTGATTTTTCTGACCTCTGACAGACACACAACTTCCTTAAATGCAGGCATCAGTCTACACCACATATACACACACGCTTACCTTAGTTTATGAGCATTTCTACCGCAACTCTCTCTCGCTCTCTTATACACACACACACACACTTTCTCCCAGCAAAAGGCCTTATCGCTGCACTCTCATGTGCCCCCAGACTCCACTAATCAAGACAAACTCCAGCCATGCCCCTCCTCCACCAAAACCCACCCTATCATATCCTTCCCTCATTCCTGCCTCCCCCCTTATCCACCCTCCCTCGTCCACTCCCACTTGGCCCTCTGTGGCCGTTGGGCCTCACAGGGTCCTGCTGTAATTGGTTTAGACATAATTTACTGCCCACTTGGTAATGTAGCATTTCAGCATCTGATAAAAATCATATCAAGTCACAGCAATGGGTGCTACAGCTTGAAAGAGACTCATTGTAATCATTTAGATACCAGAGGAGGTTTCTGCTCTCTCTCACTCAGCTTCACTCTCCTTTCTCCCCTGGTCTCTGTAGTCCTGTTTCTGTGTATAAAGATTATATTATAAACTGATAATATTCACGTGTATGGGCATGTAAAGCTCCCTGCTGACATTTTCCTGCTTCTCCTCCACTTTACTATTTACTGCAGAACATTTTCAGGGTCAAGACAAAGCACTGTACCTATTATTGTTCAAACAAAATGTGGCTACACTTATTTGCTTGACTACTCGTAATAATATTCCTGTTTCCCGAGTTTCTTGTGAAACAACACAGAGCAAGGGGAGGGGAACCGAGTGAAAACAGTGGACTGACGGGAAAGTCTGTACCAAAAATAGAGGTGAAATCCAAATGTTGTGACAGTGATTTGATGAAAGTTGTAATTATAATGATTAACTTGGGCTTGGGCTTTAATGGGATTGGAGGAAGTGCAGCTGTCTTTTCCCTCTGTACATTCATCGACCCACAGATTGAGCCCTGGGCTGATTCCGTTGCCACATTTGCTTCCACAACAGCCCTGCTGAGCTACAGTTGCACTGTGATTAAGGTATGATGGTATTAAACTACACTAGAACAGATGTCAGTGGAAAATTTATTATTGCCGGTTCGGAATATGTCTGCAGAAGTGTATCTTATCCAAAACTGAAAAAAAATTGCACAATTTGTAACCAAACATAACTCAATATCCGCACAAAATCATAGATATTACAATAATAAGCATTGTATCCTTATAATATTATTATGTTACTGTAAATGACCACTTTTTAGTTTAATTTGTGCACCATAATTAATATTCAGTGTATATGCTGCAAGTAACAACTCCATTACACACAGTGACACATTGTTGTCGTTCCTCTTTAGCAGGTTCAGATTGACAGTCCCAGTGCCTATGTTTAAAAGCTCTATATGACCGGATATTGAGATAATTGGTGTGATATGTAAGGATATGAACTTTGGGTTCAATTGCGTGTGAAAGGACTTTTCTTCCAGACCTATGAGAGCGGAAATGGGGGCTTATGAACCAGTTAATCTAATGATAACACTTATTACCCTTTAGTTTGCCGAGCTGAAATATATTTGTGTGTATACTGAACTATCTTACAGCTTATCCAAGTGTAGGTGTAGCTTGTTTCTGTGAAAACAGACAATCTGTATTTTCCTTTCAAAATAAAATGTATAGTAGGATGTATATTACTGTGAATGTTCGTCACACAAACCTGTGTTAAAAGCAGCTTTACTTTTGCTTTTAGTCAAAATAGTAAAGATTTTCACCCACCCACAGAGTTGAAAGGGTAAAAAAAACTTCCTCGCTTGGCAGTGCTATTTGAGATGGAAATTTAGTGGACCTTATTACCAGGTCCTGAAGCAGATAGCTATAAGCGCACAATTTGCCTTGTGTTTTATGAGGAGCACTAAATCTGGGTTTTATCAGTGCTGGGGAAAATCCTGATGTGCTCTTCAGGTTTCACTGACATTCAGCGGATTCACCACCGAAGTCCAACCACTCTCTCATCAAGGTTCATCTGCTCCATGCTTGACTACACAAAGGAAGAAGCCACACTGCTAACAAAAGACACTATCTAAACACTAAACAGAGGCCTCGTGTGTAGAACTGTTGAGATAAGTAGACAGGTGATCGGGCTGTGATCAAAGACTCAACATTACGTCCAAAGAAATTCTTTCCTTTAAAACAACACAACTGATTGTGCTAATTATCCACTGCCAACTCCCATTCAACAAGATAAGCTCTCACTTCTCTATCTGTAAGTAATGTGTGTGAAGGGAGTTGCATAGATCAAATTCATTAGATTCTTTGCCTTCTTTAAATGATCACAATGTCTGTGAAATGTACAATAATATTTAGAATAGATTTTAAAAATCAAAAACTGGACACTATAAATCAGACTGAGACAGTTTTGCCATTTAGCTCATTTAAATTCAGCCTTGAATGTTTTACCAAAAAAATAAAAAATAACAAAATCAAAGCCAACCAGACAATAATATTTGCCATTTTGAAGTGAAAATGCAGCCTCACTGCAAATATGGAAATGAAAAGGGGATGAAATTAATGCTAATGTTTATCAGTGTGGCAAATGAATATTGAAATGAGAAAACAGTTTTGTACTTTTTTAGATTTTTTTTATTTCAGATTTGAGTGGCAACAAACCATGACTCAGGCTGATCAGAGTCTATCTGATCAGCATCTGTGGCCATTGATAGTGTCTGCACATGCAGCCTGTGTGTTGTTGCATGCAGAAAGAATGTCGCGACAATGCTGCAAATCTCACATGCTGCAGAATTAAAGACAGACTCATATCTTCCACAGAAGAAGGGGCGGGAAGTAAATAGGTGGTTTTCCTCATCATTCCAAAGTAAATAAGTTAGAAAACTGTTTCCATCCACTTTAGAGCTCAATCGCCTGGGTCCTATTTACACCACAAGCTATTTAGCCATATTGCACCAGCACATCCATGACCATACACACAGCTGAAAGGTATTGTACACTTAGAGAAAAGAACCTTGAGAGGAGCCAAATCTTGTAGAGTTGAAATAACAGAGAAAGGATTAGCAATGCGTGTGGCTATGCGGTTAAATGTTCAACCCCTGACTTGATAGTTTTAACAACTTAATAATATGTACAAAAGGGCAAAAGTGAGGCTCCAATTATGGTGGGACTGGAGAAAAAATACAATCTGTTCGCAAGATTGCTGCGGGACTGGAAACCATTTCAGAAACCAAACAGCAGGCTAAGTGTTTTATATTGCTCTGGTTCATTTAACATAGCCCTTAGAAATCAGATCAGGTGTCACTGGCGGACCGAGTAATGTGTGTATTAATCCCATCTAATATGTCTCAAAACTGTGTAATGGAAGAATTAATTCACAACGTTGACTCTTACCTCATGCCTGCAGTCACTGAAACACTGTCGACCAATAACAATCCCCTCTCCCTAAAGCGGAGAAACGTTATATCAAAGTGCAGTGTGGTCCTGACGTCATCATTTATTTGGGTTGCACTCTGACAGTCGCACTCCTCACACAAAAGTATGCCCTGGATGAGACTAGCGGGCCACTTAAGAGGCCTTTTGGTGGCTTTCAGCCCCTGTCAGGAGTCAAGTGCAGCACCTCGGCTTTGTCCCACCAAACCGGTTCTCACTGACTTGATCTTGAGCTGCTCTAGAATCACTGAGCAGGCCTCACACGGCTGCCAAAACTCACTCCAGTGTCAAACCATGAAGGATCAGACCAATAACATGCAATTAAATTAATTTTCCCCTCTTAAGCCTATTAGGATACAGCCGAGCAGTCAGTGGTCTTGCTTTAGCTGAATTTAATTGTGTTTTTTATGCCCAATGAGCTGTGTGCTGCAGGGGGCGGAGGAGTGGAAGAGGCCCTCGTGTCAGCATCAACGGACGAACAGCCGCGTCTGAAGGGTTCACCAGCGGCTACGGTGATCTCAGCTGCGGGGCAGAGCTCAGCTGAGAGTCATCGCCTGGAAAGCAGAAGTGGAAACTCTTCAAACTGTCAAGTGCAAGTGATAATCAAGTCACTTTGTGTGCTGTCCCGTTTTCATGGGCTCACTAATCCTGTTAAGCAAAGCTGAAGACACAAGCACATCAGTATTCAACTGTTCATTTACAGACCTTATCACCTTTGCACCTTTACATGCAGTTGTAATATGAGAAAACTAAATCTGTGAAATTTAAAAGCAGTGGCCTATCACGTATGACCACATGCCATTGCCATTTGTTATTTGTTCGGTACTTAGCAGAAGCACGAGTAAGGATACAATCTTCATGCAAGTATTGTTTGTAGGGCTAATGTTTTTGGGAAAGTGGCCATGTAGCTGACAGAGAGAAGGATATTGTTCTGGTGCCTATTCTTCTGATCACATTCACATTCAAACCAGAAACTAAATCACCCCCCTCTGTACCTGCTTTTCTATTCCCCTGTCTCTTGTTCTCTATTCTGTTACATATGTGATGTCTAAGTCCTCCACAATTGCAACATTTGATTAATGAAAAATCATTTACTCTCTGTCAGCTGGATGTAATACCTTTGCCAACAAATTTGAATGAATCCATAAGAAGAGTGCTTAATCACATTCTCATCCATGTGGAAAGAGCGGCAGGGTCGGCTGAATGGAGACATTCACAAAGGGGAGACAGGAGGAAGTTATCATCTGCAGCTGAGAGACGGAGGATGGATGTTTAAAAAGCTCCTGAGATGAGTTCCCCTAAACAGCAAACACGATATACACTAGTCACATTAGACGCAACGCAAGGCTGCGATTAAAAGTAGATCGCAGCGGCCATAATGAGACCAGTGAGCCCTCTGAAATGCAGCAAGCCTCACGCAACCCAATCAGAACAAAAACAAACATCTGAAGCTGCAAACTCTCATTACACCATCACCCCTTCAGACCCAAACTTCAGTTTGAAACACTTCTTGATGACTGAACAAACAAATCCCAACATTTTTAGTGTTTGGCTTTTGGGGGGCAGATTAGTAATCATATCTCTGTCCTGTTATTCTATGTCTGGCCAGGGGGGGAGGACCACGATGGGGGATACACATGAAGGAGGGAGAGAGGTTGGTGGGCTTTTGCTGAAAACATAATTGGCATGGCCCTGGTGACACTGTCCTTCAGATTGTGCTGTGCCTCTCTGTGTGCATTCACAGCGCCCCTGTGATGTTTCATTAAACAAGGAGCAGGGGCCTCCGAGGAGATGTTTTTGCAGCCTCTGTGGCTCCACCACACAGCGAGGAGCATGCTTCTGCAAAGAGCCCTGATGCAAATAAAATTAGCCATGCAAGTCCACGTACACATTTGTGCCTGTGTACAGTGCCTGTAAAAAAGTAAGCACCAGTAAAGATTTAGGTGCACAAATTTAATGGGGATGAATTTATGCAATCGCTCTTTTATGGATTTGGATGACTTACTAGAGCTCTGATTTTTACCTACACATTTGCAATAAAAGTGAGAAAAGACAAATTAAATTGACCATGTTTCAACACATTTAGGCTCCGAAAAGCAGGTGAATATTTTTATGTTATGGAATGTAAAATAAATCTTTAGGGAATCAACACACATTTTTTGGGTTGACATTTCTTTAGCAATTGTTGTTCAGTTCAGAAATGAACCCTCTGGTGGGCTCCCATGAAAATTCTCAATTGACTTTGCTTTGTGCACAAAGAATTCATAAGAAATTATGTCTCATATAAGCTTCACTGTTTGCTGTTCACTCTCCTAGTTGTATTTTAGAAGTGTGTGAATCCAAACTGAACACGTCCTTCCACTTCACAGTTAACGTGCATAACTAGCAGAACACTTTCTGTCTTTTAGTGTGAAGTGGTCGCAGGAAATGCAATATATTTGTCACAGAGCTGACACAGGTAAAAATCACAAAAACTGTTATTTCCAGCATCAGCTTTACACATTGCAGGAAATAACCGAACACCAAGGAGCACTCGCCATTAGTTGTGCATAGGATGAAGAGTTTCAGGCTACACATGTCCCAAATTCTCAGCAAGGTAAGTTTGGACTGTTCCTGTAGCTCAAAGAGCATTTACTGTAACCTGAATCTGTTTCTGTAATTTTAAACCAAAAAAAGGGTGTTCACTGCATTAAATAGTAACCTAACGTTTTATCAACCCGGACTGAAATTGTAGGGATTATACTTTCAAATAGGTACAACACAAACACCTTTCACTGTGACTCACTGGTGAAAAACACTGTTGAAAACATCCCTGCAACTTTCTGGGTCATGGCCACTGAATACTTGCTAAACTGCTTGCAACCATTAGGAAGAATTTCAGGCCAAGTGAGCTGAATGCCATGACGTTAGACTAAATTGTGTGTGGTTATATAAAAGTTATTCCATGACGCCGGCTGAGTTTGACCATCATCACCTGGTCGGTGCATTCATAACTCCGAAAACATGCCTTCTGGTAAAACATCTGAACCTGTTGAAGTAAATAGAATAACTCAATCTGCATGTCTCAAAACAATCACTCCAGAGTTTGTAATAGTTCACAGTAACAGTGGATAACCATCCGTTGGAAACAAAACCAATTACACAACTGTTACCCTACGACACAGAATACATAAACCAAGATCCAGTTGTGCATAAAAGGACCGAGGCTCCTGGTCATGGCCCTCAACTTCAACAAAGATAATCATCAGAGATATTGAATAAAGAGGATGTGAAGATAATATGAAGCATGTAAGCCAGAGGAATTCACGCTGCCTTATAAGGCCTCAAATAGTGTGGAGAGGGCAAAGGGTTTAGTGAGGGCACAAAATGGTGGACGGTACCAGATCATCCACAGGAACACGTTGTAGTTCCTCTCCAGCCTGTCCTCTCCTCCTATGCTGTAGTTAACAGCCAGATCCGTCACTTAGCAGCAGACTTGTACATCTCACTGTGCTCATCTGTCCATCAAGTGGAATTTAGTAGTCACATTTGTGTAAGTCACTATATCCGCATAATACCCGTACATTGAACAGAAGCTAAATATATAACACTTCAGCTGGCTCTGCAGTTGTGCCTGCGAGCAATTATTATATAGGTTTGTGCTACTCCATTGTTTGGACTGCTGGCCTCTGAGAGAGATAATGAACGATAATCGCTGAGTGACGCTGTAATTGCTAAGGTGTATGGTGACTCGACAGCCAACGCAAATTACCTTACTTTTGACATCAATGCTCTCATTTAATGATGTCATTGAAACGTGACACTTTCCATACACATACACGCCCAGGCAGTCTTTCACTCTGTGTGTGTGTGTGTGTGTGCACACCCATCATACAGGCTGTAAAAGTGTTTACAGGTATATTACGCATCGGCTCATATAAAGCGCCACAGTAGTAAATCAACTGTAAGAATTTTCTTTTTCTAATACCAATCATTAGTATTTCGAGAGTTAAGACAAAATAAATATTATTTTTACTTATTTGTTATATTTACCCCAAATTGTCACTATTTTATAAAAGCTCAAATTTTTTTTTTCATGAAAAAAATGATTTTTCTGAATTAAAATATCTTTAAAAGATGTATATGTTACAATTTCCTGAGCAGTTTGTCTTTAGTGCGCTCTGGAACATAAGTTCACCTTCACTGCTTAATTCAACTCTGTGAACCTTAACCCATGCAAAGTGACTGCAATATTCATTTCTGTTTCCACTTAGATCCAGCTTAGAACTACATTTACAAGGTGCCAGTGCAAAGCATAAAAAAGTATTTCTTTATTAAGTGTTAGAAACTACTGGTGTTTCAGTCAGCGGTTAAATATATGCTGTAAAAATGTGTCAAGCAAATCACTTGTTACAGTTTTACTGTCACACCTAACACTATTCATCTAAATCACTTTCTCCACTGCACGAATGTTGTAGCGCACACTGCACTACATTATGAGAGGCAGTAATATGACCCCACAGCCTCCCCAAACACAAACAGAAAGTCCTCATATTTACATATTTTCCTGTATCATATAATTCTATCAATAAATATGTTCCTATTGTATACACACACACCCACACACTTTATCTCTCGCGCACACTTACACACGTCCTTGAAATACTTCCCCCAATCTCTCTTTCTTACACACAAATACACACAAAACTCACCACGAAGCACTGACAAACTGAACACAAGCAAAAGGCCATGACCATAAATAAACACAAGAATTTGTAAGGTTGACTTTTGCAATTAGGACTGCAAGGGGAAATATATCTCCAAGAAACATTTTAATGAGCTTCTGCTAAGCAGCGGTGGTTTCTAAAAAGAGCACCCCAATAATGGTTCATCACTCAAAAGCTGGTGTAGGGAAAACTCATGAGGGTGTGAGATATTTCACTGTGTCCAGTGATGGCTCAGTAAAGAGCCCTGGGCGTCATAAAACCTGAAGGCAATTAAAAGTGGTTATTTTTCACCCCGGTTTGTAAATTCTGTAGCAATTAATCTGCCCAATTTGATTACGAACGGCACAAATTAAACAATAAAGACCTGTCTAATGAGGGATTAATTATGAGTAGCAGGAGGGGAGTGGGACTGAGGCAACAGCCATACATCAGTGTCTTCTGCAGACAGCGCAGGGCCATAAGGATGACAAAGAGGCTCCTCGTCCATGTGGTCCCGCACTGATAGGGCCCCCTCATCACAGATCAGTAGATCCACAGCCCATGAAGGCCATAAACGGCCAGGCCATAATTGAAATTGCCAAAATCAATAGCGTTGACAGGCCTTAATTAAATTAAATATGTCTCCCATAGGAGAGGGGCTGGGTTATGGAAGAGCTGCTGCTGAGTGAGCTCAGTGTTTGGGGCATCTTTGGTGTGTATTCATTATGTGCATGTGACAGCGCCCTTAAATGGCTAATGCTTGTGTTTAGGCTGACATGCTATGACATCATGAATGTGGTGTCACTGTGAAGGTGTCGTTTTAAAGTACTTCTAATAGAAAGCATAAGAAAATGAATTTTGAGTGTACATATCTTTTTTCTTTTTCCTTTTGTTTTGCATGTGGTCACTTTAAAGCAAATGCAGAACTAACGCAGAGTAGCAGAGTAATGGTGTGTTTTGACTGATGGTAAACTCAGTGATTCCCATTTACAGTCAGGGTTGTTGAACATCCAACGTGATTTCAATGCCCTCTATGATAAACTATACAGAAGACAATAAAAAAAAACACCTTGTTCACCACATCTTACTATGACGTTTGTACACAACTTGAAAATCTCCTGTATAGTTGCTCAAAGTACAAAAGAGAATTTACCTTTTATTTGGTATCAGACTCTAATCTCAGTTCCCAACAACTTTATCTGTTGCATTGATTTTTGGTGAATCAGACTGTTAATTGTCAGCAGATTTACCTTTTTAAAATGTACTTTTGTCCGGCCCCTTCAACCGGTGATTCTGGATTTTCTTACAGCAAACAAATTAGAAGTACCTGAGTGACCTACATGGCTGAATTTGACACAGATCCTCCTGCATTCTTGCAGCCGCCTGCATGATGAAGGCTTAGCTGCTCGACCCATTACAACCGGAGGATTTCTCATGTTCTTACGGGCTGATCCGGCGGGCCACAGGGAAACACGGAGAGGCTGGGGACATCACCTGTATAAGAAAAGCCCAGCTCCTCATCATTTCAGGCTTTGCCCACATTTAAAGGATTAGGCAGCCAGAGTCAGTAAAGGGTCACTGATGGCGCGTTCTTCAGGGTGGAGGCAGGCGAAGGACAGGGGCGGGTTAGGTGGGATGGTGCTGTGGGGGCCACGAGAGGCTCAACCCCCTCTGGATAAACTTGAGTTGCAGACTGTTGAGACTTGCGAGATTAGAATGGAGCCAAGTCTACTACGCTGTGATCTGCAGGACAGGGCTCGCAGCAGCCCACCGTCCACAGAACAACTTCCCAGACAAACCCCTTGATTCTGCCCCCCTTTGTTGGTCTGGTTTGCTTTTCTTTGGCCAGCTCTAAAGCGGTCAGGAACAGCCCACAATGATGGGCTTAAGGTTTTGTGAGGGAAGGTTTATGTACATGGTGTCACTGCAAGGGCAAGACAGAGATTTTGCAGTGATATTTTAAAATGACTGAACCATACACTGCTGTATAAATCCTTATGATTGCATTTCAAAACCTATTTGTATCTGATGTGAGTTCCCACAGAATTAATTTTCAATACAATCACCAACAGTTATTATTTTTACTTATCTTGATGAAAATGGGAAAGGATTATAGTTTTCCAAGGATTTATTGACAATATCTTCAGAGGAAACTGTATCTTTTAAAAAACAAAAGCTTGTAATTATCTGATATTGGTTGATTATTATATTTCATGTTGAGCACTGGAAACAAGTCTTACCTATTTTACCATCAAAAAAATCAATTCTAAGTCCAAAAATGACTTTGGATATTAATATTAAAACTCTTATATTGTTATGCATTTTTTATATTTTCGATGAACAACGTGTTGTAACAACATACATTTTAAACTTTTCAAGATAATACAATTTCAAACCTGACAGACCGTTTAATTGAATATTAATAATGTTGTTCATTATTACTGTAATGTTTAAAAACTGTTGGAATCATAACACATTTCAATAACATAAACACTAGTTGTAGCTGTTCTGTCCCAAAAATAGGAATGAGCATGTTTTCATTATTCCTGTAATTTGTTTTGACAAATGACAGCGCCTTGATGCTCCACGTCATTTACTTCATCATTAGGTTTTTTTTCTCAAAAATCCACTCATACTCGATTATAGAAATTGATTTGTTGCCGGAACTACTGCTTGTTATGCGCTTATTAAGCATTTCATTTAGTTTCTAATCAACAAGGGCAAAAAGCCAAAATGATCGACTTATCAAAATAAATCCCATGATTTGTCATTAGTAAATCTGTCCATTTAGATGTCCTATATCATATTAGCCAGTCCAGTGATTTGCAAATGATTTTAGTAAGCTTCCTGTTTAATGGCGTGAAAGAAATAAAGGGGTGATCATTTAATTTCACACCAATACCTCGGGTAATTGAGATGTCTTTGATTGAACATTGTATATTTAAAAAGGCGCAGTTTTATCTAAGTTTTACAGAACAACGAACGGCAGGCAGAGAAACTGATAGCGCAGCTCACATGATGAAATTATTTGCACTTTAAAGTCATGCAGAGGTCAGGGTGTGAGGGATAGTGATCCTATCTGTGTGTGTGTGTGTGTGTGTGTGTGTGTGAAATATTGGATGATGCACTATACATACCGTAAAATTACCCCACATTTTAGCTTCCTGCAAGAAAATTTAACTTGAACATTTCTTTTAAAAAAACAAATAAATAAGTACTTAAAATGTATGTAATTTTCTAAACATAATAATAATAATAACAACTGGAACATTTAAAAAGACATAGGTTAATAACTATGCAGCCAGTGGGCTGTTAGACAGTTACATACACCGGTAGCTAATCTTAATAACCAAAAAAAAAAAAAACAATTTACATGTGAATTGGCAAAATATGCAATTACCAATTCAAACAATGAGGCGGGGGAAACTGTTCCCTCTTTGCACTTTTGATATTTGTCTTGCTTTTTTGTGCTATTTAAAATGCCAAATCAAAATATTTCAAGCTCACAGATTTAAAAACTGTATTAAAAATAAATAAGTGATGAAGTGTCATAAATGTTCTAACCTGTATTTTATTAATTAAACGTGTATTAAAACTGTATTTATTTATTTTGTAATTATTAAGTTTGCCACCTTGAATGATATCTTGCTCGCAGGTATTAGGCCCATAATTCCTAAATACCCTTGTGGTTTTTAATGGACGTGTTCGAATCTAAAAACAAGGTGTGATGTTGTCACAGGTGTGTCGAGTATAATCTGCTGCGGTTTCTGCGCATCTCAGCCAATCGGAGCGGAGCAGAGAAAACATTTTACAATCCACTGATATGTCAAAAACCGAACTAAAACACGCTCTTTTTTGTAGGTTATCCCACAAAAAAAAAAAAGACGGGAAAGATGGAATAAGCAACAATATTCCCGGTCCGCGCCGTCATCTGCGTGACATCAGAGGCACCGCAGCGCTGGGATGCCACATTCAGCACAAACCTGAAAGCACCATGCATCATTTCCGAGTGATTTTGTGACAACGCCGGGCAAATATTTCTTTTTGGAGTCTCTGCTCTAACAATGCGGGTCCCCCGACAAGCGAGCTGGAGCCTCTTTTCTTCTGAGCCGCGAGGGGGTTTTTATCATCACCGCGGGACACATTCATCCTGCCTGTCAGCCGGGGAAAGGTGAGGGAGATGAATGGGGAATAAAGTTCACTAAGCGGAGGATCTGATTGACTTAGAGAGATCATAATTCCAAGTGCATCTATTTGTTCTTCTGCTTTCCACAAGTGGCGCGACGTCGAGGCTGCAAATGCGTTTATCATCGTCTCTCCCGACGTGCCTTCACGCTCGGAGTCTGCTGCTGTTCTCCTGCTGCTCTGCGAGGCTCGGGCTGCGGTTCGGCTCCACTCTCACTGGTTCCCGGACTGCGAGTACACACTAAAAACTACAGCAACGTTTGCTTACTAAACACCGATTGGGCCAGAAGAAATTCATATTCATAAAAATTCATAAAAAAATTGGACTGACATCACGAACATTGTGTTAAATGTAATAACTGCTCCAAACGTTGAACGGATATAATATAATGCCATTGATGCATTTTGTGGTTATATTGATGTCACTTCTCCTCCTACGCTTTACACATTTCAATCCAATGATTGTTAGCGCACAATTAATTATAAAATTCCAAGCCTCACTCTCTAATAGTCTGTGTATTGTAGCCTGTGGCTATAATCAACAACTTTTAGGATGTAAGAGTGTTTATTCATATGTAATAATTTGACAAGCCTTTTTTTTAGGGGGGAGGGGTGGGATTAACGGAACATTGCAACATTCATAAATGGAGGTGATGACTTTTGGACTTTGGACACATACACCTGCCAAAGTGCCGGGGCCGCTGGTGTGCAGGCAGACCTGTGAGCCAGAGTGTGAATGGCGTCCTGAAGCTTAAATGACCGTGAGCCATTGTTAGTTACTGGCAGCAAAGTGGCCCCGATCCGCCTGGCTGCGCTAATTGCTTTGAAATAGGACGCATTATGTATAATTATGGAGACCTTGGGCTGGACTGCCGGCTGTTTCTTTCATCTCTCCGAGGTGCATCATAAAGTCTCTATCAGATTAACTTAAAATCACCAAAGAGGGTTTTCAGCGATAACAGGCCCGACCAGCATCACTGCGGACAATATCTTTGATGCTTCCCCAGAAATGAAAAATGTGGAGTGATACTCACAAGTGCGATGTCATTGTCCCCGGACGAAATTCACTTAGTTTTGCACCAAGTGCAAACGCGTTGGCTGAAAATGCCTTTTGACATCCAGCCTGCCTTTTATGTCTTTACAGTCTGAATTGACAGACCCCGCGTGAAAAGGGTTAAGACAACTTTCAGAAGAGGCAACAATGGGCCTTTGTCTGCGGTCCCTGCCTTCTGACTGCGAATCAAAGGTAGTTTATAAAGTTAAATAAAGGCCCGATGAGCCTTACAGTTGTTTTGTGTCTCTGCCCGGCCCTCATTTGTTGCCCCGGGATTTAAATAAAACGGCATGGTAATAGTCTTCTCCGTGGCACATCAGTCTCCTTAAAGGCCAGTGTTTGGGATTGTTACATTTTCCCTCATCACCTTCTGTTCACAACGAGACACTGACACTGCAAGAATTAAGAAGTTCACTGAAACCAAATTTAGTCGACATTCTAATAAACTCATCAAATTTGGATGCGAGGGGAGCGATGGAGCAGTGTGAAGAGCACTTATTTGTAGAGGGAGTTACTCATCATTTCATAGAATATATTTTTGGTCATATTTTCCGCAGGAACCATGGCAATAAAATCAGAAAACGCCGGTGTCCAACACGGAGGGAAATGCAGTGGCAACAATAACCCAATCACAGGCCTGCAGCGTTTGGAGACTCATCACTATGATTTATGAGTATGGGCTCACATCACCGGAAAAATGAGCAGGCCGTGCATTGTTGTCACACCTTACCGAGCCGTGCGCGCTAATGCGTCGCATGTGTTTACGCGGACTCGTTTAACGGGTTGGTGTTGGACGACGGGTTAAGTGTCGGAGCCCCAAGCAGAGGCGACTTCAGACGGACGTGGGAGCACCAGAGACTCCGGTGACTTCAAAGCTTTCGGAGCAATGCCACTCGTTCCAGGTTGGAGACTTTAAGTGTTTCCAAACACATTGCAGCTGCATATAGAGCCTGCTACCTGCACACACACACACACACACACACACACACAGGATGTGCTGCTGAGGAAATGATAAATTAAGGCTTGGGAGTTAAGTTTTTAGCCTGTAAACCAAGTGGAACCAGGTTATCTCGTGTTAAATGCAAGACAGCAATTAAGAAACACCCGAGGACGTCACTTACAGTGAACGTGTCACCCTCAGGGCTTTTCTTCAAGAAATACTTTTCAAAGAACAATAAGGTAAACACAAGTTCAACCGACACGCCAGGCCTTGTTTGATTTATGATTCGTGCTTAGCCTTAAGTTTCCATCCTAAGTGGCCCTCTCATACAGCATGTCATATCTTATAAGTTATTTACCTTATCGTGTCATCTGTTTTGCACACAGATGCAAAATAGTGAGTCTACCTGCCCCTCTGTAAATCATCTTGAATGTTTATTACATTGTTCCAGTGCAGGAAGCTGTTTACCCATTAATATCTCAACTACCCCCACATAAAGTTTAGGCATTACTTCCACAGGGACCCCGCGGTCCTCACTGTGGATTTCTCACATATAACAGCAAACATCTCCACACACACGGGATCCGGGGACTAATGTGTATCTTGGGAAACGCTCGCACCAAAGAATCCTTTTCAGGTCCGGCAACTCTCCCAAAGTAACTAGTGGGCGCTGACCTTTTCTTCCGAGGAGCCTATTACACCGACTATAGAACTCATTTGAATAGATGGAAATGGCGTGCGATCGGCTGAGAAAAAGCTAATTTTTCAGGCTGAATGGCTCAGTGTCCCTGGGCTAGGGCGGGTACAGAGGAGGAGGCGGTGCGGGTTCAACTTTTTCAATAGTCTCCCTAAAAGTCGAGCGCTTTGATCCGACCGCTGCTGGCGCCTAAAAACAACATAACTTGTCTGCCCATTAGGGAGACTGACAAATCGTGACAGATTGTTTATGCTCGGCAATTAGCGACGCAGACGCTCGCCTGAGAACTGACTACACCGCAAAAGGTAATCTGTTTGGAGATCTCAAAGATTTCCAAAGTCTTTAAGCTTCCAAATGAATTAACATGGAGTCAAAATTTGTGCGCAAGCCCAATGAAATAATGCATGTTTTTTTTTTTTTGCAATAATAAGTATTCTCTGTTTTTTAGAGGCTGCAGATAATGAGAAGGCGCTCGAGGTCCGGGCAGGTAAATCAATGACAGTCCTGGGTTAAATCTCTCTTTGGCTCCACGCTGCCTCCTCCCACTCGCCCCCCCAACTCCACATAATTTTTGACTTTAATGGATGTAGTCAAAAGGGAAAAAATCCAAGTGATCCCTCCCTCCAAGCCCGATAATTACCCCTAAATGACTTCGAGGGCCTGTGTGTTTCAATCTGATTAGAGCCCCGCAGCCATCAATAAACAGCGCGCCGCAGAGGTTCACGACATGAAGAGGGGGGCCGTAAACTGTTGTGCAATATTCAAGACCCAGCAGAGCAAGGGAAGCACATGTCCAAAGTCATCTTGTGGCTCGGTCTGAGTAAAGCCTGTCCAAATGTTTGTACGGAAATGTTATCAAAGATGGTGTAAACACGCAGAGTAATAATAGAAACAATGCACATGCCTAAAACCATAATTATAAAATGTCAATAAATTGATGGTGGAATAATTACAGGGTGTGCTTTCGGGTAGAATATCATTTGTGGGATTTGCTCTTGATGAGACCATGGCTCATTAAGAGTTTGTTATGTTTATCTGAAGTTGGTTGTAAAAAAGTAACTATTGTTAACTTTCCCACTCGGTGTTTTTTTTCATTCTGACTGGGTCCAGCCCATCTCGGCGCTGATTGGCCGCCTCTCTCTCCACGCCTGCCTTATTATACCCCTGCGCTCCAATTTGGTCACATAAACATGAGGATACCGTCACCTTAGGGCGCACCGCACTAACTTTTTTTCTGTAACTTTTTTCCACAAGAATCCACTCACTTTCCCACCGGTGCCAGTCCGACCTGTATGGCCCCATCGGTCGCCATGTCAGCTTTGACCGCTGCTTTGAAAACTGAAGAGCTTCCTCCCCGCTCGGTCCTCGTCAGCCGGAGCGACATGCAGACCAGTCTGAGTCCCGCAGAAGAGGCCGGGAAGCCAAAAGTGGCCATTCTGCCGTTCAGCGTGGAGGCGCTGATGGCCGATCGGAAACCCAGCAGAGAGCTGTCATCCCCGACTTCCCCGACTGTGGCCGGGACGTCCCAGGCGCTGGGGAAAGGCGCTCGGATTGGCTCGTTCGGTAGTCTGGATACTTCCGTTCCTGCTTTATCTATGAGCTCCCCTTTTTCAGTGGGCGAGATCATGAACATGCCAGAAGACGTGCTGATTAAACCCGAGAGTCCGGACAGTAAAGAGAGGGCTTCGTGGATGCAGAGTCCTCGTTTTTCCCCTACGCCTCCAAGTAAGTAGAATATGTGGTGTCGCCCATGAAAATGATAAAAATCCACAATACACTCCAGATTTGTGTCGTGCAATGTGCTAAGAAGTGTGGGCTCTTTCTAAATTCGTCTGTTTCGCGTCAGTGTGGCATTACGCATCAAAATCCGACGCTTTACACTGCATGGTTTTGTCTTTCTGCAGGGAGACTGAGCCCTCCTGCCTGCCCATTACGAAAACACAAGACGAACAGAAAGCCCCGAACCCCGTTCACCACGTCCCAGCTGCTGGCCCTGGAGAGGAAGTTCCGCCAGAAGCAGTACCTTTCCATCGCCGAGCGCGCAGAGTTCTCGAGTTCCCTCAACTTGACGGAGACTCAGGTCAAAATATGGTTTCAGAACAGAAGAGCCAAAGCCAAGCGTCTGCAGGAAGCAGAACTTGAAAAACTGAAAATGGCAGCTAAGCCCATGCTGCCTCCAGCTTTCGGTATTTCCTTCCCTCTCGGTGCGCACGTCCCCGCTTCCTACGCAGGGACGCACCCGTTCCAGAGGCACTCGCTGCCGGTTTCCCCCGTGGGACTGTACGCCGCTCATGTCGGATACAGCATGTACCACCTGGCTTGACAAGGGAGCACGAATGAGGGACACATGCAGTGGGACACAAGGGGGTTAAGTCTACATTCTGAGGCCCCGAACAAGAAGGGGCCCTCTGGACAGGTGAGATGACATTAAATACAGCGGCATTGAGGCGGTGAGCGCCTCCTGACAGACGCCCTGATAAGGACCTTCACGTTCATACACTTCTTCCACACGCTGCAAAAAAAAAAAAAAAAAAAAAAAAACGTTGTCCAGCTTGATCAGTCATTTATTTCCCATTCTCAAATCCGTTTTTTTTTTTTTTTGTCAGTGGACTTTGACAGGATAGTTTCAATGAACAAAGTGTTGGCACTCCAAATGTGTTTCAGAAAAATCAGGCAAACGTGAGACTAAATGATCAAGAAGATTTTTTTGCTGTGCAGAGGTGGAGAATAACCTGTAGGCCTATGATATTATCACAAATGGACAGTCAAGTATGGAAAGAAGCCAGTGGTCCACAGTGTGTGAGAGGCAGCCAGCTCTTTGCTGCTTATACAGTCAGGTAACAAGCGATTTAGCAGCTTCTTTAAGTGCGTAAGAGACTATCGTGCAGCTTGACATTTCGCACCAACACATTTAGATTTGGGCTTACATCGCATTTGTGGGATGTCACACGGCCAAATCCATACTGTATCATATTTTGCATTCATATCAATGCGTAACTATCGTGGGTTACTCGATCCAGTGTCAATGAATGCTCTTTGTGTATTTGGAGAACCACAGCATTTGTTTTTATAACAGCACTGTCTGTTGTTGGAATGATTCCCTTCGCAAGGGATATGTGTACTGTAAAATAATGTATATTTGAAGAATATCCTCATTTATATTATGAATATATTTGTGACATAACTTAATAAATTGTTTATTCTTTTTCATTAAGAAGTTGTTCGTTTTGACTGACGCTTGCACGGTGCCCGCTGCACCACAACTGAAATAGTTTTAGGGCTTTTCCAAAGCAGAGATACATATAGGAGCAGCTGTGTTTAAAAACCTATTTATATTATACCTGTTTCACTATTGCCTGAGTGTTTTAGGATGACGTTTACTTAGACATAGCAGAAAAAAACATTACCAGGCCTGTTAGATCATGTTGGAAAAAATGAAAGTATGGCTCAACTTAAGGACAGCGTGATTAAAATTTGGATTGTGCGTGTCGGAATGTTATTGGCATCCAAAGTGTTTGTCTGCCCCCCCCAACACACAGCATAATAACAATACTGGCAGTCTGACGTTCACATTTCTGCACCGATCCCGCTCATTTCAGCCTCGCGCAGCCGGTGTTCAGCGCTGGGAATTAAAACGTGTCACTTGTTATTTGGAGGAATGCATCTCTACAGCTGTTGCCTATTGCTTTGAAACAAGTAACCTAGATTTTGTTGGCGCCAGAGAAGTGAGGGGAGGGGAGGGGGGGGGGGTTAGATGGGTAGGACAGCCAGTTGTGCGAACTTCAAGACACACCAATAAATACTGAAGATTGTCTCTCCAGGCTGAAACTGCTTGTAAACAGCCCACTGGAGTGTCATTACGGGGTGTTTAGGCTGCAAAAATGAACCGCTTCACACCTTAACCGGAGACGACATATGCATGTGCCAATCCCCAAATACACATATTACATTCACAAATCACCAAAAACACAAAAAACAAAACAAACAAAAAGGCCGGAGTCATTTTGGGACATCAGGAAACCGTAAATAACAAAAACAGGGATCAGATAGTCGGCAGCAGTTTTACAGGCTTTCTCAGGACTCCCCTGCTATTCATGCAGGGGTTAAATTGGAGTAAAATAATTGCTGTAATGAGCAAAGGCAATCTGCCGCAGACTGCGGCCGGCTCCAGCGAGGCTGTAGCTCCAGGCAAGGCGGAACTTTTATCATTCCTAAAATGTCAGCAGGGGACTGGGACGGGCAACACTTCTGCTCCCTGCGCTGTGATTTCCTCCTCTGAAAACTTGGGATTTCTTTGGGTTTTTTTTTTTTCCAAGGATCAGCTCCCACCTTTTCCTTTTAGAACACTCGTGCATTTTCATACATAAAGTTACATTTTATTTTTTTCTCAGAGTTCAGTGCTGAATGAATAATGATCTTGGGTTTTTATTAAATGCATTTTCCCCCTGACAATCTCCGCATCCATTTTATCCGTGAGGCATGAATTAATATATAATCCCCGACAATAAGCCGAAATCACACGGATCAGCGCTCCGTCTGAAAAGAAGAGAAACTTGACACAAAAGAGCCGAAGGGATCCGTCCATTCTTCCCAACTCTTTCAGCCTTTTGTCCCCTCCGCGCTCTCGCCAGGAGCCAAACAGACAACAAAACTCACTTGTTTATATCATCCCGAAGATCACAGGAGGCTGTTTGACTCTGTAGACGAACTCCTCGATCCCCCCAAGAAAGGAAAATGGGTTCGAAGTCGCCTTCACTGCGGCTCAGATGGATTGGTGTTAAAGGGGAGCAGTCGGTGGCTCGTTAATGCGCCTTTAACCTTCGCTCGCTGATTCCCCAAAGACAAGTTCAGCCAACAAAATGTTTATTTCTATTCTTTGTGTTTTTATGAGCGTGCGGAAAATGTCAGCTGTTTAACACACAGCCCCACTGCACCCAGATGCTCCTGGTACATTGAAATTCAAATGTGTGTGTGTGTGTTTGGACCCAATACACTACAGCCTATTTAGAGCCTAATTACACATTTCTGTCTGATAGAAGCACTGATTGCTTCCCTTGTTATGATAATGGGATAATGTCAATTCTTCCTTTACTTTTACCTAATAATATATGTAACATTACTAATCCGTGTGATCCCTTCAATACTGCGGCTCTAAGCCTTAGAGCTGTATTATAAGTATTTTACCAAAAAACATAGTATAGACTATATTTCATATTTATTCAAATACGTTTGGTTATTGTCAGTATTGCGGATTTTATTAGACTTTTACCGTAAAAATTATGATAGGTTGCTCTGACTAATCCCTGTCATTTATTTAATATTGGACACTGCGCGTTGTTAGAAAAATCCACTTTTCAAATAACAGGACGTTTTTGAAAAGGCTAATATCCGATGACTAAAGAAATAATATCACTAAATAAGTCTACTATAACCATTTGAAATGCGGGGGGAAATGTTTGACATTAAACCATCCTCAAGCCAAATTTATTTTACTGATACAGGCCAAATACTTTCAAATGCCACACCACCACCTTCTGTTCAGAATCGGAGTGACATAACACGAGCTCATATTAGAATAAAAATAATCATATAAATAACAGAAAATAGAGGCTATAAAGCTGGGACCTATAAAACCTAAAATGACCTTTGGCCGCTAAACCTAAATTAATCTGCAGCGTAATTCCTCATTTCTAATTCGAGTTGGGCTTGTACTTGTTGCACTTTTTAACCTTGTCGGTGGAATAAATTTGCACAATGAGCGAAATAAATCATGGGAAGAGGTGATGCATATGACTCAGTATATTTACTCAAGTACTTCACTTATAGACAATTTTGCAGAACTTGTATTTCGCTGGTATAATTCCGTTTTAAGGCGGCTCTTAATTTTACTTCACTACAGTTCAGATGCAAATATTGTACTTTTATTCCACATTTATTTTACAGTTTAGTTACTTTTTGTAGATGTGGCTGATTCATGTAAAGTCTAAACACTAATGATGTGTTAGTAGGCGTATGTTTACAATATGCTTGAACTTTAGCAGCTGTATTGTTTTTGTTCCATGTCCTTGGCCCTAATGCTTAAAATGATTACTAATTTGTCATGCATTTTTTTCAGTTTGTCTAATAACTCTGGAATAGATTTTTACCTTCATGTTATCAACAGCAGCAAAATCGGCATTATTTAAAATACAAAGTTTTATTAGTGGAATACCTTTACCATTTTAATGTAGTTTTGCACAGTGTAATTTCGTATAAAAAAATATTCTGACAAAGGGCAGACTTCTATGAGATCTTTGAAGTATTTAGGATGCTCTGAATTTATTTCTTCACGATGAGATCATTTTTGAATATAATTCGTTTGCTTTCAGCTGAGGTCAATTAAAAACTGTTTTTTGATTCATAACTTATTAGGTGTTTTATATGTTTATTATAATAGCTTTGAGCTAAATATCATGCCCCGGAAAGACACAAGACAAATGTTAAATATTTTCCTTCAGAATTATGTACTAAATACAGTCTAATTTTAATAAGTCACACTGTATTGACTCGGTCACCCTTGGTAGGTCTGTACGATTCGCAGTCCAGTCATTCCCAACTACACGCTGTGAATATTATAGCAGATTAATAATGCAACGTGAAAGTTGTAAATCAAGGCTCAGTCGCAGCAAAGACAGCCTTCATCACCAATTTCTTGCGGCTGCCCATAACAGAAAAGACCTAATAAAACGGTTCTGCAGAAAACCACATGTTCTCATACAGAGGGTTTATGGAAATATTACAAAGCATAAAATGCAACAACATCAGCGTGTATGATAGTCTGAAATCTTACAGTAAAAGTCAGTGTTAGTTAGGGAAGTAGTATAGAAGACTGCTGAGTCTCGGGTAGCGTGGTCCCCAATAGGCCTCTACCTGCAGATTATCATACGAACACAAAGTTGTCAATCATCACATATTTAGTTAGTCTGACCCGGACCCGTCCAGCCAGCGCCGGGTAACACGAGCATCGCCTGGGATGTGAAGTGATTTGTGAGGACGCACTTTTTGTCCACGAGAGGGCAGTGGTGTCAACGCCCGTTACAAAAAAAAATAATAATAATAATATTCAAGCAAAAAATAACAACAAATTCAAGCCATTATTATGATTCTACCCATCTGCTATAAGACGACCTCTGGCGACCCCATATTGAATAATGACTTCAACGTGTTAATCAACGGAGCAATTTTTTCGTTTATAAGGTGAATTTATAGTCGACATGAGAGGATCTCCATCCACAGCAGCGTAATTACAACAAGACAGCAGAGTGTGCCAATCATCCACTGGAAATTAAGGGGAAACATTTTCCTGTGTGGACTAATGAGGCAACATTTCTTTTAAGATCCCATAAAAGTGCTAAATGTGATGGAAAATTGCCTGAAACCCCCGTAAACAAAGCTGATTCGCGAGCTGCATCACCTACCCTTTAATGTAAATAGGTTTCTGATCTGTAATTTACGAGGTCATATATTTCAACAAAGCAGACAATGATTACTGTCACCCTGCGGCTAAAGTTGTTGTGTTTTATTGTGCAGCATTTTTGCATTTCTGGTGCCGTGTCACAGAACATAAAATTGTGAAATTACCTGATCGCCCGCGGTTCTCATTTTGCCTTAATGATAGAAAATAAGGCGGGTAACCGAGGCCCACAAATGATAATCAATAAGCGCAGCAATTAAGCTTTATAACCGCAGTGTGGGCAGATTTCTTAACGAGCCACATGCTGCTGACATGTTCGGTTTTCATTAGCACCGGGAGGTTTCAGGTCTGATGGTGTCAGGAGAGCAACGTCTTGATTCTTGGCACAAAAATAAGAACATGCTTATTGCAACACAGGCCAAACTAAACTTGGGTTGCTGGCTGTAAACTGATTATAGAATGATTAGTCTGTGCTGTAAGATCAAAAACATCTTCTGTAAGTGAGTAATGGAGCTGTGATTATCTTTCAGCTAGTCTTAGTGTTTGACACTGTGGATTTCACCCTTAGGGCTGTGGGTTACATAAAATTATGGCTACAACTTGTTTGATGAATCCATATATCATTGCTTGAACACTTAATTTGTTTGCACCTCTGCCAGATTATTAACTGTCATTATAACAGGAATTATCTGGAGGTCATATGCAGCAGGGTAAACTCAGTTTGGACTTATTCTCTGCTATTAGATAAAAAAATAAACACTAAACGTTATAAAACCCTGTTTAACACTGCAGTCAGTTTTTAATCATGTAAAGTGGTAGATACTAACACAACAGGGTGAGTTCTGAGACAAAACGTGTCAGAGAGGATTTAAATTGCTTTAATTAATTGTCTCGTTCTTTTTTTTTTGTCTGTCAGACCTCCTCCGTCCTAAGGCAAGCAGCGCCACCTTGTGGAGGATGAAGGAGTCGTCAGCCTCTAAAGCACAACTACACTTTTGACAACAATGACTTGATAACCCCTGCATGAACTCTTCATTAATGACTGATGTTACTGATCTAGGAACAGCACAGCTTCTGCATAACTGGTCCCTCAGCAACCCTCAAGACAACTGAAAGAATATCAGCTGAAATCAGCATCCTGCACAGTGCACATTTTCTGGCCCCACTAGAGAAATTAGTTTTGCAGGCAGGTAAAACTCTTAATGTTTCTATAAGCTCATTCAAGTTAAACACAGAACATACAAGATATACAATCCAATATTCAAACAACTCACACTCTATAAAATACACTATAAAAGTTGACTAATTGTGACAGTAAGCCATAATTATCACAAATTACTATGTCTTATGTGGTGGAGCTTGTTCTTGTCCCATAAAAGAGATTCACAAAACAAATAATCATGAAAAGGTTAAAATAGACTTTATAGCACGCATAATACAAGAAAACAAAAACTGAAGCAGCTGAACCGAATTTAACCTTCATTAATATGATCATCCTCGCTTTTCTACTTTGGCAGGCAAAATGGCACGCAGTGAAAAGACTTGTGTGTGCATGTCCATAATGAAAACCCCATCATGCAAAAATGCTAAGCATTTTAATTCACTGGTGAAAGGACATTGGCAGAGGCAGGTACAAGGTACAAGCAATTATAAAGCAAAGCAACAACAGAAATTATACACAACCAGAATCCGGCTCCCTGCTAAAGAAATGCCATTCTGACAAAATCTGACAAACATAAAAATAAAAATTGGATTATTAATGTGAATGTCTCTTCAGGTTTCTCACTCTTTTCATAAGTTGGTTTTCCAGAACAATTCCAGGACATTTTCAGGGACAAAATATCAGATGTGGATGACACCCTCCTAATCCAAGAGCCTATACGTAACGGTTACCATGTCATCCTGCTGACTGACAAGTGCTCCAACATAGAGCCAGAGTGAAGAAGCTGCAATTCATATGTATACAATGGCATTTTCTAGTATAATATACTTCTACAGTTTCATAGCTGCATCAGTTATTGCCAAATATCCTGGTCCAGAAACAGCAAAGCAGGCCCAAATCTGGCTACTGTGACCATCATGTTTCACAGATGGAACAAGTTTCTTCTGAAAGAAGCAACGTTTAGTCATTGTCAAAAAAAACCATCCTTTATTCAAAGTAATTTACTTTGAATAAAGATTGAAGGAGTCAAACAGTTGTCTGTTAATGTTCTCCTGATGCTGGACTTCTGGATCACAGGGTCCTTTAGTTTCCTAGGTGTCACCCTGGGGTACCTTGTGACCTCCCAGACTTGACTTTGATGTGAAAGATGTTTGTTCTGCATTTGTACAAACTCTGTCTCCAGTTAATCTGGAGTCCAAAGCTTTTCTGTAACCCGTTGCAGCCAGGTGAACAAAGTGTTCTCCTAGGCTTCACAGAATTCTTCCTTGCTTAAGCCACTAAAAACTGTTTTCAAGATCAGACTTAGTTTCTTTTATCAAAATGTATGATCATCATTTCTAAGAGTCTACTAGCCTGATCTATAAAATGCTGATTCACTACTACACAACGTCTTCTGTCATCATCCAAACCACACTGGAACCACAACAATAAGTCACTTAATATTTTCATTTTAGACAAAACCTAACTTGAAGTTTATCTTACAGACACATAGCTCCAGTTCATGAAAATCCAACTCAGTGTTCATTCAACAGGCAACAGGCTGGCATGAATCCTATAAAATAGAAAACCAACCTGGCAACGACATCACAATTATTTTCCAGGATAGTACTAGGGCTGGTAAAAGATTTCAGGTTTTCCAGGAGCATGTCAAACAGCAAGGCAATGCACACAGTCCCAGAGTGAGTGAACAGGAAGTTATCAAGTCCATGCTAGCAAGAGCACTAGACACTGACTTAAGCTTTTCCTGTTGAAAATTGGCTGAATGCTCAGTGGGATAAATTATCCATCGCATGTAATTTCAAGTCTGTATTGTTTCATTTTCATTCACGTGTTCACACTGCACTAACACACAGGAATCTACTTTTGTGTATTATACTAAGGTCAGGTAGAGGGAACCTTTTTGGCAATACAACAAATGTTAGGACTTATGTGTTTGAACACAAAAATAACTTATGTGTCCATATAAATATATGATCATAAACTTGGATCCTAGCAGGGCTGAATGAAAAACAACATACCGTACATCAGAAGTTTCATCCTAAGAGATTGGAATACACTGGCAAAAAATATATAATTTTCAGAAAAAAATGAACTTTGTAACATATTTATGGTACAAATGACAGAAATCAAACACATTTCAGTGTAGGTCACTGCAGAACACTTTACGGTCGTACCACCAGAGGGCAGCAGAGGCCGTGTATAAAAATCAGGAAGTGGGTCTGCCCCATCCACTGCTCACCAGAATCAGGTGTTTCAAATCATTCAGAAGCTGCAGGATTACCTGCATCGACCTGGACTGAGCAGCCCTGCATCTGCTCATCACTTTCAAAATAATGTCAACAGGAACAAATCCTGAACTGTCAACAGGCATAAAGTGTCTGTCTGCAGAACGTAAACAGAAAATGGAGACTGTGGTTTGTGTGAAACTAGACCGTACACACATTCTCAACACACAAGCACTTTTATTTTGGTTCGATAAACAATGGCTACTCAAACCAAAGGACTTGTCTGATCCAAACAAAGAGCAACATTTTGTTAGTATCAGATAGTTGAATCTATAACTGAAACTACAGTCTCTATTGATTTAGCTCGTTTCCCTAGTGAGAACCAGGAGGCATTTTGGATATCATGTCAGAGAGTACAAAAACAAATACAATAAAATGTGATACATGAGAATGTTTATTTCATAACTCGAGACATATGTTTCATACAATGACAGAACAACAGGCACATAATAGACCACTACAATTCTGTATAATGTTTCTAATATGTTTCTGTACAGTGTATTCTGAGGGAACATACTGTACAACCGTGTGCCAGAAAGCAATGCACGGACTCTTCTTACGTAACATTTTTAACTCTTCAAATGTGTACTGAATGTTGTATAGTGCTCTTTAAGACATGTTAGTCAGACCAGGGGTTATGGCAACCCACACACATCTGAGATCCGCCCTGCTAAATAAGCAGCAGTTCCAGCCTGTTCACAGGAAACCCTCATTCGTTTATTATTTCAGGGTTTTCATTGGCATGGTTGGCATTCAGCATATTTCCTGTGGAAATATCTGGCTGGAATGTGACCACACATGTTCACTAACATGAGTATGCAGCTTACACAAAGCCAACTAGGTATGACATGAAACCGCACAGTGTGTCTTCATAAGAAGATGAAAATGAACTACCAGCTGCGGTGTTTATGATACATGTAATTGTATGTGCAGTCTACATAACAGCAATGTGTTTTTTTTTATGAATGTAACAGACCAGACAGATGTCTGTAGCTCATCTATCCTCCTGCAGAAGCTGAAGTCTGTCCTCTGCGTGGTACGGGCGAACGTGTCCGGTATCAATAGCCTCACAGTCGTCCATCAAAAACACCACGTCCTGCCAATAAAAACAAAGACAATCACGCACAAACACAACAGTGCTGACGACAAAAACAACGCAGACCTTTGAGATGTTCTCACCCGATAACAAATTCTGGTCATTATGGTGTAAAGGTTCTGGACTTTTCGTTTCAGCAACAACATTCTGGGACGCTCTCTGCAGTACTGGCTGGGATGGTTCAGCACCACATAGAGGAAGTCACGGAGTTTGGTATTGATGCATGAGTTCTGGAAAAATAAAGCAAATCAAACAGATGAAGTTAACAAGATGAAACATTCTAGTTAACTCTTCCCCACTTGTAATAATTGCTCTAAAAACTTAACTTTTGCATGACATTGTTTTCATAACATAAGTGCTATAAAAGTCATTTTTGCATCTAACAAATTTCCCAATTTCACTTTCTCACAGAAACAAATATATTAAATTGCACTTATGACAACAGGGGGAAGGTCTGTTAGTAAGAAAACGTGAAAATTAATCACAGAACAGCCTCATATGCATAAGCCACTGTTTCAAACTTACATGCACGTCGAGGAAGATCTTAGGCAGGACCTCAGCGCAGGTTTTCTGCAACCCAACAAACATCCTCAGTAAAACAGACAACGTGCGATGCCACAGCTGCTTTGCACAAACTTCGTACCGTGCGCTCGAACGTGTGGATCTTGTCCAGCAGGGTCATGATCTCCTTACTCAGGCCCAGAGCTCTGGAGTAGCAGGTCGGTGGCGCGCAATGCGACGGCCGCGCAAAGCTGCAGAGACACAGGAGGGCGGCGAGCGTCAGCCTCATGTCGGGGAACGGGACTGCTCCTTCCAGCAGCGTGTCGAGGAGGAAAGAGGAGGACCGGCTGCACTTTTATGGACCGAGGGTAAAAAAAAAAAAAAAAAAAAAAAAAAAACGATGGACGATGACGTGGAAGCGCAGCAAGACGGGACAAGAAATATTTGGGGTCTGCTGGGTTTTGGACATCAGTAATTTGTGGTTCCTAAATCCAGGATATCAGTGTCAAATATTTTCGGTGGGAGCCACGCAACTGTACATGGCAACTAAAGACAGGCAAAAAGCAGGAGGAGGTTTGATTTGTAGACAAGAGGGTCATCAAGGGAAATGATAAGGTCAGTTTTAACTGGCGCACATGAAGAAACTTACCCCCTCATATCTTGACAGAACAGTTCATCGAAACTCTGAAACTGTATCTGTGGTTTTGGCTCAGTTTCGGATGTTCATATCTGCCAACTTTTCAATTCAGAAAGACTAGAAAGGTTTAATTTGGTTTGTTCTTTCCCCCAATAACCCAATTGTTGATTTAAGGGCTTTGGACAGGGTTTTTGCCTCCCCACCCCCCAGCTGGTTTAAGACGGGAGGAAGGAAAATATACTGAGTCTGCTCGTGTATGACCTGCATATGACTCAGGGTAGCAACAATGTGAAGAAAGCAGATGCAATGGAAACCGTTAAAGTCAGCTGCTTTTACTTGAAAACAAAGCCATATGCTACATGCAATTTACAGTAAATATTCTTGTTATTGCTGCATGACAAAACTCCTGGTCGTTTTAAGTACCGTCATCATAAAAATGTTTGTCTCAAGGTAGGTCTGCCGGAGCCACTGAGCCCTTTTTCAGATTAAGAAAATTCTTCTTTCTCCTCTTGGGGACGTCGTTATTGTCACACGATTCCTGCTCTTTCCGAAACACAAACAGCCTTTCTCCAGCAGCAGGGCTGCCCGGTGCGCTGCTGGCACAGGCTGCAGTTATGTATTCATCTGCTGTGTTGTGTAATCTTTCATTCACTGTGTCCGTGACTCTGTCTTTTGCAGCCTCAAAAAGTGTGTTTTCAGTCATAGCTGATTTATAAATAGGCCGCTGTGCTTTGGTAAAACTATCCTGCTTTTCTTTCTCCTCAGCGAGTGGTGCTTCATCTCTTGGAACCAGTAGACAGGACCTCGGGAACAGTTTTTCCATCAGTTTTTTCCTCCTTTCCTGGACTCTGTGTGATTTGGAGGACAAAGGAGTTGTTGTTAGTGGGTCCGCAGTAATAAGAGCTTACTTCATGCATGTGCTCAGTGTTGCCCAGCCATGTAATTCCTATGATGAAAAATGCATTTCACTTAAATAAAACATCTGTCTTTGACCACTAGACTACAAATAAGTCTACACGTAAAGTCCTTGTACTGTAGCAGTAACAAAAAGCCAGAGATGTGTTGTGCTCACCTCTCTCTTTCCACAGTGCAGCTTGGAATATCTAGGATGTTTTTGTTCACAACGTCCTCTCTCAGTTTGACAGGAAGTTGATTAGACCCCACAGAGCACCTGGTCAAAAAGTCATCAACTTATCACAAGGATGATACTTATAACTGCAGATAAGTCAGGGATGTCTATCCGACACACCATACAGTAAATGCTCTTTATAAGTACAGACGGATAATAAATAACACTTCCCTGTTTAATTAAAGTACCACAGGTTATGCTTATAACGTTTAGTATATATGACATGCAAACCCTGTTAAATGATCAATGTGCAAAAAGAAAAAAAAGGGTTCACATATGAAATGTGATTGCATTTAAGACATTTTTCATATGAGCTGCTGCTGTAACCGATGCAGCATGTGCTACTTCTGACCACACTCACCTACGTTTTAAAAAATGTCAAAACCACCAAAAAGCAGAAATACCGTAAAAGTAAGCAGGTGGTGAACAAAGTGTAGCAAATGACCTTTATGTTTTAGTGAGCTACCTTTTTAAAAGCCAAATTTATTCATTTATTTTGCATACATGTTGCCTCTACAGTGTAGTTGCTAACATTTCTCTCTGCTATGGTTATCAGATGACTGCACGATCATAAATAAAATTATTTCCTAAGCGATGTCAAGTATCAAAAGCTGGGTCCATTAAACGCAGCTGATCTGATCTAACATGTTCATCTTATTTTTCTCTAAGCTCTCTTAAAAAAATTTGCTCACATGCTGTTGTTTACATCAACTGGTATATGTAAGACTTAAAACGAATGGGTAAACACTATTCTGCCAACAAAAAAGTAAAAACAAAAGAGACGAAAAAGAAAAACTCATTGTTGAATATTGTTTCAAACGGACCATTTCCATTCCCTTGTCCCTTAGCCAGACTGCTCAGCTCCAAAGAAACCTCATTCATGAGACATTATTTACCAGTAGAGTCATCCAATCCCAGTGGGGGCCAGATGTGCATGTTCCAGAGTATCAAGAAGACAAGGAAATTAAATGACGAGTACAATAATTTATCTCACCATCTTGGCTCTAGGGAAACAGCTCTTGTGGAGTTGTATTTAAACAGTGTGTTATTGAAATTGAAGACAACGTTCAGAGATGGCAGCATTTCAGGCCACTGCTGTGGAAATTCAGCTTTTATTTCAATCAGTGACTTCACTTAAAAACTACCTTCTTAAACCACAGACCTTGAATTACTTTGGCTGTGTTCTTGGGGCAAAAAGCTTGTATTCAACTATTTCTAAAATCAATACCATGAACTATGACAATAGTTTAATCCTTTGATTTTTTTAATAAATATGACGTTTAAAGGTTCCAGGCACATTCATGTCTAATCGATTTTATTAAAAGCATGAATATGTTAACAGTACAGTTGCAAGAAAAACATGGCACTGTTTGCAATTTCATGTTTTGCAGAAGCTGGTCATGAAGTGTGATCTGAAATATTGTGATGGTTACTTGTGACTCTGGTGAGTAGACACAATACGTCTAAGCAAATTAAACAATTATGATCTTAATTGAATTGATCTTCAATTAATTGATCTTCATGAAATCACCCATGATGCATACAAAATGATTGTCCAAAAGTAATGGCACCAGTGTTTTAATAGCTTAATAAATTCTTTCTTACGTTTTAACATTGATATGTGTTTATCTTTTCACACAAGTAGTGCTGTGCGTTGTTCTCCGAATGATTTCCCCAGTAGTGACAAATCTGTCTTTGACAAACTTCAGGTGTGCTGCAATGTTTATTTTAGAGAGCAATGGCTTCCTTTGTGATGTCCTGGCAGGGATAACTTTTTTTTGTCCTTTTGGCCTATCCCGCAACTTTAGGGTCGCCACAGCGGATCACTTGTCCGCATTTCCATAAAGGGTTAGGACCAGTACTTGGCACTGCGCAGCTGAGGATGGGGATGGGCTGTTAAGGGTTCAGCGTCTTGCCCAGGGACACTTCGACATGTGGTCGGCTTCTCGCGGACACCATAATGGACAAGTATTTTGCATGAGGCTGACTCATGAGCAGACGTCTTCTCCAACTCTGATTTTGACTCTTTAGCTGTTAGTCTGGGGTTTTTTTTGTTTTTTTTAACCACATTGATCATTCTGCCCTGTGGCTTTGGAGAGATATTGGCTGGGTGCTCACTTCTATGGAGAGTAGCCACAGTGTCAAATAATCTCAATATGTGGACTGATGAATATCTTAAGTTTCAGATCACTCTGTAACTCTAACTGGCTACATGCAATGAAATGACTCTTCTGAGATCTCTTTTTTGTGAGGCATGGGTCACATCAGCTTATGATATGATAAAGCACCCTGACCCCATTTTAGTGTTATTACAAGTCAAGATAGTTGTAAAACACACCTCCATTCTTGTTTTATTGGCTTAGAAATATTTTGTTTATTGATCCATGTGATTTTGGTAAAGATAAAATAACACTTTATGACCAATTTATGCAAAAAGGCTAGAAATTGCAAACAGGGCCATTATTTTCTTATATAGTATATAAATAGTATGGTAAGCCCTGCTTCTTGATTGATGAGTTTTCTGTCATACAGTAAAGTATTACTGAAAAGGCTAACAGAAGAAGTTGATTTATGTTGAGCGTTAAAAACAATGACATATTGATATATTTTTACAAAATGTTTGTCATGTGAGTCTTTGAAATTTTTAAATATAGATCTTTATAAACAAAGTTGAAAATTTCCCCATAGAAATGTCATTAACCTCAGTCTTACCCTGTGTGTTCCTGCTCTGCAGATGATGAAACAGGGTGCTGTTTTGGGCAGAGGGCATCAGTGACGGAAAGGAGTTCACTTTCAGGTAGAGTAGGGAGGAGGAGACGTACGGCCTCTAGGAGAACCTCGGCAGACACCTGGCTCTGTTTCACCAGCCAAGCTGCAAATTCCACATCCTGAAATGAAGAGCAGGGCACAGAGCCACTTATGCACAGACGCCTCTGCATTTACACAGAATCATGGATGTGCCAGTAGTTTCCTATGCCAGGAAATTCTTTGTATTAAAAGGTATTTTCAGAAAAAGTCCTATGAATGAAGTATGACCTGATCGCAGTTTGTATAAAGTCTCTTGAGCTCCATTTGTTCTTTTAAATCTTCTATGGCTTGATTGTTGGCAGTCATTTCTAGAGCCCTAAAACAGAAGAGTTTCAACACTGTAAATTTTCATGACCAGCAGCAACATTTTTCATTATTTCTGAGATAACACGCTACCTCTCTGCCAAGAGCGGGATAAGCTGATGACATTTGTAGAGTGCATCCTGGAGGATAACCACCATTCTGCAATCCTGCTGCAACTGAAACACTTTATCTTCCTCACTGTCATCCCCCCTGTCACCTGAGTCCTCCTGGTGTGTTTTATTTGAAGTAAATTTGGCTTTAGACAGCTGCAGGCCGTCTAAATCAGTCTTGTCCTTCTGAAGTTGTTGCTCTGCTTCCTCTAGGCTCTGTGAACAGATTGAAATCAACTTTTAGTCTCCAGTCTACAAAATTTGCTAAAGTAAGTCTCACACGCGACCTGATGTAAAAATAACATTTTCTGACAATTACATGTTAGTTTGAAGTTTATTTTGTGCCTCAAAGCCCATTACTGGCCCTTCAACCTGGCAATTGTACAACACGTAAGTCACACCTACCAAGCAGTGGCTCTCTATATACTGAGCCATGGCTTGTCTGTCCAGGCTCTTTCTCACTCTGAGCTGCTGAATGAGAAGGCTGTGCAGGGTCAGCATTG
This sequence comes from Channa striata, assembly GCA_033026295.1. Taxonomy (NCBI): domain Eukaryota; kingdom Metazoa; phylum Chordata; class Actinopteri; order Anabantiformes; family Channidae; genus Channa; species Channa striata. The sequence continues at coordinate 18,695,221 of CM065168.1, read as the reverse complement.
CTCTGGATGTCTCCAAGACCTTGGTTCTCCTCTCAGCCTTCTGGTAGTGCAGGGCGGCCATCTGCATAGCCAAGCTGTCAGCCTGAGAGTGCAAATCCGTCTCTTTGTCCTTCTGCATCTCCTCTAACACCTACCAGATTAAGAAAGGAAGAGTACTGTGAAATTAGAACGCTTGCTGCACTTAAAACTGACAGAGTTAATGTACTTGGAGTTGCATTTTTCCACCTTGTTCATGATACCACTCTCCACCTCTTTCTCATTTTCAAAAAGCTGGATCCTGTCCTCCAACATCTTCTGGAAGAGCAGCAGGTCAGAGGTGTCTGTTTTTTGTCTGGTCTTGCTGGTTTTCCCCTTGAATTGTGGATTTGTCTGCCAAATATAACAATATTTATAAGTTAGTTAGGAAATGACTCGAAGCACTCTGATGTAATTAGAAATGAAAACACGCTGTGGAGCCCTTTATTATTTCTGAAAAACAATGTGTGCTCCTCTAGTGGCCACACAGTTAAAGATGATCACAGTGTGCATTTATCTACATTTATTTCCTGCTGTAGTATCATTCAAGGCTTCCTCTCTTTGGATTACGCTTGTTTATTATTAAGAAACATGAACCAAAAAATGTAATGAAGTGGGTAAAAATGATATCTCCCCAAGAGCCTAAAGAGTTGTCTACTATAGGGGAGGAAGTATCAAGTGCTTACAAATCAACAGAATCAGTAGTATTTTATTTTTTTACTGGCACTTTAAGAGCATAAAAGTTATATTCAGTATTACGTGATTAAGTGTTCACCATTTGTTTTTCATTGTCTTTTCGCCATCCTGCAAGGGCAGTGTGGAGTTTGGTTCTGGAAACAGCGTAGGGTATCACCAGACAGAGGTCCATCACAGACAAACACTTCTGAAACTCTAGTTTCATCTTCAGCCTGTCATCTTCAGAGAGCGTGAGCTGGGACGAGCATAAACTCCTAGGAGAGTAGAGGAGAGACAAGAAAAACAAAAACACAGCAGTGTTACACTCTGACACCTTACACGGCAATGTCACACTAAACATCAGAGTAAAATACGCCTGTTTAAAATCCCATGAAAATGAGATGACCAATGTCAATATGCAACATCACTGACCTGAAGAAAGCCCTGCAGTGTCCCCTGAGCTCTCTCTGCTCCTGCAGTTCCCTCTCCATGGCGTCCTGCAAAGCCTCCCTGGTGCAGCTGAGTGTGTGTAAGGCTGCCTTGCCTTCCTGGTGCAGCCTCTCCTGGCCCTGCAGGAGAGTGCTCGCTCCTGGCCCTGCTTCTGGTTCTAGTTGAAGCAGAGAGCGTTGTGTCCCTGGAGGCAAAAGTGCGAGCACAGCCTGGGCTGCAGAAGGCTGGATGGCTTTTACATCTGCTATGGCACTTTGGATCACACGCATGGTCACCTGAAGAATGGGTAGAGCATCAGTACAGGGAGTAATTTAAAATCTGTGCCTGTCAAAATAAGTATTTATTGAATCTGCTTGATGTGTACTGTCATGGTGGACCTTGCGGATTTCAGCAGTAGCCTCTTCGTCCAGATTGTTGATGAGCTCTGCTAGCTCCAAGCTGTGAGCTGTAAGTAAGTCCTGCCAACAATGCAGGTGCTGGGATATCTCTATCCGTCCCTCTAGACCTTTGGACAGGCTTGAAAGATCCTTTTGTCTCTGCTTATGTTGACTCAGCTGCAGAAGGTAAGAATAATGATGGCATATTATGACATGAGCTGAGCAACCGATATGAGCCCATAATGTAAACTGTGGGTGTTTGGAATTAAAACTCAACATGTGTGATTTTTCACCATGTTAGAAATGAGTTCCCTTCTTTTCTTAATGAGGCCACAGCGCATGGCTCTCCTTTCTTGACCCAGTGCCTCATCCAGTCTCTGCCTCACCAGCATCAGGTCTTTATGAGACTTCTCCTGCAGCTGGTCCAGCTGGTCTGTAGGAATAGTTCTCCCTCTGGTGGAGAAAACAACAGCAGTTTAAATATACATGAGATTTTAACTTATTTTACTTGTATATGTTTAGAGTTGCACACACAGCTGAACTGGTAGCAAAATTGCAGTTAAACTGCACTCTCCTGTAAAACACTAGAAAAATGTTGTCTAAAATTGTAAAAATTAATATTTAATCATTTTTTAATGCAAATGTGTTCACTTCCATTTTAAGTGTAGTAATTCAACTTCAAATCTGTATTTTCTATCACAGAAATGCTTCAAAATAAATTTAACGATATACAAAGATGTATGTTCAAGTCCTCTATAAGCTTAACATGAAATCGTAGAATAATGTAATTCTGATAACTACAGTAAGCACTAACTTCCTGATGTGAGTGAACCAGTTATCCAAGTTGCTGGAGGTACTAGAGAAGAGGTCAGAAATCAGACTGTTGAGGCTATGGAGACTGTGCACCAAGAACTTCCTTTGTGCATGGCGTTCAGCTAATACATATCGCTGATTGGCAAGGACCACATCCAGAACCTCTTCTAGCTGATCCTGGATGGAAAAGGCAGATAAGACAAATTCACACTAATGTTGTAGACTTCTGAATTAGAGAATTAAAGCAAGTGCATTAAAGCAAATCGATTAGCGATTGAAGATGTGATCATGCCAACTTAACGTCTTTCTTGTTGGTTAGAAGTTGAGATGTTTGATAAACTTGGATGACTGAGAATCATTGAACTTAAATGAGTTAAATAAATCAATACCACAAACACCTTATTATGCCTAATAATTAAATTACCAGAGCTTGACTTTCAAACTGTTATTTCTAGTATGTCACATCTATGAGTTTATTGTGCTTTCTCACTTGACAGGTGAAATAATCATGCTGAAGACTCTTGGCTGTGCTCTTTTCCAACTCGCCCATTCGCGTTGCCTCATCCAGTTCCTCAGAGAAGATCTTGTGGAGCTCCACTCGACGCCACTCAATGATCTGTCTTTGGACTTTCGCTGAGGCTTCTTCATGTCGAACCAATAGGATGCGTTGGAGCCGACTCTGGCTCAGCTTGTGCAGCTTCTCCAGGAGGACGCTACACTGGAGGAGCTCCTAGTAACATTACACAATTACAGCAGGGTTACAGCTTAATAAAAGCATGCAACTAAAACAATAACTCTAATCCATTTATACTGTATTAAAAGCATGTTACGTTAAAGGTAAATCTTTTTTCCTTTTTGTTGTTTTTTAAATGTTATATTTTGTTGATGTTCTTTATAGTGAAACAATCTACTAATAAACTATTAAACAGATAAACAAATTTCTTACTATTACAGGTTGATTTACATGTTCACATAACCGCTCAGCCTGGGCTTTCTCAGCAGCTTGTCTGAGGTGCTCTGCTTCCATTTCTTCCCGAGTTTCCAGGTTACACCGTCCAGCCAGAGCAGCCATGCGGGCCGCTCGCTCCTCCTTCAGCCGCCCCTCCATGCCCAGCAACTGTCCGTGGAGCACACTTAGCAGCCTCTGCTGGGCCTGTGTGCTGGCCAGGCCCTGGGTCTTCAAGCTGCCTAGCAAGGAGGACATCACATCCTTGTAGATCTGAATCCGGGTGGCCTCCAGATTGTTGGTAGCACGCAGCAGCGTAGACATTTCAAGGCTTATGGGGATGAATTACAGAGTGTTGGTTTCAGAGTGCACTAGTCAGATAAGATTATTTGTTCAAGGTGGATATGTGACATTTATAAAATGAAATGTTTTCATTAGAAAACGGCACCATATTTTTTTAAGTGAAATAATTAGATTGCATGGCATAAATTATGAGATAATTGCATTTGGATGAATGCGCTATATATGTGGCTATTTACCATTGAATTACTGTCCTTAAAAAAGTAAAACGTTTACAAAGCAACTGCCTCTTGACTGGTGCACTCACTTCTCCAGAGCCTGATGCATGTTCTGGGGATCTTCCAGCACTATGATGTCGACCATCTTGTCTTCAAATGCTGCCTCTTCTTTTACCGTCTCACTCATGTTGCAGTCTACATACTCTAGGTCTGAATCACCTCTACTTCTCTGAGGCAAAGAAATGAGTGTGAGTCAGAATAAAATAACTCACACACAGGTAAAAGCATGTTTAAACTTTTATAATGTTAATATTTACTATGTGAACTCTATGATGTAATAAAAGTGTTCGTCACAACAGTTTGATACTACAAAGCATAGATTTCTTCATTTGTGATACCCTTTGCTGAAGAAGGTGAAGCCTGGTTCTTGGAGCGATAAGGTTTATGGCAAGAAAACCCAGCAACAGCAGCACCAACGTGACAAAGAACCCAGCAACAAATCCAGCAAAATGGACACCATGATTGGGATATATCTGAAATGGTTAGCAGAAGAACACTACCTCATATTAAATCAGTTATGTGAACACAATAAATCACAGAACTGAAATTAGTAAAAGATTAAACGTGATCTTTCATTTTGCAGATGCATTTCCAGTAAAGGAACAATCCACAACTTACTCTGTCAGTGGAATTCACCCTCAGTGTTAGATTAGCTGTCAGTGGACCAAACATACTGACATCATTCTGTGGAGTGAGGAAAACAAATCCAGAAAATAAGACAGAAAAAATTATAATATGCTAAACATCATCATCAGCAATATGTGACATTATGTATATACTTAAGAAAAGGAAAAATAGAGAATATACCTGTGATGCATTAGAGAAGGTGAGAAAAGCTGGAAGGTCCAGTAGTTCACTTCTGTGGCTCCTTATTTGAGCAGTATAATTGACAAAAACCTGAGATCCAGCTGCAAAATTTAACAAAATGCCACTGTATTAGGTTTGGATAAAGTTTGAAGAAGTTAAAAATATGATCTTAACAAAATTTCAATGCAGACATAAAACAAATCTTTCAATCAATTTGATTCCCATTCATACCTGATAAAGAATCAATGGCAAATGTCTGGTAGCCTCTTTCTACCACCCTCCCATTAGTTTTTAAGGGCACTATTCCAGAAATGGAGTCCCGAATAGCCACCTGGGAGAGGTTGGTGCCACCCAAAGGACCCGTGTTGTGAATCACCAAGACAAAAGTCAGCTGAGGAGGATCTACATCGAGGTTAACCTGGGGGATGAAATAGTTTGTTCTTCATTATGTTCCTTTTCAAATCATTATTGGTATTGGTAATAATTATTGGTAATAAAATTGGTTGACGTTTAAAAAAATATGTTGATGTACCTGTGCACACTTGTCAAATTTAACTCCAAAAGCAGATGGCAGTGCCGCACTCTGAACCTGCAGAAACATTCACAGCGTCATATAATCAACTTTACCTTTATGAAACCTTTCCTAAACCTGAAAATTTTACACTGGTCAAGTAATAATATAAAACTACACCTGAGGCAGAGCATGGCCCAGGTCGTGTCTGATGAGTGAGCGTCTGCGGTCCCAGAGGAGCAAGTAGTTTGGCATGTGAGTAAATGATGTGAAAAACGAGTGTTCCCATGGACCAGCAGGAGCTGAAGAAGAGATGGATCGCCCTGCAGAGAACGTTGCAGGCCCATAATTATTAGTTATATAAAGACATCATGTGGCCTGCACATACATACTAAGACTTTGCGTTCACCAGTGCACTTTAGATGCAAATGTTGTCAGGAAAGCACTCTCCATATTATTACTTTTATAAATATAAAACTATTTAAAAAATTCTACTTGAGGTAGAAGTACACCTGTGCAATTTCATGCAAAATCTGCAAAATTATAACTTTGTAAAAGTTGAATTAATGATAGAGCCACTGTTTTGTGGCATTTATACTTAATGTTGTGGCCTTTCAGTGTAAGTCATAACTTACTGTACTTGGTTAGTAGAAAACTTATGCAAAAAGGAACAAACCCTCCATCCTGGGATCTGTCAGTTCTGCTGCTTTTCCGCCAGGGTCATATCGCATTTGATGGATCCTGGAGAGGGTCTGAGAGGAAGGAGGAACATTCACTCTTTACCCATCTTATACAATATAAATTCTCCTGTATGAAAGAAACTGTCTACAATTAAGTGTTGCATTTTTTTTTTTCAACTCAAGTTTCCCCGTTACCGGCTGTGGTGGCGACGTTGCGCACCACGATGCGTCCTGAGAGGTTCCGTTACACCGAGGCAGCCGCGCAGCTCCGGGCTCCGTGACACCGGCACGTCGTGTCTCACCCCGGGGAACATCGTGACAGCAGCGGAAATATAACGGAAATGACACTTGGATGTAAAAGAAAAAACAGCATATCGTGAGCCTCTGCGCGACAAAGTCTACCTGACGCATTCGTAAGTTGTCGTGCTAACGTTGCTCTCACTGAGGAGAACCGCTAACGTTAGCCAGCTAGCTACATTGTTTCTGGATGTTGCCACTGTTAAAATCCGCAACAAAAAACATTCTCACGGCTTTTTTTATGAGTCTCATTAATAAGTGCAACGTCTCTAGCCAACATTAACATCTTATCTACACACTATAAACTAAAAAGAAAGGACCAGACGTCCTTCCAAAGCTTTTAACACAACATCCACAATCACGGTTGCTGAACAACTTCGGGAAAAACATTTCCAAAACTTTGGAAAACGGGGAACCTCCTTTGGATGTGAACGGCAACGTGCAGACGTCTGTTTCCGATCGTGTCTTTCAAATTAAAAAACAGGCGAAACCGTAGACGATTAAGTCGTGAACCCCTAAACAGATTTAAATTTTCTATTAAATCCTAGAAATATGTGACGTTATATTTATATTTACCACCGGTGTCTATGCCAGTTTTAAGGGGGGCATCTCCGTACTTTTATGCGATGGAATATTGTTGTACCTTAACTTTGAAGGCGCATACACTGTATTTTCCGGTCGTCTTATGCAGCTCTGTCCCGTCTTTGCTAACTGTTCAAAGAGTTTGTTTATCACGAGAAAAGGTTTTGTAGAAACCACTTTTCTAACCATTACACTGATAAAACACTGGAAACGTGCGAAAAAGCAACAATATCTTGCGTCGACAGCAGCGACGTTTGATTAGCCTCAATGTTAACATCCAGAGTTTTCCTACGGAGACGCTAGGAGATGGCAGATGGGGAACCGGGAACATGCGCCAGCGATGTCTTGGTTAGTTTTCCCGAGTCGCTACACACATACACGGGTCTGTTGACACTGGCCACGGTGTGTGGAGGACTGTCGGGAATAGTGACTGCTGCTCTGTTGTATGTCTTCTGCCTGAAGCCTTTGCTCTTGACGAGACAAGTAAGTTTGTTGGACAGATCCCCTGTTTCTGTTTCCTGGCGCTTTATCATATGGATTCAGTCTTGGATCTTGTGTCAACTTGTCAGGGTTACAATGCCAGGAGGCTGCTAGATCCTGATGATGGAGAACTGGACCACAACCAAAGTGACTGTGTCAGCAGCAGCAGAAAGGAGGCTCCCACTGGCATCGCTAGTGATAAAGTAAGTCACACTGGTGGATTGTGATTGTGATTACATTAGATCGATCTATTAAGAGATGCTAAATTGCACAAATGACTGTTGCATGAAACGCAGATCATTTATGCTTCACTCACTTTGTTTATTGATTAACTTCCCTCTTACCATGTAAGTCTGTTTACTCATTGACCAGGAGAAGAAGCAGCCACCCATGAACAGTGATGTGGCTGCATTTGCCTCCAGAGCAAAGGTGGTTTATCCCATCAACCAAAAATACAGAGTAAGTCTATTATAATCATAACCATCATAACTATACACCTTCTATCTGGTAAAGAATGTAATAAATCACTTGCAACATTATGTAACAAAGACTCGCATGTTTTGTTGACATGTATATTCTGAGGCCATAACATATTTCTTTTGCCATCCCTTGGATTATGGATACTTCACTAACTACATAATGTTGCACCACATAATGTTGACCGCTGAAGTAACACTAAAGTCTTACAATTGCGAACTTTCACCTGTAAAGCCTTTAGCAGATGGAGCATCCAATCCATCTCTGCATGAGCACCCAAAGTTGCCAGCAGAGTCGTCCTCCTCCACCAATGCTGAGTCTGTGAGCCAGGAGCAAGAAAATGATGACAGCAGCCAGTTTATCTCGTCCTCGCTGGTCCCTAAGAGCCTGCAAAACCAGAGTTTCACCAGGGTATCCTACTACCTGCAAACTCTGACACAACCAGGGTAGGGGCCACTAGTTTATGAATGTAAAGCCATACACCTTAATCTTATATTATGTACAATATGCACAACTATTGGTTTGCTGGAAGTCAAAATACTCTTTTATCTCTTCAGTTTTGAAGGTAGGATCAGCCTTTACTGTTTGGCCTTGCAGGATATACAGCAGCATTGCTTTCAGCTTCAGGAAGAAAAATACCTGGTGAATATTTGTCATTTACTTTATATCAGTCATCTACAAAGTTTAGTATTTCTTATGAAAATACTAAAAAACTTATGCTTTTGTGTTATGGGCTTATTGTTGCTATAGATGTTTCTTCAAATAGTGAAAATAATCTTCAGCTGCCGGTTTCCAAAAGACAAAAATGATGCAGACTTCTCCAAGAATCTTTTCCAAATGCAAGAAAAGGTAATGCCAATTGTCTGTTACTGAGAAATGGATTTTCACATTTATTGCATTCTCCTTGTTGTGCAGTAAATTGTGTTTTTTTTCTTTTGCACAGACAAAATACATTGTTTTTTTTGTACACTGTTTTAAAGTGTTTTAAAAACACTGACATCTAACGTTTAAACTTGCTACAACATGTTGTTTTAGAAACTGAATGAACTGAAGAAACTGTTGCTAGTAGGCTACACTGAAGGTGAGAAGAATGAGGATGGACCTTGTACAATGGAGGAAATTGAAAGAGCGCAGAAAGATCTCCTTGAACATGGCCTTCAAATGGTAAAAGTAAAAACAGTGACCGACTCTATACAGAGCTTATTAGACCACATTTGTTTACTCTGACACAACTAAAGGAACACCTCATGCCCTTCTCCCTTCACAGTCCAAAGGTTTCAGCAAACAGGTGGAGGATTTATGTCAGCATCTGCTAAAGAACGCCAGCATTTTCTCTCCGGATGAAGCTCAGGACGTGATCCTCTCTCTCAGTCAGACTATTCTGTTAGTAGAGAAGCATCTAGTAAACACACAACAAGCAGATCTAAAGGTAAAGCAATATGGATTTTTGTTGAAAGACCCTTCATTCATACTATTTAAGTTATAGTCCATTCACATACCATGAATGAACTACACTGAATACTGTATGTATTTTTTTTTATTTCTTGTAGAGGATCCAGCAGAAATTGCTGTGGTGGGAAGAGCTGTCAGGGCTTCTTCATTCCCAACCTGCCTTGTTAAGGCAGGAAGTGTCTCTCAGGCAGAGCTTGTTAGCAACAACAGTGGAGCAGCTGACAAGTGATGACGTATTGACCTTTAGCCACATGGAAAAGATACTTTCAGAAGTTCAAGTGACTTTGACAGAAGGCTTTCAGCAGTGCATTGATGGTAAGATACTTGAAGTGAAATAGTTTTTTTTTTTTTGGTAAGGATATAAATTAAACTCTAGAGTGGTATTAACTTCCAGGTGCTATCGGGTTGAAATAACTGGCAAAGCTCATTGGCATTTTATTCAAAGAATAATACAGTTCCCCCAAACTCTTACTAAAATGTGTGTCTTAGATTATAGTCAACTAGGTTAGACTATTTTCTGGGAATCCTCCTAGCTTAATAAGTAAGGGCAAATTCTTTCAGGGCAGCCCAAAATATTATGATTATTACTGCATCCCAGAATTAAAGCCACATTAACCATGTTCATATGTAAGGATTGGTTATACTAAGTACGTACCTTTTTTTTATAAACTGCCTGTAGGAAAACAAACTGAGGTACAATATGTCTAGAGGCATAGTGTAAGTCAGTGGGAACTAAAAAATAATAACACACTTCGTCAGCTTGCAAATATTTTGCTAATATGCAACTAGTTCATCCCATCTGTTTATGAGACAGAGTGCATAAGGAGGACAAAAGAGTTGGTGGATGATGAATGCAGCAAAATAGAGTCCAAGAAGAAGAGGCTTCAGAGGAAACACAAAAAGGATAAGACCCGTGCCTTGGAACTGAAACCCCCTCACAATGACATACAACAGCTCACTAAGGTCTAATTTTTTTCCTTCCTTTACGTCCATATGTGCATCAGGAGTTACAGCTGCCTTAATACTGTGTATAGCCCTAGCAACAACATGTTTTATTTGTGACAGGTTATCATTTCGCAGGTAACTCATTTTGAAGTGTAAAAAATGCTGTTTGTGGTGGTTCTTTAAGTTTCTTCTCTACTCCTAGATGTAAGTTAAGTAATTGCATATACTGGGGGACACAAAAAGATCCAAAGCAAAAATTGTAAATTCTTTTTCTTAAATCTGAGCAATAGCATTTATTTTCAGGGGTACCAAGAGCTGCTGATTACCCAAAGACAACAGATGTCTGACTTGGAGCTGGAGCAGGAAAACAGGGTGGCTGAAACCATCTGTGACCTTTGGAGGGTAGGAGCTGAAATGCTTGTTTGTGGTTTTGGCACAAAACTCTGAATATATCATAAAATAGAAACCATTACATTGTTAATTTTTATTTAAGAAGGAGGATATAGGCAAATCATGGCAGAAATACATTCTGTGAAGACAAAGCAATATTCCTGTTATTCTAACGCCTTCTTCTTATGCCTTCAGAAACTGTTTAGCTCCTGGTCAAAGAGGATTGGAAAGCGGGCCAAGGACATCTTTGTCACCTCTGTCCCTACCCAGTCAAAGCTCTCAGCTGAGTGCTGTGAACAGCTGTGGTTGGATCTGGAGCAGAAGTTGGCTGCAGAGCTGCAGCAGGCAGAGTGCACTATTAAGTTGCAAGTAGAAGACATGAGGGCTCAGCTGGATAAAGATGGACAGGTAGACACAATGCGATGGATCAGAGATTGTTTTATTAACTGTAGCCTTATTTCTTAGGAATTTTCAGATTAATTTGAAAAAAGCAATCTCTTAAATCTGAAAGAGTTCATTGTAACTGTACTACAGTTATTCACATAGATTCAAAAAGTTCTGAATGTTTTTCATTGTTTGAATTTCTTTTCTGTAGATGTGGAGAGAGGAGATGGCTCTAGTACAGGCCTGTCTCACACATCTGAATGAACAACAAATGAAAATCCTCAGAGCTATGGTGGCCACACAGAGTTATACACTCAACAGGTGAGTGTGTAGCTGACAACATGTAAGAAAGTATTTATGGCATACTGAGTGTATATAATATTACCTGATGTCAACAAAAATTAAATCTGCTCTAAGAACTGATTTATAAGACAGTTGTATTCCATGTGGCCATATCCACTTATCCAATATCTAAATCAATTTTTATGAGTTACTAGAAAAATAATGTAATATGATCTGTCTCTCAGCCAAGTAGGGAGACTGATGGAGAAGAAACATGAGCACCTGTTGGTGGCGGTGCGGAGACACTTTGTGGTCAGGCACTTCTGTCTGCACTTGCTAAAAGAGATGAGGCTGTCTAAGCTGAAGGTGCTTTGTCAGACCGATTTCAGAGCTCTGGTAATGGAAGATCTGAGTAAAAGCCAGTCCTGTGTCAATTCAGCGCTTAAGGTGGGAGAATGTATGCTTTTATCAATACATTATTTCACGTAGCTTAAAACAAAACCAAAATGCAAATCACTGCTTAACACAGTATGTTGTCCTAAGCACCTATGTAATGTAACGTGTTGAATGCTCTTACTTAATGACAGAATAGCAGTGCCAGCCTAGCAGAGCGACATCTAGATCCAGAGAGTCAGCTGGTAGGCCACAGTTTCCAGCAGGAGTTTCTTTCTGAATTGGAAACAGGGATCGAGCTTCTTCAGAGCCATGCACAGATGGTGATTGGCAATGCCCTCAGCCATGCTATTCATCAAATGATGGAGGCCCTGCCCTCTGAGGTGCAGACCTCTCTGAAATCAGACAATGGCTTAAGGGTAGGTTTCTCAAATAAATCTCTCATAAATTAGTCTGAAATTCATGTAGTCTGTTTTCCAGATTAACTTGTCTAGTAAATTTCCTTTTTTAGCTACATCTGATACAGGCTGCGGCAGAGAGTGTGTACGTGACCAAAGATTCCCTCATTGCATTGGTCCAAAGATACTATTCCCACCTACGCGATGTTACAAAAGGCCTACAGCCGCATCAGTCAAACGTAAAACAAGGTGAGACCACAACAAACATGTATTGGCATAAGACTTTTTATTTTAGAGTTTATTTTGTCAAAAATGTATGTATTCTATGGTAAATCCAAAATGGGATTCTTGGGTATACCTGGGTGACTGAGAACCTCCATAGATCATTAGGTGTTGTCTGTGTTGTCAGTTTTTGCAAGTAACACACAATACACATCTGTTTAAAGCATCAAGATGAAACACTACAAATTCTGCACTTACCTATCTGTGCATTGGCTATCACCTCTTCTCTTGTCTGTCTCTGATTCTCCCCTACAACCAGCTTCCATGGCATGCTTAGAACAAACCCAACCATCCAGTGCTGCACCTGCCTTACAGTTTCTCCATGTCTAATTGCTGTCTGAACCTGTAAAACTGCCTTCCACAGCTCCCAGTTCTTTCCTGGTGAGACTGTTGGCACTGTATTCCACGCTTCTATGTCCTTTAATTCTGACAGCTTTATTTCCAGCCCTGCTTTTGCACATCTAAACTCCTCTGTCAACTGGTCATAGAGAGTTTAAAAAATCCCTTCTCCTTACAGGGCAACACTGCTGAGTTAGCATGGGGCTTCCTTCCACTTTCAAATGTTAGTGCTAAGCATTCTTTCATGTGACTTTACTTTTGAAATAGGTACATCATACACTATCAGGGGCCACAGCAACCATGGCAGCTTGAGATTACCTGAAAGGCCTGATGTCTGCATACGCTCTCCATGGCTAGCTGCCTCATGCTGAGATCTGCTCTGAATCACTAAGAGCTACATTACACCACCTACTTAGACATGTACCTGGCTTTTAAGGCACTTGGAATTACATCCACATCCATCTAAATCCTTTTACTTGAAAGCACACGCTTTATGATTGAATTTCTCTTAGGTGTCTCTGGCATTACCTTCACAACCTACTTCGAATTAATGTTCACCTTTTACAACATCCCTTTGGTGATGATAGTGATGTTGTCCATGTACTTCCTGGGTGGCAAGTGCTATGCTGGCTGAAGTCTCTCTTCTCCTATGACCCCTTTAGACCCCCTAATATGTGCAGGTAAAAAATCCTCTATATGCAGCAACTATGCCTGGTACTTAAAATTATTTCATCTATCTTACCTCACTACAAAACATTATGTGTGCACCAGTCTTTTGGATGCCGTCCTTGCTTCTTCTTTTGTGCCACAAAAGGCTAATATCTGGCAAACCTTTTGCACCTGAAAAATAAATCAACTTTGTAATTAGTAGTAGTAGATAATTTTTTTCAAACAATGGAGCATTGATCAGAACGAGGTGCTCTTTACACGGTAGTTACTGACACTAGCTGTGAAAGGTTATCATTGCACAGTTAGATTGTGCCGAATGTGATCATTCTAAAGTTCTGATTATATATGTTCAAGTTTGTGTGTAAGTTATAATAACTCCTTTGTAATGTGCGTTCACAGTTTTTAACTGTCCTGTATCTCCAGCAGTGATCAATAAGCAAGAGAGCAGCAGTCAACTGAACAGAGCCTTACACAGGGAGCTGATGAACTGGGGTAAAAAACCCACCTCTGCTGAGTTTCAACAGAGGTAAGATAATGTTTAAGAAGTGCTTGTAATTTATTGGAGACTACCCATTTAATAATTCATAATCAAAGGCCATCATTTTGTTTGATGTCTTGGATACTAGAGTTGAACTTCACAAAAGAAAAATGTTGGAGCAGCATGATCTGGAGCATGAGATGATATATGAGGAGCTAAGGCAGAAGAAGGTAGTCCAAGATCAAATCATGGAAAAGATAAAAGGACAGTTGTTGGTTAGTATGCTTCACATCTGTACTTCACTGTAGGTGCAGGGATATATTTGCAAATTGCTGTGTTATTTTTTGTAAGCACTGTGTCCCTGTGTCCATTAGGAGGCAGAAGAAAGCTTCATAACTGAGCTGGCAGCTTTGGCTCGGGTCTCTATCCAAAGTCCAAATCAAGATCCCAGCAGTGAGGAGGACAGTACAGGTAAACAAAGTTACCCCAGAAAATAAAGACATGTTTTAGTCCTTTCTCTGTCTCATGGCCTTCACAATATTCTATTTCAACAGGCGATCAAAGTGTTACAATTTTGGACCTACTAGCCCTCAACCCAGCATTGGATCCAGCATTGAATCCATCACTGACTCCAACTATTGTAACTCCAGCGGTGAAATCAAAACCAAAGAAGAAAAAGGACCGATAGTTACATTTGAGTTGAAGTTCTCAGACGTACTGCACTATTTACATAAGCAGTGATTATTTTGTAAAAGTAAATTCTTATTTTCATAGCTGACGTCTTCCTAAGTAACACCTTTATTTGTCTATTGGTGCATTTCTATTGTCAATTCCCAATCGATTTTAAATGGAGCTTAATTTTGCATATTTATACAAATTGAGCATCTAAATGAGGTCATTTTAGATTTCTACAGTAATGACAGAAATTCAGTTTGTGTTCCTTTTATTTCTGTCGTAAATGGTCATTGACATCATGTAAATAAAAAAAATCATAAAATACAACTTTTTTTGATGTTATTCACTTTTTGTTGTGTTTCAACTGACAAAGAGAACTACCATGTTACAGGCCTGACCGTAACACATTTTTATCCCATATCTAAGCCCATCTTCCTATTCAAGCAATGACTTGTTCACTGCATTGATTCTGGGTGATTCCTGAGTCCATGGGCTGAAGGGTGTGCTCCTCGGCAAGCTTTCAGATGAATTAGAGCTGTCCATTCTCATTGCAGCAGAGTGCTACTACTCAGTGATGAAAGCCTCGCCCTCCACTTGCTCTAATGGGGTTTTAAGTACACGTCTTTATGGATGCTAATGCAGAGTAGTGGTGAAATGTCTGGGAGGGCTGAAGTCTGGCAGACAGCTGTGTGTGTGCAGCAATCTAGCAGGCAATTTACCCTGGACCTTATGGTGTCCTGACAGTTTGGAGATTTAGGAGTGTCAATTAGCAAACATCCTTTTTTTTTTCTGCCCTTCATTACGATGCTCAACTTACACACATAACCAATTACCGCGATTGTACATGAGAAAATATGCTGCTGGTGTTGACCCACGCACTGACACAGGGGTGACCTGCCATGCGTGTGTCTGTCAGAAGTGTGAGTTTACTACTGTTGACTTTGCATGTGTCGTCACTGGTGTGTGGTGAGGGGAAACCGTTTGGATGTATTTTGAGGTCCCTTAGAGGACTGCAGGGACTTGTGGGAAGATGACCTGATTTCTGATTTTCTCCTCTCCTGCCTGGGATGTAGACTAGTCGCTGCTACACAGGGAGAAGACCATGGAAGGAGTGTGACAATGTGCCTTTGAGGGATGGCCTCGCTTTTGGCGTAAAACTGGATTTTTTTTTTTTTTTTTTTGGTCAATGTTGATGGACGCAGGCGTGCCTGCAATTCTATTTCAGTAGATTCAGGTAAGTGGAAATAACCCTAGGATCGTCTCCGTGTAAACTACACTGTCAGTAAAATGTTTATTCAAATACAATTCATATTTGCACATTGTCATTTCATAGGTGTTGGTCCAGCTGACGCGCAAACACGAAAGTGGAGTAGTACAGATTGTTGCGCGTCTTTTAGACAGAATACTGTAAATGATGAGCGGTGGTCTAATCTAAAGCGTCCGTGCCGTTTTTATTTCTGAATTGTTTTCAATGTAAGCAGAGTTAGTAGTAGCATATTTGTTCTGAATCTGTCCAGTAAAAACGCAGTATGCCCTCAAGCTGTTAATAGAAATGAGTGGAGCAAAAATGTCTAATGAGGTAAAAGATGTGCGCAGTGTGACGGCGTCATCAGATCAGATGATCGGTTATTTTAGGGCCCAAAAATAAGGTCGCTTTCCAAATTCCCACTCAGAGGCCCTTCTCAGCTGAAAAGTGTAATATTGCCCTATGCTGACTATGAAACATTACTTCTAAATTACTGTTGCTGCAACTGAACCAATACAAACACACACACATATATATATAAACTTAATTCTAATTTGCAAACAAATATCAAATCACAATTCCAATAATGTCTATGTAGTTTTTTTCTATAAGCATGTTTTTAATTACCCTATCTACATCCATTTTATCATGTGGATTAAAACAATCAGAATTGATTTTGAAAGGTGTTTTACAAATAAACTCGTTTTGCCTTATTTTCCCCTCAGGTGAGCAACTATGGCTAACCTGCAGCAGGAATACCCTGGGGTCCTTTTGGGGATCCTAGAAGAACTGGCCAATATGCGGCAGTGGCTGACGTTTCAGGACCTGTGTCGCATGGTCAGCAGCCGCTTTGATCTTGAGCACCTGATTGAGCTCAGGAGTTTGCTATTTGATGCTGCCAGCCATGACCCGTGTTTCCCAGCCACTCTCTTTAGGGACCGGGTTTCCACCAGAGGCCAAGGGTTATCACCCATAGGCGTCGCTGCTGACATTGTAACAATATTCAATCTTATTCAGATGACGGGTGGGGCCACTGATGATAGCCAACCAATAAGCACCCAGACAGTCCTCCCTGTTGACCAATCCCCAGGCCCCAGTCTGCCTGGAATCCACCAGCTCAATATTTCTGGTCGAGAAAGAGCACGTGCCCACTCTGACTCTGGTGGCAGGCCTATCGACCAGCACTTGCTTTTTCCAAAATCAAATTACTCGGTGCGCAAGCGAGCAAGTCTTCCCCCCGATCCCATCTCACTTGTGTCGTCACCTCCAATCAGGGCGAGGGCTGTGTCTTTTGACCTGCCTCACACAACACTTTTGTATCCTAGTGGTCAAATCCCCAGCGAGGTTATGAAGAATATCTACCTGCCTTTGGAAACAGACAGCGAATCTAGTGGAGATTCAGCACCTATGGATGTCTTTGAAGCTGAACAGGGATCATCTGTCGACCAGAAGAGAAACGTCTTCAGAAAGGACTTCCACAACCAGCCACCTCTAATACCCCAGGTGACTGTTAGCAGTGAGTCTCCCAGCCCCAAACAAGGTGAAAAAAGGGTTTGATAATCACAGCTTTGAAATGATCCCAAATCCTTACCCCTCACCGACGACAGTCCACCAATCGCCAGAGCAGCGAGCTACTAAGCATGAGAGCCTTGATGACCTGCAGGATTCAACTTATTTTGGACCTGGGTCAAAATGGTCCCCTCGTCACCTTCAGCCACCCAGGACCCAGAAACCCATCTGGAGCAACAAGAGTCATAGTCTAGAGGACCAAATAGGTTTGGGCATTGTTGGATTAGGGATAGAATCACAAGGACAACCAAGAAGATCTACACCTGCTATTAGCCATTTGGGGTCCTCAGGAGGTGAAAGTGGGGATAGTGGATTGCCAGGTGGAGGTGATGGAGTCAAGGCTCAGGGAACCCAGACAGATCCACCGGACCCCCGGCGCCTCCGTAGTCTGGTCCATGCTGATCGACTCTCCTTCATGACCTCATTAGATGACCCTGAATTTGGGGAGGATGACATCAGTGCCATTTTTCGTTTTTTAGATGACATAAGCATGTGCGGATCCACCGGGGTCCTGCACCCCAATGATGGATCAGGGGCTGTAAACCAAGACACCCCAGAGGCCAGACGTGGTCGGCTAGGTCAGCTACAAAGGCTTTTCCACTCTCTGGAAAGTAGTGACGATGGGCTGAAGGCCAGTGTCTGTAAGCTTCTGCTGCGTATGAGCCAGATAGAAAGACAACTGGAGTCGCTAAATGATGTAAAAGCTGAGATATCCCAAGTGCTGTCTGCTTTGCAGCGACTGGATGAAAAGATCCAGCAGCCTATTGTTAGTGGTGGACAAGGCTCTGGCGGACGGTGGCTTGAGCCTCTTAGTGGTGTCTCCTCTTTTATTAGTCACCCTGTAACTCCTTCTGAGTCATCAGAGCCTCAGCCTCTGTCGGCATCTGGTCATCTTTTTCCAGGGACCAGCACTAGTAGTCTGGACTGGAGCCAATGGAACACTCCTGGGGAGCAAAGAGAAACCAGCAAAGGTCAGGCAGATGCTAAGGGTGAGAAAGAAGGGAAGGTGGATGCATCATCTCGTCATGCCTCCAAAACCCAGACTGAAGAGAAAGGCACCCCTAAATCCAAACAGGTGAATGTGTCTCTGCAAGACTCCACTAGAGACTGGACAGTGTCATTTTCAAAAAACAAACATGCCAAACATTTGCATGGAAAAGCTGGACAGGTATGGTCATTATGCTATAAATGAGAGGTTATGATTATGCTTCAGATTAGTAGCCTGCATAGGTAAATTTGATTATGTTTTTGGTTGACAAGTTACTTTTTGTTATATTTGTTTAGACTTTTACGAGACATAATTTTTGGCCAGAAACACAGCTTCTGTATTTATATTAATTTGCATGTTTATAGTTAAGTTAATATGGACAATGTTGCCTGAACTTGACACACACACACACACATATATATTAAGCCTTGCTTTGTACATGCAGGACACATAAAACCTATTGTATTTTTCGCCTTATTTTGCTTCTAGGCAGATCAGTCAGGCAGTACAGCTAACCTACTCTCCAAACAGTCATCCAACCTGGTGGCACAAGTGTTTAACCAATCACTGTTCCGCCATGAAGGAAGCAGTCTAACAGGTGGGCTAATCGGAAGACCCATCTGGACTGTGGATGACAGAGAGGCTCGAGTCTCCCCTTTGGAAATACAGGTAGGAACTGCTGACTTTTAAAAGGCTACAGTTCTCAAAACATAAACCGATATTAGAAATCGGATATCCCTAATTTTTTTCAGTTAAATTTTAATTAATAAAAAATTAATCCAATCATCATTGGACCTCAAAATATTTCCAGTAATACGCTGCCATTATAAGGGAATTTATTAAAATGTGTTAAGCTAGTTGGTGTTTCATTTGACTGCAACCTGAGTTTTGGGCACTTGTTCAGGCGTGCATTTATCATCTTGCAATATTTCAATATTGCAAAAATTAGACCTATGTACACTAGTGATCGATGATTGTAATAGCCAATGATTATTGTAATAGCCTATTTTCCTCACTTTATGAAAAAGTCTCACTTTATGATATTCTTTTGTGCCTCACAATACACATTCTGAGCTGCTGTAACATGGAAATTTCCACATTGTGGGATGAACGAAGGTTTATCTTATCTTATTTTATCTTATCTCTCTTATCTAAAAGACTTGAAACACCTCAAAATTGTTCAGAAATCAGGAGCTAGGCTCCTGACTAGAACCAGGACATTTAGCCACATTACCATGTGTCTCGCTTCTCTACACTGGCTCCTTGTTCTTTTTTGGATTAATTTGAAGATTTTGTTGATTGCCTATAAGCTCTGCATGGTTTTGGTCCATCCTGTTTTTCTAATGTTTTAATTCCATATGTGCCACCAGACAGTTGATTATTCCACCTTCACAGTTAAAAGGGGTTGAGTATTTTACATCACGATTTCAAAAGTCTGGAATGACTTGCCTTTAGCAATCAGGCTGTCTGCAGTGTGTCATCTCGAACATATTTTTATCAAATTGCCTGTTGACTCTTGTGTAGTATAAATATACTATAAATATATATGAATAATATGCTTTTTCCATCTTTTTATATATATTATACATATATTTATAATATATTTTTAGTTGTTTATGTTTTAATGTACATCACTTTGTACTTTGCTTGATAAGTGCTTTATAAATAAAGCTATTATTATTATTTACTTTCTGTTTCCTGTAATGTTCCATGCATTTACTCTTATAATATACTTTTTATTTCCATGGATAAATGGCTTATTATACATCATTCATTCAGACTCAAGGGAACTGGGATTAGTAATACATTTAGGTTTAAAAAAGTAATGATAAAAATGAGAAGGGATACAAAGAGTATACTCGATAAAAGCATGTTGTCTGATGTCTGGCATTGAATTCCCCAGGGCCAGGAATCTCTTAACCCCAACAACATGGAGTTCTGGAGGGATGACATCTACCCTCCAGGCTCCAATGCCCTACTTTGGCGTAAAGAGGCTGGGCTGCACCGGACCAAGGTCTGCAAACTACTTGCACTCATTGCCACTGCAGTGACTATCATTCTCATCATCGTCATTCCTGTTTGCACAATGGGCTCATGAAGACCATCACAGATGGCTCACGTTGTTGGCCATTTTCACTTTACTTATTTTTTTTCAGCAGCTACTGTGTGTGCTGTACCCAGGTACTTGCAGACCATTCTCATGGAGATCAGTAGATGAGAGACTGTGACTCTAGGACCCTAAAGCTGGATCAGTGGGCAGTTAACATACGGTACTTGCTTGAAAGTTTCTGCATGCAGACTTCAGTAAAACAACAGAAGCGGAACAGTAGCTCACTTTGAAATCACACTGATTTACCTTCTTGTACATTTAAAACAAATTTCCACCTATTTATTTCACATGATTTGTGCTTTTAACATATCAGGTGGATAAAAGAGAAGGTAAATAAAACAATAAGGACCATAAATTAAAATAACCCCATATGTTGAAACCACTAATACTGAGCCAATGCAAACACGACAGTTTCCTTTTATTGTTGTATTTTGCATTTGTTAATGAAACAACACTTTAACAAACGCATTGTGAATCAGCTTCAATCCTGAGCACTGCCTGACTCGTGGTGGTGTTCCCCTGCAAACACTACAGGGCTTATTTCATTGAAATGTCACATAATAATTTTACCAGTACATCTACAGTTATAAATAATAACTGATTCTGTTTACAGGAGTATTTGTATTTTCCATTAATTTGAATGATTGTATACCAAGAGGATATCCTGCTTGAAAATTTCAAATTAATAACAATAATATTTGTGTAGATTTCTGTTTTTTAAACTGGAAAATATAAGCTGTTTATTCAAACCATTAATACATTTGGGTTGTGGCTCAAAGTGTTTACCAAGTGTCAGATTTCAAGAAATGGAATATAAAAATGTAGATGTTGATGTTTTGGCTGTGCAGCACTGAGGGAAATAGGAAGCCTATTCCGGTCAACACTCACTAAGTGGGAGACACCACTTGTAATTTAATTGATGGGATGTTTGCAGCGCACCTAGGCACATTATCTTTTCACTATACTCACTTTGCCAGAGCTTTTACACGTACCTGCACACTCACTTAGCAGCAACATACAGTATGTATCTAGCCTCCTTGCACAGATGACAAAAGTAAATTTGCCATTGTTGTGACATTCCATTTTATAAAAAACATCCTGTTAACAGAAGACATTTTTTATTTTATTAAACTTTGGTGCCAGAATTTGAAAATAATATATAGGGTTATCACTATAAGTAATGAACTCCAATACAAATACATTTTGTTTGTTTTGTTATGATTATTTTGCATTGCTTATAAAGCTCTGTTTTATTGCAAGAGATGTATTGAACGAACTCTTATGTAAAAGTTTAATGTATTGTACTAGGCACAACTAACACCTTCTCAAAAAAATTATATTGTAACTTGTCAATACCAATGTTTATTGCAGGGCTATAAGTATTAAATAGCATTTTCTAGGTATTTGTTTTATTATTGTCACTCTCTTAACTTGCTACTGCAGATATGGATTATGTTGTTTCTGCTCAACAATGGATAAGCCCTTTTCTTTGTTTTTGGGGTCTACACCAAAGTGCAAAGAAACTATGAACATCAGGTCCAAAAACTATATCAAAAAGCTTGTTTTAGTTTGTCAGACCTTTAAACTTGTTTGTGTACACAAATATGCACAGGATGTTTGAAGATGTGTTTTGCTTCAGTGCATCCTCCTAAGTAGATGTATATCTGCCAAGTATTTCCCGTGAGGCTGTTTGTGGATCCATTATCTTTTCAATGGTGCCTGTGACTAACCCTGTAGTCAGCACAATAAGCAGGTGCTCCCTCTGAAACTTTTGTGCTTGAGAGCCTCCTGATACTTTTTTTCACTCCTGAGATATACTGATGAAATTTGGACTTTGTTGATGTAATATCCATGCACCTTTTAGACAGACAGCTAAAACTCTGTGAACTCATTATTCAGGTAAAACTATGTCTTAAACCGCTTGTAAAGATAAGGTGCAGGTCTTATGCTTTCTGTGGTCATGGGGGTGTACATTGACTTGTGTTTGCTGTCTGAATAAACTCGCCAAAGTGGTAACCTGCCCTTTATATAGTGTTTTCTGATCTGATTAATTAAAAATGAAGACCTAATTGCACTATGTTACAGGCATGCATTTATAGCATTAAAAAAGTCTCCTGAACTATGTTGCCCTGTCTTGCAAATTTAATTTTCTGTTGTATTTATTTATTCTTTGCTAAAGTCTTGGTTTGATTATACTTGCAGATACCATAGCAGTAATATTCCACTGAGCTGAAATAAGGGCAGACAGTGATTGGTGTAAAAAGATAATTCTGGCAATTAAATGTCCATAACTGGGAAACTCTTCATATAGAGGTAAATAATTGATATAGACGGAGAAAGCATATTGACTGACAGATCCTGTTATCTAAAAAACATTCTAATGGACCTGAATGTGCATGGGAAAAAGACACACAGTGTTCTGGAGGAAGTGAAATGCAACAGTCATACAGGCACATAGAAGCTAGATTTATGCTTTTGTTGAGTTGTTTTAAAAAATGTAATGGGAAACTGGCAGTTGGGTTGTGTGTGTTTGTATTGCACAGTAGAGCTGCGGCTGCACCAGATATGTCATCCATGGGTGATTAATGATGCTGTGAAGCATATGTGCCAGGCCAACAACAACAGGACACAATAACTTGCTGTTTTAAATGATTTTATGATTTCACAAAATTTACTGACGTACAGTATATTGTAGAGAATAGTTTGATACACAGTAAGGAAAGCATATGAGTACTGGACTAACTCACCTCAGGCAAAAATGCTTTTTCATTTATTGTGTAAAAGATTAATATCTATATCAGAGTTACTGATATTATAAGTGTATAACTTAGAATAAGATACTTGAAAGACATTTAGAGCAAATATCTTAAAGTTATATCTTAATATTCTTTGAACTGCAGACCCAGCCCAGTTAGACACAGAATTTGAACCCCATTTCAGATGGTGTCTAGACAGCAGATTAAGAGTGGTTACATGCAACATAATCTCTTATTAAAAGAACCTCTGGAGTGTTGAAATAATATTAGAAAAAACCTAAATAATCAATTTGGTAAGATATATAGCTTTACATTGTACTCCACAGTCACTTTGGTAAAAACCATTTGCCAATGAACTAAATGTATAAGCCCAAATATCGATAATGAACAGGCTATAGAGATAGAGATAAATGTATGAAAAATCGGTAAATGCTTTGTCAGAACAGTGGGGTAAATACAAAAATGTACTCATGACACCCATGGCAGATAAGTGAGTTGCTGTTTATTATAACACACATAGCATGTCATACTGACATACCATTACCTCCAACATACCATTACCTCCAACCGCGGACCCTGCAGTTACAGCTGCCGGTGCGCGGGGGCGATAGAGCGCCCGGTCGTCCGTCATTTCACATGAAGAGGAAGAAAACCGGCGCTGATTTTGAACTCTGCAGAAGAATGTGTTCGCATTATTAAACAGGTGTGGCACGGCTGCTAAAGCCGTGAGGGAAAAAAAAACAACAATAGATCATCTCTGATTTTAACATCGCATGCTGTTAGATTACAGGTCAGCCGCGCTTTCACTGAAAGGACATTAACCAGGTAAGCGTGGTGTTTTTTTCCCCTTTTGATAAACGTAAATGCTAGCTGAGCTTGCTAGCTAGCTAAATGAGTCACGTCAACACAAACTTGCTAACGTTAGCATCGATAACGTGGGGATAGAAAGAATAACCAACTTTGGGTAACATTATCTAGCTAACGTTAATAAGCCTGTGAGATGGGTCGACAACATCTGAGTAACGTTCAGGCCTAACGTTAAGCTACACATTTTTCTTTCGTGTCCTGAGCTAATTGAGTTCCATCTCACGTATTTACACGGTGATTTGGAATGTAGACGACGAATGTAGGACGTTCTGCCTAACAGTTACTTATAAAACCAATATGATTTCAACTACAGCTAACGCAGCTGCAGTGAAACACACGATGGAGTCGTCTGTGATGAGCCTGTACAATCAGTTCGAGAGTCTCAGAGCCCAGGTGGACGATCTGAATGAAGGCATCGAACCGCGTAAGTTAACTCCACACCATTCTTTTAGGTGTTTGCCACCTTTGCTCCCGTCAGTGAAGTAACATGGAGTCAATTACCTGAGAACTGATTGTAGCAGCATTAGCAGCAGCTTCATGTGTCAGGTGCACTTTATACTTATTTCCCATCTCAAAATGTGTGAGTTTGTGTAATGAGTTTCTGAGATGATTTCCCAATTAGGTAAGAAAGTAAAGGCTGATGGGGGCAAAACTACAGACAAGTTGTAATTAATGGGGCACCCCATAACACAAATGGGGTTGAAGTGGCTGCTGGGGTGTAGTAATACTCTGCATGCCTATATTACACGTAACGTACTCATTTGTTCACTCAAGAGCAGTGTTTTTATTAATTTATTTGTTTGCTCTCTAACTGAAGGTAAGATAATTTGCATAATTTTCAGAGGAGATTAGAAAACAGATGCAATGCAACACTTTTTGATTCACCTGTTCTATTCAGATTTCCTACAGATGGCGGTGAACTTTGAGAAGTGCCGTAAGAAATGGTTGCAGGCAGGTGAGGAGCTGGTTTCCTGTAAAGAGATGCTGGCTAAAGCAGAGACTGAGAAGGGAGCTCTGGAGGTCAAATTAAAACACGCCCGCAACCAGGTGGATTTGGAGATCCGCCGGCGACAGAAGGCTGAAACAGTCTACGAGAACCTGGTTAGTTATACAGAGTTTGTGATCTATTTATTAATGTTTGTTTATGCAATAAATAGCAATATAGAACAGACATGTAAAGTGGTAATCTTAAAATGATGAAATGACAGCTGCTTTGTGGGGCCAACAGGAACGACAGTTACAACTGATCCGGGAGCTGCTGATTTCAGAGAACAATGGTAACAGTGTTCACCTGAGCGAAGAGCAGCGATCAGCCCTGGCTTTCCTCAGTGCTCACTCCCAGGCAGCACAGGCTGCTAAAAGCAACCTTAACTCCAGCCGAAGGTCAGACTCTGCTTGTGTTCTTGTGAAACAGCTAAAAAGTACATTAATATTTTTTAGAGTTATCTAGACACAGTACATTTTTCTTCCTCAAACTTTCCCTTACTAATACTTTATAAGTTTAAGTACTGAATTACATTTATTCTTTAAATGTGCAACATAGGCACAATTTAGGCAAAGAACATTCCATTGACACAGAAAGTACATCAGACAGGAAGATTAAATACTAGTTTTCATCAATCCTGCAGGTTAACAACTATTGATGAATCAACTTCTTTGCTGTCAGACATCAGCTATGACCAAACGGACGACTCTGTGGTATACAAACCTATTTTCTTAAAAGTTTCATTGTATATTTTCAGAATTAAATAGTGAACAGTTTTCAGTAAGGGGGCAACAAGTAATTTACTTTGAAAACTATATGATACTATTTCCACCTATCTTGTAGGACTGGGATACATCCGCAATGAAAACTGTCAGACTGCGGAAACGTCAGAAACGAGTAAGTTATACATTCACCCAAATTTCTTTTGTTTGCATTAATGATAAATTAATTTTGATCATTTGTTTTAGTTTAGGTGTGAACACAATTAGTGGCCTCAGCAAGTTTTAATTTTTATTAGCCAATTACTTGTTTACAATTACATTTTTATCCACAGCGCTCCTCCAGAAAACTTTCTGAGGTTCCTCCACAGGTCGTGAAAAACCTCGATCCACTGGAAGAACATCAGATAGGGTAATGCTGACCTCTGCAGCTGAATGTACTATATAACACTAATTTCTGAAAACCTGTCAATGCATGTAAACCCCCGCCACCTCAAAAACTAGCTGAAAATTTAAACAGCGATCAAGTGTGCATCAGTTTGCTGTAAAGAATATTAAATGTTTTTCTCCATATTATTCAGATGAATGAGTCTATTGTAGCCAAAACAACCATCACTGTGCCAGCAAATGGTGGTGCTGTTCAGGCTGTGTCCACCATTGAAACTGTGCCTTACAGGACACGTAGCAGAAAGAAAAGTGGTGAGGATGTATTTGATTTATTGATTTTTATTTTGTCTATATACTACCTTTACTGTTTTGGCAACAAAATTCCCCAATGGTTTTATAATTTAATCTAAGAGCAATTGTGTCTGCAGTTGCTCCAGTGTGGGGTGATACAACCACTACTGACCAATCTGAGAATGCAAGTGAAGCTCCCAGCACTCCAGTCTCGAATTTCCCAGTCCAACTCCAAACCCCTAACACTAAAGGAGGAAAGAAGCACCATTTCGTCCCTAAAACAGTAAGACATTGTACTTGTTCTCTAAGTTTAGTCACTGAAACTGCATTTCCACCTCTCTTGCTGAAAATTAATCTATTGCTGTTTAACTCTATCACCAAGGTGATCAAATCTGAGTCCTGTGCACCTTGTGGAAGAAGAACTAAGTTTGGCAAGATGTACCTTCGCTGTCAGGATTGCAGGATTGTTACCCATCCAGAGTGCCGTGAGCGCTGTCCCCTGCCCTGTAATCCCACAGCGTTTAGCACTCCCATAAAGAACTCTGAGGTACAACATGTGTTTTCCCTTCATAATGTTCCATTATGTTGTATTATTTTCATGTTACCTACATGTACATGTATCTGTTGTCTTTGTAGACCACCCTGGCTGACTTTGCTCCACTGACCTCCCCAAAAATTCCAGCCTTAGTTATATACTGTATTAAGGAGATTGAGCACCGAGGCCTACATGAAGTGAGTTTGTTAAAGTCCTCGTTGACTTGTCACCTTTATGTAAATGCTCAGGCTTTTTGAAGAAATTAAAATAGATAACATCTTCTCTTATTAGTTGTGTCATTGACACCATCACAGCCAGTCAGGAAATGAGAGCTGGTTTTCTTTATCTTTTGCTTGTCCCAGGTTGGCCTGTACAGAGTTTCTGGCCATGAGCGCTTGGTGAAAGAGCTGAAGGAAAAGCTGATCAGAGGAAAGACTCTGCCTCCGCTAGACAAAATAGAGGATATCAATGTAATTACAGGGGTCCTCAAAGACTTCCTCAGAAACCTCCCAGAGCCACTGCTCACCTTCCACCTCAACAAAGCCTTTATGGAAGCAGCTGGTATGTTTCTGAGATTTGGAGAATCACATACAGAGTGTTTTTGTTCTACATGTCTTTTTCTATTGTTTTAGGAAGTAAATTTACATTGATTAAATGAGAAAATTTTCATGTCCAAGTATATCAAGTGAAGGGTGTTTCATGCTTTTTTGTTTTCTTTTGTTTTTAGAAATTCAGGATGATGACAACAGTCTGGCTGTGATGTATCAGACCATCAGTGAGCTACCTGAACCCAACCGAGATACTCTGGCCTGCCTGATGATTCATCTGCAAAAGTACTTTTTTTAAGGAGGACTTAGAGCAGTTTTTTCTTGTTACCTTCCACCTATTAGACAGGACTGGTGCAAAGGAAACAACATTTAAGAGACTAGAATGAACAAACATGTTTTGACCTCTTAAATCTTTGCCATGTAGGTCAGCGTACACTGTTGACAAGACTGAGTGTATATTAAACATGTTCCACTTCTTTTCAAGGGTGTCTCAGTGTGTGGACTCAAAGATGGATGTGAACAATCTGGCCAGGGTTTTTGGCCCCACCCTAGTGGGTCATGCTGTTTCTGACCCAGACCCAATGACCATTCTTCATGACACAAACAGGCAACCAAGGGTAATGTGAATGAGAGGAATGTTTTGAGAATAACTGCACTGTCCATACTTTGTGCTCAGAGCTGTAGTCCAGTGTTTATTAAGTAGTAGAAACATGTCTCTCTCAGGTTTATGTATCTTTATATTCTAAAAGAGTATAGACAAGATATACTCATAAAATGCTTTTGACCACAAGTAATTTTCTGTTTTGCCTTTTTAGGTGGTAGAACGTTTGCTCACTATCCCTACAAGCTACTGGAGCCAGTTTGCCTATCCAGATAGTACAGCGATGGACAGTGCTCACCACACAGTTACTCCAGATCGCAAAGGTAAATAAGTAAAGGAGAATACAAATTGCCTTTCAGAAGTTTTTGTTTTGTCAAATGAAATGAATTACAGTCAGTTATACAGAGCACAATTGGTTCTTCATGTGCAGTAAGCATATTGGGACCAGTGACGACACCAGAACACCAGATGATGAGCAAAACACCATCCTCCAGCTCGCTGTCCCAGCGTATGAAACAGACCCTGTCCAGCACCACCCTGTAAGCTCACTCACTTTCCCTAAAAACACCACAATAAGTAGAACACATTTTTTTAAACCACTGCTGAGTTTAATCCAAGATAATGATATTAATCCAAGTTCTGTTCTTTTTTTAATTACAAGCATATAGTGAAGTAGGTTAATCAATGATTGACCCTGTATAATTCATAAATGCTCACCATGTGACTGTCGCACTACAGTAACTTATGAACCACTGCACTTAAGGCAGTGCAACATAACCAAATATATTCTATTAATCAAATTCTTTTTTGAAACGTAAATATAAAACATGTCTGAATCACTGAATCAAATTGAGACTTTTGCTGCCTTTGCTGTAGCTAAACACCAGTAAGCAAGTATTTTAATTAATAATTGCTTTATACTTTCATTAATATCAACACACAAATGTCACAACATTTCTAAATAAATAATTATAAGCCTTAAGAATCATAACTTTATTTACAATAGCCTATGTTCACAGAATACATTGCTTACATGGGCACTTATTTGGACACTTGAATTAGAGCCATTGATCATATTATTAGAAACAGTTTTTCATATGACAAGTCAAAATGTCTCCTGCTAAATGTGAAATCCTAGGCAAGGCTGGGCAATAGGAGGTAACGTTTTGCAGCAGACATTTCTACTAATCATTATCCAAATGTTTTTTTTTTTTTAACTCTGCATACAATGAATTTCACTTGTTCTTAACAATTAAGCCCGATGTTCTAAGGAGTTATACATATATGTGAAGAAGTGCATGAAAGCTAACAGGAGACAGATGTCAATCAAGTACGCATCAATTTCAGTAAATGGGATTAAATCCCACCCCACCAGCTGTGACCTTGTCCAGCCATCAACTTGGTGATGGTCCAAAGCCCGGAAAAAATGGAAGGGTTTCAGCAGGAAGGGGTTAATAGTGAAAACCCATATCAAATCAATATGTGGAAAGTGTTCCATTGTGGCGACCCCCAAAGAGACAAGCTCAGTTAATTGTTTATTTTACTAGGACATTAAGATATTTAAGCTTAAGAGTTTCTTACCAACACCAGTTTGCTTTTAAGTGAAAAATCCAGCCTTAATTAAAATAATTAACCAATAAGTGAACTCACCTATTCATGTGTAAAGACTGTATCACCTTTATAGTCACAATGTTAAATTTAATATTTAGTTGTGCTTGATTATATGCTAAAAACTACTGCCTGTTTTTTTCTCTCTCCCATAACCCTTAGATTTGGGAGCAGGAGCAAAGCATCCACTGCCTCTAACCGCCAAGGCAACTTCTTCGCTTCTCCACAACTGAAGTAAGGATGAAGGAGGAGAAAAGCTTTTGCATACAGGACATGGGATCATTTACTGCAATAACTAAATATATATATATATATACTGAGATAATCATGTGGGAAAACTACTGTGCAGTTTTAACATGTAACAGTTTAGTGCTTTTAAAAACGTTTGTTGTATATCTCTGATTACTAATCCTTCATTATTGACCAAATCTGTGGTAACAGCTACGTGCTTGGTTTGAGGGAAGACTCAGCCATCTTAATTCAATTCAAGGATTCTTAGTTTTCAATTAACGCTTGGCATTGATGTTCAGAAGCTACCTAGTCATTGGTGTTTGTCCATCCTCAAAGCTGTGGTTGTAACCACGGCAGCAGAAAACACCCATGATAAACAGCGGCATTGGACAAAGAGAAAAGAAGTTGTATTACAGGCCAGTGTCTCTTTGTTTTGGTTGCTTTATCATTGACCTGGCAACTAACATGATTCGTGATTTAACATTTTGTTTTATATTTATGTTGATTGTGTTGTGTGACAGAGCAATTGTGATTTTATTAATACTGCCATGTAAACACTGATATACTGAATGGGAATAGTTTTGCATTTTGCACTGTACCTACGTATCACCCTTATTTTAGGTATTTTCTCTTGCAAATTTGTACCAGTAGAGGCTGCTGTTGCACCATTTTTATATGCAAGCTTAAACCAATGAAGAGTGTTAACTCTGTCATGAACATAACCAGTCATTATTACTGACACTCCTTATAGTATCAACAAATCATTGGAAATACTTTAATTTACTTCTTTAACCTACAGCAGATATTTGGAACTCATCTGCTTGGCCATCAAAAAATAAAATCTGGAGTTTCTTTAATTAATATATGGAAAAACTCATTTGCATGCTCAGTCACTATTGTATTTGACTCCACATTAGCTTTTTTCTGAAATCCAAAAAAGTGATTTTCTATGAAAAAAAAAATCTCCTCCACTTACTGATACTGTCTGAAGCCCCATATTTTAGTGTGATTACAGTACTGCAGTATCATTTCTGTGCGCAAATGTTAAAATTGACAGAATAACACTGATTTACATTATTTACCATTAAAGCCAAATCTAGCTCTATATATAAACAGTTAGTTTGACTTTGTTACTCTTAACACTGCTTTGTTTTATATGTATTTTATACATTGGTTTATTATTTTCATCATGTTCTATTTCTCTAATGAAACACTGTCTAACTGAAGTAATTATTTTCACCAAAGATCCTGTGGACTTACTGTGAACCTTCAATATTTAGCGCACATAAGATCACACTGAAGTCCATGGATGGGCTAAAAATAAAACATCAAAAGAGTCGTTCTTTGTTTGGTGGGTGTTGCTATTGCATGAGATGGGCAGGCAGGGTAAGAAACCCTGCTAGAATGCGTGAAAACTCGGGGTTTGTTACAGGCAATTAAACCTCACAGAAGCTCTTATATATACACACCTGTACATAGTGGTTTCCTAATAACTATGTTATTAATGCAATACTCTTTCAAAAGTGTTCTTTTATGTTTAGCGTGCTTCGTCTTCGTTTACTTTGTAAATTGAATGTTGCCAATTGTTATTCAAGATCTTCAGTGAAAGGGCAAGAACACAGCAGCAGTTATTCCAAAGCCAATTTGGCTCATTGTTCCAATAGTCATTACAGATATTTTCATAATCTATTGGGCTGAGTGGGCAGGCAATGAGGTCCAACGTTATTATGAATTAAAGCATGGATCATTTATACATCTTATAGTTATTCCATTAACAGTTTCTGTGGATAGTGCTAAGCCCGTGCTGAATCTATTGACATACATTTTATATGGCCTCATTCAATACAAGGCTGCGGCCACACATGAGGCTTTATAAGACTTAGGCCCAGCTGTTTGAGGAAGAAATGAAATGTTGGATGCAGAGTTCATCCAAATTAGTTTGTTTTCCTTCCCCCTCTTTGTTCTTTCTCACACACAAATACACACAGCTGCAATGACTGCAAAGAAGACCCACACCAAAATGTTTGAATTTCAAATCAACATTAATAGTTCATTAGCCTGAAATAAGGTCTCCTGTGTGTCGCTCTGTCCTATCATCGGGGGATTATGTGTTTATTTATGCTGTACGGTGCAGCATACGCTCGGCAGCTGCAAACTTCAAACAGCTGGCTGTGTACAGTGTGTCTCTGTAGCTCCATATTCCAGCATGCCCCAGTGTGCACTGATAGAGCTCCACTCTGCTGTGGGACCAGTGAGGGCCAAATGAGTAACTAGTCCAATTAAGAGCTCTTAAATAAATTACAATGTGAGCTGGTAAACACACGACAACAACGGCACTGTTTAATTCCTCTATTTATTCGGTAAACTGCAGGCAGTGATGTCACAGGGAAAAATGCTACTAATGCCATTGAAGACCAATGCAATCAATACAATATAAAATTCATAAGTTTTAGTTATCATTGGTATTGACTGAAAATACAGCTCATGCATGTCAAGCTCTACCTTTGCAGCATGTAGAAGGCGTTTGCAGTGTCGCTTGCGTGAGGTCAGGGCCAATAATGTCAACACCTCAGAGATGTTAACTCAATAACTGCCAATCAAATCCACCAGTCTGATCATGTGTCTGATCAATAGGTTTGTTAAAGGGAAAATCATGTCAACCCAGTGCAAGTCATTCCAGGCCCTCGAGGGCCGCGGCCCTGCTTTTTTTTCAACTGCGCATGCAGTACCTAATACTGATTACCTAGGTCAGGTGTGTTCCGTCAGTCAGCAGAGGGTTGTGCAGGGACAGCAGGAATGCGACCCTCGAGGATCTAGAACGAGCACCACTGCACTAGACCAAATGATATTTGCATGTCTTGTTTTGACCCCCTTGTGGATGTAGATGTGCTAAATAAAACATAGTTTGACATATTGGTTGGAGGGTATTTTTATCTACTCAGGGAATTAGGCCAGGCGTCATGCAAATTAGCTTTTGAAATGACAAAAATGGGCTGGAGAGAAGTTTAGGGAACAAAAGTGCAATGCTGCAAATGTTGAAATGGGAGGAACATGAGCAATATGCTGCATCTTAGCAGGCCAAGCATGTGCGTGAAAGTGGTCCTCCGTGTTTGTTTCTGACTCTGTTTTTAGTGAATTATGTGACAGATTGTGTGATCAATATGCTTTCCATTTGGTGAATTAAACACAACACTGAAATACCAAACTATGTTCTGCTTTTAAGACCCTGAAAAACAAGACAAGAGTCATTGTCCAATCTACACCCACCTAAAGCTTGAGTTTTTTTTTAAACTGCAAATAATTGTATGGCTTGTTGGCTTTCACTGCTCTTGCTCTGTTTCAGCTTCATCCTTCGTCCCCCCCCCGTTCCTTCTACTCCTTCTCCACCCCTTCTTTGAATCGAACCACCGTCTAAGCTGGCTACCATGCATGGTCGATACCTTGTTACCACAGAGAAATCAATTATCTCGACCAAGCAGCTGGGGAAAGCGCCAATGATGAAAGAATGCTCCTCCTTCCCAGACGATGGTCATGGTCATTAAATATGAATTTATCAATGGCGGAGGAGATTTATGGAGCGAGATGTGGGCCCAGAGTTCATACGTTCTTTAGAGCACGAGTTCAAAGTCTGGGTACAAGTGTAAACTGAATGGGTAAAAGTCATCAGGCTTGATTATTTAAGTCTCATCTGTCATCTGGACGCAATTGAAACAGAGATGTGAGATTAAACCTTTTAAAAATAGCCATACAATGCAAGCAGCGTGCAAATGACAAGATAGTCTATATACATACGCAGGCAATGAAGCAAATAATTTTGGCGTCTGATTGGAAAGTGAAGGAAAACTAAAATTCTAAAAGAATGTTTAGATTGAGGTGTATGTACACTGACTGCTCGCTGCATGAGACGCCACCACATTCATGGACAGTTCAGGTTCCCTTCAGTGTGATGTGCGAGCACCGTTCACTCAGGTAACAGCAGATGTGGCAGTGATGGCTGACAGGTAGGTGGGCATACCTGTCCATTTGGGCCTGTAATGAGCTGTTCTGATGATTTGTCTGACAGCTGCAGCTGGAAGCGGGAGAAAAGACCCCACACCACTACCATCACCGCAACCGGAGAAAGAGAAATAGTGCAACGAGAGAGAGAGAGAGGGAGAGACAGAGAGGAGGGTGGGCAGAGAGGGGGAAATGTGTAATTCGAGCTTTCTCTTAAAGAAGCAATAAATTCCATTTTAATGGGGCACCACAAGCAGTAGCAGGCACTCAGCAGTCTGTTGTGTTTGATGCCAAATTGTGCAGAATAAACAGATTTGCTGTGCAGCTGGTCTAAACACACACTTTCTCTCTGTCTCTCTCTCTGACTTGCTCTGTCACCCCCTTTCCGCCACTCTCTCTTACACACATCCGCTTACACACACACACACACACACACCATCTCCTCATCCTCATTCCCCTGCTCCCTCCCTGTCTCACCCCCTCCCTTCCCCCCATGGACATAACAGACAAGAATTAGAGAAATCATTGCAAAAAGATGGCAAGTGCTTTGATTTATTTTCTTCCACTTAACTAAGTACTCATCTCCAGCTGTCACACACAGTGTCAAGGCAGAGTATTTGTTTTAACAGGGGGAAAAAAAGAGTGAGCTTCATGCTACTAATGAGAAACAACACGTCGCATCTGGCTGATTTTCCGTGCAGAGGATGAATCTTCTGAGGTTATCCTGCGTGAGTTCACTGTACACAAAACTGCACGCAACATCTGAAGCCTCTGTGTTCAGAATCAACACTGCACTGACCACATGTGACAGAACACAACAAAAGGATGTTGCTGGCTGTCGAAAGTCCTGCAGCAACATTTGGAGAAACCATTAAATAGTACTTCAAAGAAACCGTGACAAAACAAGAGCAACTGCGACTGTTTGTGAGTTTGGGGCTTTTAAAAAATGTTTGTTTGCTAATTTGGGTCAGTGTCAGTGGAAATGTTAATATGAAATTAATGATTAGAACAGCAGCATTTCTGGTTTATTAATAAGACTCAACTCACACCCCTGTGATGCTGTGCTTAGACAGAAAGGTGTTTTAGCTATAAATACCTACAAATATGTAACACACAAACACTGCTAACATAAAGATAAATTGATAAGCAGGTATAATAGTTACAAAGTTCACCATCTTGGTTTATCGTGTTTGCATATTGTCAATAACAGAAAACACAGCAGAGGATGGTTTCACAACCTTTAATCAGAAAATAAAGTGCTGTGAATCAAGATATTGATCACACGATATAAAATGTTAAGTTACCAAAATGTGTGGCACGCCTTCTATTAGTTGTTAGGATATTTCACTTAACACCACAAATGTTTCCTCAGGGGTGTTACAGCTGCTAGTGGAATAGTCAGTACATCTGTACAGATTTTGTAGGTATAGAAAATTTCGTGGACATGGACTTTGCCATCCTTGGAACCATGTTGCTAAGATGAAAATTACTTCTCAAAGATTTTCTGTGACAGGTTTCCTTCCAGCAGATTGACATCATGACTTATTTGGCAGCATATACTCACTGGTGGGTGCATCAGTTCACACCCCAGCACACCGTGAACTGCTTCTATTGTTTCCGTGATTTATGTATTGTTTTTAGAAACTGAGCTCTCACATGTGCATGCACACACGCGCAATCAGTCAGTGCAGCTGGATGTTTGTGTGCGCCCTCCTGCATGACTGCGTCTGAATCCATGTAATTGAATGTGAATGTTTGTGCACGGGTGCATGATATGAAATAGTGTGTGAGGGGCTGTGTGCATGAATAGCTGAGTGTTTTCTAGTGAATGTGACCAGTGACCATGTGTACAGGTATGTGTGAGCTTCAGTTTTCGAAGTGACGTTTATTTATTCTGCCTCGATGAACATAGGTAAAAGTGCTGTGAATGTACGCCGTTGTGTATTTATACCGTGTGCAGATCTGTTGATTCCATCTTAGTATTTTCAGTCTCTCGTCATCTCTGTCTTGATCTCCACTTGTAGAGCACCACCACTCCTGTAGCCGGAGTTGATTGTTAGCAGCAACGGTAAAGCATTATTAAGTACTCTGGTCTTAATTATCTGGGCCCACAGAATGTCATATGATTTTTTTTATGTTTAATTCAAACCCCACAAAATGATATTAACCACACCTTATTAAAATGGTGCTTGCGTTTTGTTTGTTGGCCACTAGATTGCACTGTTGCACCCTATAATTCACCCCAGCGTCATGAGCAGCTCCTCTGCAGCCTGCACACACCCATTCATTTCACTCCTCTCCACAACTCTATCATGTCCAGTTTCCCCGTGGTTGTAAGGATATGGGAGTTGTACATTAATGTCACTATTTATATTATTTGTGCCACTGAAGCTTTCATTTGAAAGGATAAAGTTTTGCTTTCAACGAGGCAGCCCGCTCAAGTAATATTATCATCTTCTTCCCCTGGATTTCACCTCAGGGGAAAATAATAAATTGAATGGATCAGAGTTCATACATTAATGTAAGCTGAGCAGCAAACAGTGTGGTTAGGAGCCTTTTCACATGTGTAATTCACACTTTGGTGCTTTCATGTTAACTGATCAAAGGCAATTTGCACATATATGTTCTGTCCTTTTCTCCCACCCTGCATGTGTTACTTGCTGCCTGACAGTAAATGTTTGACAGCCAGCTGTCAGCATTGACAATTTTCCACGTGATTTCTTGTTGAAATGCAGAGAGAAGCGTGTGTGCAAGTATTTAATTGTGACTTGGCTCTGGAGGTGCTGTACTGTGTTGTAACATTCGGCACATTTAATCTTCCAGTTTATTCAACACATATCTATAAATGATGCTTTCAGCTCAATCTGGCTTGTTGTGATACCTGAGCACATATTCAGGGACCGTCCTTAAATTTATAGCGCTCAGAATTTCTCATAATATGACAGCAGCACAAGAGGTTTTCCCTCATCTTTACGTGCAGGACTAAGGTGAAACAGAACAATGCTTAGTAATATAACTGATTATGGATTGTTTGGTGAAATGTTTGATATTTTGAACTCCTGTCATCTACATATTTTGCCAGTTATACACAATTTGAGATAAGAAGACCTAAAAGTCGAACGGAAACTTTTGTGTTCAGGTGAAAATTGCCACCTTTTAAAACACCAAATTTAACCTGCCAGTTACACTATTGATTTCTCACACGGGTAAACACCTGTTGCTTTTCAATTAGCAATCAAGGCTGCAGGAATAAAAGGGCCAAAGGTGGGCTCTTACTCTCGGGGTTTCAGTATTTTCTCGGAAGGTACGTATATAAATGAAATCCCCAAGAGTCCTTGGCCCTTTTATACAAGCACTGAAGCATGTGGTGATGTAGCTGCTGAAGCATGACAGGGCTGGATTCAATCCTTTTCCTGCTGCTCGGTCAGAGAGCATTGCCTGTGATGTCAGTAAGATCCTGTGGTCAGATAAAAACAAAAGGCAGGGTGCAACCTGATATTTTTTTCTTACTTTTTTCAACAGTGCATGTTCCTTTGTATTAAACACGTTAATTGTATTTGATTTTTTTTTACATAAGTTCAGCGTAAAGCTTTTTGGAATGTGAGTTATTGTTGTTTCATTGCAAATTCTGCAGTAAATGCCTAATGTTTCACAGCCGTACAATCAAATACTGCCGACTGTACTGATATAGTCTATAGTATATAGAATATACTTCAGAGGTTATTCACTTCTTGTCCTATCATTTGATGGGCAGTGTGTCTTATTTTGAATGCAGAGTTTGTAGTTTGTGAGCTGTTTTTCAGAAAATAAACATAGTTAAATCTCAGTTAGATTAGCTGTGCTATATTTTTATAAAATCACATCATACAGTTTTATTTACACTAAAACAAAAGTTGGCCCGTTGTGTCAAAATGACTTTTTTGAGAAGCAGATGAAACAAAACTCTGGTGAAAAAACTCTGATCCAGCAAATACATTTCCTCAAATCAACATGTGACTAAAACCATAAACAAGACGAAGTTGAATATTCCGACATTGGATCATCATGGCACAAGAGCTTGAGCTTTCTGACTATGGCATTAATCATCAGATTGGAAAAACTGGAACGAACAGTGGAGGCACTAAACGGTCAGGTAAGAGCAGGAGTAAACCTAGTTTGTACAAGACTAATTATTGTGAGGTTCAGTTAAAGCAGACTGCAAATCAACGCACATCGATGATTTACTATATTTTATGTTAAACTTTGTGTAACTGCCTTAGTATTTTAATAATGTATGTTTGTGTGTGTGTGACAGAAACAGAGAGACGACTCCTCGGAATTGGTATTCTTATATTAGGAGTCTTGTGTATTATACAGTCAACCCTTAATATCACTCTGCGTGTTGCCGGTAAGTTGTGTGCAACAACATTTACGCTCACCAATAAGTACGTTGTAATATGTTTCATAGGTGAAGCGTTTTGCAACCATAACCAATATTTTCTATTCTCCAACAGTGGATACAAAAGAAGACAGAGATCCATTTCCTTTCAACTCCTCCATTATAGCAGACTTGTGCCAGATTGACCAGTCTCAACAGAATTCAAGCCAGTTATGTTCTGGCTGCAACGCCCTCCTGAGAAGACTACTGAGGCGATGTGAAGCCTTCGAAAAAGAGCTAGACATCTCAAAGGACTTGGTCATTCAACCGACTGAAGGCAAAACAGGAAAAGATAACAATCCTGAGGACTCTGGATCTGGTTCACTGGAGGAATTCCTTGATGTAAAGGACTAAATTTCAATGCAGACCACAGGGTATAAGGCCTGAAGCATGTTGGGTTCAAAAGTTTGCATCTCCCTATATGCTGTACAGCTGAAGGTTACGGCGATGCAAACTTAAATCTTAACCTAATGTAATGATAATGGTTATGGCGCAGTACAATTCTTCATTTATCACCAGAAATAACAAAAAGGGGTCAAGGGGTGTAAAAAGTTATAAAAGTTATAGTAAAACAATAAACAATAAAAAGAAGTGAAAAAGTCTGTAAATACTTGCTGAAAATTTAACTGAATTAATTTCTGATGAAGGAACATTTGTTCTTGTTGAATATAAATTAAATATTATGATGAAAAAAACTTAACATTTTAGTCTTGTTGCTATATTTTGGAGTTAGACGATGCCAACTTTGCAAACTACATTTTTTTCAGCTTTTCACTCCTTTATACATTGTGGACTCTCTGGTGCACAGGGACACTGCCTATCGACTTTAGATGAAATGCTATGTAACACTGGGTTGTCATATAGGCTGCATCTTTTTTTTTTTCAGTCTTACAGCAGCTTATACATTTCCCCCAGGAGCTGGTGGAGACCAGACCGGGGGCACAGCGAATACCTGAATTAAATACATAAGTGTAGCACAAACATGGGGCAGCTGCAGCTCAGCAGGTAGAGCAGTTGTCCATAAACCACAGGGGCGGTGGTTTGATTCCAGGTTCTCCTGGTTACATGTCAAAGTGTCCTTGGGCAAGACGCTGATACCCAAGTTGCTCTCGGTGCGTGAAGCAACACTGTAAAGCCCTTTGTTAACATGACAAATAAATGCTCAAGTTGTTCCATCCGTGTGTATTTATCCACATTTCAGCATATTTGACGTGTTATCTCTATATTATGTGATGCTTTTTGTTTTTGTCGTGTACCACCAGTAAGTTACCCCCAAAAAAATCACTGAATGCAGGTTGACATAAAAATGTGCAAAGTGTCTGGTGAAATAGATGTATTTAAATCTAATTTCCATTGGTTTCCACATAATTCAAATATTAAAAATGAAATATCTTGCCTGTGACAATAAGTCAGTCATCTGGATTTTCTTACGTTCTAATGATAGTACTCTGTTTCTGACAGACGTTGACACAAGAGTCTTTGTCACTCAAGAAGGAAGTGACAATGTTGGCTCAGACATCTGTTGTGGTTTTAACTGGGTGTCTGGCCAGTTCTGCTGGTAAACACAGAGTCAGACAGTATGAATATGTTTTAGACACAGCATGTAAGTATCAGATACACTGTAAAAGAAAACTGACAGGCCTCCTGATTCCTCTCAGCCGGTTGAGGTAGAATGAATGAGGGGGTGTGACCCATGATAGTTTCTATAGGTCTATAACGCCTTCTGCCAACAATAACCTCATAAAAATTGTTATTATTAATAGACTATTGGCTCAATTTTGATTATTAAATAACACTAGTTATATGTTATATATGATTTTACGAATTTCCAATTAAATTTCAGTGGGAAGAAGAGAACAGAAGAGCTTTCATGTCAAAAAGAATTGTGCTTGGAGGTATTGTTGTCTTTGTCCAAGCTTGAATATAAATGACAAGGAAAATAATACTCACAATTTCATATTGCAAATCTACAGTTTGTAGAAATAAAATGTTGTTTTACGCACTACTAATGCAACTCCGTTCAGTATGTTCTCAAACCCATGTACACAAGCATGGGTTTGACAACATACGAGTTAATTAATTCAACTTCGTCTACAAACTTTCTTGAGATCACCGAGTCTCGCTTTGCTGATAAGTTCGTCAAAGGTAAAGTGACAGAAACGAAAGCTTCTTCACTCATCGTTTCCCATTAACACTGCTGGCTTTGTTTTAATTAGTCCTTGTGACTGACACCTGTGTTCCTCTGACACTGTATTCCACGCTTGTATTATCCTCCTTCCCAGCTGTTGCATGTCAATCATCCCAAAGTTGTCTCTTGTCTCAGTTCCTTAAAATAGAACCACATGTGGAAAGCCATTTTAGTGTTTGCTGGGTCCTGGAGACAGCAAGGGATTTCTTCTCATTTTCAAAATTTACCAGTCAGTAATTTAATGTGTCCATTAAAGGAATGAAAACGTTGACAGAACCTCAGTAAGAAAAGCTAAATATTTAATTGTCAATAAAATACTGGAAATATTTTTTTCAAACTAAAATTTTAGTTTATAAAACAAGCATTGTATTAATTTATGGTAACAAACAATTTAGAGAACCTAAATTATTTCTGTCTCAGTACGTTTTGGAGCACTCTCATATATTGCAGTTTCATAATGACTTAATAAAGCAGGTAGAGGAGGGACAGAGCCAAGCAATTTTTTTTGAGTCTTAGTACCAGCTTTAGTTGCTAATTGCATATTGTAGCTTTACATATAATACAACCTCTGACTCTATTAACTTTTGAATGGTACTTTCACTAAATTATACTTTTGTAATACTTATAATACATGTTTATCTTGAAATATAGTTAAAATGATTTATATTTTTTATTCCGGTTTGTTCCTTGTGTTCACGTGGCAGCTGCTTCAGCTCTTATTTCCTTGACTTATGTGGCTGAAAGAAATCTGACGAGAATGTTGTTGTTTTTTCCCTAAATGTTTATTGCTATTGATTTTCAATTGTTCACTTTGTTGCTGTAGTACAGTTTATCTGTAGATTATAGGGCATAATTAATCATAGACAAAATCTACTTTTTGCTAGACAATTAAGTAAGAGTACTATTGGCGTCATAATTCCCCTCCCAAACATAAAAAACAAACTCATACAGGCAAACAAAGGATGTAAACATATGTAGATATACACCAATCAGCACTGACACTGATGGGCTTCATAATGCCACAGAGGACAAAGGTCAGTGACACACTGGACATGGAGAATCTAAATAAGCTGAATGCTCAAGTATTGCCTTTGTAGTACATTCTTTTATACAAATACCAATTAATATCTTAAATTCACCAACAAAAATACAGTAAGTGGACAGTCAATACTCTTAAACAAACTTTTAGTTCCTTATTTAGCTTGATAATGAATGTGGACCACATCTATTGGTGAACTTAAAGTTTATAATTGCATCACCTGACTGTTGTAGTTTAATTGGGACTGCACCGGTACAAAGACCACACAAAAGCAGTATTACCTCGACAAGAAGCCTTCCTCACTCCAAACTCTAACTTTTTTCCAGACCCACAGTTTTCAGCAGGGTGATACACAAGTTCACTGCCTGAAAATAAACAGGGGCCATGACAGATTTCAGACTGTGTTCTAGTGGCAAACACAGAGGGCTGAGTGTTAGCCACTGCCGTGCCGTGCTCAGCTCCTCTGAGGGCGGCAGGAACTCCTGCAGATGGTCAAGCTTTCTGAAATGACGCAGGGCAGTTCTATTTTAAAAGCTGACGACTGGATTGTGTATATTCATGAGAGCTAAGCAGATGCACAAGGAGACAGTGAACCACAGGTGCCTTTGCACACAAGTCCGAGTCTGCTGCAAGACCGAGAATGCCAAAAAAATGCCAAATGAAACACACAGTGGAATGCGGTGTTTGTGAAGTGTAGTACAGATGAGTTGTAAAGAGTCATAGTCATAGACTAATAAGATGAAAATTCTGATAACACTTCCATATCAAGCATTACCGCCATCAATCCATCCCTTCTCTTTGACTGCTTATCCTGCTGATGTCCCAGCTGTCATAGGGTGACAGGCAAGGTACACGCTGATCATGTCCCCAGTCTTTTTTAGGCCCAACACAGAGAGACATAGAGGGACAGACAACCATTCACACCAGTCACATCTACGGGCAATTTACAGACACCAATTAACCCAACGTGGGTGTTAAGATTTTTCCAGTTTTCTAAATGAATTGTACGTTTTGAAGTACAAACAGATACAGTTCTGAACGCAGTTCTGAGTAGTTCTATCCTGCAATCCAAAAATACGCTGCTTCTTTGTCCAGCATCTAGCATCAAACAAAGCATGTATTTGTGTCACCACACATTGTCTCATTTGTGCCTTTAAAGGAAATACATTAGAAAAGGGAAGTCAAACTCAAAATGCTTAGCTATTCTTGTGTTGTGTACAATTTTCCAGAAATAACTCGTAACAGTAACTCAGACATCCTCAAACTGCATTTTGGGGAATAGAATTAATTAAAAATACATATGCCAGCGTAATAAGAATTTCCTCAGCATACAGCAGCGGGTTATAAATAGGAGATTGCGCTTTGTTGTTGATTTGTTTTTGTTTTTCTCCATGGGAGAAGTGGAGGCAGACAGCTTTGAGTTTCTGATTTTTAATTGACACAAGAAAGACGCTGCCATTAAAGTACAGCTAACTAACAACAACTGCAGAATCCTGTCAGGATTCCGATTTAAATGAGCACTGACTGTTTTGGGGTAAAACTTTTGGTAAAGACTTGACAAACTGTTCCCTAATCAGGTCATAAAAATCTTATAGAGACTTAAATAGAACAATTGGCAGCGAGTCAGTACATTAATAATGTGCGTGCAGATGGAGAACAGAGGTGAAAGGTTT
Source organism: Channa striata (assembly GCA_033026295.1). Taxonomy (NCBI): domain Eukaryota; kingdom Metazoa; phylum Chordata; class Actinopteri; order Anabantiformes; family Channidae; genus Channa; species Channa striata. The sequence goes on along the minus strand of CM065168.1, from coordinate 18,652,092 downwards.
ACAAGAAGGTCAGGAAGTTGTCTGAGTTTTTATCTCCAAGAGAATGTACATTCATTTTTTTTTCCTCTACAGAATCTCTGTGGAATTGCTTTCTTCTTTCTTTATTCTAAATGTCACTATCCTGAATCCTGTAATTGGACCATTTGTAGCCTTGCCCTGCCTCTGATGCTTGTGTAATTGTAAACTGTAGACAGTGGAGAATATACCGCACCAGGCTTAATGAACAAAATGAGATCTCTCTGCAGAATAAAAGTACAGCAGGCAGGGTCAGAGATCAACACCAGCTTTTCAGCTGCTAATTGGCTGAGCTTGTGATCTCTCCCAAAAGGTCCTCAGAGCCTTCAACTTTCTGCTTTTAGCCCTCTTCTTATGACAGCTTAGAGCCAGCAATGGACCCAAGCCTACTGCACGACTGGACATACCGGAGCTTTGAACAGAGCCTGATATTAGAAATTCCTGTAAAAAAACACTGCGGGCACAGTCCCAACTTAAACAAAAGAAGGAAAATATACGAGGTCTGCGGCTATTATTGAATATTGTATCCTTCCTCATGAAGTTTGTTCCTACTCTGTGTAATTAGTCTGAAACAGTAAAGGCCTAAATTCAACAGGTTTGATCTAAACACCAGCATCACAGTAGAAGAACACAAGAAAACATGGACAGCACACCCACAGTTTTTTCACTGAGGGTAAAATCAGGAGAACAAGAGGTTCAGAGCTAATCTTCCAGCAGTCAGGTTGCAGGGACAAGCTAGAGATAAGACGGGGCTGCAGATAAGGCTGGAGACCCCTACAGCAGAACCACAAGCTGCAAGGCTGCTAGATCTTTGAACCTGATACAAAATGAAAGGAAGAGGCTGTGGAGCTCTGGGGCCAAAGCTTCAAGAAAATTAATTACAATAATGTTCCCACATGGCGATCGTCAGCTCCTCCAGACATTCCTCTCGCCTTTATCGAGTGTCCACAACAAGCTGCCGCGGAGGTTTGAGTGTCAGGGTTGAATGGAAATCTGTAAGTTGGCAAAAACGTGTAAATGGGAAAAAGGAAGCAGCACCTCAGTGAATCACTCTCTCTTCCTCTTTATTTGAGCTCTTTTATTTATCACTTCCTACAGGAGCTTGACACTGACATGAAACACTAAATTAAAAATAAGAGTTTGTATTTTGTTAATTTTCTTTACTTTAAATGAAAGTAAAATTCTGTTATTACTGTAAGGAGGGGCGCTCAACTTCACCACTGAAAGTTGATTCACTCTGAGGAAAAAAGCTGATTGCATACTGTAAAACCTTCAAGATGAGCAATGTCAAAAATTCTTATAGAAACAATTTTTCTTATATTTATCAATTTGTTTAACAATGAAATCTTACAAAATTCAATATAGAATGTGTAACATTTCAGTTAATATATCATTCAGTCCTACACTAGGACTAATGGAGGACTAATACCAACAACTCCACATACAGTGAACTTGCTAAATAGGCTCTATAGAAAGATGAATATGTTATTTAATGTAGAACTTAACAATAAGGAATACAAGTATGTAGTACAAAACTAGACAATGCAGAAAATCCTGATAATATGAAGATAAGAATTCTCCTCCAGCCTCTCGCTCTTACATCTGCGATACCCAGTGTGTAAATTACACACCATGTTACTGCTTCAGAGTAAAAAAGTAGTGTCACCTATGAAAAAGTGGGAGGTTCTGTCAAACTCTGCGTTAAGGGAATGACAGAAACCCCCAGCAACTGAAGATTTTTTTTTTCACCAATATCCTAAAATCACAGGCATCAACACAAAATCTCAATAATCCGGCTTATGTGCAAGACAACATATTGTGCCGCACTGAGCACAGAACCATTATTGAATCTGACATCTTGTTGTAACCCAGCTGAGTTTGGCAATAACCTGTCACGGAGCAGAGTGCAATATTAGGTCATTATTCTATAACCGCAAATGTTCACACTTGTTAAGTGCTCCCACTAAAAGTAGCTGGTGCTCTGACTTAGCAGACGGTTTGCGTGTACTTGCAGCAGCGTTCATGCAGGTCCCACTGGGACTTATTAGAGGGAATGGTGGGGCTTCTCACAACCTCAGCACACTTTCGCTGGTTCCCTTCACAACAGTCAGCGGAGAAAAGGCGAGAGAGGTTCACAATTACCAGGCTCATGTCACATGGACTTCAGACACATTCTCACTGCAGCAGCTCTGCAGCTTTCAGGAGAAAGGTCACGAGCTCGTTTGAAATTCTGTTTTCAAAGATTCTAATCAGAAAGTGGAAAGTGTAATCCACAGCCGTGGCCATCATGATTTTACTGTGCAAGGTGTGGGAGGAGGCAGCAATATGTCGGCATCTTGTTCTAGCTTTAAGTGATGGCAAAATCAGGGGATGTCTGTCACAGATGACAAAGGAGGTTATCATGGAGCAGATTTATGGGGGGGGATTTTGACATTATTTGACAAATGACAGTAAAGATTGACATAATCTGATGTCAATCTTTGGAGAGGATGGAGAGGATGAGAACAAGGGTGGCTGCAGGGGTCTCGATGCCACAGAGATGCCCAGCCTAATGACGGTGGGAAGGTTTTCAGCACAGTTTGAAAGCAGTGAAGAAAGCATTAAGAGCGGATTGTTGCAGAGCGTTTATAAGTGATTTCTAGTTAGGCAGGAGTGAAGCTACAGTTTCAGTCCCATCACTGGCTAGCACACGTCTGACTACAGTGTAGAGAGTTGTTCCCCTTGTCATTGCCAGTGCGTCATTCTGTAGTGTGTTAGCAGACAGCAGAAAAGTGTTGACTGGCTACATGCGGCTTACAGCCATAAATTTAATATTCTTAGTTAACTATGGGTATTTTAGCAGTATAGCTAAATAGAAAACAAGATGTGAGGATGCTGATGTGTTGAAGTCCTGGTTGAATTTGGTTGGTCAGGGTTGTTTAATTTATATTTTCATATACAGCAATATACTGACCAATTTTAGCTTGAAACCATAACCTGCAGTATTCAGCTAACTAACTGGAGGGTAAGACTCACCCATTACTCTGATAAATTTGGAGTGTTTGCTGAATAATTAAAGTATGTTTTATAATGGATGAAATGGATGGTGAGTATTAATGTGTATCTGAAATCCACATTCTAATTTTCACTGGGACACTATGTGAAACCACAGATGTAGTGAGGAAGCAATGAGGATCCTTTATTTCTATTTTGTAGAATTTTCAACCCCAGGTCTAACATTGCTTAAAGATGGCAACATGTCTGTAATTTGGGATAAAGAGCTCTAAACTGTACATGTCTATTTGGATTGGTGATTTTGTATTTCTGTAACGTTCAGCCTATTGTAATTTCTTTCCCCATACTGCTCTACCTCATTTCTTCTTTGACTCTGGAATAAGCTGGCACCATTGGAAATGCAGATCATGGGCAATTTGACAGGAAAGTCTGAGGTAGCTGTGAGCATTCCCTTGTCTAGATAATGGGTTTAAATGGGATATTCAGTTGTGTGCATTCTGGTTAATTGGACATCAAACACTGCATGTACGTGAGAGATTAGACTTTTGAGGACGACGACCGTATTTGCTCTCTATCGGATACTTTGTTCTAAATCTGTATTATTGGACAAGAAAAGCTTCTAATTCAATTTCTCACTTTAATTTACTAGGCGAGGATTAAAAGCAACTCCTGAGAGATGTTGCAGGATTATGCTATAGCACTTTTCTGCTGGTAAGTTTTTCCGTGTTCTGTGGACCATGCTGATAACTCTTACTGCTGGAGGAAGGTGTAGATGAGACTTGGCAAGTGTCCTCACACCCAGAGACTGTCTTTTAATTTCTACCTAGATATAGCTAACAGTAAGTAGAGTAACTTGTTTATGAATGTATATGAATTTACTGATAGGAGCAGGTCCGAACAGCCAATATTATATCCGTGCATTCTTTCAGTAAAAGTGTTTGCATGCTGAGTGTAAAGTGCTGTATACAGAGATTGTTTAAACCGGACGGCTGAATGCAGTAACAGCAACATGTATGTGTAAATGAATATGCAAATAAAAGTGACAATATGCTCTTTGTATGGTAGAATGTTTGAAGGACTATTGCACCGGGTTGCATTATATTACACGTTTTGACATTATTGTGTTCATCCCCTGTACAGCACCTTCTTAATTTGATAGATATACCAAATACACACTTTCCGACCTGTAAGGTACAATATTCTTCCATAACAAGCAGACAAAAGCATGTGCACCAGCACTGACACCTTTCTGTGCTGATCCTTTCTAGAAAAGTGTCTAAACTTTCCCCGTTCCCATTTCCGTAGAGCCCCATATCACACTGTGGGAAGGGAAAGAAATAAGCAGCGCAGCTTCTGCCAGCCTGTCGGATTTGAAGTTTATTAAGTATATCAAACCAGGGCCGGCCCCCTCAGGGAACATTTGCAATCCAAAGCTCTGCTTGCTGTTGCTTCCGCCAGCATCAAGCTGTCACAAACACTCCACTTAATTTGCAAAGCAATGCACAGAGGGGGGAAAAATAAGAAAATAGGAAACAAGCGTCATTTTCCACCATGTGAGAGTACACCATTTGCATCTAAATCAATCTGATGAAAGGTGTTGGTTTTTGCTCTTGGGGAGAAGTGATGCATTGGGTTATTAAACAGTGCTAGGTTTTACAGTTTGCTGTGTTGTATGAAGTAGCCTCGATATAAGGACTGCACATTTTCTGAAAGAGCTCTATTCGCTTTCATATTACATTTACCAGAACAAAAACAGAAAAACGGAGCTCAATGCTTCTCTGTGCAGTGTAACAGACACAGTCTGTCTCCAATATCTGGCACTAATCTCTTGTCATAAAAAGCTCAACTTACTGTTTGGGGTGTGCTTCCTTCCTGGTACTGCACACAGTTTTATTGATTGATTGATTGATTTTGAGCCATTCATGGGCAGCCGTGCAAGCATCGGCTGCAACTGAATCTGTGAATTTCGAGCAGTCGGCCACACAACCACCACCAACGGCTCCGCAACCAGCCTGCCCACTCACTAGCTGAGTGCCTCTCAACTCAAAAAACTGACAGACCGTCCCAGCTCCACACTCCCAGACCAGATATGCAATTTATCAGCTGGAAAACATGCAGGAGGGCTAAAGGTGGAGGAGCCCTCTATCTAGTCTCGCTACGCCAGCCACTGCTCAGTATGCTCTACCTGGGCTCATTTCACCCTCCAGCGGACAGCAGAGTATAGATGGGCCCCTCGGTAAAAGACCCGAGGCGCTCCCACCCAGAGTCCCTCCACCTCTGCTCCCTCCTTGCCTGAGGGGGGGATCAGACTGACAGGGCCAACAGGACGAGGAGTTATGATGCTCTTAACTTATTGTGTGACTGTTATTACACCTGTGTGTTCATGTGTTAGCGCAGGATTTGCCCATCACATTGTGGGCTACTTAGAATGTTCAACAAGCAAGAGCAAGAGCTCCTCACAATGAGATAATAGAAGTTTTAAGCAGGAAAACGGATTACTCTCGCCCCAGAATTAAACAATTCATTACCGCCTTTCTTTTTATAACTATAGACTAATTACATTAGCCATGATGGCTATGTCATAAGTCTGTCGTGCTGCTTGCATAGAGCAAATGAATTGACTTCCTAGGGAAGCCATTTGGCCCATTTTTAAATTGGTTCTGGGAAACCTATAGCACATAAATAATGTTATGGCTCGAGGTTGTGACCCATGCAGTGATCACGCAGACTGTCCCACTACCAAGACATTAGTCAAATGAGAGCACGAATGTCTTACAAGCTCATTTCGTGTGTCTTTTATCAAATGCTAATTCAACCACTGCCTCTGCCGTCTTTGTTTTTTTTTTTTTTTTTTGCCATTTTTTCATTATGATACCCTCCTTTGCCAACAGAGCCACATAAGGACTCACACAGTGTGTTCTTACAAAGACTGGCTTTGTCTCCATCAGTGATAAATGGTGTGTTCTGCTTTTGTGGCATACATTAATACATACAGTTGCCGGAGTTTTCTGCTACTTGGTGTTCTCTGAGAAACATTTTTTTGTTTTTTTAGCACAGCACTAGTGGTGTTGCACTAGAGACGGCAATGTCGGTCTGTTTGTTGGTCACACTCACGCATACAAAACACCATAGAGCTCAAAGCAGTGAACATAGCACGCGTTGAGTTTGCCTATTGACTCCAACAGTTAAGGAATGACAGAATTCACAATGGCATGTCTCCCTTTGTCAGACCTTTAACCAGGTTCCAAAAAACACACACACTCACACATCCAAAAGCGCTGTCCTCTGAAAGTCTCATTGGAGCTATGCACGTAATGAAGACAGCGTGTGCCTGCAGCAAGAAAAAAAAGGAAGCTGTCAACTTTACTCAATATTCCTTTGGTTTTTTTTACTTTAGAAATGTTGAATGAAGAATGACAATGTGGAAAATCTGGCATTATATCAAAGGAAGTGCTATGAATGTGCAGTCTGTGCATTTAAATACAGTGAATTTTAATGGATTTGTCATTGTTGCATGCTTCAGGGGTAAAACGCAAGGTGGTTTGAACAGTTTGGGGTCATCAGAGGAGATCAAAATAGGCATATTTCAAATATCCACTGACGCAAAGCTCAGAGATGCTCGTCAAAGATGAACAAATGTAAGCCTTGTTACCATATGTTATATATAAAATACGTTTTCTCTATAATGGATGTTAATATGTATGTTAAACATTTTTAAATACACATATTAACAGTACTGCTCCAATTCTACACAGGAAGATCAGAGAAGTTATTTGCATAAGATCTGGGTACAAAAATTCTATGTATATACAGTAAGAGCAGACTGTGTCTGTTACTTTTCTTTTAGTCAGTCCCCCAAGGCAAGGGTTAACCTCTTCGCAGGTTTATGCATGCTGATGAATGCTAATGCTTTTGAAGTAGAATTATGCCTTGCTTTAAATTTTTAACACCTACAAAGTTAACAACATATGGTACGCAGCAACATGTGGTGGAATGTTGAATATGGAGGGCTTTGGTTCGAGGAGAGATTTTACACAGAGGGGACTGGCAGAGGTTAATTAACCTCCAGTAATTAACATTTACATAATGACACATTTATTTTCAAACGTATTTGTCACAGCAATTAAAAATAGAAAATCTCGAAAAGCTCTGTTTTTGATGCTCAGCGTTTAATTTAAATCCACTGCAATGACTGCTTAAAATAACCACAGCTGACGGAGAATATCTATTGTCTATATGCGTGCAGGTTCAATCTCGTCAAGCATTTTGATCAGCTGGTATCAATCTTGCACAACATTGCACTGCTAGGAATATGTATTAACACCAATGTAATAAATATATTATTAGAATAGGATCCTTCAGCCCACTGTGCCATTATCATATGTGTCAGAAGATGTCAACAACTATCTCTCTATCATGCAACTCTGGGAAGCCCTTGACCCTTGAAGAACGGCACCGACTTGAAAGGAGAGACACGCTGTTTGGAGGTGCAAGCCGAGCCGGCTGCTCCGAGCTGAGGCTTCTATTGGCAGTACCACCACTTGTATTAATGTGCAACCATCACTCTCCCCTGCATCTAAATGTTTCATTACAACCAAGGCGCAGACACAATTTCGTGGCCTACTATATGGGGCCGCTCACCAGCAAGCGTGCTCTCTTAAGGGAAAAGTAAAGCATGACAAATTGAAATAAATGAGAGAGGGAGAGAGGAGAAGAGATGTGGCGGCGGTGAAGGAGGACAGCGAGGCCTTTTCTCCATGTGGCCTCGCAGGAAAAAAAGAGTCATGCATTTTGCTAATATTTTATGTCTCGTGGCAGTCAAAAGCCTTCTTCTCAGTAATTCATCCATTTGCATTAGTGATGACCTGCTTTTGTTATCAGCCGTTCTTCTATTGGTTTAGTGACAATTTTGACAAGAGTGGAGGCAAAAAATTGAAAATGGTGTGAAAAATGTAATTTGTGTGCTTCTAAGAACATTTCAAAGACTGGAAAGATTTCAAAACACGGCCGTGTTCTGCATCCTAGAGACAACGAGTCAGTATAATATCTTTTCTGTGCACATACAAGTGGCAATTTTAAAACTGGCTGCGGTCAAAAAGCCAAGGAAATGGGATTTCTCCATCGGCTGTAAGCCATGTGAGGTTTGATCAGTCCTATTACACATCCTTGATCAGTGTAATGTGTGTTTTTTTATCTGCTGAAGGCCTGTGACCCTTGGAACAGTTAAAAAAATCAGTCAGTCAGTCAGTTCTGATCATCTGACTGATTATTACCAGACTCAAAACTGCGAGACAAGAATCTGTTCAGCCCTATGATAAAAACAGACTTCTGAAATTGTGGGGTATATTTTTATGATCTGTCAATTAATGGACGTACTATGTCTTATGTCACATCATGAGATTTGTGTAAAATGAAAAATGACAGATATTTTAGTACCAGACAACATCAAAACACGTGGGCTCAACAAAACAAAGAGAAGCATCATGAAAAAAAAAAAAAAACGAATTCAAATTCTCACACGATGTTTCAGGATTTGGTTCATATTGTCAAAAAAAGGGTCTGAGTGAGGCTGACAGAGGCGATGCTTTCACAGGTGCGTTTTCAGTCCGTACGTGGCAGACTGTTTGCAGTGTGTAAGTATGTGATTACCACAAACGTGAGCTCCCCCCACAACCTCACTCAAACCCCCATGGCCTAAAACCCTGTAGGTCTCATATCAATGAAGCCACACTGATATTTCACCACGGCAGGTGTGTTGCCATAGCAACAAGGCCCTTTCATCTCCCAATTCCTCATTGGGTATGCATATTCCATTTGGCACCTTCATCCCCTCTTCGACCACCCCAACAACCCTCCGCCCAAGCCAGTCAATCACATTTTAGTCTCATCTCTCGCCTCTGATTGGCTTGTTTCTCGCATACCCTCCTTCAGAGTATTGACCTTCATACTTCGACTGACTGCTGAATGACAATGAGAAGACAATCACTCGTTCGGCTTTCAGTGCATGAGAACGACAGACGAAGAGCGGGAAGGAGTGTTAGAGAAAGAAACACCTGTTGCATCCGTGAGTGCCACACCATCAGGCCTCAGGAGGCACATGAAGCCAGCACTTTTGAAAAAAAGGATCCGAAAATGAGAAGAGGCTTATGGATTTTTTTCTCTGACTTTCTTCCCATCCTCACTTCCCGTATAAAAGAAATTAATTAATTAATTAATTTTTTTTTTTGCACCAGGAACACAAAATAAAGGATGGATATGGATGTGACAGTTGCACAAACTCTGGATCTTAGTCTGTAGTCTGAAGGATGTATAGGACTGATTGTTTTGTATGTATGTATGTATGTAACTATACTGAAGTTTGACAGACGGATTTTATACAATGTGACTCATAGTGCACATTTGTACTTGTCACTGCAGGTGCCTTGTTATTCTAGGGGTTGTTTTCGTTTTCTCTGTTCTACTTCTTTGTGGCACTCAGAGGTATTGACTTTCTCTTCTCTCGCCTCCCAACCTGTGAGCTCAGGTTTGTCTGCTCCGCTGAGCTCCAAAGGCTGGCTGCTGAAGTGTGGGAGGGGAAATGTCGCAAACTAAGTCCCGATCATCTGGTCAGTGAGCTCCTCTTACATCCCGACTCGTCTAATCGCTCGCAGCAACCACGGGGTGTGATGGCCAGTCCTCAGATGTTTCAGCGGCAGCTATTGGAAATTCCTCTGAAGCCAGCAGGTTGATTAGAGAGGCTGCCTGTCAGGTCAATAACTTTTTGTCTGACCAGCGATTGCACAGTGGTAACATTTTGATTTTCTAGAGCAAATTTAACACTAGAAACGGTGGAGTATGAGCTATTTCGTTTTATGTTATTTTTGAGGGGGCAGCTGTCCTCCACCAATCCCACGGCTGCTGGCTCGATCCTCAGCTCCCCTGGTCACATGTCGAAGTGTCCTTCAGCAAGACACTGAACGCCCACTTAGCTGCTCCTGGTGAGTGCTGGCCAACTGCATAGCCGCTCCCTATTGTGAATGGGTAAATAAGGAGCAGTGCAAAGCGCTTTGAGTTCCAACAGGTATAAGTGCAGAGCATTCTCCATTTAGAGAGGCATCAAACTGATGAACTTCCCTGCAGGGCTAATTTTCCCCAAAGAAAAAGCCTCATATTTAAGTCTACAGGAGTCACTTTGGAAAGCAAATTTGTGAAATATTGCAACCTGCTGCTTGAATTAAATGTATTTCTTCCTGTGCAAGCAGTATGAAAAAATTATATTTTTTTATAGTTATTTATAAACCTCGAGCTAGACACAAACAACTCGCACAGAGATTTCTTTGTTCATAACCTTTGTTCACGAATAGTTATAACTTGTTTCAATGACTATAAACATTGACTGGAATTTCTAAAAAGTGTGTATTTTATGTAAATGGCCTTAAAGCTGCTGAAATCAGTATTTTTATGTTACTGATCAATGTAGTGAGAGTAGTGACAAATCCTCAAAGAAATATTTCTCCACTTAGTTGTTCACTATCTCTAAGTCACTGTTTTATGTTTATAGCTGAAATAAAACTTTATTTTATTTTACTGTTGTTTGTGGATGATCATCTGCCTCATTTTTAACCACAGCAGGAACGTCAGGTCCCAGTCTGCAATGCCTGGCCAGCAATGACAGACAACCTTGGCAACTGTAGGAGTGGGTAAATACTGTACAACCTCTAAAATCTTTGTGTAAAGCAAAACACAGCTAAAGACAAAATGAATATTATGGCACAAACATAAGACGGCTGGCTCCAAGTGGGAATGCAGCTAATAAGTTGTAGTGGTTTCTGTAAAACATCTGGTGTCTGATGAACCTGAATGTGGCTCAGTTCCACTTTGAGAAAATCTCTGGCAAACTTGACCCACTGTCAGGATTTGTCAACAGTTACTACCACACTTGTATTTCTTTTGATTACTTTAAATTTCATTGGTCATCATCATATTCATTATTGCTTATAATAGATTTGTTTTTCATCATGTTCTGAAAAAAGTAAGATATGTTTTGTACAGCTGTTGGCCTGTTTAGTGTGAATTAGTTACCTGAATTTATTTCAAAAATGCAAGACAGAACAGAACTTTAATGTTTTCAATTTATGTAATTTGTCTCTGGGTGACATTCTCATCTCAAGTGTACTTTGCAAGCAATCCACATCGCAACAGAATTCAATTAGTGGAGACGTATTTAAATGGAAACTTGTCTTGCCTTTGATACTGAGGCTAATACACGTTGTATTTACATCTTGAGTCAACATGCTTTCATTACTGTTTGACTGTGTGAACTCTGTATTTTCTCACATCTGTCTTCATAAAACCCTAACAACAGCATTGTTATCTCTGTCCATTTTGCCTTCATCTTTACCCAATTCATTACCAACAGCGAATGGAACGTCAAAAACCTCTCTCTCTCTCCCAACAGTCCCGGTCTCACTGATCTCACTACAGATGCATCTGTGTTGGATCACAGAGGGGAAAAAAAAACGGAATTTGTCGACACAGTGGCTCTGGCATTTTGAGACAACAAGAGACAAAGACACATCAGGGACAGAAAGGAGTGCTTTGTTCCATCCGTCTCTGGTCCAAATAATCTGATCAAAAGTGCACAACAGAGAAGGAGCCTGTTGGTTCTGTCATAGATGAGCTAAATTTGATTCACAGCAGGTTTCCAGAAAGTAAAGAAAAAATATAGCGAATTTGCAGAGCTGTGGAGGTAAGTTGTGTGACATCTGCACTAAAAACACAGACGCAAATTGAAACTGTATTAAAAGGATCAAAAGTCATTTTCTTTTTCTTTTTTGTGTTTCAGATTTTATCTTGAATGTTGCCTTTTTGCACTCGCTCAAAGCATCTCTCTTGCACTTGCGCTTCGTTTTTCTTGCTTTGACTCTTCCTCTCTGCACCACCTAGTCGTTTGTTGTTGATGGATGGGTCAATTTGGACAAACTCCAGCAGATCATAACGTGTTAGTCCATGGGATGTGGTATCATGCTTGAGGATATGTCAAGCATCTCTAAACTTTAAAATGAATTTTCAGACCATGATATTCATTCTTCAAATATTTTCTGTTTGGTGCAGCATGTTTAGCCAAGGGCCCAGAGGCAGAGTGAAATTGGTTGTGTTGTCATATTCCCGATTTGCTGGGAGAGTTGTGGAATTATGCTTGTCCCCGAGTATTGAATTCCTTCTTCTGGTCTGAACTTGTATACAGGATAAGCGTAGATCTTAATGTCTTAGCATCAAGCTACGGGCATACACATATTAGAGGAGAATAGATATTTCCTGCACGTTCTCTTTAGATGAACAAAACATTATACTGTCCAGTTGAAAAGTTCCCACTAGAATACTACTACTACTACTCTTTTGGCTTTTCCCATCAGGGGTCGCCACAGCGAATCATCCTTTTCCACTTCACTCTATCCTGGGCATCTTCCTCTCTGACACCAGCTAACCTCATGTCCTCTGTTAGAACATCCATATATCTCCTCCTTGGTCATCCTCTTGCCCTCTTGCCTGGCAGCTCCATCTCCAACATCCTTCTACCAAAATATTCACTATCCCTTCTCTGCACATGTCCAAACCATCTCAGTCTGGCCTCTCTGACTTTGTTGCTAACACAGGCAACGTGCGCTGTCCCTCTGATGAGCTCGTTCCTTATTCTGTCAAAAATTCCCACTAGAATATTGGCTCAATAAATACAGTCTTTACGCCTATTTTGCAAGGAACAATTTGAGATTTCGGGAAACTTAATTGCAGAGAAGGAAATTAATACCACTCTCATTTCATCTTTGTTAAAGAAGTATAAAGTATAAAGCTACTGCCACCTTCGCAAAAACACTAAAAAACTAATGAAAAAGGTAAACTGGCTCAAATAAAACAAATTAACCTAAAACCACCAGTAAGCTGAAAATAATTGTCAGTGCACGCTTTTCCCAAAACAGTTGGAACAAAATATACATAAAAAGAGAATGCAATGATTTAGAAAACTTTGGAAAATAAAGTGTAATTTGAAACTTCCGTTTCAGATTTTTTAATATTAAATTTGATGCCAGCAAAAATGTTTGGACAGCAACATATTTGCCACTGTGTTGCATCACGTCTTTGATAACAACATCCCTGTTTGGTAACTGAGTATACAATCACTTTAATTTTAAAAGATGTATTTTTTCTCACCCTTGCTTAATACACAATTTTAGCTGCTCAATAGTAAATTCCCAAAATAGTATTTATTGTTATTTTTTACATTTCTTTTTGTGGAGAATTCATTCTCTCTAGATGTTGTAATAATGTAAAGGACAGTAATAGCTTGCAATGTTTGTCTATTTTTATTTCCAAATACCTCCATTCCTGTTCATTTTTTGTGGAAAAAAACTGTCTATGTTGCTTTTTTAATGTCACCTTTGAGCTGCTCTCTTCCTTTCTCGCTGTAATTATTAGGATGCTCCTATAAAAAGCCTTAGAGATGCAAAGAAAGAGATTTGAAAAATTTACTCACACTGGGTGCCATGGCAACCATTTGGTTATAATTTAATGTCTCTTTGTTGTGCAGCTGCTAAAAAGAAAAAGGAACTCGCCGTTGAAAGGCTGTTCATTGCACCACTGGATGAATTCTAATAATCTGTCATTTCTTTTTCTCTGTGCTCTATCCTGTATCCTTCAAACCCCCACGCATTCAGCGCTCCCCCGTTCATTCAGCCCTGTGAAAAGGGTCAAAGAGCAGCCTCATCAAACGGTCGTTTGTGAGTCTCAATGGGGAAGAAGGCTTGCCCCTTTTCGTAATGGGGCTCGACTCAACATAAAGGTTTTGGAAAGACTGCAGAAAGGGTTTTATTCCTAAATGGAGCTTCATGAAAGAGAACTATGAAATCAAGAAACTTTGTTTCCTATTGGTGGGTGGTGCCTGTAGAGGTGAGTGAATGGAGCATGCAGCCACGAGAGTGTGCTAAGAGGCACTTCAGAGCACAGAAAAGACGTGTTCAATCACACATGGAAATAAGAGAAAAATTAACAAGAGCGAGGGCAGCCCCTATTAAGTATTATGTACTGAAAATATGTGACAAAAGTATGAAAATACTGTTCACATTAGAAAGAAATATTGTGAGTAGGCTGCCTTTATAATGGTGACACGGATACATGATAGCAATCAACATACAGATAAAGTTTCTTTCCTTAAATTGTTACACAAAGTCATTTATTAATTTACAAGAATATACATGCACACTGATACATGGCAACAACACCTCAGGCAACAATAATCAATTAGAATATCCTGGCAAAGGCTGGCTGCACCATGTAAATGATTTGATACAAATGAGCTTTTCCTAATTAAACGGCCTAATTTGCTAAAAGGGGTGCGAGGAGGAGGTTGGTGCCGGAGCCAGCTAAAATGCACAGCAACAACCGAACGCCCCAGGTGCTGCTGAAGATGATAAATGTGAGTAAAGCTGGGTGTTTCTGAAATGAGTTGTTACGGAGAACATGACATGTGCATTTGTGTTATAGGAATGATTTATTTCCTGCAAAGTTTACAGTGAGGGTGAAAGAAATGCTTTCATCATTCAGTACAAAACTGTTCAAACATAGCTGGGGTTTGAGGTCAGTGCAACTTTGTTCTCAGCAAAACCTGAACACAGTCAATTCGGACTGATTTGCCTCTACAACGTTTTCATTTTCTTCTACAACGGTGATGGCGTCGGGCCGACTGTCATGGCGTCATGACAAGAGAGATGAGTTTTTGTGGGGTTTATTTTCTCTCTTTGTATGGTGTTGTTAAAAAAAACAAACATTGCAATACCAAAGAAAATAAATCGCAATAGTGACACATTGGAGGAGCTCAAGAAAAGATTTTAATGTTTTTGATATTGTAATTCTAGACGCTATCTTTTTATAATTAAGGCATTTCCATTTCGACTTTGTACTAATCTAGACTATTATCAAACATATATTTAGTCTAATTTCTTCATAGGTGTGACATCTGATCGCATTGAATTTGTTATTTTCCATTGTTTCTATGATATTTAAAAAGATAACACGAGCAGCGTGTACCTGCCATGTACACCTCTGCCATTACATTCAGGAAAATAAAAAACAGTTTAACACATTCCTTGTAGAAACTAACACTTATGAAAATACTGTTACGCAAGGAAATAAATCAGATTTTAGCCCCCTGGAGTACATCAGATACCACATAACAACAAGTAAAGTGAGTACTAGTCTGTTGCGTATAATTAATGTTCTGTCACTGAGCTTTTAGCAGCAGCGTGTTTTTGCATATCAATCAGCAGGAGAGACCCGACAACACTGTAGCAAAGGCGACATACACTATGTCCAGTCACCTGAGAGGGAGAGCGAGTGTGTGTGTGTGTGTGTGTGGTATATTAGTCCAACTAATGAGGGCTAGTCATAGCATCAGGGATGTGAAGGTGCGGGCTGTCAGGAGATGTGATAGAGAAGGGCCTAGAGGGCACCACTAGACATTTTAATAATAAAGAGATCTCCACCGAGAATGATGCACGTGTGTGTGTAGAGCCTGGAATAAATTCGATTTTACATGGTGTTAATTCAGAGGCTCCTGCTTAAAACCAGCGATCAAATCTGTTATATGATTTTTTTCTCATTCCTCTACTACACCAGTCCCGGATTCAACCCTTCATTCAGAATTTCTTCGGAATCCTTCCGAAAGGATTGAGCGACAAATAGAAGAGTGAGAGACCAGTTCAAGTGTGTGTGTGTGTGTCTGGTCTGCTTGAGATGGTGTAACCTCCTGATAAAAATGACCTGGTGTTTTACCTTCAGAGGAATAAATAACACCAGGGACATAATTACAGTATCACCGTCTCATTATATGTTATTTTCCTTCCTCCATCTCTTATTAACCAATCTGTCCCACAGAACCAACTTTGTTTTGAATGTTTGTTCAGACAGGAGATGATTGCTGTATTCAAACACATGACCAGTTAAGACAGAGGAAAAACCCATATATATTACCTTACACGCTTTAGATAGTTCATCACTAATTATTCAACCTCAAAATGATCTTTCTATGCAACTTAATGCAAATGCATTTTTGTGTTTAATGTAATTATATCCAAACATAGATGTTGTGAGGAATCATTCTTTTGTAAAGTTTATCTTGAAGAGACTATGAACAACAGTTAAATAAATAAATAGCTTCAGGTCTGGGTTCAGATTATCTAACATTTGTGTACAGATCATTCATAGTTACAATAACTTTCTTATGGCCAAATGACAGCTAATGCAGTTGGGCTACTATATTGAGAAACAGATGTTGCTTTAAATTACCAAAATGACTTCTTGACAAAATGGCATCTAATTTCCTCAAAAACATGTTTCCTTGATTTGTTTCCCACACCTTTTACATGAGTGAGGGAAATGTGGCTGCATATAAAAAGCTTGGATGAGCAGTATTAGCTGTTTTAAAGTCAAAGTCTGAATTCACAAATGTTTGTAAAATTACCCCTTCAAATGTCTGATGGGAAAAAAAAACCTTACCTAAAATGCAAATGAAAAATTCATAATTCCAAACCACAACTTTGCTTGATGTACATGTTTCTATTGGTGTTGGTTTAGCTACTATAGCCTGTAGATAGATCCTGCAGGAGTTATTGGCTTGATGCCAGTTTGTTTTACTGCGATTGTTACAGCGATTTCAAATGGGTTTGTGGTCAATAGCTGAAGTATGAGTTTGATATACACTTTCAAATCCCACACCTTTTGACCATCACTGTATAGAAAATGAACTAAAAGTCAACTTTTACTGCACTCCACATTCCTTCATTTGCAGCCAACATTGCACCCAGCACTTGTCTCAGGCTCCCTGTCTGATACACTTTAAAAGCCCGTCACCTGCTCTACAATGAGGTCAGTCGTCAGAAGACAGAATCGCAGGATGAGGCTTTGAAACACACGTTCACGTTCTTTTGTTCCATTCATCCACCCCCATCATCCCTCTGCTGCTCCGTTCACCCTGAAGGTGCACTCAGTGATGGGTAATATGGTGTATTTATGACAGATCGGGGTTGACTTCTACCCATAACCTCCTCGTGTCTTCTGCTGCAGTCTTCTTCTGGTAACACGCAGACAGGAAAATGTACACATCTGTTTTCTGACTTGAAGGCATAGTTGGGGCAATGCAGTATAATTCAGATACACTGATTCATTTGCGGGATCTCATTTCTTGTATTCCCATAAAGGGCTTTACATCACACTTCCCGATACTCTCCCCTCCTCTCGTCTGTATCAATAAATCATTCTTGGGCATCGTCAGTTGACTAAATCATCTACTATGTAAACATGGCTGTTAATCCATGCCTACTCACTTATATCCTCACCTTCACTTTATCTAGGCGCATCCACCGGGGAGCTTCTGATCAGTCAAGCTGTCAGGAGAGCCATCTCTCTCACTCTCTGTGTTCTCAATATGATCAGTCTTCTCCAACCTGCACAGCTATTATAACCTAATTATTACCTGCAAGCACATAAATTGGTTAAAATAAGCTCCCTGCTGTATTTGTTCCATGTCAAGTCGCTGGGTTGAAGAAATCTGAAAGTTTGTGTCAAATTTGTTGAATATTTTGGCACAATTATGATATTAACTCGCTGGTGTTAAAAATACATTATTTTCATATTAGAGTATTTGTACATTGTAAACAATGTTTTAGAGCATGGATTTGGGGTAAATGCTTTGTGAAACTGCCGCACAGAGAGGTCCAGCATGTGCTGTATGTGTTTTTACCATGAATTCAATAAATTAAAGTAACAAGGGGCCCAAGGTGCACAGTCATTTGTCTTTTACCAGTTTAGATACAGGTTACAAAAAAATTTAACAAAAATTCCTATTTAAAATACATCTGCTAAGATGTCTTGATTCACATCAACTCCAGAAATCTATTCACTTTCGCTGAATTTTCTGTGATGTTTCTAACTGCTGGTAAAACTTGGCCAAAGACAAAGTGACGGCCAGTGGTTCCACTGCTTCTGTCTTTAAGGAAAGACAATAAATCACTAACTGCTGACAGTTTTATAAAAACACAGTGTGTACAGTGAAGATCACTGGTTTCATTCTGTTTATCGAATAAAATACACATCCTCCACTCATGCAAAAGGCAAGTCCTCAAACTGACCTTTGAATTTAATTTCATTAGTCTTTACTTGACTTACTGAATGCTAATGTACTTTAACTGAGTGATATACTGTATGTCTTATGTGGACAGACATGTATGTATTAACTGGTTCCCGATTTCCAGTTTTCTGCTCTTTCTGTCCCAAGACACATTTTCCCTGCAGGGTTTCTCACGGCATGCATTGATTTCCCGTGGGATATAACTTAACCAGGCCCACTGGACAACACAAAGAGACCAGCAGGACATAAAGCTCAAAAAGAATAATGCTACAGGAAGTGAGTTAACAAGACACTGAGGATGTGTCCTATACAAATGGCTCCCTGCCCAGGAACACATAAGTACCGTATGCTGAATGACTGTAAAACGCCATAGAGAATCCAACCTATTAAACTTCATTAGCTGAAGTTTGGAAAGGACAGGGAGGGGTTAAAGGACACGGGTTTCATTTTGTTTGCCTCTATTCTTCCTCTGTATTAGGGAGGAGGGGTAGGCAGTTTAAAGAAAGATGAGCTGTATACTGTAGGTACTGGAGCACAAAAGAAGCAATTAAAACACAATTGCTTAATTTTCAAGGGACTCATCTTTAGCAGCCGCTTTCATCCAAAATATGTTTTTGTCTAAAGAAACTGTAACAATAGCATATCTGATTGCACAGTGGGATCAGCAGAGAGAGATAAAGTGAAAGGACAGAAATGAGAAGAATGATACATGCTGAGAAACAAAACTGAGCTCTATTCACGTAACATGCTCCTCAGAGAGATGGGGAGCTTTGCAAATATGACAATTATACTATCTTGTGGCTTTCATTTAGTTTACTGTTTCTTTCAAATTCCAACCTATTTTTGTGCAAGTTTCTGTCTTCTTTATGCAGTTCCAGGCAAGTTGAAATGTTTTCTATGTTGTTAGTTATTTCGGTTTTAACACGAATGTTTAGTCCTGTAGTTACAGGATCCTGGCCAAAAGACCACACTGATTTACCTAAAGGCAAGGCAAGAGCTTTTTCACTGCATAATCACTCACTTATTAATCTGTCTTAGCTGGCATCCAGTTATTTAACCCTAACTAATGCATTGAGTAGCTTCTCTTGTCCTAATCAACCATGTCGGAAGGCACACGCCGTGGTAGTGGAAAAAGATGTAACTGTGGGTCGAAAGGATCAAATCATTAACCTGCATCAACCAAAGAAAACTCTTCGACTGTTGCGACAACTGAAGCTTGGTTGGCATCCACAGAGCCCGGACCTTAAGTCCACTGAGAATCTTTGGGGTGAACTGGGGAAGACTTTATACAGTGGTGTAACTTTTCCATCATCAGTGTGCCGTAAGATAGAAGCCGTCCATTGAAATATTAGTGTGTGGAAATTATGGATTCCTCACATTTACTATACTGTTTTTAACCCATTTGACTTTAGATCAAAACCCTGATTTTCAGTGTAAAAAAACATTTTTTAAGTGTGCTGCCTGCGAGATGACCACATGTGATAGTTTTATTATAAATGTGTTTTTTCTGTTTTAAGATTTGTTCTGTGACGCTCGCTGTTCTGGTCAAAGGCAGTTATGCTAACAGTTGCAGAAGGAGGTAGCTAAGTAAATGCCAAATCATATTTGTTCATTTGGGAGGCAAATAAACAGCCTGAAATCTCATTTGGCAAACTGTTCACCGAAAAAACCATTTCATCTCATCACGCTCTAAAGCCACACTGCCAATACATCGAGCATAAGAAAAGGCTCATCGGTCATGACAACCTTGGTTGATGAAGCAGTTGAAGACCCGCTAGAGACAAGATCAAGGTATTCTGGCTCCATTCGTTCCAGTCACCTCATCCTCAACTGCTGCTGTTCGGACTCGAAGGCTGTAGCCGCTACAGTTCAAACGTCATTTGCACGAAAGGAAGCAGATATTTCAGAGCAGCAGGCTGAGCAGCTAGAGAGGAAAGCTGATCTGGATGCTGACCTGCACATATTAAAATCACAGAAGGCAGCTGCTACAGCAATAGCAGATGCTCAAGCATGGGAAGCATCCGTGCAAGGAGACGGAGACCCACAACGGCCCCAGCTAGACATCAAGATACCAGCCAGCAGCTCACAGGAGTCTGTGCAAGAGTACGCTCCATTAGACTTCGATCCGTAGATGCTACGAGCAGAGCTTCTTGAACCAACATCGGAATCAGTCAGGGATGTTGATGCAGAGTTCTCCACAGAACCACGTGATCAACAAAGTAGTGAGTATGGCCATCAATAGTTTAAAGTCTTGCCATTTCAAGCTAGCAGCCCAATCCATGTTACACAATTGAATACACTGCACCAAGGCAGCCCAATGAAAGAACCGTACAGTTGGAGCTATGGCCCACATGGAGGACATCAGCAACTGGCAGTAATAATACCTTCCCCTCATCCTCAGGAAAATGCATTTACACACAGACCTGCAGCCATACACCACACAGCCACATCTCATATGGCGCAAGATTTGATGTGAAGAGAGAAGATTACATCTGGATTGTTGAAATTTGATGACCTACTAGAAAATGATTGGGCATGGTAAACGTCTTTCAGGAGTGCAGTGCAGGATTTGAGTCACCTCAAGAGGAATTAGACCTGCTTCCCAAGTGGCTGGGACCACTGTCAGCCGAACAAGCCAAGAGAATCTGAGCGGTTTACATCCATAACCCTAGTGCAGGACTCAATATGGTGTGGCAAAGACCCCAGGACTGTTTTGGGGCATCAGAAATCATAGAACATGCACTACTCAAAAGGAAACCAACATCCACTGCCTCTCCAGCCCCACCCCACGAGGAAAGATTTTCTTAGAAACAAAGAAAAAAGAAAGAAAGAAAATCTTTCCTCAAAGACAATTGAGCTTCTTTGGCCCATGGACAGTCACCTCCAGTAAGACAAGAGGAACTGATGCACAAAGTAAATGCTGGTCCATCATGTTCACTTGTCTCAGCACCAGAGCAGTGCACATTGAACTCATAAAGACTACGAGTACCGCCAGCTTCATAAACAGCCTGAGACGTTTCACCACCATCAGAGGTCCAATAAGGACACTGCGATCAGACCGCGGTACACATTTCATTGGAGCCTGTAGAGCGCTCAACCTCAACAGAGAAGAACTGAAAAGTGTCTTCAGGACAACAACTGGATGTTCAATCCCCCTCAATCTTTCCATTTGAGAAGCCAAATAAACAGCCTGAAATAGCAACTTCCATCTCTCATTTGGGAAACTGTTCACCCACCTGCTGAACTGGATACCAACATTCAGGGAGGGCAGAATAACAGGATTGTATTTTAACCAAACTATTACTGCCTTGTCCCAACTGACAGACAGTGAGCCCAAAACTAACAATTACATAACAACGAATATTATTAAGTAAATAGCACTTCCCTTTACGTTTATAGTGATGAATTTCCTGTTTGTCACCTCCCAAATGGCAGAATTACTTACATTAAAATTTCATCCTGGCGTCTGTGTGAGGGGGAAGGATTTGTAGACATTTTTAAAGTAGTGTTCTGGCACAACTTCACTGATTTTAGTGAGCAAAATACTGCGGGAATGCTGTACAAGGATTGCAAGTGCCCATAACCTGCTGATATATGATCTAAATAGAAATGTTACTGACCTGTGCTGCTTCTCTTTGGAGGTTCTCGTGTTTTTTGGCCTTCAGGGACACTACACACATCACGGGCCTGAAAACTATAATGTTATGTGTCCATACTTTCTCATAAAGTATGAGTTATAGTAGAATGTATAGCCACAATGCTATTATTTTCAGCACAAAAAAAGTCAAAAATGCTGCATTAAATCTAATCTTTGTATTGCACAAAACACCAGGGTTAGGTTTAGCTAATAAATAAACAGGGCTAGATTTAGTTTAAGTTTTATAGTTTTGGTTTGTCATGTCATCATATGTCACTTTTTATAATGAGCAACACAACCTGCAGCCTCCTGTGTAAGATTAATCACATCCATCCACATCCACTCTTATACAAGCATCTCTCTGCACAGTTATTTTTTAATAATTAGTGACAGTGATACTCGCTACTTCCATGATACATGTTACTCCAAAGTAATACATCTATGTTGGTTGTTTGTTCCTGTTTGTACAAATGACCTAGAATCCGTATCAAAAATGCTCTCGAATACAATAATCAATTGAAGCTATAATATTTCCTTAAAACTGTAACTAGTGAAATACAGTATGTTTTTATAGTATAGTGTTGAGGGTATTCTAGTTGACTGAACATAAGAAATCCCCTAAGTGCTCTAAATAAGACTTTATAGTCACAATTATAGTGGTGTATAGTTTATTTCCAGATATTTTCTTTTCCAAATTCCCATGAGAAGCCAAAGTGGAAAAGAAGTTGTTTAAAATAAAAGTCGGTTGCAGTGGAAATAGAAGCCTGGCTCATAGGCAAATCCGAATGTGTGTGTGTGCGAGTGTGAGGAATAAAGACAGAGGGAGAGAGAGTCTGCAAGTGCTAAAAGCAACAAGGCCCATTCTGAGTTATGAAATTCAAACGAGAGGGCAGAGGAAGATGTCTCCTTTTCATTAGCAGACTGTTTTGGAGCTCTCATATCCTCCGGCTTGGAGCCAGTCCAGACGCTCCCTCTGTCTCCAACTCTAAATAACCAAATGCATTATTCAACAATGCCCCACACTGTCTCTTCTCTTAAATATTAAACTTTGAAAATTGATTTATCTTTCAAAATTCATCCCAATCACAAAAGTCATTGTTGTGCAAACACTTGATTACTCACACAGATGAACGACCCTCAGAAGGGGTGGCAGTGGGGGGTGGGGCGGGGGGTAAGGCTGACTGAGTCAGAAGTACCTGAGGGCAAATGTAGGGCATTTCCAAGGGCTGGTTTTAAAACAGGATGGCTACTGTGGTGACTGGGGACATAAGCTGACAGGTGCTGGAAATACACTTTAATGATCCGAGTCGAAACATACACAGTAACTTCAAATGTCTGTGAGCAGAGAGGGAGAAGTGGCCAAGAATGGAAATAGTTTGAATCTGATATTTCACATGCTGGCATAAATAATACAGTGGAGAATCCATCAGGCCTGGAGCACTTACCCTTTCGATTGTAGCCGTGCTCTTTTTCATTAAAGATATAATGCTTGTTATTTTCTTGACAGCAAGATTAGTTGATTAGTCTGATGTCTCACTGATTATGGCTGGTCTGGCCCCTTCTTGGCTTCTTTGCTATTCAGCTTGATGTTTGCATAATTTGTTAAATTGAAAACCCAAATTGGGATTTGGGGGCTTTTTGGCAGGATGGAATTGATTTGTTGGTAAATGTATGTGTTAACACCATATGGGTTAAAGATGCTTGTGTTGCTGTGATTTTTTAGCTTGCCCTAACTTGTGAGTAATAAGATGTTAATATTACATGCAGCATGCCTGGTTTGACTTATTTGCTACAGGAGAAGTACAGTAGTAGCACTACAGCCTGGTATCGGTTCAAAGTCACAAAGCATATCATTGGTACTGGGCTGCAGGACCGAGGCTGAGATGTTACTACAGTACATCAAAGATACAGTGCAATGACAATTGTTCTATTTTTCTTCCTACCTCGGGTCAGTTTTAGCATTAGTCAACAAGAATACATCACATGCAGTATCAATACAGTAGCGTACATGTCACAGCATTAATTACCAAGCTAGATTTATTACGTTGAGTTTGCTGACACCAGTTTTCACATCTATCGTCCCTAAAGTTTGACTTGTACCTGTGTGATAAATCAACACTCAGGCTCTGCAGGCCCCTAATATTCCCTGATGTCTCCTTTCTTTTCTGCATTTCAGTAATTTCTCGAAAAGTAACAGATGTTTCACATCTGTTTGCGCCAACTCAACACTATCACCGTTGTTTGTAAAACACCTAAAAAAATCCCCAAGGTGAGAAAAAAAATCTCGACACAATGGCACAGAAATCTCCCTGCCGACGGGCACTTTGACAGGGTCGTTCTCACACCTCACAGACACATCACACAAGTACAGTAGTTCACAACGCTACAGGCAACTTGCACGGCCTCTGTTTAGAATTGACCCAGGAGCATGAATCAAGCTTACAGCTCATGTGATTATTTTTTTACATTTGCATTACATTGCAAAAATTGATTTAGTCACTTCACAAAAAGTTTGCATTCCCTATTATCTATGCAGACAGCCTTTACGTTTTTGCGCTATATACCACAGGCTGAGTGGGTTCACTGTCAGCTGCCAGGCAGTACCTGCCTTGAGTGTTGCCTTCCCGGTGTATTGCATTTTTTAAACAGGCTTTTTCCAATTGTCCAGGCCTTTTCTATTTCAGAGAGAAGAATAGGGGACTAAGAGAAGACAAAGAATCTCTTAATAAGAGCTGCCAAACAAAAACTATATGGCTCTGTAGCTAGACTCCGTAATCTCAAACGGATAAGTTAGATGAAACGACAAAAGAGAACAGCATGTCTAAAAGAGAGCACCAAAATTGTATTGTTTTGGTCTCCACAGGCAAGCGATGGCTTTGTCATCTCCAACTAGTAGCAATCACTGCCTCTACAGAAGTCTAGATTCAAAACTGTCTGAAAACATATTTTCATATCTTTGGAGAACACTCGTCTGGAGTTTGTTGTTGGAGTTTGTTTAAACCATATTTGTCTAACCCCATTAAACGTGAATGAAGCAGTGCAAGTGTTGAAGGCAAGTTGTTGATTCACCTATATCTGAAACTATATCTGAAGCTTGAGTTTTGGATCATTTTAAAACAAATGACATCGGTATCACACTGGTAAACAGTACAGCCTGGAAATACATTCAAATTTTGACTAATTTACTAAGGATATACTGCAATGAATTTGATATATTAACAGTGAAAAGCACCTTTGTTTTAGTATATACAGCAGCTGACATGACTGTGCATGAAAAGAAACTGTTGTGTTATTAATGGCCCAGTGTACATTTATTTCTTTTTCTTTGTAAATAATGACCAAAATACTCACGATCTTCTTTCTTCATTTCCTCTCTCTCCGTCTGTCTCCCTCGCTTTTTCTATTGGATTCCATGCGCCTGATGATGATAGTGAGATTGGCTTTTTCTATTGTCTGCCTCCTCACTCAGACAAATGCACTCATCAGCTAAGACCTTGAGGTCAGGCTCTATAAAATGCTATTTATTAAGCACATTGATTCCAGAGCAGCTAGTATTAAGAATACTTGGTCAAACTGAAAGATTCACATCTACGTTTCTAATGAAATACTACTGCAAGAGCTCATTTTTGTCTGCAAGGGTAAATACTGTAAGCTTAGGCAGGCTTAAGTCAAACTTTAGTCAATACTATCTCCCAGGTACGTCTCTAATAAAAGGTGCTATCATTTAAAATCCAGTGAAGGATTAGCACAGAGTTGACCACAAAACAGAAGCTCTGAAGGGAAATTGAAAATGATGGTGACATGGAATTTGTAGGATGCAAGAGAGTTTGAGTTTTTCCATCTTTTCAGGGCTTGTTCCAAGAGTCTGGTTCGTTTGGTTTTAGTGCGCTGTCATCAAATTCTGGCAGGGCCCTTGGTTCCATTGCAAAAGTCAGTTTCACTATGCACTTAATAGACGGGTGTATGTGTCATACTAATGTTTTATTGGCTGCAGGTGACAAAGTTTTACAATTTTAAGATTCTTTTGAAAGACCATTTGATGAATTTTTAAAAATATTAATAATAACAATAACTATAATAATAATAATAATAATAATGTGCCATGGTGTTTAAAAGCCAACACACAAAGATATATCACTGACTTCAATACATAGCCAGCAACAACTAAAAACCTTTAATTTCTTAATAAGTATAACTTAAATTACAATACCATAGGAATGCTTAATTTGATTATATGCTTGTAACTTTAGTTGCACATCTACTGATTCAGAAACCTAATTCATATTTCCTTGAAGAACAGACAGAGGAGCAAAATTATGCACACAAATGAAACATCATATGCCTTAATAACATCTGACATTTTATACTGCTTAAATACCTATTTTCCTGCAGAATAATTTATCAAAAATCAGGCTTTATACAATTGGGTGTAAGTTAACCATGATCTTTACTTACTTTTAATATCTCTCCCAACTAAAACTACCAGGAACTTAACTTCAGTCTCACAGTCAGAAGAGAATCCCAGGTTTTCATATTCTTTAATATACTCTAGTGTTACTAAATCCTTGTCATACATTTTTACCCAACATGAATGGCCTGTGTTGTTCTCTGATTTCATCTCCTCTGTTTCTAGGTCACGCAGATTTGCCCTGTACAACATCAGAACGACCAAACCCTACCTTTCTGAACATGCAGTCTAAGTCATTGTTCAGGTGCTGGTGATATCTGCCTGCCCAGGGCTACCATCAAACCTCCAGATAACTCAAAAGCAGAGCATGTCTCATTTCTAATCAACCATAAAGGACAAGCATCACATCTCTCTTTAGATCTCCGCACTGGGATCCTGTAGCTGCCTGCATCTGGTTCAGAGTTCTGACTCTTGCCTACAGAGCAGTCAACTCAACAGCTCCGGCCTACCTCAACTCAGTCATTCAGGTCTACAATCCCTCCCACCCACTGCGCGCTTTCAACAAACGGCATCTGCTGCTCCTATCACCACACAAAACTCTTCAGCTCAGTGTTCCCATGATGCTGGGAAAAGCTTCCAAACTCTGCAGGCTCAGCAGCCTCACACTCAACATTGGTCCTGGAATCTGCTGGGCCCTAGGAGGGAATTTATACACACACTAATATATTAACAATATATTAGCAATACTAAAAGGTGTAAAATTACCAACTGTAGGCTTGAATGTGTTGTCTGTAGTTTGACATTGGCAAATGTTCACCTATTTTCTTAAACCTACACTTAAGAATTAGAGATGGGAAATGTGAAACTATTGACTGGATCTCTGACTCTCGAACTTAAATTGAACGAATCATTTTGAGTAATTTCGTTCACTTTGTTCATCTTACACCACGTGACACTGTATCCCTCTTGTGGGCATTGTAAAAAGGGCCGCGGTTCTCAAACACTATATACTGAAGACAACATGGTTTGATTCAGCTGACAAATTATAATACACAAACTGCCACAAGCAATTCAAACCATGTGAAAACCTGGCAAAGCAAATACACACCACAATAAAGTGACTTGTGTCCTATGTCCTCCCTGCAATTGTTGTTTAACAGCGCGACAGTGACTTGGTGGCTGTCACGTGACAAATGAACAAAACAATGATCCGTAAAGATCCGTAATAATCCGTATGAACGACTTGTGAAAGAACTGTAGTACTTGCTGTTTGCCATGGAGCAGCCGGGCTATCACGTGAGAAAAGAACGAGGGCCCGAAGACGGACGCACAGCTCAGTGAGTCGTGAACAAATCATTTCTGTTTCCTGTCCTGCTGACTGAGCTTATGCAGCTGCTGCCATGTGGCGAGAGAAGTTACTGCACAAAAATGAACGAATCGTTCACTTAAAGGACACATTACACCCAAGTCATGTAAAAGATTAGTTCACATTGAACGAATCACTCACGAACAACACATCACTATTAAGAATCCACACAGAGGTTTTTAAGTTTGTTTCACATGTTGGACTGTGTGTAAGAAGCCTGAATGTGTACACATAAATCCTTATACACAAGAATCAGCTTGTGCTTTTTTAGTATTTAGGAGCATTTAACCTAAATAACAAAGTGGGCAACATTAGGAAAAACGACTACAAACTTAAATATGACCCTCAGAAATGACTATTGTTATGTCCTTTCATCTAATTTTCTGTTGCCTTCCACCATGACCAGAAACATTGCATATGAATGTTTCTGCAACATATTTGACTATCATGATTGTAACAGCGAAAATCAATAAGTCGTCTTTGTCGTATGGACGTCGATGAAGACATCTGCCTCTGGTTATCACAAAAACCACAGCTCAGTAAAGTGCTGGTGAAACATTAATCCATTAATCTATATACACTATCACTCCATCACACTCAAAAAAAAAAAAAAACTTCCCCAACTTTGACTCCCTGTGGACATGGAAATGGAGCTTACATAACACACACGTGCACACACAGGCAGGCACGCCTGCAGTGTTTGTGCGTATCTCTGTTGCTCTTTCTCACTCTCTCTCTGTCTGGTGCAGCAGTGTATTTTCTCTTCGACAATAGCACCTAAATGATGAATCGTGCAGCATTTCTGCATCTCCCAGTGCCACTCCAGCTGACAAAACATCAAGTGCCTCGTCCTGATCCTTTCTGTCACTGCTCATCTTTTGATTAGTACACACAGCTAGACACCTGAGTGCATAAAGGATTTCTGCTTTTTCCATAAATTACACATCAGGGGTTGAAACACCAGTTTTGTGTGTCACCTAATCACAGCACTGCAAGAATTTAGCGAAGGAGTCATGTTTAAAATGGTGCTGTTGTACATTCTGCAGAGCCAGAATGTATGCCTGTATAATGGTTATTATATTAAATTCATTACTGCATTCTTGATCTTAAATTACTTGATGCTCAGCAGGGGTTGACATTCATTAGCAAATGTTTTCGTCACGTAATTCTTCACGAGCAACTTCGGCAATGCACATGACGCTTTAAAAGGTTTGACTTTATACTTTATACCAGTTTTTCATGATGCTATGATGACATAAAATGATTATAAGGCTTTACAAATTATGATCATTAAAGAAACCAAAGCCTTTCTACAAACTCACAATTTAAACCTCATTGCCTTTGGAAGATATTGTGTTCTGCAACACACACACATTTGGTTAAAAGATTATGACAAACCAATGCTACCTCTTAAATTAGCATTAGTGTGAAACATGTGGCCATGATATACAATATTTGGTTTGAGATGACACCACATCTAGTTAGAGGGGAAACTTGGGTGATAAGATAGCAAGAAAGAATGTGGGATTCACTCCTTTAATTTGTCCCTGAGGGTCAGGCTAAAATGATTTCTTCTCTGCTGATACTTTGTTTGTGACACTAGAATCTTAATGAGCTTTGCTCAGACAGCAAAGTGCAAAAACCTTGTGGAAATATTTTTACAGTATCTAATATTTTAAAGAACCTATATCGCAGTTTCAAACAGCGTGTCGTCTCTGCTGTAAACAAGGCCTGACATAGTAAATTGCAACTGCTCACAGACACATAAAGAAGCCATATTGTGAATGTGCACAATGCAGGAGCTGAGCAGCTTTGCAAACTTAGTTTGGATAATCACCGGCAGAAGGTATATACTGCACTCTGTTACTGTACTTACGTATGTACTTTCACATATCAGGACTTTACTTAAATAGATTAAATTATGGCTTTCACTTTGACTTCACTACATCGAAGAGCAAACACCTACAGTTTCTACACCACTACATTTTCTAATCATAGTCAGGATTATTATTATTTCAACCTATTATGTGACATGTTATTAGTAGTAAAAGTAGGCACGCTTTGGCTTACTGGGGCATGTTGTACTATGTTTGGATTGGCTGCCCAGATCTGCATTCAACAGCAGGACTCACGTGCTACAGTGTAGTGAAATTACACATCACCATCCGTTGTTTTATATTTGTTATTCTATATTCTAAAGTAAAGTGTGAACAATGTCATGTGGTTAAAAACACAGTGGGGAAAATAATGATATTTAATATGGTATGTGATGGTCGATGAGTTTGGTGGAAAAGCACTTGCATGTATTTACCAACAAACATGAAGCAGGACTGATCCACAGGAGATGATGACAAGTACAATTGGTTATCATGTTTTTAAGAAAATTATAAATCATGTGCTTGTACTTAAATTTATGTCAGTGTTGTACAGCAACAAGAGATCTACTGGAAATGTTGTCAGCCCTCCCTTTAAACTCCAAACTTCAGGGAACACACAAGCTGGGCAGTTACATAAACCTGCTTCACTTTCAACCTACGTACTTACAGTAGACGCCACAAGAGCCAGGGGTCTTGAGAAACAGTTTGCTGATGAGACCAATTTTTAGCCGCTAGACTCAATTTATTCCCAGAGGATTTTATCTGAACTTTAATCTTGCAAAACTGAGCTCAAGAGACGAATCAAACCTGAGTTTGCAAGTCCACAAACCTAAGTAAGCCAGTAGGACTGTGCTGCTGTGTACCACACTCTATCACATATCACTATATTTGTAATTTTCATTCAATTTGAGTTAAAATTGCAATAATCAATATTTGTATACTTATTATAGATAATTTGATATTGTGTGTGAGAGGTGCCATTCATAGTGACAAACCTGGAGACGTGTCACTCAACTCTACAGCTTCCTTCAGTGTTCCCATGATGGTGGAACAAGCTTCCAAACTCTGCAGGCTCAGCAGCCTCACACTAAATATTGAAAAACTGCTGAAAAACAGAACTCTTCTGCAACATCCTATGGATGGACCTTATGTATGTGTATATCTATCCATCCATCCATCCATCCATCCATCCATCTATCAATCTATCCATCTATGTATGTATACATAATCTGTTCTTAGATGCACTTGCATTTCATGAAACAGAAACACTTTCTCAGAGCACTTTGCTTTAATTATTTCTGCTTGATTTTGATTTTTGCTTTCCTTGTAACTCACTTGTAAGTCGCTTTGGATAAAAGCATCTGCCAAATGAGTAAATGTAATTGTAAATGTAATTTATATCCAACCTCTATTTGTTGCTAACATTTATATACGTCCCTCACAGATTCAGTCAGGAGGGCAGACTCATCTGCTCCAACAAAATGCCCAATGTTCTGTCATTCACACACACCTAAATTTTCTGTACTCCCTCATGCCTGTAGGTGTGTAAGTAGGTTTAAGGCTTCACCTGTTTCTAACTACAGTTTGCTCAAGTTACATACTCCTACATAAAATCATCTACTTACATATATAGTTATTTAACAATATTGAGGAACTAAAAGGTGCAAAATTACACACTCTTGTTTGTTCTGCATAAATTTCAAGCTGGGCAGTTACATAATCCTGCTTCACTTTCAACCTACGTACTTACAGTAGACGCCACAAGAGCCAGGGGTCTTGAGAAACAGTTTGCTGATGAGACCAATTTTCAGCTGCTAGACTCAATCTATTCCCAGAGGATGTTATCTGAACTTTAATCTTGCAAAACTGAGCTCAAGAGACGAATCAAACCTGAGTTTGCAAGTCCACAATCCTTAAATCAAAGCATTTTAAACTAATTTCATGGACTTTTACTTCAGTGTTTTAATTCATAGTGGGTGTACTCCAATATGACTCCACCACTCAATGATAAACACATGGTACAATTATTACCTTTCTGAGAGTTTAAAAAATAAAAGCTGAGAAATTATAAACTGGTGAAAGAATTTATGTTTTGGAGAGCCGTTTTGGATTGATGTGGGCAGTGAATGCATATGGTAAATACACCAACCAGGCATAAAATTATGACCAAAAATTCCACTTTGATTCAATCCAATACATCTCTGCAATGAATAATACTTTTACAAGGTTTTTTTAGTTTTTAGGTTGAAGCTGTCAGAAAGTCTACTATATATAAGCAGAGGTGGTTCTAGGTTGTTTTGCCACCTGTGGACAAAATATGAAATATGAAAAATTCAGGAAGTATAAGTAGAATTGTCTGTTTCCGAATCAGTGTACGTAAATACAAATACAGAAATAGGTCCATATCATTAATCATAGACCTTAACCTTGAAAACCCAGTGTAGATTATACAATACACATCTGTAGCTAAAGTGAACAGCTGGTTCTCTCCACAATTAACACAGACATAAATAACAGTATAAACATAAATTAATATTAATAGAAACCTATTAGCATTAGCCGTGTTGCCCAGGTCCCAGTGGGCAGCTGTATTAGCCAGAGCTTCACACAAGGTTTTTGGATCAGGACTCATCATCACAGCTTCAGCAGACGCAGGTGAATAGCATGTTTTCCACCGAGACAAGAGTCTTTTTTTGTCCCAGGCCTGACAACAGCTTGCTATTCTTGACAGAACAGCTTGTGCGTGGCTGTGTTCGGAGCTGTGTAGACATGTTGTATTGTGTATGTTACCACCTTTCCTAAAGACTATGGATGAAAAGCAAGCTATCATCAACATGTACTGGCAAACAATTTAAGTGCTTAGAAGACCTACAGAGCTTGATTTTTTTGTGTCGGAGTCAAAGGATGCAGTTACTATTGCACCGTGCCACAAAAAAAGTTTGATCAATTTTAAGTCTAAAGTGCATCTCTGAAACGAGTGTTCATTAGTTAAAAACGATAAGGTGCAGTCAGGCAGAAGAGATAGACTTATTGCTTGTTAACTCATTTTGCCACATTGTTTTGTTTCTTTGATTGTACTAGCAATTCCTCATAACATCACCCAAACTATTCTTCATTGCTCTCAATCATTTGTAGTAAGTTCCTTAAATGCCTTATGATTAATTCAAATCATTATGAGTGTGCTTTATGTACACGATTTGATTGAAACATGCATCACATTTGCATAATTACTTCGCAGCGGAGTAGGGCTTATTGTTACGATCCAATCTAAAGCACTCAGACTTGGAGCTTTGTGTATTCAAGGAGACTAATATGAAATCACACAAATATATTGTGTACAGTGTTCTCAATTATACACAATTACAGGCTGGCCTTTCAGAGACACAAAAGCCTATTTTAGGCTAACGTTGTTCGGCATAAATGGTTTGTGGTTGTCTTATAGAGCTAAATGGGAGAATAATAAGAATCCAATGAATGATGAGGGAGAAGAGATAAACAAGGGGAAAAAATGCTGTGAGAAAACTTCTCATAAGTTTGGTACAGACTATGATAACAATTGTAGATACTTGATGTCTTTTGGAGATCTGCAGGTGAACGGGAGATGTTACAAATGCAATCCAGCAGCTTTAACAATGCCAGAAAAGACAGAAGCATTATGAACCTACTCATACACTAAAATATAACATTTTTGAATGCTGATAAATTTTCCATTCCCCGGATCCTTAAAGAAATGTCTGCGCTGGATTTCTGTGTTGAATATCTCTGACTGACGACCAACAGATGCAGCATGCACCGATAACCTGTTTTTGAAGTCCTTATCTAGTTTCCACACCATCAAAATAGTATGGTCTACATGAGCCGCAGCTCAGGTGAGTCCCAGCAGCATTCAGCTTGCCAAAAGCTTCCCCATCCTGAACACTGGAGAGGAGCCCAGCATTGTGCTCTTGCGTGGGTAGATAAAACAAAAGGCTGTCTAATGCAGGCATTGGGCATCATCAGTCCAACTAGTTTAGCAAGATTTTTCCACCAAACACTAATTAACAGCATCACCTGAGATGCAACGAGAGAAAACACTTAACAAGGGGAGTGACTGGGTTTTAACTAGCTTTTAATTTAGAAAGTAAGCTTGCGGATGCATTTTTCCAAACAGCCCAACCATTACAATCTCTTATTCTTTTTTTCCTTGGCTTTGAGCAAAGAAACCAAGATTAGGGGAATGGCTATAAAAATAACACAAGGATTGTTTCCCTCAAGGTGGAAATGTAAAGGTTTATCTAGAGACAACTCCTCAAAAACAAGCTTTTAATCATCCAGATCAGCTACAACAGAGGATATCATTCCAGCTTATCTTTAATTTGAGACAGGATATCAGATGATGCTGATACAGCGACTTTTCTCATCATACACAATGTCTCCAGCTCTCCTCTCCTATCCAAAATATGTCCTGAGTCGAGGTCAGAGAGAACTCAAACTCTCCAAAGACACGTGAAGATTGAAGATGAGACGGGAGGATGTTTTTTTCATGCCACATTCAGTTGCTTGAACATGTTGAGCTGAAGCTACTTCTTTTTAATTCATACCACACCTTCCTGACACTAATATCCATATGCTTTGTAATTTGTGACTGATACTGCCCCTCCTTTGTAAACTGTTTTGTTCTGTTTTCCTCTTTCCGTTTATGATTGTCTGATCTCGCTTGTAATGGTCCCTCTTTCATCTCCTTTTTTCTTTTCTTTTTTTTTTTGCAAAGCAAATGGGATTTTCAGCCTGCATGGACAGATTCCTCCATTATTTTGAAAACATTCAACATCATGTGTGAGCACAAACAGCCCATTCGTCTCCTCCTCTTTCTCTCCCTGCGTGTTACTGTTACTTCTCATCTGTGCTCTCTCCTCTTTCCTCTAATGCTGTTGAATAATGGAGAGACTGCATGCGGTAGTCATTCTGTCACTCACCCGGTGAGAAAGAGAGCGCCTGCAGTGAACATGTACTATGTGTGAATGTCGCTCTATCTACATGCTGACCCTTCTCTTGCCCTGAGCTGCACACCATTGGCTGCACATACACTCACACATATGCAGAGAGATCATGCCGTCAGCTGTGTTGGGTTTCTGTCTTTTGTTCTGAAATTGTCAAAATTAGAAATGCAACAAACTCAATGTCCATAGTTATTCAAGTGTTGCAGCAGTTTATAATTTACAGTACTGACAGGGTTCTTTTAGCGAGAGCATAAAGATCACTTTTCAGGGTCACAAAGAAGATCAGATACAGAGCCACAAGCTGCTAATAGGATGATGAAATCCATGGTAGTGCAGGGCACACTTGCAATTACCTTGCATCCGATTGCCATCCTCATGGCAAGGCTGGGGGGGCCCCCTGCTGCTAAAAACAGCTGGTAGGTGGACTTGAGACACCCAATCCCTGTCTTTAAATTGACAGACTGGCAGAAATACAGGATGCAATAAGCAGTGCAGGCCTCTCCACACAGTCCTATTTAGTTGGCCAGATTGCCTAGTTGTTGCTAGTCTCTAGACATCGCTATTAACTCAGAGAGAGCAACCATGCAAAGGCAACATCTGGGGTTCCCTACCAGCTGAGCCAATAAAAAAAAAGGTTATGCATAAGGGATAGAAAGAGTGTCAAAAAAGAGAGGAGAATACAGAATGTTATTTATAGGCATGGGCTTATGTAAATGGATGGAAAGTAAAACCGATCTCTCTGTGTCTCTCCCTGGCTCTCTCCTTTCTTTGTCTAACCCTCTGTTTTCCCATTCCAGTGCCTGTCACAGCTGGGAAGGGCTTTTGCTTGCTCTTGGCCCAATTAACCAAGGCTTAAAGCACAAAGCATGTTGAGCGGGATTGGTCCAAGCTTGGTTTAGTCTAGTTCAGCATGGCTTGGCTCAGGCTTGGCTCAACTTCCTGCTTTGAGCTACTATGCAATTATAATTAAGCTTGTCCTTTGACACACACACACACACACACACACACACACACAGATTTTGGTTTCCACAACTTCAGGGGACATTACATTGACTTACATTAATTTCCTGAAGACATACCCTAAGCCCACTCATGTCCAGTATGCGTCTAACCCTTAACCAGCCGCACCCTAATCTTCAACCAAGTTATGGCCGTCAAATTAAATGATTTCTTCACTTCAGGGACCAGCATCTTGTATGAACAGCCGACAGATTTAAATCCCTATAATGTAATATCTGGAATACACACACACACACGGACAAGAAGAGTCATTAATATCCACTGAAACGTTTTTGCATCTCGCTCTTTTGCATAAACTTTCTTTCCTTCTATCTATTACACACACATACACACACACGCACAGTCGCCCCCTTTGGGTTCAGCGATCTGGCACAGCTTCACAAAGACACAAACAGTCCCAGAAGGAAAACAGAAACAATACCATTTTATCCAGCTCTGTAATAGCCCCATTCTTTCTGCACCCTTAAAGCTCCTTGATTCTTTCACTCTCTCTCTCTCCATTTTTTATCTGTTCCTCCGTTGCTCTCTCCTTCACTCTCTAATCTCAGTCACTTTGTTCTGTGAATTCATCAAGCCCTATTCCATAACGCCGGTGTCAAGGATCAATGGTTGCCATCAGAACAGCTCCCAGCATGCACTGCCACATGTGGCCATTTTTAATGAGACCCAATTCCATCTGTCCTGCATAAAAAGCCTAAAATGTTAGTATCAAAGTTGCACAGAAATGTTAATCCTAGTGATCTTCTATCTGTCTACAAATGTGATACATTTTATTAAATAATCAAAAAAAGGATTTATCAATATCTGAAAGTCTTGGGGTTGACATATCTATTTTCACCTACATTCCATTGTAAAATTGAAAGCAATTTTCTCTTGGTGTATCTAACATGTTTCTTATGACACGAGGACCAAATCAAAGTCTTGCTGGATTATGAGAAAGAGCTGGAAGGGGTCTAGTGCATCATGGTTTAACCAGCCATACTAAAAAATGTGACCTAACGTTAACAGGTCCATTTTAAGATGCAACACACTGCTGTTAAACACACACACAAGAAATCAGCATATTAACTGGCTGTTTAAAGGCAGGCTTTCTGCAACTATGTCTGGTTTATATTCAAAAAGTAGAAAACAAAAATAGCATAAGGAGAGATGGGAATATGACACCTGCACAGACACAGACAACAGGTTTCTACAGCCAGCTCACTGAGACTGAACCACTGGAAATGAACAGATTACTGGTTAGTATACGAGTGCAATCTATTTCCATCAAAGCGAGGGCCACATGCAGATAGAGCTTTAATGGCTAATTTTTTGCACTCAGATGAAGATAAAATAACCCACATGGACACACAGGTTGACACATATAGAGATGAATTCAAGGACACAAACACACACACACACACACACACACACCAAATCAACAGATAATTGAACAGAAAGCCTTCACCGAAATCAAAGACTCTTTGCCAGATGAATTGTAGCCTAGTCCATAAGCCTTTAGATTGTGAAAAATGTAATAAAAAACAAACAAAAACAACAACAAAAAAAGGCCACAATGACAAATCACTAATGTTCAGTCCAAGGAGAAAGAAAGATTTGTTGGAGACGCAATGTGATGCATAATGAAAACAGATGCCTGTGCTGAGGCTTTCTGGGCATGCTGTTGGTCTCCATTTAAAATCAATCCTGTCAATGGATCATAAGTTATTTTGACAGGGAGCAAGAGGCACTTCAGGAAACACCAGTTTAATGATGTCTTTAACCTGCCGGTAATTGACCTCTGAATTGAAAGGGAGAAACAGTATTAAAAGCCCGGGGCAGGCGATTATAGTTCTCTGCTAGTTGTGCCTGCTATACATCATTTCTGATCAGACCTGGGTCAGCATAAACCAAAGCGTTTTTCCTCCCCTTGTAAAAAAAAAAAAAAAAAAAAACATAAGTCTGCGTACAGTTGTGAATGGCTCCAGTGCTGGATGGAGCAGTAGATTTGGTGCTAGATTGGATTTATGCACCGTGTATGCAGCTGCCTTATGTTTTCACTCTCTGCCGTACATCAGAAAGCTACAGTGTGTGCCAGCTTGGCTTGTTTCTATCCTTGTTATAAAGAAATAAAAGATACAGATAAGAAAGCTGAATATTTTGAGGGTTTTCACAGAGCTGGATCTTGTGAGATGTATTAAAATTCTTGTAGCATTTCCTCCAAGGCTGGAATACAGTACAGCTTCTGCATGAACAATCACTGTATACTGTGGAGGCTTTAAAAGGGAAATTTACTGTACTTGTCACTTTCTCTCTTTTAATCAAATAAAAGACAGAAACACATGCACAGACTCACTGTACACATGCACGGTAAAACGAGCTTACAACCACCATCAGATGGCACAACACAGTGACTTAAACACATACCATCTGGCTGCATTAACAATCCAAATGACATCTGACTGTGCCGGAGCTTGGGGAGTGAGGCATTAGCCTGCTATCAATTTACTATCAATTTGTCAAGTTGTTCAAATTTACACAATAAATCTAATCATAGTCATTCACATTTATGCTGTGTATAATTGCCAGAAGTCCACACACAGTATTGTATCTCACACAGCCCTGCATAGGCTGCACCAGAGATATCAGCCACTGGCATTAATGTCCATGTATTTGAGAAGCTTTTCCAGTTGAATTAAGACTGGAACAACCAGCAATACCCACCGATTCCAAGCCACCAAACCTCTCTGTCACTCTGTCCAGCTGCTTTGAACCTCATATCCCTGCTCCGTCCTTCCAGGCCACTGAATGGAAGTAGAATCAGGCATGTGTGGACGTGAGCATGTCACTGAGTTTTTAATATGCTGCAGGAGGAGATCAATCTAGGGCATCCAGAAAATGAATGGAGATGCCTGTGATGCCTGTGACAGAGCAAAGGGTGTGTGTTTGATTGTAATTACAGACATGCTTTGAGTCCTCCTCAGGAGTCTGAGGGTAGAATTAGGAGGGGTGTAGGGTTTGATTGAGGACAGGGTGGAAAGAGGGATGATGGGAGAGGTGGAGTGTAAGCATGTGTCCATATGCTTTTGGGATGATGGGAAACTCCAAAAGGAATTTTCACCTTGGCCAAGTCTCCCTGATGCCTCAGGATGTTGCTCAAGGTTAAACAGAGCGACACAAAGGCACAGAGGAATAGAAGAGGCATTACAGCTGCCTGACTCTGTCTGCCAGAAAATAAATGAGAAATTAAGCAGTTATGAGCATTGACAAAAATATGACATCCTAATCAAGCACCAAACAAAAAAGGGTTGCTTGAGGTGCTGATGCAACTTACATCTATATATCGTCTTCCTCTTATGACATTCAAAGGCTGTATTTAGAGAGAGTGGATTTACGCATCCTTATATTCTAAAATAAACTTGTGCAGTGTGCCAGGTAACAATGTACATCATGCTATTAGACAATCCCATCTCCAAAACATTAGATCTTAAAAAGATCAAAAGTCTAATTGACCAGGCACACAGAGTGTGAGTTTTCAACACACATGTAACACCAGGATGTTTCATACATCAAACCCAAACTTAATCATGGGTCTATTGCAAATCAAGTTCAGTTCAGCACAAGACTTGTCATTGATTATATTGTTTACCAGATTTTGATGTCACGCTTTAGACTGTGTAATGTAATAATAGTTGTGAGTCAAACGTGCAGTTTTAATTATAAGAGGTATTTTAATCAGTTTGCCAGATTTGATTAGATCACTCAAATGTAAGCTTAACAAATGTTGAGTGGGAAGGAGCTGTAGAGGCAGCAAAGGACTTGAGGCCTCCACCCACACCTGCCTCACCTGGACAGTTAAACCAGGAAACAGAGGGGAAAACTTAACTAATGAGACCCCAGCCACAGTCTTTATGATGTAAATGCACCTTTTAACCAACAGATATTTAAACATACATGTCTTACATATATTACTTTGGGTACAACCCACAAAACGTCCACATGGGTTGAGGTGGTGATTTCAGATTACATTTGGTCAGAAACGTTTATTTGTTGCCTACATTTTGAAATTTTACAGGAAGTGAACAAAGGTGTTTCACTGGGACATTGGGATGCTCCTGGGTGTCCTGAGTTCATTCGTATTCAATTCATACTCTAATAAAATGCATTAGAGGTGTCCCAGCACTACGGACAACTGTCGTCAGTAAAGTGTGCAGTACTAAAAAGACGACTAATCAAGCATAATACAGCATAAATTAAAAACATCTGTGTGGGTCTGTCAAGGTCTTGTAGGGCATTTAGTAGCACAAAACCAGCTGCTGCCCAGATTGTTTCTGTGACTTTACCCGACCTTTCATCAGCAGGTCACATACTATATGTGTCACTGCTGTTTTGACAATAGCAGAATGCAACAAGCTCCTAATTTTGTCTGTAGCAGCCTGTGACATGATGAATGCATATTAAAATAAATGTCATGCTATTTATTTATTCAATGTTTTTTTTTTTTTTTGGCCACTGTACCAACCTGTAAAAAAACATACCTAACACTATTTCTAATATTAGCATGTTCACACATCAAGCATGCACAAAAATCAAAGTTTGATCACCTTATGAATGTTAAGTTCATATCAATATGTGTCTTACTCTCTTATTTTCTCTTCAACTCAAAAGTCTAAGGAAAATATAGGTTTTAGGGACTAACTCCTCCTCTGGGATGTAGCCTGCCAGAATGAAAAGGTTGTAGATACCTGCTATAGAACTGTAAGCATAAGGACAGCTGACCACATCTGACGCTGAAATAAAAATCCATCCATTACCTGTAACCCATTATCTTGTTTATGGTCACAGGGGGACTGGAGCCGATCCCAGCTGTCAATGGGCAGGGGTAGGATTAGATCCTGGACATCTCAGGGCCAACACAGAGACATCCTGTAAATAGACAGACAACCATTCAGACTCACATTCACAACTACAGGCAATTTAGAGTGTCATGGGGCTGGCCCATGCCCTGTAGAGAGTAGGTGCAGATGTGTTATCAAACTGATATCGCCAATTCTATTTATTTTACCATCTAGCCGGCCGAGTAGAGTTGTTGATTTAGTTGTACGGACAATGCACCCTTGTCTCACATCCTCCAAAAACCAATGTCACTGTGATACTTACCCAATGTTGTGTATGCTCCACTCCATCTGCCAATGGCTCCCAGGTCACACTATCAAACAGGAAGTGTGATGGGTGAAGGGTCTTTATAGCAGGGGTGAA
The DNA here is from genome assembly GCA_033026295.1 of Channa striata. Taxonomy (NCBI): domain Eukaryota; kingdom Metazoa; phylum Chordata; class Actinopteri; order Anabantiformes; family Channidae; genus Channa; species Channa striata. The sequence continues at coordinate 18,611,401 of CM065168.1, read as the reverse complement.
TTGGGTTGTACCATCCAGATAGGAAGTAAAGGGGAGTTTTACGATTATGGGAAGAAATTGTCTTAAATGTACCCTTGATAACATTTTATGTTAACCTTCCTATTTGGGGTAAAATAGAATAATATATTTAAGACATGTATACTGTATTGAAAGAAGAGATATTATATTGTGTCTTAATTGGTTGTAATTCCACACTGAGTGAAGAATACTCCTGCCTCTCTGCGTGTGTGTCTTCCACAACTCGGCTAACCCTTACATAGAGTATTTAGAGATTCTCTTTGGACTGTGTGAGGAAACCAGACTACCCAGAAGAAACCCATGCAACCAAGGGGACAACATGCAAACTCCACACAGAAAGGCCACAGCCAACAAGGGTTCGACCCGAGGACTGTTTCAACCTTTTAGTAGCAGTTGCAAAGAGGCAAAAATTTCTTCAGGGTATGGATTTTTATCTCCAGCCAACTATTTTATTGTATGTTTATGACCATTTGGAGTTTAAATGGAATACTTCCTAAAACACATATGTTATGTGCACTAAAATACTTAATTATTAATATACAGTTGACTGTTTTAAAATTTTATTTTAAAACCTTTGAAATCATTGTTCAAATGTGCCATCCTATCCTGGGCATGTGCCCCAGTGAGGTTAAAACCAACAAAATGTTTTTACATTTGCCCGTGCTATATTAACCAGCTACAGTAATTTAGGAACAGCGACTGTAGTCAAAAGTAGTATCAAGGGATAAGAAGAGATAGCAGTACGTGTAAATGTCGCTTGGGAACCACATAAATAGATGGAGTATTTCCGCACAAAGATAATAACAGAAAAATAAATACAGACATTGTTCTGCCAATGACTGTCCAATGTGTTATTAATGCCTAATGCCCAGAAAAAGGCATTCTAGCCAACACCAGGCCGGCTGGCTTGATACTGTACAAACACAGTCATCCTGTCGGCAATGCTGAGAGCAACAGAAGGACCAGCACAGGACAGGTGGTGGCTACATGTGATTCATTGTTCCTGTAAGAAAGCACAAGTCCCTCTGGTTGCCAATCACTCCTCCTTCTCTTTCTCTCTCTCCTTCTCTTTATCGCTCTCTCTCCCTTCTTCCTCACTCATCTGTTTCTCTTTCTTCTCCTTCTCAGATTAGGTGTGAAGAATAATTAGCGAGTACTGAAGAGCCCCGGGTGGACTGGAAACTCATGGGAGCCTGGTCACTATCTCCACCACCAAATGTCCCTGGCAACACAGCTGACAGTGGGCTGCGCTGCATTAGTAATGAGAAAGCTGCACTCACGTATGTGTGTGTCTCTGTCACTGATGTGTTTGTGTGCATGCGTCACCGTAAGGAAGAGGTTGCTGGCCCTGCTCAGATCTGCTTGTTCCTTCCCATCATATAGAAAAAACTCAAAAATCCATTGGAAAAGCACTGAATGCTTGATGAACACCTATACTTTGCAGGTTTGATAGAAAGGGGCTTGGAGATTCTATCGCTGTGTCCTCAAAGGGAAACATGCTCAATAAGAGGAGTCAATTAGTTCCATGAAAAAAGACAGACACTTCATAATAGTGCCAATTAGTTTGCTCCTCTCCTTTCAGGTTCTTTCAACTTTCTGCCATTCGATATAATTACTTTGGACATGGCTGTCATAACAATTCGATGACAAACTCATCAACAAGAAATGGCGAGAAGAACTACCACAATTTTGGGAGAAACCTTTGATTTTATTTGTTTGAGCTGAACACATTATTGTACAAATTGAACAGAAATACTAAGAGAGCAAACTTGACTTTAACAGATAATTCTAGCAGTTGGGCATTGACTCCGTTGGCTCAGTGAAAAAAAACTAAAACAAACGTTATAATGCAACGGTTTAAACAAAGACAGTGTCAAGCCTGTTCACATATGAACTCGAGAAGGAAGGAAGGAGGAATCAGCTGCGGACATTGTCCAGAGTTGAATTTCACACATGTAACACAGAGCAGGAGATCAACAGCCAGCGCTCACAGACCACACAACACGGCAGCAACGTAGGCTGTGGGAAACGGTTTTGTTTAAAAAAAAACGGTTCTATCACTTGACTACAACCGGAGTTGAGTGATAGAACATCATTAACGATCCATTTGCTCGGTTTTAAATCCTCCCGACAGTTCCGGTGCAGAGCAGTGTGCTGCAAGCACATATGATACAGACATTGTGCTAGAGGGGCTTAAAGGATTTATTAATTTATAAATGTATTAATTGAAGCATGACCCACCAAAACACAAATACCCAACCATGTTTTTTAGTGCCTAACCCTTAACCCAACCATGATTTCTTTGTGTTTGGATACTTTTAATCCAAACAGCTCAACATAATTTTTATCCAATTACTGAGTGATTGGGCATAGGCATGGGAAGGTATATTTGGTACCGATGTAAGCAAAAGTATCTGCCATTTTGTTACCTGGCACCAAAAGAGGTGCTGCAGGCACCTGCTCCCCACCCATGAACAAACATTTGTCGCCTGAGAGGTAGAAAAATTGTCTTTATAGGCTTTAAGTCTCGATCAGTTGGTGTAAGTCTCGACATACAAACTGGGCTGATGGATACTCACCAATGGTCTGACAGTGGTTGACAGCTGATCACTGGATTGGTGTGTCAAGATCCAAAAACACTAAAGCAATGTTAGTAGCTCTGTAAAGCCTTACTTTGACACAGCCGTACTTGAGCTAAATGTTAACTCTTGTATGGACATTTGCTTAGAATGACATTTTACAATTCTAATGTTATGATTGGACCAAAATATTTCACAGTTTTAATATTTGTAGGGCAGGTATTATTTTAAAATTTCTTTATTCAGAGGTTTTCTTTTTTTCTTTTTTGTTGTAAAGTAGGGCTACACCTACATTCTTCTCTGTGCCTGAAATGCACATCAGAGAGTGTCAGCTAGAAAAAGGGCACTTGGTGTTACTTTTCAAAAGGAAAAATTCAGACACAAAAGCAAATACGGTCCACTTACTCCAAGAATAAATGTCCACCCCAACTACAAAACTGAATTTCAGATGCAGAGAAATATCCACAGCCGAGTCACACAAAATGTCTTCTTAAGTCCAAAAATTCAGAGCAGCAGAAAATGAACTAAAAACCAGACATGCGTACAATAATTTTCAAAAAAAAGAAAGAGTCGATTTGAGAGGAACCCAAAAAAAGACGAACCCGATCAGAACGGGCCCAAGGATCAATAGGCGTAATTGAAACAGACAAACACAATGATGTGGTGGCAACTTAAAGATCTATCAGTCAAATAAATTAACATGTAGCTGTGGAAAATCAACAACAAGGTCTCATGTTAGCATTGTCCTCAGGTCAGATTCAAGTAAATTCATAAAAACTAAAACAATTGTTTATGTTTCAAAGAAAAATGCACAGTCTATAAACAATTGCAAACTGTTCTGAAAAACTAAAACTTTCTGTAGCTAAAGTAGAGGCAATTAAAAATGGAATACCTAATATCTGTCAATCAAGATCTTATAGTATCCCATATTTGCCCTTACATTTTGAAGATGATGTGATTTCACTGCATAAGCTCCACTGAGTTAAAGTTTTTGCCACACAAACCCAACCGAAGACAGTTAAATTAGACCTGACCTGACACAGCTGAGCAGATTTAAATGTGAGCGTCCAGTGGTGAGACCTGAGGTGACGTCCGCAGAACAGAACACTATTTGCAGCTGTGTGTGCATATACACAAAGGAATGTGGCTGTTAATGTGAATGCAGATTTTGTACAGCGCTCACAGGAACCTCGTGCTGGTGGACTTCACAGTCTTGTGTCGTTCACCTTTCTTCCTGAGAGCCCGAAGTTTTGCAATGTTTACCATGACAAGATGTGTTTCCTGATCAGTGTACATGGAGATATAAATCACCCCTGCCCCAATCCGCCTAGTGAGTGGGACATAATCCAGGGCACCAGCTGCCTACTGAAGATCACACACTATACCTAAAGGCGCAAACTTAAGCAACAGGTAACACAATAAGACTGACGTTGCATCTAGCAAACCAGTAATGTTTTTGAGCGGAAGGAGCTGTTCATATCGCCAGGGCCTAAAACAATGTCTGTATTCGCAGGTCAATTGCTTAGCTTACAATTCAACATCTCTGTTATTTTTTTGTAATTATTTGTCATCATATTTAACCCTCCCAATTAGGTTTTAACTGGGGATTCGCTACTGGGAATCTATTTTCGTGCAATGCACGCAAACGACTCAGTTGCTCCATTTGGACCACATAGGCAGACACATAGCATGGCAGACACCCTGCTAAGATAGCAAAGAAATACGACATGTTAGTATTTGCTGCAGAAAATATCTTAATTCACTAATCACAACAAATGCTGTTATTAAGTTAATTCAACCTTACTTCAGCCTAACCTCATTCCAAGTGTCAGGTTTGAACCAAATCCAAAATTGGTAAACCAAGCTAAAAGTAAAAGGGCAGCAACTGTGTGCTTTCATATCATGCTGAGGAAAAAGCACTTGGCTCGGTCTCCAGATGGCAGGAGGAAGCAGAAGAGACGCAGCTTTGCAGTTGCATCCATACACATGAGTGAAAAGCAGTAAGTCTGTATAATGTTGGTGGGGGGTGTTCCTGACACCCCGGTATGTCCCATAATCAGCTTTCCTCAGTGACAGCATGGAGCCCATTGGAGAGTCCCATCTATCTCTTTCTTTCTCTGTCTTATACACACAAATGTACAAATACAGATACACGTGCACACATGCACACCTGGCTGGAAGGGCAGGGGGTCTCAGCCTGCCAGCTGCAGAGCAAGAAACACACTGAGAAGAACACACACAAACACACATACTGTACACAAACACGTGTATGGAGAATTAAACGCCAGAACTAGCATCTTACCCACAAGAGAAATCATTTCTCCGGCAGGCAGGATATTTCACACACGGCAGGCCGTTACATACACAGATATGTCTAAAAACTGACAACAAAAACAAAAATATGCTGCTTTGCCATGAAATTTAAACAACCTGCTCCATACTTTATACAGTAGTTCCCCTGTACCTCCAAATTGCTCTGACCCTCCAAGACTTTTCAATCTCTGATTTCTGGTACCAAGTACAAGGTACATCTAAAACATATACTTTAAGTTCTCTAAAGCTATAAAGTAATATTCAAAGCTTTAATTCACACTACATGTTGTAATCAACCTTCCTGCCTGTCCAGAACCCAGTCGTTCAGCTGTGATGGTCAAAGTTTGTGGACGGTTGAAGTTTGTACAGCAACTGAAAGTTTATTAAAGAAAATTACTCTTGTGATGACAAAAAGGGATAAATACGACTTCCCTTTGTGTGATTCTACACTGAAAAGAGAACAAGCAGGGGAAAATAAATAATATGGAGCATTAGATGGCTGGAGGTGCATTCGTTCTGTAGGTATACCCCATCTGTCTCTACGCCAATCAGCCACAACTTGGTGGTTTGGCAATGAAATGTGAATTACTACTCCAATACTGTTAATATACAGTCGTTCCCTAGATTTTGACAGCAACATTAAGTAAAATCAAACCATAGAGACAGACGTCAAGACATGCAAAGACAGCTGACCCATATTTGACCCTACTCACGCTGCATGTCAAATGACAGCTGCATATGGGCTAAAATTGGGCAGAATCTACACAGCTTAGGTTGTTATGTGGGCCTTCATAAATCATACTTCCTTAGTGCATCCTGGTCCGTTTCTGACCTTTGCGTGCACTGCTGCATGGGCACTTGGCTCGGTCTGTGGTTACACAACCTAAAGCTATGCAGATAAAGGCTATTGAACAGAACAGCAAGGACTGAAAGCCCTGAGATGCTGCCACAGCTTATGACCTTCTCACCAGTTCACATCACCACAAAATCTTAACCTGCAATAGACAAATTATATGAGGATGTTATTAGACATCTAAAAATAGATAAAAAGTACAGAAGAAGTTGTTACTGAGTATAAAATAAAGATACTGACATTTACAGTATGTCACTGAAAATTGTCTCTGTTATCATTTTATTTTCGGGCCTGGAATAAATAGTTTTTTGTCTTTTATGGTTTAACCTACTTGAATAAACCCGACCTGTGAAAGTCACAAACCCATTTCATTTCCTGTGGAAGCCACCAGTCAACCGTGTCTGACAGGCCCATGAATAACTAAGGACCACTATCTGTCCTGACTCACCCGGGGACAACACATGAAGGGAACAAATGTGAAGGCCAACGTGCATCAATAAAAGGCCAAAAAACACATAGGACTTTGGACAGGAGGCAGAGGTAAAACGATAACTTTGACCTTTTAGCAGCTGTTATAGAAGCCATATTTTGCCTTGGCGACCGGTTCTGTAAATGGGTGTCAATATAATACATAGTCAAAGGCCCAAAAGCTTGTGGTGAATGTGTGTTTCCATGCTTGGTGTAAGTGAAAAGTCCAAATTTGAGGCTGGCAGAGGTGTGAGCAGTTTTTTTATGTTCCTAACATTGTGAACTAGAACATAGAACCATTAAAGGGCCTCAGTTTTTGGTTCCTACAATCACTGAAGTAGCCACTATTTCAGCGACCACTGACTCATTCAGCTTGGATCTTTGTTCCATCAGTTATTAGGGATCTTCAACTCATTTTGCTTCGCTTTGGCATGAATAAATAAAATCCGCATTGATTTGTCATCAGCATCACCCCTTCTGATTTCCTCAACAGCCCATCTCAGGTAGAAAGGGATTCTGTCAAAGTCAAATTTCACTTTACTAAAATTCAGATGCAAAAGTGATGGATAGACTTACCACATTTATGGTACATGCACAGCCACATTACTGGGAGAAATCAGAGTATTGTTACCCTCTTACAATAACGGTCTATTTCGAGTCATATTTACAAGTTTTTCTAATAAAAAAACTGAAAAAAACATATTTTCTTTCCTAATGAAGGATAAGAAATCAGATATTGCACCACTGTCTCCCATCTAGCTAGCAGCCAGTTAGCTTCGCCTACCTTAGCATAAAGGCTGAAAAGAGGAGGGAAACACACTTAGATATGCCTAGGTTTATTATTAATTATTAAACTATTTAAAAAATACATATCACATATTATTCACTAAAGTGTTGATTATGCAGATTTTGTTAGATTTTGTAACGGCTTGCTACTATTTAGTGTCTTATATTAACCAGATAGTTATAAATGTGTTATCCATCTTTCCTTCTGGCTCTTGACAAATACGGTAAAGTAAATACTGTAAGTTTTATTCCCCAAACTGTTATATGTTGTATGTTGTAGGTTGGAAGCAAGACTAATGCCAATTTGGTGGGTCTGCGATGCATGTCTGTCATATACAGTATGCCATGTCATATTCTTATTTATTTTATTTTTATTTTAAATTTTCTTATTCTTGGGATTATTCTTGATAAAGTTATTTAGACCATGTGGACATTTTACTGCTAATTGCTACACTGCTTACAGCTACAAATATAGTCTCTTTTTATTTTACAGTAAAACATATTCATGGCCAGGTAGCTGTGATTCCTAAGGTGCAATCTAGTAACTGTGTGTCTCTCATCTATTACCCCAGTTAATAAAAACATGAAGTGCTTTTAAACCCACTGAGTGTGTCCTGTGAGGATGATAGTACTCTGAATTTCTGCTTTACTGTGTGAGTGCAAGATGCTGCAGACTGCAGGATTCCAAGTTCTGATTAACCCGTAACTGACAAATTGAAACTTCACTTTGTGTATCAATTTTTTTTTATTAAATGTACATTACATACCGTACTACCAACAAAGAACTACTTCTGCAAGCTAAAGTAACAGCTGTGGATCAGTCGGTAAAGCAGCTGAATGTGAACAGCAGGGTTGGTGGTTTGATTCCCAATATGTCCTGATCGCATGTCTTTGGGCAAGACATAAATGAGAAGTTGCTCCCGGGGTGTGTTCCGTTTGCCAGAATGACTAAACACATCTAACTGCTTCTGCAACTGCACATGCTGTCTAGTCTTTGCAACCCAACCACAGCCATTACAAAGAACCTTTACCAGACAGGCCCAATGTACTTGTTTTTCATTAGAGGAGATCTCTTGACAGGAAAATATAAAGAAGTTCAATAGTCACGGCAGGTGTGTGTATGTATGTGTGCATGTGTTTATTAAGCTCATCCATCCTGCATGAGTTTGCCCTGTCAGGTTGGTATTCTTAATGAACCATTGGGGGACCACATCGCAGGCACTTGCTTGCGCTCCCGTCACTGCTGTGCAAACGTCCTCTAGCTGCTGCTGCCAATGACTCACGGTAAAAGCAAACACACACGGACTCCACCGGCTCTACATGACGGGTGTATGTTTGTGCGTCGGCTTGATGACCGGCCCGCCGAGCAGGCGCTGCACAGACATGTGCTCTCTCTCACGCGCACTGAAGAGGTAATTGCCTGCACCGTGAAGACACTGGTATCCCTCAATCCTTGTGGTGATCAATCTTGAAGAAATAGGTAAACAAAGCTGTGTCTCTGTCCTCTCAAGTAGTCTATCTGCCCTTGTTAAAAAGCGCACTCCCTTTAAATGGACAAACTAGGAAAGAAGAACAGGCAGCTGCCGTGGCAGTAGATTCCCATTGACCGAAAGCAGGACGTTTTGCAGCCATCCACGGCTTACTGATGCATCATACATCAGGCCTATCATGTCTGACTGCAGATTGCTTGATATAGATATGATGAAGAGTTTCAGCATTGCCACATTAATTAGGCTCACATCACTGGACTGGATCAGTGACGTGCTTTTTTTGCACATGCCTGCCGTGTGTGTGTGTGTGTGTGTGAGAGGTATGAATACATATTTGTGTGTGCGAAATTGTTTAAATCAAGACAATGTGTGTGTGTGTGTGTGTGAGAGAGAGAGAGAGGGAAGAGCCATGACTTTGGTGAACAGTAAACACACCACTGAGAGCTCATTAGAGTAGCTCTCTCCTCTCCGCGCCGCACTGCTCCAGTGACGGGGCTTTAGCTCCAGCCATATCTGGCATACAGCAAAAAAGCTAATTAGCAGCTAGCACTCATTACAGTCAAGCGAGTGTGTGCAGCGTCTCTCCAACACATCGTCTGTAGCCTGTCAGAAACACAGCATGCAAGTTCCGCGTCCAATCTAAGTCAGATTGGAAGAGGCTAAGTGGTTGGCTAAATAGACAGCGTTGGACTCCATTTGTTCCAGGCTCATCAAAATAACATCGGCTGTGTGTGTTGTAATGGTTGGTGTTGTGTCTGTTGTTGAAGTTGTCTGACATCCTCAGAAGGTCAGCAGTGTTTTCATTGCCTGGAAAATATTTGAATTTTCAAGGCTTGCACAGTCTTTACATCATCTGGGTTTACCTATGGGGGAACATTAACCAGCTTTACCACACAGATATTGTTTCAGCCGTTTGATTGGAGACAGAAATACATTTCACCCAAATCTTAATTAGTCCTTAGACTGCAGCAGCTAGTCTGCTCTGTCTGAATATTTCTATAAGTGAAAATTTGACTGTTTTGTGTCGGATAGGGGTTGGATCACTTTCTCACCAGCTCTGAAGTTTATAGGAGCACACTGAGGAGCTTATCCAGGAAAAGGGTCTTGGTGGGATCGTTCTGAGTCACATCCAAGTGCGTCTGCTGCGTTCAGACCTGTGCAAATGAACCACAACAAGGGGAAATCAAACCAGAGCTTGTTTAAAGCAAATGCCCTTAGAATATCTTAGAGGTACTTCCTTTGGAACACTTCCCGGAGGATGTCTGTTAAACATTTCTGTGCCTGTTGTACAACCCGGCGATGCCTTTCTCTCTACTGCCGTTCTATCTACAATTTGAAAAATACAATAAAGCCTTCTATTGTGCATCACTCATGTTGTATAGATAATCACTGTTATGCTGTTGAAGTTATAGAGTTAACTTTTTATTAAGTTTGAATATGTAAACACCTCGCCATCGTAGCACAGGTATCACTTGTATATAGATGCATTTAAGATTGCATAGGATTGCCTTCTTCAGTCATCTGACACAAAATAGTGGCATGTGGTGTCAGCATGGTGGACAGAACATTACAGTAAAGTATAAGCTCAAGAAAATGATGTAAGATCATGGAATTCCTCATAGCTTTCATCATGTGGTGAACAAATGTTTAATTCTAAGACTGAAAATTGTTATGTAAAATCACCGCGGACCCAGAGGAAGTTGGATCAACAGAGGCTGCAGGCATTTCCTGTTGAAAAGGACATAACATGTGGCTGCAATGTGGCCACTAGTGCAAAAATAGCATTCAAACCATGGATGAATTATAAGAGCAGGATATCGGACGAAACACAACACCCAGTCACTTGACAGAAAACTACTCACACACTGTGTTTGGTACTGACTGCACGATCCTGCTTGTTCCATAGACTCTACATTGGAATGGCACCACCAAGATAAAAGTCAGTTAATCCAGAGGGACTGTGGAAAGATTTTAGAGATATAAAACCTCCACGGATTAAAAGTTTATAGTAGAAAGAGAAAAAACCCAACCTTGTCTGTAGTTTGAGGTTCCCTGTAAACAGTTTTGTAGTTTCAGTTTTGTAATCTCTTTTAAAATTACAATCAGTGGGGAACATGTTGTTTGGACTGGAGAGATTTTTGTTGCCTTACTGCAAGTGGCCAATTGGCTTGATTGGATGAAGGGCCGAAGGCTGTGCAATCAGTTCTTATAATACAACCATGATCCAAACCCTTGTCTTATTCTAAATGCTTTTACCTCTTTATTTTTATCATGCCAGCTTATCAGCATTTTTTTCTATATTACGAATGTATTACACAGGTTGATGTGTACATGGTTTTAGCAGCTAAATACATATTTACAACTATTAAAAAACACATTTAAGATGCCATACGAATTGCAAGGTAAAAGGCAGTTAGCTTCTTAATAGCTTAATTTAGGGAGAAACTCACTGTAAAAAAAAAAAAAAAACCTATTTAAGTAAATTGAGTCTCCTAATAATTGCTCCACAAGGTTAGAGATCACACCATTACTATGCAATGTTAGAAGCTGAGGTGCAGCAGCACACACACGGCTAGCTCCATATGTTAAACAAAAGGAACCATGCATCCTTAATCAAAAAGACCATTCATCACACAGGCTACATCCATGATGCGCATAGATAAGGAGATAATAGGGTAAATGAGAGGGAGAGTTAAAATAATACTGTATCCAGCACGGTTCATGCACTGCTGCATTCCTGATGAATGATACAAGTCCCTCTCCTCCCTCTGTGGATTCTTCCCCTCTTGGTCACTGCAGTCCCACCAGCATTTCCTTTATGATGTTGCGAAAGGGAAAAAAATTTAACGGCAATTAAAAATGAAATCAGCGTCTCATGTTGTGAATGTTTTGGTGAAGCATATTCGTACAAATGTGGACATACTAGTGCAGATGACAAGTGCAGATAAATATAGACAGACCTTTAAACAGACAGACGAACACAACTCACCTGTTGTAGATTTGGCAGATGGTTCTGCCCTGGAGAACTGGTAATAACAGAACAATAGCCAATTAAGGAGTGACGGAGAAGCAGAGGATGCCAAGACAGTTCACGGATAGATTCAGTCAATTAGTCAAACGCTGTATTAGCAGACTGTCCAGAGACACCATCTTGATTGCCTCCTATTATCCACACCAATTCACAGGTTTTGATTGGTATTATGTGATTATAGTAGGTACAGATGCCCTAATATCATATTGGGAAGTCTTTTATATGCTAACAGCGAGTCGTGTTATGTCATCAAGTCCTGTTCAGTTTTAGAAACTATGGGGAAACTATCTGTAACCTGATGACTTAGACCTATTAAGCATCGCTTGTGCCACATCCCGACGCTTGTGCACAAACATACTAATAAATCTGGAAGAAAATGGAGTCTACCTATCTACCTCTCGCACACACACATGAAACACAAACATATTCATCCATTAAACATGTACAGTACACACATGCATGTCAAACTGCACAAACACATCCACACATCCACACATCCACACTTCCACACACACAGCATGCTGACTCCGCTGTGTATGGCAACATACCGGTTCATAGCCACCATCACAGAATCTTTGTGTTGAGATCAAAGATATGCTTTCTTCAGATGTGCCCTTCCATTCTCCATGACCTTAAGCTGTCAGTGTTATCTGCTCCAGACACACACACAAGCTTACACAGAGCATCTCCATAAACTCGCTGTGCTTCACACACTCACACATTTTCATGCTAACGAATCTCATGGAGGCAATTACAGAGCTGAGCCCTTCATGTTGGCTGGCTATCAAATGTTTTCCTCCCGTTTCACAATACAGTGTTAGTGTGTCTGTGGGCATTTTTCCAGAGGAGCTGACTGCTTCCTAATGCTCATTTTCATAGTCTATATATAATTGACTATCGAACATTGAATACTTCACATCACTGTGACTGCCGTTGATTCGATGTTTTAACGTGTTTCAGCAGTTAAATGACTGTTTCGCTTTGTGTCATCCACATTGTTCTCCCTTCCTTTGTGTGTGCCGACTTGTGTTTTGTTATTACCTCTTCAGGTATATGTGTCCCTACAATGACACCTTTAAGAAATAAAGCCACTTGCTGCTACTTGTCAGATAACCTGGTAACAGCAACCATGGCAACCCATCGCAGCCAGCCACTTTGCATACAAATGATTGTGACAGAAGTGTGTATGCATGTGTGAGTATGCATGAGAAGAGCTGGTGCCAGTTTGCTGGTGGGTGGCAGTACAAATTTAGTTGTGTGTCACTGTGTGTTCTTGCCTGCACACATGCATACACATGCATGAGAAGGTGTGGGAAAAAAAAAAAAGAAATACGGAACTGGTAAGAACAAGAAAAGAGTGGGAGCGCAGAGACCAATTAAAAATTTACTTGCCTTTTGATATCAGTGTGAATACACTACGAGCAGAGGCCAGTACTTGATCTGTGCATCAGATGGTCGTTATGTATGAAAATGCACAAGAGAAGCATCCATTTTGTCTGCTATGTTTTTAATAAACACAACATTTTCCTCTTCCTTAGTGATAAAGGCCTGTTTGATTTTACCCTTGAATTATATGGGGATAAGAATAAGAAACCTGAAATAGTGACAATGTAACCTCCAGTGTGATTAAACATAAAATACAGTAAACACTTTGTTTTCATTACATTTATTAGTATTCATCTAATAATAAGAAAACACTTGTTAGGACAAAAAGGAAACATCTTCCCCATCTGCTCCAGCAGCGCATGCATTCTAAGTTTGTCACGAGTGTTTAACGTCTCAAGTTGCCTGAAAAATGATGCTGTTTGGCAGCTAATAGTGTTTGAAACAGTTCTAAACATTCTTAGCTAATTTATGGCAGAAAGTGACTTAGCATTGTAAGAGGGCAAAGTAACAATGAATAATAAAGATGCATCTGTGACTGTTAGCTCGCAAATCTTGAGGATGTGTTTTTTTTTTTGTTGTGAATGCCTGCACAGGTTTACTGTACGTGCGTGTATGTGTACGCCTCCTTCTTCTGGTTTGCACATGATTTGCATCTGCCTACAGTAAGTGTGTGTTTGACTGTGTGTGTATTACAGAGCAAGGAGGAGGTAACGTTTGCGAGGCAGTGGGGGGAGACTGTGCGGTTTGTCTCCGGCCCTGGCAGCATGCCTAACATCTGCAGGCCTGTGTTGTAGTTGCTTTGTGATACCAGGGTGGTACAGCCCATGATAGATTATAGTCATTGCACAGGTACCCATGCAAAACTAATGGGTATATAAGCAGGTGTTAACAGCTACACTTATTTGTGTGTGTGTGTGTGTGTGTGTATTTGGTGAACAGGTGGATCTTTGAAATGGGATGCATAGATTTAAATAAATATAGCTAAATTATTTGTGTATAGACTAATAATGAACACTAAACTGCTCCGAATTTACTAGTAATATTTTTTCTTTTTTTACTGTAGTCATAAGATGCAGTAAAACACTGTACAACTTTATTACTACTGAGTACTAGTCAAATAAAATTATTTGGCATCACTGGGCATCACTATCATCAAGAACATAAATATGTGTCTGACAAATATATAACAGCACTGACCCCACCACTGAACAATTAAGGGACACTGGTGCAACCACAAAGTCCCTCGCTTTGTGAAATTATACATATAATTTAGTGACAAGCTTGGCTCATACTGGAATTAGTCTGCTTCAGTGTTAGTTTAGTTTTTTAAATCTTTAATTCTGGTTCTCACAAGTCTATCTAAAATATGAAAATGAAATACTGAATCCACTGAAAATTTTGGACATAAATATTAGAATGCTTATCTAGATGTGTAAAATGAAGTACACATACTAGTATATGAACCCCCACTGCTTTTCACTTTAGATATAAATATATAGCTTTCATTGCCCCCCAAAAAACCCATTATTTTTAAAAATATGTTAATGCATTCTTACCAAGAGGGCCAAAACTATGTGTATTTATTTGCATAGAATATGGAATTCAACAAAGCTGGTCCAGCTGTTCCTCTCTGCTTGCAGCTACAGTGGACTTATGATCTTGACCTAACACTTAAAACAAAACAAAAAAAAAAAACACTTCACCAACAACAGAAAATCATATATATTTATATATATATATGAATAGTATACTATTTTCCCCAATAGTATACTCTTCCAGTACCATACAGATTTGGCATCGAGTATGGTAAGAGCATATCAATTTGTGTGTTTTCATGTATGTACGTCTGCATGTGCACATCCTTGCACGTGAGCGGTACCCACACAAACTCTTATCAGCTGCAGCACGGAGCGCGGCGAGCGAAACAGGCCCACTGACAGCCCTAAAACAGTGAAAAGTACAACCTTTTCAAGCCTCGTCTTGGAGCTTTTTCTGTCAGACTTCTGGCTGTTTGAGTTGTTTGGTTTTCCCCTTGGCTCTCCTTTCTCTTGATATCACATGCATTGCACTCTGAGTAGCCCAACCGGCAATGCCTGTCTATGAAAAATGGATTTCTCCCAGACTGCATTGCCATGGCAATGCACAGCTTACCCACCAGCTCTGCCCTTTTAAGGATTTGCATCAAAGCTGCTGCAGTGATGGGGTGGTGATGAGTGTGGGTAGATGGTGATTTCCCCCCTCACTCAGTGTCTGTAAAAAAACATTTCATCTATATTTATAATGATATACACACGATAAACAATGGTACTGTTCTGGTGTCTTTGAGAGAGAGAGATTACTCTACTATACAGGACATCATTCATTTGGGTTATTACCAATTACAACTACAATTCCCAGTCATTTAAAAATTCCTCACCCAAACACGTGGGATGAAAAGAAGGAGAAACTGCAGATTATTCTGAACCTGTCCAAAAGAGGGAGCACTGTGCCACATTCGATAAAATCGAATTTTACTTGAGGTCTGAAATAGTTTGCTAAAGTGGGGCAGCATCATCCTAAATTATGCAGATTCTGGGGCAAGTTTGAAGCCAGAGCCAGTCAATAGTATTTCATCTAACATCTTCTATTGCTCAAAAAAGCTCTCAAGTGTTCTAAATTTTGCCACACGCTTCAAAATTCTTGAGGTCTGATGTTTCAGTAAGAAACAAAGACCCACAATTCTTTGTGGATGTCTGCCACTCTATCACGACAAGGCTTCGGGTTCCTTTTTTTACAAGACACATTGTAAATCGCTGTGAAGTGTGTTGCTGTTGGGTTAAGAAGGATTTGCCAAGCCCTTATCTTACCTTTGAACACAACTCTGATTAAGAGATTTCAGGTGGCTTGGATAAACAACCTGAGGTATTGTGGAATTGGAGGCTTGTAAACAAGCGTTTGAACAAAAACTGTGAAAACATCACAAAGTCTCCAACTCTATGGAGAGTTGACGAATCAGCTCGGCCTCTAAAATCTCTGTGGTTTTGATTGTGAAGTTGTCTCTTTATTAGACTGAGACAGGGGGAAAGGGAAAGAAAGAATCAAAAGTATTTTTGATCAATTTTTCAGATGCTTCCATTCCTTAGTGTGGCCTGTGTGAAAGCGTTATTGGAAGTGTAGTGACTATTTTAGGGTCATGCTTTAATGAGGCGATGGCAAGGCGATGTTGATCAGACACTTTAATTGTCAGCACTCATCTTTGAAGTAGAACATCTGCAAATAGCTGTGCACTCCATAAACCACAATTTAGCCCAGTGTGCTATTAGATAGAATTTTTACTGCTAATTGTCCTGTCATATCGTTTGGATTCATTTTTGTGCATGTGGTGGTGATAGTATGGCTGTCCATTAACTGTCTGCTCAACTCTAATTTGACTCAGATTTGAGTTCTTCCGTATTTATCTATGGGTTATAATACAGCATCTGCAAAAACATTACATCTCACTGGCTCATAGAATGAAAAAAAAACCTTCAGTCGAATGTAGATGTAGATGTAAATAAGAATGATGATCCGGGCCGACAGTCGGTCACCTGCTCACCCAGCCTCAGCCTCTGGCTGCCCTGACTGTGTCCCCAGACTGACACCGGGTGAGGATACGGTCACCAGTGGGCACCCTGCCCCTCTGTTTGCTTCCACACTCCATTTCCCCTCTTTCGTCTTGCCTTTGTGTTTGTATTTTTATGCAAAGCTTATTCCTCCCTGCCTCTCTCCTTCCTTCCATCACTGTCCTAACACATTGTCTCTCCCCTCAGTCCTCCTTTCCCTTACATCTTCCCTCCTCCCTATTCTTCTCTCTTTCCCTTTTGCATCTGTTTGGTGTATTCCCAGGGGCTGTGAGGGGCCAGAAGGGTCCATGAATAAGTCATTAACACCAGTCCCCCAGACTCTGTGATCATTGCCAACCTGTTCAAAAACATGGTTCCCCGCCACCTCTCTCACTCCCTTTGCACCCCTCTTTCTGCATCCATAAGCAATGAAAATATAAATAAATAAAGAATTAGAGATACTCCATCTCTCTCGCTCTGTGTGTGTGTGTGTGTGCGTGTAAATGTTTCCACCTCCACTTATAAGATTCACACAATACATACTTAAAAGTTAAAAGGGACTTTTATTTGTCAAAAGGCTGTTTCCTGCAAGTTCATCTCACTCAAAATCACTGCCAACACATCTTCTTTTCACAGATTTCCTTTCACTTCAACTGGTACAGACCTTTACAATCAGTTGCTACCACTGTCCATTCAAAAGCAATCAGTGTAGACAGGACGCTACTTGTGGCATCACAAGCTATAATTTAACAGCTTCAAAGGTTTTGAATAAAAGGTCAATGTCAAATGCAGTAAATATTTGTATATGCTGGGACATATTCCACAATTTTTTTGAAATGTCTCAGAATAACCAACATTTCACCCATAGTGAAAAAAGTTGCATTAGTTTCAGTATCACTTGTGACCAGAAATTGATACTATGTGGGATTGTTCGCTCCGTTTACGTAAATGGTTTTGGACTTGCAAAGCTGTCACATCATGTTCATTACATACAAAAATATACTGTACGGTACACGCTGATTTTCAATTTACTGTATCTAATGGATACTTAATCAGAGCCAAATCTTTCAGCACATTTTGAAACCCAAACACTGACTCAGCCATGAGTCACAAGCAGCAGGAGACTGGAAATACCTCAGAAGTTACTGCTGTCTGATAACTTGAATTAAAAGAAAAAAAAGTCGATGGGCAGTTCATAAGGTCAGCCAAAACTAAAGTCTCGTATTATGTTAAGAATTCTAGATGTATTTGATCAATAAAAACACAGTTAATTAGTCTTTTGTTAATGAAGGAATTTATACCCTTGAATTTTAATGTGTTTCAGTGCAAACAGAGGCACACAACTGTTCTAAAGGACAAAAAGACTTTGTTTCAATACAACCTCAAACTTTTGTTCTGCCTTCCCCTCAGACCCAACATCTGAAGTTTTTATTCGCAGCTACTTTAAAGTACAAGATGTAGCAAATTTTGTATGAGTTGGTCGGATGTGGACAGTAGATTTAGGGAGGGATTTTTTAAAAGCACTCTCCTAATAACAAGGCAATTTTGGTAACTTGTAAAGTATTTATCTGTCAGTCTAAATATACACTTGTGTATTTAACCATATTTGCTTGGATTGGATTAATGCCCCGTGTAGCTACATTACCTTTGAGGGCGAGTCAGTCCCTGTAGGAACTGAAAATTTAGTTCCAGGACTGTTTACATGCGCAGAATTGTGTCCAATCTCCCTACCTGTCTTGTGTATATATAATACATAAAATGCCCTGTTCTGTTTTCAGCTGGTAAAAATAATGTTGTGAAATCTTAGCAGGGTTGATGAATAAAGAAGGGGGAATGAAGGTCAGCACAACACGTGCATAATAATCATGTATTGTAAATATGATTCAACTGTCACTTTGTCGTGCTCACATTTTGCACGGTGCTCTGAATCAGTTGTTGGGTCACACTGTAAATTATGGATTTCTTTTTGTTGTTGTTTAAAAAGGCTAAAGGGACATTTAATCATGTATTTTAGAAGGTAGGAAGGTGAGAACGATGGCAATTATCCCAAGAGATTAGATAACTGGCATATAGTAGAATGTCCTGCTACATCAGTGAAATTGATTAGTTAACAGTCTGAGCTAAAGATTTTAATTTTATATTTTACTGAGGCTAAAATCAAATCTGGTGCAGTAATACCACAGCAATTACATTAATATCTGGTTTAATGTGAGAATAGCAATGGAACACAACTGGAACATTTTCAAACTTTAAAATAAACATAGTTTTTTAAGTATCTCAAAAGGAAACACGCTGTCTGTGGTGCAGCCAGAACATACAGGTATGACAAGCATAGTCTCAAACAACAGGTACAGGTCAACAACTGTACATTACATGACTAAAGGGCACTTTGGCATATTTGTGTGAAAAACATAATGCACATGGCTCCATCATTTTAGGGACAAACTATCAGAAACTGTCCTCCTGCTACTAGCCGAAAAAAGCTGCTCATCAGAAGGCGCATGTCTTCATGAATAGAGCTCACCTTGCTTTTATGGCTGCTTCATCTCGGCATGTTCATCCATGCACGAAATTGTGAATATTTTCAAAGGCTCTTTTGTAACGCATGTTAACAACTTTGTCAGAGCATCCTCATAATCAAAGTAAGAATATGATTACATTTTTGTATGCATATAACACAGGTGTACAGTTTTAATCAATGCAAGTTGGCTCTGCAGTAAGAAAATACCAGGCTTAACTCATTCAAGTTCTTTTTTAAGCAGATTTCCTCATAATATTGCAGTGACCTTGACTGCAATATACTAGTTAATTAGAATGTTTATAATAAGTTATTGACCTGCAAATGCAATCTGGTTAGATGGAAATAACCACTGACAATACACTACAGTGTGTGGCCCCAGTTACAGAAGACAGTAGTGCAACAAGATTAAAGTAAATGTTTATGTAATTATCCAGTATAATTACACATGATATTTAGTATGATTTATACTCAGTGCCAGATGCTAGCTCTCAAGCTAATTTACTAGTTGACTAAAACGAAACACATCAAAGAACACACAGCAATGTCCTCTACTCAATCCTGTCTTAACTGACTGCCAGTGATTTAGTTTTAGATTACATAGAGAGATGACCTCCTCTACTCTGGACTCTACGTGTGTCTACAAATACCAGATAGAGGTCAAAAACATCAACATTATTTTTATTAATTAATATTATTAATTAATTAATATTACTCAAAAGGGACAATCCCGAAGTTAAATACTGGATTTTCTTATTGTTGGCTAGTAAACAATTTACAGTGTGAAGCAGCAGCAGAAACATTAGCACTTCAATTACCTGATGACAGCATTAGAAGATGATCAGCCATTTTTCATAGCTATACTATATATGTTGTGCACATAAATATGGAATGTTTTTCAATCCAGTTGTCAAATTAGATAATAACTACTACCAATAATTACTTTTTTCAATCACTTTCAGCAATTTATTCTTGATTTTCTCGGTGAATTGTCTTCGTAACAATACCTCAACCTATTCACTTTAATGCGTTGACAGCATGCAATTGCACAATCAATAAAAGCATCATAGACAAAGTGGGAGAAAACATTTTTCTGTCCTAGTCTCCTCCTGTATGTGGCTCCATCATGGTTCTATATTTCCATTTCATCTCAGCCCTTATGCAACCTTTCCTCTGTGCCTCATTCACTCTGTCATGACTTACTGTTTTTCATCTCTTGACTCATATCTATCTGTTAAAAAATTAAACTCTATTATATAACACTGATAAGTAATGGGAACAGCACACACTCTACTGTGGAGAGTGAATAATGACAGCACTTATGGATTTCAACAACCTGCTTTTTTTGTTTCTCTCTCTCTTACTTACAGTACACACACACACACACACACACACACACAGGAAATGGAGCATGTGGCATATTGCAGATGATGTGTTTGACATTTTAAAGTAGAGGTATAGTACTTTTCTCATCTCCAATCATGTTACTGTGTTTCTTTCAGCAAATCGCTGAAAAGACTGGCTTAAAGAGCAATGCCATCTTAACCAAGATAAAGAAGAAACAAATGCACTTGTACATATCTGGCCTCCTGTTCTCACAAGCAAAATGACCTATTTGCAAAAACATGTACATTCTTGTGCAATGGAGTGTTTTGCCAGTTGTTTAAAGATATCTTTTGTTTTGTCACATGTACATACTAAAATCTCAGACAGTCATCATTTATCCAACTCAGAGTAGAAATATGTTCCTTATCTCTGCCGAACAACTTATTCTGTTAAGGGAATTACAGAAACAACATGCAACTTTGGTACATTTAAAGACTCCACAAGCCTAATTTGCAATTCTGTAGTCCCAAGTGGCAGCGAGAGATAACAGTTTGAATTTCCAAAAGACTGAATGACTTCATTACTCAGAAATTATGTAATATGGCGTTGTTAAACTCCAAGAGCTAAATTCCGCCTTTTTAAATGTCTGATAAGGCTGACTATGTTAAAATCCCCATGGCAGCATTTTCAGCTATTTACAAGTCCAGCTGTCTATAGGCTTAGCACTTTAACACAAATGTTGGAGAAGGTGTTTTGCTGTGAAGGTTTGATTTTTTCTTTTCTCAAACTCAAGAATTATTTACCAGTAAGGATTTGTAAGGATCCCCAGCAAAGGAGAAGGTGGGAACTGAGTGATAAATTAGACAACAATTACATCAACTACTCAGACATTTAGCCTGCACAGTTCTCAAAGACGGGATGTTGACTGGTGGCTGTTTCCCAAAGCTGGAGATACAGTTGGTCAATTGAATTTTAATAGATCAACCAAACCTACATGACCAGCTGTATGTCTTAGATATGAAGATGTAGCTTACTATTAAAAAATGCTTATAAAAAATGCCAAAAGTGCATATGAAGTTATTAAAGCGAAACGGGCTGTTATAGTTTGACATTGAGAAATATTAATTTAAAATGAGTTTTATATGACATTAAAAATATTTGCAACCGACGTCACCCGTAATAACTAGTTGTATGCACAGATTGTATGTTGCATTCACTAATTTCCTTGTAGATAGAAAGTTCCCAGACAAAAGTATTGCTAAAAGTAGGACTGAAGATCTGTGTGAATGGATGGATGTGTCAGTACAGGACGTCCAAGTGTCTGCAACCCAATTTGTTTGTTTGTACTTAAGTATTTTACAATGTAAAGCATAAACTTAAACTGACATGAATATATCCCAGATGTTTGTTAAGGGCCTAATCCTAAGAGTATTGTGGGACTGTGTTCATTTTACACATCTTAATAACCTACTAGGAGGTAGAAGATTGTCTACAGGACCATCATTACAGGTTTATGGGAGCTGAAAACTGCTTAATAACTTTATTCCATACAGATCGATTAAAAAGACAAAACAGTATGGACAGCCTAACATTTCATTTCTTGAGTGTTTTTCTTTTTGCTATTGATGAAATCTACACACACACACACACGCATTTCCCAGCAGCATCGAGTGCCTCATGCTTAGAAGGTCCCCGGTTTGAATCCACCTGTCGACTGCAGCCTTTCTGTGTGGAGTTTGCATGTTGTCTCCATGCCTGTGTGGGTTTTCTCTGGTTTCCTCCTAGAGTCCAAAGACATGGCAGGCCAGGTTAATTGGTGCCCTTAAATTGCCTGTAGTTGTGCATGGTTGTCTGTCTGTGTTGGCCCTGAGATAGTCTGTAGAAATGTACAGTGTGAACACCACCTCTTGCCCAGTGAGAGTCTGAACAGGATAGTGGTCACAGATGATGGATATTTCCCACAGTGGTTAGTAAAAACAGATAAAAGTTAATAGTGAAGAAACTTTGAAATTATTGCCACAACACACAGATATCTGCATTTGAATCCATGAGCAGTTACAGAAAACATTGTTAGAAAGAATATATGCGCCGCAATTAAACAGTGGTGACAACGTGGTTCCACCTGAAATAGAATCTGGCAAAAAGTGTAAATCTGTGGGCTGTCAATTAGTGGAGATGGGACTCTCGCATCCGCTGCAGCCCCAATTTCTGAGTTAGATTAATAAATGAGTTGCGTTTTCACATGGAGTGTCTTTCCCAGGGCAGCTTTAATGTGCTTTGAGACAAGCTAGCTGCAGATTGGAGGGTTCTTTCAGGACACACTCATTGTAGATGAGTCCTAATGCATGAGGAGTGGATGAGCAGCTGTGTGCCATACAGGACAGAGGAGGAGGATGGCGGGAGGACTGCGGGAGGATAAAGGGAGGGGAAACAGGTGGAGCGGACGGGGTGGAGGAGGAGACGTGTGCCAGAAGGGTTGGCTTGGCTCTGCATCGGCGGGAACAGAAGGAAGGAAAAAAGTCTCCCAGGCATTCCTCATTTCTCTCTACCCATTTATCAGTCTCTGCCTTTTCATCTCCCCCTGTTTTCACACCGCATCTGGACTCACTCTTTCCTTCTTTTTTTCAACGCCACCATTGGATTCCTCACATCGCTTCTCTTTCTGCTTCCTGTCCAGACTTTATATGTCCGCTCATCTTTCATGCTTTTCTTTCATGCCCTTCATAGCTCTCCAGCTCTACTCGGCACCTTTTTTCCACTTCTGCCTCTTTGTGTGTGTTTTAACCATCCCCACATTGCTCCATCCTTTCACAGGGAAGGAGCCTGTTGGCGTGAGATCTGTGCCAGTGCAGTCTAGATTGTGCCACCCTACCAGGAGAGTGGGTGTCAAACACAGACACCAGGCTCAGCTTGCCAGGGAGATGGCACCACACTGAAGCCAATGGCTGCAGAGATCCATGAATATATGTCTGCTGTCACCCACTCATTCAGGACATGGGCCCTGTGGTTCACTAAGTGTACATCTGAACGAAGAACTATTTCAAATAAAATCATATTTTTAGAAAACAGGGCCATCCGATTTTAACATGGGGGCAGTGAAAGTTAGAGAATACAAGCGTATGTATGGAGGGTCACTAGTTCAATCCCTGTATGTGCAGGGCAAAAATCTGGGTGGGAAAACACTGTTGCAGCACCTTTAATCAAGGCTGAAACCCAGTTGCTTCATTGGAGTTGCTCAGTGGTCATGGATCAGACTGGCTGCACTGGGCAGCTTCCACCTGAGTTTAAAATTGTGGGATTGTGGTCAGGCCTTTCCTGTAAAAGAAAGAAGGCCTCTCTAAAAGTAAATCTATCCTGTACAAATAAAGGATGCAAAAACAGCAATGTGACCGTGCAGTTTTCTTAAAGACCAAAATGATATGAACCATTCATTAAACCTGGCAGTAAACTAAAGTTCCATCCATCCATTATCTTTAACCACTTACGCTGCGTAGGATCACAGGATGGCTGGAGCCTATCTCAGCTGTCATTGGGTGTGGGGCGGGGTAAAACCTGGACAGGTTGCCAGTCTATCTCAAAGCCAAGAGAAACAGACAGACAAGCAGTCATGCTCACATTCACATTAATAACCTAACACGTGTTTGGACTGTGGGAGGAACCTGGAACACCCAGAAACCGAATCACAGGGACAACATGTGAACTCCACACAGAGAGGCCACAGTTGGTCAAGGTCAGGGATGCAAACCTGCAACTTTCTAGCTGTGACGCAGCAGTGCTAACCACTCCACCACTGTGCTTAATGAATTAAAAGTAAAATTAATTTGGTAAATTGAGATTTGTATAAATGTTTAGAAATATTTCTGCAGGCAGTTTTATGTGTGTGAAGTGCTGTGGTGCATGGAGACAATACATACGTTAGATTATTAATTCACAACATAGTTGAAAGAGTCAAGAAATGTGTTAAATTTTAGTGCTGCAGTTCAGGAGTTTTGTGGCACAACAAAGTGAGGAAAAACTTAAAGAAACAGAGAGAGGTGTGAAAAATGAAAGAGTAGACAACATGATTGACAACAGGCATGTGCGAGATTTGAAGCATTATGATGAGTGAGAAAGAGTTTGGAGAAATACTCCAGAAAAACTGAAATGAAAATGATGCAAAACAAAACCGGTTGAAGCCACAGACACTGCAGATGTACATACATACAAACAAGGATTTTCACTGATCAACACACACAGTAACTGAGCTACTTTCCAGTAAACAACTGAAAATACTTAAGTGACGTGTTTGTGGCAATCCGTCTGTCTGAGTCAGATTCATCCTCTAAGTCTCTTCTTAAAATGTATTTTTATCAAATTGCATTTCCTGATATGTGTGACGCTTGTTTTAGTATAAATAGTATCTATATATTTAATTTTATGTATTTTAACTTTGTGCTTTTCTTTGATTTTATTATTAGCCTGACTTTATTTTTTCCATTTTTCTGTACAGCACTTTGTCCTTAGTTTGATAAGTGATTTTTATTTTTATTGTTGTTGTTGTTGTTAAAACAGGAAGTAACTAACAACACAGGTTTGACATACAGTACCGAGCTACACATATATAACATGCTATGAAAAATGTACAAATACTGACAGAAGATCTGAGACATTGGATGTTATTCTCACACTACAGATGTTAAATTATACCAGTTCACTGCAGCACATTTTGTGTTTTCTAACTGAATTATCATCTTGTTAAAGACAGGCAGAAGTCAAACTAATCATATGAACAAAGAAAAGGCCGCTTCTGTTTCCAACGAGCCTCTTGTGTCAACCGCGATGCATGAGCACACACATGCAACATGCAGGGAAAAGATCACAGTCACACACACACACACACACACACACACACACTATATGCTGCGTGACCCCGCGTATCCCTCTGAATCCCGTTGGAAGCACCCCACGATCAGCAGTGCAACTGCAGGGAGGCGAATGGCCCGGGCCAGAGTGACGACCCCGCTCTGACAGAGTGTCAATACAAAGCAATTTACAAGCGCATGAAAAATCGACCCTCGATAACAGGCAATTTCTCTGCTCCGCTGCCTCAAGAGGCGTGACCCGCCTCACCAAAGTAAAGGGGGGTGGAGGGAGCCAAGAGGAAGAAGAGGAGGAAGAAGAGAACAGGGGTGATCATGGTCCAGTGGATGTGATTACAGCCTATTCTGTGCTCTAAAGTGGGGAACAGGAAGGGAGAGAAGCAAGAAACCAAAGCGTAATAGGGCAGGGAAGGGAACTGGCACAAGTAATTGTAATAGTGATGTGAGGAGCACAGAAACCACTGATGAGTTTGATGGTTGGATTCCACTTGTAAGAAAAAAGGTGAAATGGAGACACAAATGGAACAGCGAGGGAAAGTTTAAAAGCTTATAACTATGCAGGCAAGAATGGGACAATCAGTGTGTGAGTTGAAATACAGAGTTAGGACAAAGTGGAGTTGGCGAAAAGACACGAAAAGAAAAGACAAGAAAAGAAAAGAAAGGTGGATTGAGCAGAAGTGGGGAGTGGCAGCATTGCTGATGAAATGTGGATTGTGTGTGAGTTTGTGTGCATGTGTGGGGACGGGAGGCCGCAGGTGAGGACAGAGATAATGACCTCATTCCTCTTCTCTTTTGCCGAGACACTTTCTTCCACACCACTCTATTCATCAAGCCCTCCATCCATCTCTCCATCCCTCGCTCCCCCTTTTCTTCTAATTCTCCATCCTCTCTGTTGAAAAGCCAGAGGTCACACCTTCATCCAAACAGACAGGAACACACACAAAGGAAGACATGTACCAGTATGTGCCTGCGAATTGCCTGCGTGTGTGGGTTGGTGTTTCACACACGTGCTGCATGGAGGCAGATGTCATAGACTTAAATAGAAAAGGCATTTGAAGCAACACTTCATTTCAAGTTAATCTGTGTCAGGATCAAAAGCTTCCTCCATGTCATTCAGGAAGCAGAGCCGTGCTGAATGACATGCAGTGTAAAATTCAAATTTACCAGCATCAACCTAAATTAAGGGCCGTGACTAAAAAAGATGACTTTTTAACCTGAGGTTGTCGTTATTATTATAAATTATTATTGCTAAATAAAATAAATTATAACAATAAGAAGAAAAGCCCATCACTCCATTTCAGGCTGAAAGCAGTGTCCAAGTTAGACCTGTGGGGGTTCAGATAACTCCTTCTGGTTTAAATGTTTCAGTTTTGACTGAGATTTTTAATTTAGATAATTCACGCTGTGTGTGTTTGTCTCTCCCTCTGTGTACACACTTGTCTAAAAGGTCACATTTTTGGGTGACCCTTGACTTGTTGCCCCAGAGAAACGGCCTCAATGAAAAATCAACAAGGGGTGTCAGCGTTGCTCAGCAGTTTAGCAATATTGATTCATAGCAACCAGGTCTTTTAGTGCTGGACGTGAATCTTTCCATATGAATCTGCATATTCTCTGAGTTTCTCTTTTTCAGATTGTCCTCCCACATACAGGTTTGAAAACACCAAGCAGCGCCCAATTACACGAACTGGACACGTATTCTTAACTCTAACTGTAATACTTGCATTTGCATAGATTCGTTTTTATAGCAAAGAATATTTATAAATCTTTGATCAGAATAAAACTGTGTACAAAGCCGCAGAGAAAAATCCGGTCACAGCATTTCTACCAATCTGGTAGTGTAGCTGTTTTTAGATCCACAGAGCCGCTGAGAAAAAGAGACTCTCTCTCCTCACCTGCAGCCGGTGGCAGACCCAGCTATGAAAAAAACAATCACCAACAGGTCTGCACAGTCAGAATCAATAAGTGAAGCCTCTGCACTCCGTCTAAGGATCTATGACCATTCAGCGTGATAGAGAGTGAGGGTTTATACACCTGCTGCTCTAGTGCAGAACTCTAACCACAGTATATCACATCAATGTGCTGGTACTTCACTGCAACCAACACCCCAAGTCTGTAGGTGCTGCTGAAGGTGTGTTGCTGAAATAATCTAAAAGTCTGCAGCAGAACCAACATGGCGCCTTACAATCAATTAAACAATCTACAATCAATTCCGGCAGACATATTGAATCACATTGAATGGGTTTGAGTTTTGAATGAACATGTCATCTGCAGTAAATGGAAAATTATGTGGGGAATATGTGATGTGGGAATTTCTAGTTTCAACTGTCTCCAGGTGAAAGAGACTGAGCTGACAATAAACTGAAACTAAAATGTTTAAACTCAGCTGATGAGGATGCAAGCCAAAGAATGATGAAATGATCGAATATACTAATTTTAAAAAACTGACAGATGACATCTGTAACAGGACAGTGTTTTTCATCTGTGTTTTGTTCTTAAACTAATTGGCTAATTGATACCACTTCTTAATTACCAACTTACATAATGATGATCCAGAGCTTCCTCAGTGTGTCCTCTTGTGTCACTGCTGTGATGTCAAAAGTTATCGCAGCATCAATTCCAGCTGATGATGTTTATGTCACTGTTAGTTAATCTGCACAGCACGTTCAATAAAGTACATTGTTTTGAGTTACTGATCCAAAACCAAGGAGATAACAGCAGCAGCAACACAATAAACTATACGCAGTGTGTATTATTTCATTTGATACAGTTTGAAGCCATGTGTTGCAGGTTTTTTTAAATGTTTAACCTCAGCTTTATAATTTTGCTCTCAAAAACCGCAAAGATAAATCACGTGGAACTGTAATCACTGTAATCAGGAACACATAGCCACCTAATACATAAAGAAATTACAGTTATAATCTTATTACATTACTCTCTATAGTGTTGGATGTATTTTAAACATCCCTCAGTTGTGTTTGTCATCTTTTTGTTAAACTCCTCTCATACGACTTAGTAAGAGATAGACTATCACTGTGAATATTACAGGTCTTTGTGATGATAATGAGCTGTAAGACCTTTTAAGTCATTCTCTGGTCCTGCTGGAATTAGAAAATGGTTTTTGAATTTCCTGCCCGCCTGTATTGGTCTGGACCCTCACTGAACAAAGACCCCCTGCACAGCACGTCTGAGAACAACAAGGAAGGCGAGAGGCTTCGGCCTGTGTGGTTTCCTTTGCACATCACCTGTGCTCGCTCACATCTCAGAGGACGAAGGGAAGGCAGCCTTTTTCTGGCAAGAAATTCCTAAAATGAACAAAATCCACTTTAGATTTAAGGCTAATATAAAAATTTAGGATAATATTATCGTAATAATACAAACTGGGAGTGCTTGATATAAATGAAGTAAGCTGAAGTCAAGCCTGAACTTGGTTTTGGACATGGGCGTGGCCGGTGCTTCCCTGAGTGCGACACGCAGGTAACATGAATTATGTGCGAGCAGAGCACAATCCCTCGTCATTACACAGGCTATTTTGTTCAATGATTTAGGATCCCTGTGAGTCGCGCAATTGATGTCAGCCTGTTTGACAGCCTGTTCTCTTTTCCTTACGTCTGCATAGCAAAAGCCCCGACCCATTCCTCATTCAGAAGTAATTCTCTTTCTCTGTGACTCCTCTCCTCCTCCCTACATACTCATCTTTTCGCTTGTCACTTTCCTTCTATGTCAATTACCAGGTCCCTTCCACTTTCTCCCCGTGTCCTTTGCTACTGCTCACCCTCGCTTACACCTTTCCTTCCCTGCCTTTCCTTATTCTTTTATTTCACATTCCTCCTCTCGCTGTGTAAAATGTCCTCGTTGTCATCATTTTGTTCCCTCCTTTATCCGTTCCCTTTACTGACTATATTTTCTGCATTTCTGTCAGTCTCCCATTTGTCCATCCTGCCGCTCCCCTTCGTCATCTTCAGTTTCAGCTATTTCAGATTTCTTCCTCGTTTCCTAAAAACTTACCATCTGTATTTCATCTCCTGACTAAACTCGAGACATGCTGCTTTTTACCTGCTTGGCCGTTCGCCTCTTGCCTCCTCGTTCCCTCCAACATGCAGCATCTTCTCTCCTTCTCCTTCTATATTCATCCCAGCAGTGAGTGAGTGACCTGAATCTGTCTCTTTGCATTACAGCCCTTCCCTTCTGCAGCTCAGGAACACTTTCAAAAACCGACGGTATGGCTGCCACCTTTCCTCTTGTGACCTCGTTTGTGTATGAGTGTAATTGAAGGTGGAATTAAAAAAAGGCTCTTGTGTGCTAGTACAACAAGTGCATCAGATCTGGCTGTGTCTCGTCTGTGTTTGCATGTGAGAGCCAGGTTTTTGGGAAGCAGTGAGTGTGTGTTTGTGGGTGTGTCTGTGCACTTTCCCTACATGTTTATCAGTTCACCAAGCAGGGAGCCCTAAGTGGATTTTAACAATGTATGTGAATGTATGTGAATATATTGTCGAGTGTGTTTGTGTGTGAGATATCTTCAGTGTGTGCATCGTCTGGTACGTCATCTGTAATCGCCTGTGCCTTGCCATCCATCGCTGGGCTGTTTTTCTCATGCTGTCTTTACTCTCTTCAGTCACAGAACTTGTTCTCTCTTCTGCAAAGGAAAAAAAAAAGATTCTTTTTTCAAAATGAATCTGACAAGTGTTTTTTTTTTTCACACGGAACAAAACCATATATAACAAACTTTCTAGAAAGAGATTGCGTGGGGGGCTGGATGAGGAGGAAGAAACATCATATCTGCCAAGCAGGAAAACAATCAAGGCAGATAGCACTGAGTTGTCAAAGAGTGTGACACCACCAAAACACGGAGGTCCCACCCTGGGAAAATGAAAAACATTGCACTGACACAAAACACAGCGTTCTCTACAAACTTAGTTTTACACTCATCTTTTCTCACGCTACTTCAACTAAACCTTCATTTTTTGCAACTTATGCTTCCTGGATGCAGCTTTTCTAACTTTTCTTGTACATTTACTCGACACTTGCAGACTAACTGATGCACTTTCTGGAAAGTTTGATCATTACGTTGTTGTCAAACGTATCAAAAAGGAAGTAAAAGTGAGAAAACTACTGGCAAGGAGCAGACAAAGATGAAACTAGGGCAGTTATGTATGTAACACTTTCAAATGATGAGTCCAAATCTAGATATTGACAACTATATCACATGATGGCCCGTCACAGACCTTCAGCGTAAACGATACTGACGCCAGGACCGTGTCAGACTGATAACAAGCAAATTCTCCAGTACACGCAGTTAGTTCATCTCACACTGCCCTTAATGTCAGATCAGCCTCGACATAAGCGTAAACCTTGTTTCAGACACCCACTGACCGCTATATGAAACATCAATATTATTAGATATTACCATGATTATACTGCAGGTGGACACAGTAAAGTTTGCAACACTGCCATGTGAGTGTGTGATCGGGTCAGATAAGGCCTATCACTCACACAGACTCACACTATCGCTTCTCCTCACTACACGACTCACATTTTCTGTGACTGACATGATTTCTCCTAATCCTTGTCTGTTCGTGGTCTCTTTCATACACAGCAGGTTTATAATTATGAGGCTGTGCTCTGTCACATGCAGATCCATGTACATAATAAATGCAAAAGTGAACATCGTCATCCATATTCCTTTTAAAACAGTGCTGGCTTGACTTTTTTGCTTTACATGACATCACAGTCAAATCAGCTTCCTACAACATACAAATCGATGTTCCACTGTGGGTTGATCATTCAGGCAACAATCCATAAGCAGATATTTGGAGTTCCTCCATTTTATCCAACCAGTTCATATGATTCTGCTGGTATGAAAATAATTTGACTAATTTGTTTTTGAAGATCCTCACTTTAAAATGCACTTGCATATTAACCTCTGTAGAAACTTAAGAAAGGTACTTTGTTCCGTATGTGTGTGTCTCTGATTGTTTGTTGCTTTGTAGGCAGTTGCACCAACTGTGGGAAAATATCTTGTGTTCTCAGTGACCTGCCCCCTCTGCTCATCACTGCACCACGTATCAAAAAGAAATATAAATTTAGCCCAAACACTCTTTGCAGCACTTCATGTGACAACGCTACTAGAGCATCTGAGGAAATATTCAGCTCTTGAAAGTGGGTTAGTTGAGATCCTCATAAAGATTTTTTAAAGAATCAATGGAAGTCAAGGTAGAAGTGGCCCAGAGAGGTGGAACCCACAACGAAGCATTCTGCCTGGCCCAGAGAAAACCTCCCACTGCCAAGAAATTGCATACAGAGAGAAACAGGAGAATTGTTCATATTGTAGATGCAGTTCATGAACGATTATACACATAATTGTTTACTTATGTCATTGCATTGCAGTCATACGTGGTACATGATCTTTAGCTGTCCACCGCCTGTCAAACTGTATTTCCAAGTGTATTACAGCGACCTTTTAAAACACGCTTTGCAGGTCTAATAGCTACACTGATGTATTTTACGTTTGAGGTTGTTCTTGTTAGAACTGCACGTTTTAAGGTTTTCACCTTTAAAGTTATGTAGTCTGTATGTATAGAAACATTTTAAATATGTTACAAACTACAGTGGATTTACACAGATCTCTTTGGTGTCAAACCAAGTCCACAAACCACAGAGGTAGACCAGTTTGCAGTGTGTGTGTGTGTGTGTGTGTGTGTGTGTGTGTGTGTGTGTGTGTGTGTGTGCATGTGTAGTCCACAGAGGCAGTGACCTGGACGCGATCGTGCAGTGGGTGCAGTTAAATGGACCATGGCAGAGGCAGTAGACCCTGTCAATTAATGCGTTCCTTAGGTGGCAGCATAGGGGGCCTCAACCATTCCGACACACTGTGAAATCATACAGTCACAGCTCAACGTGTCACATCAGACACACTGCATGAAAAGTTCGAAGACACAACGTTTCACGGAGAGTATAGAATGGTAACATTAGTCATATGCAATACTGCTTCTAAGAGTGCTTCAGATAAAGATTGTATGGGTGAAATGTAGATGTACAAAGTGAGTTTGCATGATTAGGTCATATTATCCTCCATACAGTGCACAGCATATATTAATTATGACTTGTCTAATTAACAAATGCCAATACGAATATGGACGATCACATGTACATTGTGATTAGTACATGTTCCAAAAATATGACCTTTAGCTGAAGACCATCGGCAGTTAAACGTTAATATTTTAGTGGCAGCACAACAAGCTTTCGACAGTTTATTGTAAATGTATAGATAGTTTTATTTTTATGTCAAACACAATGTGCATGATGTGCCAGTGGCAGGACAAGTGCAAAGAGAAGCCATACAAGCAATCTGTATTTTTGTGTCTTCTCATTGGGAACTGATGAAACATTAATCTGGTCCAAATGTTGAGACTTTATCAGGTTCCATCTAAATATATGGGGAAAACGTGAAGCAATGATGGAATAATACTTTTACAATTTTCATAAGGTTTGTGAGTGCTGCAGTTACCCCATAATCCACAATGTTTTTTTTTTGCCAAAAGCTTGACAAGACATGAAGTAATGTGTATGGGGTCGTAAACATAATCTGCAGGAGCTAGAGGGCAAACAGCACCAGTTCCGTTGTAAATGAAACACCATCTTATCATTAACCCCTGTCACAGTTTTCACACTCACTACAGCCAAAATGCATCTCTCCTTGTCATTTGCTGCTTTTTTTTTTTACCTGTAGTTATATAACAACAATATAAAGAAACATTATTTTTGGAATGAGAGGAGGCGGATCCATTCACGACCAGAAGCAACACATAAAGGAGAAGCAAATTCAGGTGTGACTGTAGCATAAGAGCGAACAAATACACGGAACGCTGTGACACGTCAAACATCTGCGGTGAGATACCGCGGGGCCTGGGGAGCTTTTCTCTGCTCTGCAGAATATATGATAAAATGTGACATACAGGCATCACACCAAACAGGAAAATGATCAGTAATTCTGCTAATGAAAAGGGTTCACTGAGGCGCCATGTTGCAGGTCAGTCTTCATCTTTGTTCTCTGGCAGTCCGGTCATCGATCTGGCTGAGAACCCGGGCTTTGACGAGAGCTCAGGTGGAGGAAACTATGGAAAAGGTTGATAGGATCTCATCTTGGCAGCACCTCCCCCAGACTCCCTGGCTTCTTTCACCTCCTTCCACCACTTCTTTCATTTTTTTTCTTCCCCTACCTTCCGCTTCTAAGCCCCACAGGACTCTGTAGAGCGACGGAGGGAAACAGAGCCCAGCCACCTCCACCTGGTCATTACCGGAGACGCACCTGCTGCCTCTTATCCATGCCTACTTCCCTTTTGTGCTCTAGCTCGCCTTGCCTGTTTTAGGTCTCTCGTTCTTACTCAACTCTGACTAATAGGGATATCTCATTTTTGATATTTGGAATTGTATGAATATGGGTGTGCACTGTGGCACTGTAAATCTTTTTTCTATGTTGTTTGTCTCCGTGACAACACTTTTATCTTGCGCTCCTCCGATGAAGCACAATGTGAGATGTACTACAGAACTGTTAGCATCACTCTAAAGTCTCACCCAACAATCCTGTGATGACTCCTGTCTGACAGGTTACCATGACTACCTGACATTGAAGGCACCTCTCCATCCATCTGAGCAGCAATTTCTTTCACCTTGGCCAGCTCTAAACCTTCCATCTCTTCCTCTCTCTTCCTCCCATCACTTATTCCCCCTGCAATACCGCAATACAAATGCCGTTCAATCAGAGCAGAGAGGAGAAGGTCAAGGCTGCTGGCTTTTTGAAAGCTCTCACACTAGAAGAACTGAACTCGGCCAACAAAGGTGGGAGAGAGGGAGCAACAAGCAGCAGGGGCTATAAAAAAGGATGACAAATAGAAAAAGGCACTGGGAGCCCTGCAGTATTTGAATTGCGAACTGTAAACTTCTCTCTTTGTTGCCTGGCTCTCCTTCTCTGTGTCGCAGATGTTTATTTTTTTCTCTATGAATGTTTTCTGCTGAATTCCGTGCTTCCTCAACTATATTGCTTTTTAATTTCAAAACTACTGGAGGAAAACCCACACTGAAGTCAGGGGTGAACGAAGTCTACTTGACGCATTGACAATACTCTTACCCTAACATAAGTATGAGTCAGTTAGTTTCTATGTAAATGTATAAATATCTTGCTGATGGTTGGCAGTGTATTGCTTGTTTTCCAACTATTCCTATCCTATAAAACTGGGTATTAGAAGTATTTGTCAATGAAGAACTTTGTTTTTTAGTTCGGACGTCACATTAATTGTACTGAGGAGGAATCACACAGCAAGATCTCTGTTCATCTGCGGTTCCTCTTTGGTGGTGAATAGACTGATTTTATGGACTCTCTGCACAGGGTGATGTACGATCTACCAGGGAATACACAGTGTAATATCTCCGCTACAGTACATAAAAGCACATCTGAAATTTTGGCAGCTGGGTGGGTTCGTAGATGAGCAAAGGCAGCAGAATTTTCATATCATGCTGTAATTCAAGCAGCAGTTTGCAGTGAAGAGTGAGCTGCAACCTATTGTCGCTGAGGGTGAGGACCCGACTACTTTAAAGAGATTCAACTCATTCACTGAATGTGACTGGCAACCTTTCTGGACTGCACTTATGTGATTGATTATTTCATGTTTTAAATTGAATCGCTTCATATTATGTTTTAGGGATATTCGGGCCTCATAAGAGTGAAATGCCTTCCAGAGGTTTATCATTTTATGTGGATTTTCAGTGGTTTGGGGTCTTTTGGCGTCTGTCTTTGCTCACGTTGTGAGTTTAGAATCTGCTTGGCTTTGGCCTGTGGGCCTGCTGACCTCTTGGACCATCCACGGGTATCTCAGACATTATTTTCATGTTTCCATGAACCCTATTGAACATCTCTGGAGAGACCTGAAAATGGCTGACATCTCTATCCAACCTGTCTGAACTTGAGAGGATTTTCAAAGAAGAATGGCATAAAAATCCCTGATCCAGGTGCACAAAGTTTGCTGCGTCACACCCAAAAAGACTCAAGGCTGTAATTACTAACAAAGGTGATCCAACAAACTACGAAGAAAAAAGTGAAGGGGGTGTGAATGCACTGTGTGCACAGAATCTGTGCATATATACTAAGATCACAAACTATTTCAACAATGCCACAGCTAGTAGCAGATGTCAGATGTTTATATACCTGTAATACACACAGGACACCACGTCGAATAATTACATTTGCAGTCTAGACGGCACAGACACCAAACTGTAGACTGTAACTGAGACACAGTATTAACTTCTGGTTTTGAGGTTCATCATGAAGACACCATTGTCCCATGTGAGATCCACAGTTATGAAACCTAAAGGTCAATCAGTAATCATTGTCCTTAGGCAGGAAGTGATTCCATGAGACTCAGCTTCCCTGAGCACCTCCCCCCTCACAATATTCTTTATTTCACCCACTCACACATCTTCCTACTGCAACCTGGTGACAAGAAACACAGCGACAGCATATAGCACACACCTTAATCTTCAGGAAGACGTCAGCGCTGTTATACACGCGCCCACTCGTGCACTCAAATACAACACATTCACTCGCAAACACACACACAAGCCCACCGTACACTGTGGTCTCATCCTCGTGTTTAATTAATTGAACTAATTAAGGATCCATGTGTCAGTTCCATTGCCAAGCAGTGTCCGGGCCCTATCTCAATCCCACAATGCTCTTGATCACAAGCTGCTGCGTTTGAGATCCCCAAGAAGTGATTAATTAATTCATGAGCGCCAGGTCGATGCGCCATGTCCCTCTGACATCAAAGTAACAGTGGTGAATACACAGGAGGATGACGCTTGTGTGCAGCCTGTGTGTGAAAGTAGCATGTTCGGAGCCAGTCTGTTGATCACACATGAAAGGCAGACAGACACGCTGAATGTAAGGGTTAAAGGCCACAGCTTAGCCAAAATCTTTGAGCGGATTTAAGAAGCATCTGGCATCTTGCGATAGGTCTAATTGCCGCAAATAATTTGTTATAGTTTTGTCTCTGAACAAAATGGAAACACATTCCTTTCATATCATCTCTTCCATGTTGTTATCGTTAAAGAACATGTGACGCAATATTATCTATTTCGACTGCTACATCGTAGCTAATTACTGAACTGGGAATTAACGGGAAGAGTTATTCAACTTATTGTCGGAAAAAAATGCTCTATTATGAGCCGTTCAAATAATTGGAGAGAAATAAGCAACCGAAAAATATGTACATATCTATTTGACTTCTTTGTTGTGCCCCTTCAAAAGCTTAATGCCACAATAGACCTAAAGAGATTCATTCTTCTCTCCCAGGAAAACCAGCGCCTTTCAAGTTCGGTTCACTGAAGCTGCAAGACAGTGGAAAGAAAATGCAGCCACAGACACACATTTGAAGATCAAAAGGGGACTGTGGTATGTATTTGTGGAGTAGTGTGTGTGCATTTGTGAATATGAAGATGGAAAAGAGAAAAAGGGCCACCATGGACTGCAGCCATTAGCAATGATTCCGAGCATCAGCTGGTTCAGTTGTGATTTATTTGATTGACAGTTTCTTGAGCGGGAAGTCTACCATTGACCTCTACGACCTCCAGTTGAACACAAACCAATCATACATGCTCAAAAATAGCTGATAATAAAATGTGTTTATGTGGGTGATTCTAGAAATGGGGTACAACTCCAAGATAAATCTTTTTCTATTTAAAAATAATTCATTAAATCCAATCTTAAACTTACATAATAATAACGCTGCGTGGACGTCTCTCCGTGTATGTGGATGAGATAATTAGACAGACTTCTGCAAATCCTGGGGGACCTGGATGGGAAGACAGGTGATTCAGACAGACCACTTCCTCCTATTTACAGTGGGTGAAGGGCTTAATCAGGACTCTGTATGTTTGTCCTGTGTGTGAGTGCATGTGAAGAAAACCAACTTACGCCTGAATCTTAAATTCAGTCCATCATTTTTTGTAGGTGCAATATATTAAGTAAGAAAACGTAAATGTTCACATGTTCTAATATTGGGCTGTTGACAGGTTCAAGCGATTCTTTACATTGCCTCTTTCATACACTGCAACACTGCACACACTACATTAGGACGCTTTAGGTCAGCATCTGAATCTGACAGGGGGACTCTGTCCAAACTGGTGTCTACCTGCGGAGAAATTAACAACCAGTCAAGAAAGAGAAACGTCAGAACGGACAGTTTTTGCTCTAGATGCTCCGACGCAGCGTTTTCTCTTGCACCCATGGCTCGGGGAAGTTGCCTTGATTTTGTAAAAGATGTTTCAAACTTTTAATTACGCTTTGGAAAGTGTGCTAAGAATGAATGCAGCTAATACATTAGGACTGATGGCTGGGCATTGAATGTGACTTTGTGCCTGGACATGTGGTTTTGGGCTTAACTGACACATAGAATTTGCAGCTTTCTTAGTAGAGGCAGGACTCTGTGATGGATATTACTTCCTAAAGTAAGGTAAGTATTTAAGGAATTAGCAGAAAGATGGGAAGTCTCCAACATTACTGTTCAAATAATTTAACATGTATTATAATGGTTCATATTGTGAATTTCCACAGTGCAACATGTTGCTGGTCTAAAAGAGGAACATGAAAGACAGCATGACTCTAAGATAAATTTCAAAAAAGTTATGTTCAAAATTACAGTGACCTCCAATTCTCAAAACAATTAAAACAGTGTTTATTCATTTTTCCACTAGTAACTGTGAGGAATAACACTAATGAGTCTAAAGATTAATTCATTATAATGGATGTGTTTGAGAAATAAACAGTTCTGGGTGTAAAAAGGTTTGATTAAAATAATTCATAATAAGTCATATTTGTTTGTTCTCATGCTTAAAAAAAGGTTAAAAAAAAGCTTAAAGACAGATCCAAATATTTTAAGTCAGTCTTAATTCAGTGGTAACATGTCATATGTGCTCAGTGTTGGATGAGTTCTCATTGCCTGCAATTATTTGTCTTGTCCCATCTTTCCGTAGCAACTTTCACTGTAAGAATGGAAACAATTCCTCTTGTTTTATACAACTAATACTTATGGTTTCTATCGACATGGTTTCCACGTACACAAGTGTCCCCGTGGGCAGCCAGCGTCAGAACTTGACCACATTGTATGTGTGTGTGACCATGTCTGATCATAGAGAAAACCAATGCATTACCCACATAAGTTGGTGTCTATTTGTGTAATAAATTAAATTAAATTCTGCTTTTTGGTCACTTAGGAGTCTCTACTTCAATATTGATTGGCTTGATTTGGCTCATAATAACTTCAGCTTCAGCATGAACTGTTGTTTGTAACAATGACAGTGGATTTAATCCCCCTAATTTTGCTTTGTAGTAGTACTAGGAAAGTACAACTTCACGGCCAAACAGACAAAAATGTAATTCAGTTTCTATGTACAGCTATGGATTGATGTTTTTATAACCTCAACCTGTCAGCTAAACCTATATTTAAATGTTTTGTGCTTGTTTTTCACAATTAGTTATGTTTCTAGATATTCATGAAAAATAAGTCTAATATCCTGCCTCCTTTTGGCTCCGGTTTTCCCCAGCTACAAAGGATTTGGTTCCTTACAGAAGCTGTTAGACCCTTCACTGTGTTGCTGAGCAGGCTGCTGACTTATGGCGGAGGCTGCTGTGCCATTTTGCCAAACAAAGCTTCTGGCCACATCTGTAAGTGACAGTAAGTTGTGGCTCAAAAGAATAAGCTTCAAAAACATAAAACTCTCTTTCTTGCAGGGGATTCTTATTGAGCCAGACAATTGTCACATACACATAAACATACAGGGAATGAAACAATTAATTACATCAGGTTTAACTTCACCTACCATATTATAAGTTATTAGTAAGCTTTTGCATAAATAGCAAGGTGGATGCTTTAGCATGTAATTTAGCTCTGGCTAAATCTTTACTAAATATTCCTGGTGTGACTGTGTGTGCTTGTGGTGGGCTGAAGGTTGGCAGCACCTGTACTTACCGCCCACTCCTCTCAGACTCTCTCTCTCACACACACACACACACACAAAGATATTTCTGTGCATCATATATTAAGAACAGAGACAGTAATCCATCTCGTAGCATCCCCCAAACAGTCATGGCTGTCACATCCACCTCACAAGGAGCTGGATTTAGAGGCCTTATAGATACAGTGCCTATAAGTATTCGCCCCCTTGGAAGATTTCACATTAAATTTCTTTTTACAATGTTGAATGATTTTACAGAACTTTTCTGACACTTATCACCAGCAAAACAGTCTTTCCTGTCAAAGAGAAAACAGACCTTTACAAGTTAAATGAGTTCAAAGTACAGTATAAAACAGGAAGTACCCACCTCCCCAAAAGTAACTCCACTAAACCGTTAAGGTGCAACCAATTGGTTTAGTTTGGGAAAAGGAAAAATCATCCGAGTGCAGTAAATGTGATTTTTTAAGTTTGCTGTTTAGATACACCCCCAAAAATGCAGTAAACTAAAAAAAACCTTCTATGAACTCCCTGTAATAAAGTTAATATTGTACATTTTTTAGATTGCTTTTTTGTTGATAGCTGTTATGAAAAACATGACTTTGTCTGTGTAAAGAACAAATTAAATTTGAAAACTTCCATTGGGGATGAATACTTTTCGGTACCACTGCTACTCACGGTGCCCTGGTTCTGCCAGGGTCTTGATGCAACACACATTGACAGATACCAAAAGACTTCTCAGCTAAAATAGAATTCCAATTTAGCTTGGTTCAGTCTGTGATAAAACACAGAGCCCTCTTCAATAGTGACTAAATGAGATTAAAAAGGAAAGGGGAGGAGGCAAATATAGATCATGGCTTTATTAACTATGGCAACAGAATTTTGCATGCATGAGGAGGTGGAGAAGGGAGGGAAGAGAAAGGTGGGGGGCTAAAGAAACAAGTATTTTGTGCTTTGCAAGGAATTTATCATAATGTTCTCACTGCGAGATCATTTGCCTCTTGACAGGATCATTACGAGATTCAGTGCTCCCATGACCATTACGCGATTTCAGCGTTCCTCCTTGGATGGAATTTTAATTGAATTAGCCCGGCTGGTTACACATGGTGCAAACGATAACATTTTTCTGTCTATCTAGGCTCATTGAATCTACTTGGAGGAGGGGAGGGGAGTGCTGACAGTTTAAGGCAGGCCGTGAAAAAAAGGACAAGGTGGTTTGGGTTCATTGCAATATGCTTGCCTTTCTGGTCTCGTTCCGTTGTCCCGTGCCTTCTTATTCCACAACGGTGCACGCCGTGAAAATCCCTGGCCTATTCCACAGTATGTGAGCCAGCTGACACAGTACTGTATTAC
The DNA here is from genome assembly GCA_033026295.1 of Channa striata. NCBI lineage: Eukaryota > Metazoa > Chordata > Actinopteri > Anabantiformes > Channidae > Channa > Channa striata. The sequence goes on along the minus strand of CM065168.1, from coordinate 18,570,839 downwards.
ACAGTCAGAGCCACTCTTCCATGTAAACGCCCATGTATGCTGAGGGCAGTGCGAGCATGATGTATGGTTAGGGGGTAAATGTGTTACTATTAACACCCCTGGAGAACATACTGCCACCAGCCACTTAAGTACATTCCTATAAGAATGATTAATGATGCTGGTCGTGTTATGAAAGGCAGAGAAACAGAGGAGGGGGCCGTCACGCTATAGGCTGACAAGAAGGTTTCACTTCACGATTTCGATCTTTTTGAACTTCTTTGATACCTAATGAAAAACCCATAAGAGGAAGAATTACTGCGTGTGAGAAATGCAAAAATCTAAAATTCTCCACATTTACCCAAAGCAGAACAGTAAAAGTACTGTATAAAGAAAACAACGTATTTTAAAGAGTTCTGATTATGGTAAATATTACATACCATGTACGATAATTAATAAAACAAAAGATAGGCGTCAAAGATCACTGTTGTTAAAGGAGGAGTTGATTTTAGGCTAATGTGCTGACAGGTGGTTGACCCATACATTTATAATAATAAGTGTTAATGTTGGGGCTGATCATCGGCCGTTTTTCGTAAAATGAAAGCTGGTTTCCGATGTCAGGGTAGGGGATTCGGGAAACCTGGTCTCCCCAGGTAGATTTCTGTCAAAGATGCCAGTTGCTTTACAATGTATATGCATAACCACGTTTCTATTTGGCTTATTCCAACTGTGCATGTGTGTAAAAACCGGCTGCAGACCTGAATATGAAGTTTAGTGACTGATCATAAAAAAAAACAACCCAAAGTCCGACAGTAAAATTGAACGAACTCATTATAGAAATCTAAATAAGTAACTTTCTCTCTGATTATTTTAAATTCAGACATTTCCTGTTGTGATTCAGCTGCATGCGTCTCCCCTTTTTTCCTTTCTCCGCCAACTGCAAACATGTTGTTAGTGGTGTTAGAGTGTCACCTGATAATGGCAATAGGTAATAACAAGACCTGAATGTTCGTGCCATATTTTATGGCTGTGCATAAAGATATTTCTGTCTGAGTCAAAGTAGTAAGCTGAACATCCACTGCCATTACCGACCACACAAGACACTGCTTAGGTACAGTAGTCATGGTGATTTTCTGGCCCTCTCCTTAGTTACTGAGTCACTAAAGATGAGGATCGCTTCAGTGTTCTGCAGGTGACTGTATTTTAAGTATCAGTGAGAAGACAAAATGCAAATATTAGCATTAGGAAAATGTGGGAAACCATCTTAAACCCGTGTTAGAAAATATCAGTGTACTGTACATTAAATGGCACTATAGGAACATGTGGTAAGACACTGCAGTGTAGCAAACAAGTATGACTACCCATCATATTTAGCAAAAAATGTTTAATCTCTCCTTGATGCGTGTTTATTTACAAGTAGTAAATCTGCAAAATAGGAAATAACAGAATATTTACACAATGAATGTTAACCTGCAAACTTGTGACAGTCGATTCAAGTCTGAAACTCTAAAAATGTATCAGTTATTGTAGTATTAAAATCCCTTTGCCAACTCTGTCTGAATTTCATATGCTTTGTTTCCTTGGATCCTATGTAACTTCTTGACAAACAAAACGAAACAAAAGAAAAAAGGAAAAAAACAGAAATACGCAAGGACACGTGATTCAGTTATTGTTCAGAAAGGCAAAGTGTGACTAAGCACGTCTAAATAGCTGAGAAATAAACATGAGATACGTGACTATGTGCTGAATCCACTCACACTGAAGGCAGCACACTAAATGGAACTTGTTAATTTGTTCTGATTCGACAGGAAACCTGCAAAAAAAAAAACAGCAACTCTGTCAAACTACAGCTGGCATGTGGACCTTCTTGACAAGTCCCAAGTGGGCATCTGATGCTGGCTCCTCCACAGGAGCAGTCATGAAAACCTTACACCACCTTAGTAACAGTAAACACAAATCCGTTATCACACGGAATAGTGTGTAATAAAGGAAAGCACAGAGTAGCTGGAAAGTTCCTCTAAAGATGTGTTTGGACTTATGAAATCAGGTCAATCGAAAAGGCAAGCAGCCATGCAAATGATAAACAAGCCCTCAGCAGTCATTTAATCAACCAAATTACAACCCAGAATACGACACAAATGAAGCATGAACCTGAGAATGGATTAAGAATGTTTAAGTGTCTTCAAAAAGGGTTTCCATCTGCGCATTACGGCCTCGGTCAGTGTGTGTTTGTGTGCTTCTGCAGGGAGCTTGCAGGCTTGTCCCTACTATACATTGTTCTCATACGGATCAATCAAAGGGCTGCCGTTAACAGCACCCCTGAGCTCGGACCTCAGCAGTCATCGGTTTCCTTTGCCACCGAATCTACAGTACGAGCACCAAAACATGTGAACGCAGCAAAAAGTCAGCTGTACACTGACGGGAAAACAAAGAAAAGTTTCACTGATTATTTCTATAGTGGGTTTGAGTCCTTTTGCCCTAACACGGGCAGAGTGTTTCCTCAAGATTGTTGGCGGGTACAACATGAACAATCATGTTCCAGTGAGTATCCGGTAGAAGTTGGCTCATAGTAAATGCAGCTGTATAATGCAACGTCACATCTCAGACATAAAGGAAACAGCGGATTGACATTAAATTTGGGAAGTGTGCTCACTATTTTTGGATAGTAGAGAAGACTGTTTTTTTATATAAGAAACCTGGTGTAAAAATGGACGACGACAGCATTTATGATCAGCATCAAATGACAGCCCTAATGTTTGATAGAAAAACAAGTACAAGAGTTAAAGCAGCAAGTCACATTTCCATCACAAATACACAGATGCTCATCTGATGCAACAACTTCATTTCGATCCTTGAGATCAGGAAAATAAACCTGTGAGTTCCGTCAAGTACTTCAACTTCAGGCAAACCAAAGGGAATTTTGTCTTCCGCGTACCATAAAATGTACAATTTACATGTTGAAAATAAAAAAACAAAACAACCCAAACTAATTACAAAAAAATGGCAAACAGCTTTTGTTCATCATGAAAAAAATACACAATTTACAAATGAAAACATCAACTAAAACATTATACAGACCACAGTTTGGTTTATCTGCAAGCAGGAAAAAAATAAAATGAATCAGAAGACATTATTTCTCACCACAAAGTCAAAACCTATGACTTCAAGACTTCAAAAAAGAGAAACAAAGCAATCCTCTTAAGAGAGCCGTAATAAAAAAAAGCTTAAGCCACAAATGGCAATAGGCTAGTTTTGAAACAATAGCTGCAGGCTAAGGGGAGGATTACTCAGCCGTGTGTAGCTAATGAACAGAGGTGTCTCACCTCGGTATCTTCCTATACTCCCCTCCCCATGGATAAGAAGCTAAAACCCCCGTCTCAGATACATAGGAAACCCTTGGTATATCTTTCCCCTTGCCCCACTTTTTGGATATTAACATTGCGAAAAATGGGGGGGAAAGACGTGGCCTTTGGCTGAAAACAGCTTTCCCCACTTCCCCACTTTGCTTATTGTCACCGAGGGGCTTGTCTAAACGCGGCCCGACCTCACTGTGGCTCCTGCAAAGACGTAAACAGAATCTGAGAGCACCAGAACTTCTACTTTGCTCTTGACCCTTCAAGGCATGGGTAGGATCAACCCACGGTCAGCGAAGTCCCGACGGTTACATACGGTGGCTACATGGTAAACGGGAGGATTTCAGGTAGTGCAATGTAGCTACTTCATTATTCAGTCACTATACCATGATCCACTGAATTGTTAAAGAAAAGAATCAGCTATGGGACCAGACACAGACGTGGTCATGGTAAAGCAACAATCCTGTGAGCATAAATTTGGTTTTGTGAAACCAAAAGACTGCACTGATTGATTTAGAAACAACAGCAACTTCATGTTTATCACCATGACACTGAACTGTCAACACTCGAGAAGATGGAACATCTATCGCCATCTATTTCTCGCCATTTTTAACAAGGATCTCATCATGGGGTCATTACACAGACAATTCTTTTCAGTCACTAGGCATGTTCATATTTAAAATCATATGATAGCACATTCCATCTAACAAAATGTCTTTGCACTAAACAACATTCAAAGAAAACATGGCACAGTACGACTTTTTGTTTTTCATTGTTTTTTGTCTACATAGTTTTTTTTTTTGCACTTGAAATATCAAATCATGTTTTATTGTTGTATTTTTTTTATTGTGTGTTGGATCAAAATGAAAAGGAAAACAAATGTTTTTCTCCCTAGTCTTTCTTTAAAAATGTAGCTGTATTTATATATAATATCTATATAGTCTTCCTTTGTAACGTTTCTGTAAATTGTGCAAATTCAGCAGTAATACAAGTGGCGAGAGATCACAGAGAGGGCAGTTGATTACATTTATACAAAAAAATCAAATCAAATCAAATAAAAATAAAACTAAACATCCTTTAAAACTGCGACGCCCTTCGGAGTCACACAGCCTAGAGAGCCTCCACTCCACAGGCTCAGTCACAGATTGGTCCATCCTGCTAGTGATGCCATACATGGAGTTCCTTTCTAGGCTTTCATTGTTTCTTTCCTGACAATCGCTTCTTCACGACAAAACTCCTGAAATCAAAATCAAGCAAACCACAAACACCAACATCCACAATAATCAAACGCTGTCAGGTGACATGTTACTCCATGTATGCATGTGTGAAAATGTCCGGTGTCCCAGTCACTCACGACGACATGTGTCCACACACCGTATGGGGCCGCAGACAAAACACACACATACACATGTAAGCGTACACAGGTCCGCCCATCTCTGCCATACCCCCCCCCCATTTTGCAGTATGCTGCTTCGGTCCTTTTGCAGTTTGTCTGTCATATTGTTGGGGGCTGGAGTTCTGTTTGTTGTCTGGGTGCGAGGAGCGAGGAGGAAAGACAGATGGAGAGAAGGAGTGACGACAAGGAGGAGATAGAGGCTCTGGATGGTCCTCAGCTGGTCAGGGCCATTGTGTCGATGACCTGCTCCAGCTTGCTCCTCAGTCTCTGTCTCCTCGCCTGCTCGTCTCGCTCCAAAGCCGACAAGATCTGAAGAAAGGGGGAACGGGTCAGCGAATGCAACAAGAATTAAGTCACGTCACAGTCATCACTCTACTGCTTTTTAATACTTTTTATCCACCTTGGTCAGATTTTTTTGTACTTACGATTTACTAGATCAATGTAATGCTGCAGTCAGCATAACAGGAGTAATATCTCACCTCATCCTTGTATTTGACAATGTAGGAGTAGATCTCATGTAGGGCCGACATGCTATTAAACTGGTTGGCGTGCAAACGGGACTGCTCCGCCAGGTAGGCACTCATGTCCTGGTCGCTGATGGCCGGCATTCTCGAAATGTCAGAGTAGTACCTGGGAAGTGCGTACAAAAAGACCAAATATAAAATCCATCTATTTTAAGTTAGAAACGCTCAAAGATAAACATGATTAATATTTGTTTCTGTACCTTTCAACCCAGTTCTTATAGTTGGGGATATCTTTAGCGTAGAGCAGCTTGTTGGATGGTGAGTCCTTCCCCAGTTTATGTTCCGATGTTGAACACGAGTCCATGAAGGTCTGAGCCACCACAGACAAGCAGGCATCTGTAATGCTGTTCTTGTGAATATCAAAGACGAACTGTGGATTCTTGATCACATTCACCCAGAACCTTAGAGGAAGACTAGAGGGATTGATGGGAAACAGGGAATGAGGTGAAAGGAGCGGGAGAAGGAGTTAGGCTTTCAAGAGGTGCAGGAAGGACTGCAGTGCACGAAGCTGCATTTACACTGTGGCTGAACAAAGGATGAGTCTGAGTGACAAAACCCCTGAGACGGGAAATAAACGCCACTGTACATTCAATATAACAGGTGCTGCATATTTACTGGCTTCCAGTCTAATGTCATTTTACACAACAGCCACTTTTTAATAACTAATGAGACGCAGAGCAGCTACCAAACACCATCAAAGAATCACAAACAATCTCACCAATTGCTCTTCCAAGTGTGCCGTACGTCAGAGTCTGATATAGAGTGTTTGTCTGCCTGCTCGTCCAAGAAGTCAAACATATACTTGATAGCGAGGGGCAGCGCGCTTCCTCGGTGTGCTGTGCTGAAGATCGTTTCAAACAGGTCGTCCACAAACTTCTGGAGCGTACCCTGAGAAGGAGAATGCAACATTGGATTAGTGAGTTTAAAACATGCTGTTTGCTCACAGATGATGTATTCAGACCTACTGTTTTAATTTGTTTTCACCCGGTAAAAGATCTCACAGGCCGACTTCTGTATTGTTGTGCACTCGCTAGTTACACTTGGGTAAGGACTGAGCTGTTACTAAAGCGCTGCCTCTGTGTGCACGCTCCTCTTTGCTAGCGATGGTGTGGCTGTAGGCAACGGCTGCCAGTAGCAGGTGTTTGAGGATTACAGTACTTTGCTTTCAGTATTCCAACTTTCTGAGAGTTTGTGATGATGCTGGGTGTTCAGTGCTTTTAGAGTATTTAGGATGAGCCCCAATGAGAGTTCAGCCTACGGTTGTTCTTCACTGTTTTTTCCCTACATCACACAACTTCGGAGATGCTGAAACCTCAAACACAAAACCACAAACTCCTCTCACTTGAAACTATTTGATATTTTCCACAAGTGTTCAGTGCGTTCTTTTCCATCTTCAAGCATCCAGGCCACCTTACATAAACCAGCCAGAATGTGTTTTTGCATTCGTTCACACAGCCACAAATCAGCTTCCTAAACACACAAAGCTGTGGGGCTGTAATAAATAAGAATAAACTGCAGCACTCCAAGTCCCCCCATTGTCTTCCTCTGGCTTGCATGTTAATCATTTCCCAATCGAGGCAACTTTGATGCTGCTAACCTTGCACTTTCCTACCTGGAGCTCATACAATGGAAATCTAAAGCTAATGAGTAAAACATCAGGGGAGAGGAAGTACCAGGGTGAGCTGAATCACCAAGATAGTTAGTACTTGCAAATGAGAACAAAGGCCGAAAACTGTTAGTGGACCGTATACACAGTGTCTGTGCTTGTGTTTATCAGCTGTTTGGTAGCGTGTATGAATGTCTGCATCAGCTGGAGTCCACATGCATTCTCTTTCTATGGTGTGCTAACTCTCAGCAGCCTCGGACATTCAGACCACTTCTTTATTTCTTATTTTTTCTTCCGGTATTTCAAATTTTCCCAAATACGCTTATTTAGCTTTTCTGTGGGTGAACTCATTTGTTCGAACCCTTGTTGTATTTATGACGCTGGGTTAAGGACACAACAAGGAAATTTGGTGATTATGCTACATAATTCTATGTTGACCGAACTCATTTTTGTTTGTAAAAGGTAAATAAATGAAAGTACTTTGATTTAAAACATTTAAGCATCCAAACATTTAAGCCTAATTCCAAATAACCTTTCACATTATCACCTGAATACCTGCAGCAGAGAAATGAGAGCATGGTTTCCACAGTGGTCCGGAAGAAGGTGTAGGAATTCGGTGAGTAATGAACATGGGGTAAAGGCCTGACTGAATAAGCCCCGAGGCCACCAACAGAGGGCCCAGTTACACCAACCAAACAACTTTATCGCCAAAGGTCAACCTCCTAATTAGGACACACAGGTTTTTCCGTGCATATGTGTGTCTTTGTGTGAAAGGTTATGAAAAATGTTAATGAGCTCTGAGACCACCGGCACACAAAGGTCAGCAGGGGGTGCTGGTAGAAGTGGGACACTCGACAAGGTTGTGGTAGAATGTGGTTTTTGGATAAAGGTGTGTGGCTTAAATTGCAGCTTGCGCGTACCTTGGTGGCGAGCAGTCGGGTCAGGTAGATCTCAGAGACCATTTTGCTTCCTCTGTCCCCTTCTCTCTGATCTGAGTGGTCATGGTTCTTGACCAGGTGCCACAGTTTGGTTCCGCTCTCGAGGTCAGGGGTGATCATGGGAGTTCGGGACCGCAAGCTGTCTGGACTGCTGGCCGTCCTCAGCATGCTCTCTGTGAGGAGGTGGAGGGCGGTGAAAGATTAGGACAAAAATAACCGAGCAGAGGCAGAACAGAGAATGAAGTGCAGCTAAACACGTATTCTTATTTCTTCACTAATTTTGAAATTTAAACACGTGTTAAAATTGGTGCTGTGCCTTTTGTTGCCCTCCTGTTGAGGAAGATCAGAGACCAAGTCATGTGCGGAACTGTTCGCTGAAGCTCTGTAACATCAGGAATTGTTGGCCATTTGAGGATATGAAACAAAGTTGGCTTTGCCACAAAACAAACTACATAGGAATCTGACAATGAGGCGAAACCTAATTTGATTTACTTGGAGTCTGTTTCTTGATTCAATTCTTGCTGTGGGCCTGAACCAGGGTCTTCTGGTTGATAAGCCAAATGTATTATTAGATCAATATAATCTGATTACATATTTCAAGCAACCCATAACTTGGTGCCTGTCTGCAGTTTATGAAAGTATCATTTTCTCTTAATTACCATTTCAAGGAGAACTAATTTAAGCTACACAGATGGAAAAAAAAAGCACATGAATAAGAAATCTGAGGCAGCTACAAAGAGCGAAATCTCTGTGTGAAGTTAAAAGCATTTCTGAAAGGTGACAGCTTCTTCTACTTGCATGTCACTCTTTCATTCCAAAGTAAATTTGTCAGTCACTCTCTCCCCAGCTCCTTCCCTCCCTCCCTTTGTTGGACAGTGATCCCCTATTTTGTGACACAGAGCATTACGCTTTCAGTTTGAATGCTTGTCACTTGCGTTGCAAAGCAAAAAAGCATTGAGAGGTTCAAAATGTCAGGACAGAATGTAGACCAGAGAAGTACAGGGTAAGTTTGATGGAAGTGTTATTGAGTATTATGTGTATGCCATGCTGGCGCAGCTCAGCAACAGCGTTACTGTAGACTGCTGAGGCACCGAGGATTGGAGAAAAACCAGAGGGAGGTGAAAATAGTAATGGCAAGGAGCAGAGTTCTGCTTTCCTCCTAGCATTAACTGGCACACTGTAACTGGATCCAAAGTTGTTGTTCTTTAGCAGAAATCATCAAATTAGCGAGCTCCTTCAGCCCAACATCACACATATGCATCCAGCAGATAAACCACCTCTAATTTGGACATGCAGACAATTTCAGTGAAAACATTTATTACAGGTTTACTTCTTTATCTGAGACAACTACTCAGACCTAACAGCTCTGCTGAACTGCAGTGTGATCAACTAGGACTTCAAGATGGAAAGGACTGTTTTGTAAACTGCATTTACAAAGTGGAAAAGATTCAAACCAGAGAAGCAGATACTTTAAAAGAGATAGCACAGACACGACACACACACACACACAAATCATGTAACGCATCTTCTTCCGTACCGTATCTGCTGAGGGACTTGGTGAATGTGGAAGAGTTGGAGATGTTGTAAGCTGAGTTCTGTTTAGGCACCAGGGCAATCACTGAGCCATCTGTCACCTGGAAGAGGATTTTCACCAGTTATCTCTGCTCAAAATGTCCAGAAGCAACATCAGAGTCCAAATACATAAATTATTCCTTTACTACTTGGGAAATATGTCATTTTCTGGAAACAATATTCAATGTGAACAAACATGAAAAACAGTTTCAAGGCATTAAAATCTATCCAAAGCAGTGACAACCGGAACACCTAGTACTGTACTTGAATTAATTAGAGTGCAACAACTATTAATCCAAGACAGAAAGCATCATGGGATTTTATGTTCCTTGAGCAGCGGGGTACCTGATAGTGAGCCAGCGTATTGAGTCTCTTCCAGTCGTTGTCTATCTTAGTGGTGACATCCTCATCCTGAAGGATGATGCGAGCAATCCTGCCCTGCCGCCATTCTGTCAGAAAGAGAGCGAGAGAGAGAGACAGGGATGCAGTTAAGGTTGTTTCTGTCTGTTTTACATGGGGAAATGGACCTGGACAGGCAATACACAGACACACACCAACCAATTTACCCCCCAAAGCCTCCCGGTTTCAAACAAAAAGTCTGGTTGCTGTGCCAAAGGATGCAGATAGCACCGTTCAGTGGTTTAATACAGTTTAGTATTGGGATCATGCATAATTCAAGTGACTTTTGGCTCCTCGGTTAGATTTATTTTTCAGCAGAATCACTTCTCCTGTCTGAAGGGCACCCTCCTGCTTCAGAGAGCCCTTAAAATGATTCCTCCTTTACCCCCTGTAGCAGTGCACCTGTGCTCTGTGTCTTCACTTGTGTGTGTGTGCGCGGCAGATTTCCCCGTCCTTACCCAGGTCCATGTCTGAGGCCTTTGGTCTTTGGGAGTACGGCGTGCCCTTGTACACAGCATCCAGCAGCTTCTCCTTCACCTGCGTCACTGTGTCACAGTTCAGGCTCTTCACAGTCACCTCCGGAGCGTTTTCATTCTCTGGATTCACGCAGTGCAGCGTCTACGGTGAAAGAGGTCAAAGGGCAGTGGTTACATTTAATAATGTTGGTGTTGGGAGGCGTGAGCCTGTGATGATTTCCACCTACAAACCAAAACTTCTTAAATCAGTTTTTAATCAATATGTAACAATAATCAGTGATTCCCACTGATTATTTTATTTACTTATTTTTTGGGGTCATAAAGCTCAGGATACTCGGCAGATTGCAGCCAGTAGTTGTTACTGTAACCCTGAAAATATTAAACGCGTCATCATATGCCTAATCTACTCTATGTGTGCACCTAATTTACACTCTCCTGACAGAATAGGATGTGTGTGTTTACTGACCAATGTCTTGTAGTCAATCTGCTGTCTGATGAGTTTGTCCTCGCTGAGGGAGTAGCGAGCTTCTCCTGTGATGGCATCTATTGGACCTTTTTCCATTTGCTGCTTAATGGCACAGTACAGCATGAAGAGAGGCTCTCCAGCACACTCCTGAAAATGAGAGCGAGCAAATAGGAAGAGTGAGACAGGTGGAAGTAAAACACCCAAAGAAGCTTGATGAAAAGGAGAGAAGGATGGACTGATAAAAAACAAACTACAAATGCAACTGAGCAGAAATTGAAAGTACACAACAGCAAAAAGTGAGAAAGCTTTGCTGAGCAACTCTTCAATTATATTTTAATCTTTTTTAGGCCGACCACAGGCGGAGCAGTAAAGGACGAGGCCGAGGCCTGTGTTGGCTAACAGCTTGCTCGAAAGTGACAGAGAACAACACACACACACGGTTTTTATTCTCACACACAAGTCGCTCCCTTGTGCCTCATCTTTGGGGAAAAACAACCTTTACATGTGTGTGTGTGTGTAAGTGTGTGTGTGTGTAAGTGACTGAGTAAGAAGGAGAGAAATCTGAAAAAGTCTGAGTGAGTGGCAATTGATGGAGGAGTTAATAGAAGGTTAACGACAAAAAGCGATAAACGCTTGGAAAAGCACTTTGGCGTGTGAGACATGTCAACCAGGCAACGAGTGGCGGTGTGCCCCCCTCCTCCTCTTTGCTTTACCTCTCTTTCACTCAGTCTTGTGCTGTCAGGCCAACTATGGACTACCTCTACAATTCTGGTTAATGACAAGTTCAATCAGTCTTATTTCCATACAGGAATGCAGCGTCATTGCTAAAAAGAATTTGAATCAGACAAAATCTATAAGCACTAAACTACTAACCTATGGGTCAATAGGCCTCAAATAGAGAACAAAGCCATAAAATAGAAATATTACAGTACATAAATCACTTTTGTAAATTTTACAGCCAGATTTCTGGTTCAACTTTGTCCTACAGTGTCATACTTGCTATGGTCATGTTAAAGCAACTACAGCAGTGTGAGGCCACTGATATTTCTGATACAATCTGTGCTCATTTGTTTAAACTATTCATAACTCATGCCAGTAGTAAAACAGAAAACACAAGAAGACACTGTTTTTAAAGTCAAAAACAGGCTTGTTTATGACAGCTGACAGTAGCAATGTCGCTGTGTTCTCTGATCTCATCAGTAACTTTGGTAAGTGTCACATTTTTGAGTTAAAATATACTGGAATTATAACATAAAGGTTTCTCATTACTCACATCACAGTACATTTCTAAACATAATTCTACTGCAAATGTGTGTTGTTTAACCATAATTTGCTCCTTTAAACCTTTCGACATGTAACACTGCGCCTGGAGGAAAGAGGAAGTGTGCTGCCAGCTCTGCCCTCTGCCTCTCAGCTGGGCATGTGCATGCATACACATGTCAGTCATCTCGCTGAGCTGTCAGATGAACTCTGTGGGATAATCTAGCACCGCCTGCCTCCTATGGAGAAAACACAGCACACCGGCAGACGTCCTCTCTGTCTAGCAGCATACAAAGCAGCTACGCCACTGCCAGTGTGGAAAAGCAGAACTTGTTTTTTGGAAGGTCTGACTGAAACTCGGTGTTACTACAAGTTTTGAATTCACTTCCCCCTTCACACATAATTCTAATATATCCTCTTTTTAAGAAAATAAAATTATATTTTAAATGTATTTTTCCACTCCCTACTACAGTCACCTGAAGCTTAACCAACGGCAACATCCAGGGACCAGAAATAGAGATACCATGGACTTCCCACTCTCCCGAACAAGCCAGGGCAAAGGAGGACAAGCGAACCCTCAGAATAGGGTAATGGATAAAAGGATTTTTTTCCTACTCTTGCTCCCTTTGGTAGGTAAAAGCTCCATCTCTTTCCTCTCTTTGAACAACTACTTGACCTTTACCCATCTCCATTCACACCTGGCTGAAGCTTTAAATTGTTCCAGGCCTTTCTTTTATATGACCCCTAAAAACTCAGGAGAAAGAGAGGCGCTGAATTGCAGAGGTTAGATAAAAGCTAGGCTGGTAACCTTGCTGCTGGCAAGTCTTTACTTCAGTGCTCATTTTCCCAATCTCTCCATTTCCCCCTCTCACATTCTCTTACACTCTTTGTTTCTCTTTTCTCCATTCTAAAACTTCTCCGTAAGCACTTCTGCCTCTTTTTTCCTCTTTTTAACCATTTCCCCCATTTTTGTCTCTGTTCTCCATGTTTTGTTTGAACATCGCAGACACAGCTGTTACAGAGGATTCCGAAAAGCTTCCCTGCTAACCCACTCCCGTTTCGGAACCCAACTCTGGCTTTCCAGTCTTGCACTTGGAGCTAAAATACACACATACGCATACATGCACACTCACACCCACAGATGCTAACTGGGACCCCCGGGGGCTTGGCTGGTTTGCTGTCCATCAGAATGCCTGTCCTGGCGGGGGTTTAAGGCCCCGCTGCTAACTGATTAGCTGCAGCAATGTTTGAATGTGTAGAATGTGAGAGTGGAAACATGAATTTAGCACAGTTTAAGCCTCAATAATTCCCTCTGATATGGAATCAGAGGGACTGAAAAAGAGGAAAAACCATATACACACACAGACAGACAGACACAGAAATGAGAGGCTGCATTTCTGTAAGATCTCTGGTTTCCTCTTTTGCTAAATCCCAAAGCTCTAAAGGGGGATACAAACACACAGGCATGCATACAAGCATATATACACACACACACACTTTACTGCCACTGAAAGATTCCAGCCAAGGACACAAAGAGAGGAAGGACAGGTTAGTGTGACAGGCTATACAACACAACAACATGACCAGGTGTGTGTGAACAGAGCTTCAAGACTCTGCAGATTCTGCAGTTTGGAGAAAGGGAGAATTTACCTCATGAAAAGCAAAAGTAAGGAATAGGTAGCCTGCAGTCTCCACCTTATCTAATCCTGCAGCTGTGAACGCGTGTGTGTGTATTTGTGAGGCATTTTTCTATTCTCAAAAACCTACTGTATTGCTTCCAAAGTTTGTGTGTGTGTGACAGACGGTTTTACCTTGAGGAACTTGTAAAGCAGGAAGGTGAACCAGTTGGTGAGCATCTTCTCGGCAACTGACTCTGTCCTGGGAGGGAGATGAAAGGAAAGAGGAGAGACGGAGACGTGAAGGCAATAGGTGAGGATGAGAGGGGGAAAAAAGAAAAACAGACGATGATGGTGAACAGAAGGAAATGAAGTGAAAGGAAGGGGAAAGAAAACAAATATTTTATTTTTTCGTCTTTACCAAATCGCTAAGCAGCACATAAACCTGAGCATAAAACATCGAGAGGTTCTGGAGTCAGTCAGCGTGCATAACCAGCACTTTCATGGGGGTGGGGTGTGGGGGCATTTAAGACACCCTCACACATCAAAGAGAACATGAGGCTTTATCAGTCGTCGCGCAGTCAGCCTTCAAACATCTCTTTTTGGAGCTTCCCTTCACCCCCCCCTCCTTTACGTGCAAACAAATTAACTTGGCAAAACAGCCCCTTCCATTTCTTTCATTGTTCCCCCCCCACCTTACATTTTACCCCTCCAAGCAAACCCACTCATCTTCACTGAAAATACAACAATTAGTATAATTCGCTAACTTCTCTTGTTAATCACAAACCTGCCGCGTGATGAGGGGAACCTCTGCACGTGCACACTCTAGTGCAGACACATGTGAACAACCGGCGAAGGAAAATGAAAACAGAGTAATTAAATGGCATTGTAATTAAAGGGCTTATTGCATCTAATTTGTTAAACAGCTGAAAGGGAGACCAGGACCAAAGGTATGTGGGGGAGGAGGACGGCCAAAAGGGAGATTTGTTTTCTTCCTCTGTGTTTTTCCCCTCAGATCTTCTCACTTTCCACTATCCTTCCTTTTCACATTAGGAGAAACAGGAAATCAATCCTTGTTTTCGCTGGCATGAACGTGCACCACTGCTTATTGGAGTGTTCTAAAGTCATCTGATGGTTCACACATTGTCTGTAAAATGCTAGACCTTCTGTGCCATTAGCAATGCACAGGGTGCAAAAAGGTGAAAAAGGCTTCAGTACACTGGACTGAGAAGTGAGTGCATAACAAGATATTTTCCTGTCAACCTTGCACAGAAAAGTTGTATATGACAATTGAGGAACAGTAAGAGAATAAAGGAAACATGGGAAACTAGGCCAACACAGTAGAGAAACCAGTGAAGGCCTGTAGCGGGAACAAGACGTGAACTCCTACGCTCCCGCAAGCTTCACCGTTTGACTGTCGAGTGCCGTTTGATGTATGTGGAGCAGTTTTTCTCCACGGCTGTCAGGAAAATATTCCAGATGAAAGATGAGGCAACAGGGAATGGAGGATTGGAGGACGGAGAAGGCAAATACACCTGGACAGAACACGCTTTTGGGCACGTTAGGACATGATAGTGGGCGACTCGTAACATCATCTCATTCAGTGCAGGCACGTCCCAGCCACCATCATTTCAAACTTTCAAAACCTGTGCTCGACGAGGAGGGGGTGACGCTGCTTTACTGACCGCACACACCGTGATGCACAAATCAAACCAAATGCATCAGATTTCACCAGAGGGGGTGGAAATCCACATGGAGCAGACCCTTAAGCCTTTCTCGTGTGTCTCTGTTGATGTCTAAAACTTAAAAAATAGGATCTAAAGCCTATCCATTGCAGTAAAAAGACCACAACAGGGTGAGCCATGTGTAATAATTGCTGAGCTTATTAACGCCAGCTCCCGAGGCTAGTGTAGTTAGCAGGGACTGCGTTTTGTGACCATACGCACCAACAGGGGATTGAAAAAGGCTTCACACAGGCACACTGGCTGAGAGTCATTTATTTGATTCGATTTTTAATTAAATATCTCTCAAAGGAGAAGGAAGAAAGAGGGAAAAACATAACTTTTTATCATTTAATATCTAATTCCAATTTATTTGGAGACAGGCCATTTCTCTAATTGTGTCTTTCCTTAAATACGTGTATCTTTCCTTGCCCAGCTGTCTGCAGCAGCTCATTTTTCCTTTGCTCCCCCTGCCTGTCTGCTCTCGCTCCATATTGCACCTTTCTACCTTCCTGTAGCCTCTTTTCTTCCCTCCTCTTCTCCATCTCCCCCATATGTCTCTATCTCCATCAATTTGCCTCCAACCCAAGTCTCCCTTTAGACATGTTGCCCTCCCTTTCTGTCAATCAGCATTACCCTTCCCCCTCTGCTCCATCTACAGTCACCCTTCTTTTTTTCACCTCACATTCCTTCTCTCCTGTGCTGGACATCAACCCCCTTTTTCAATCCTTTCTCCCTCACACCACTGCCTATAAATCCTCCTCCTCTCCTTCTCTCTTTCTTTTTCCTCCATCATCACTGTGTAAGAGCGAGACAAAAGTCTGAGATCTGTCTCACTCGGACTCCGTCGGGACAGTGTGTGCGCGCTCAGGGCTGTAATCCTCTCTGACAAGGACAGAAGTGAGAGACAAGCTAACGTCGCACGTAACCCTTAAAAGCTACAGTAACTGCTGCGCCATAACTTCAGCTTTACTGTGGAGAAACAAAAAGCCTGACATTCTCACGGAGATGTGAAGTTTTTCCCTATTTCCCAACATAATTAATCTTACTATTTGCAATGCTTTTCATGTTCATTCATCGCCATGACAACAAGGAGGACAAGAACAAGGACATGTAACTAACTTTGATGTTTTGGTTTTTCTTCTGTCACAGGTTAAATGGTCGAGGTGTCCCCTTTCAGTATGGTGTCCCCTTTGAAGGACAACTTAACCCCATCATGAGGTAAACACAGGCCTACACACATGCACACTAAAGGGACATAACCTCAGACTTGAACCCCCAGTGGGGAAACTATTTGTGCATGTATGACATGTTTTTGTGCAGAACTGGTTTTAACCCCCTCTTATTTGTTTCTTACCTCCGGAGTAAGAGCTTCGGGTGGTTCTTGCTCTCCAGGTTTTTATCGATGAGGTCAGACAGGAGCTGTTTGAGGACACCCGTGGCGTACTCCATCTCCCCCTGCAGCGCTGTCATGATGAGGGATGCAACGTTGCCCCGGTCTCGCATGGAGAAGGACCGCTGTGCCTCTAGGGTGCGAATGAAAGTCAGCAGGAAGTGCTTTTTGGTCAGCAGCTGGCCGAACAACGTCAGGGACTTCTCCACGTTGGCAGGGACCTGGAGGAGTGGGGACAGGGTATTGATGGATGTGATTGTGGTAAGACGGTGGTGGATCGAGAAAAAGTAGACATGGGTTGGATAAGGCAAAGAGAAAATGAAAGAGGCATTGATGGAGAAAAGGGATAAATTTGGCACAAAGGAAACAAGAAATTGTGAGAAAGGAAAAATAAGAGATAGATGGAAAAAGATTAAGAGAAGTGTCCGCAAAAAATTTACAATAGTTGATGTAGACAGCATGATATTGGCAGAGAAGGAGGTTGAGAGAGAGGATGAAAAGAAGCATTAGAAGAAAAGAATTTGTTGTGAGTTGTAGTTGAGAAATGGATTAATGAGTATGTGTGAGAATGGGGAGTATTAAACAAGGGCTACACTGGAAACTGAGCCACATATTCAAAGATATACCGACCGTATTTACATTGTACGATAGCAACATAACGGGGAGAAGCGTCTACATACATCCATAAATCAAGGCTTTTAGGGGCCTGCACTGTTCTCTACATGTTCTCCCTTTTCCCAGTTGCCTCTCTTTACCTCCATCTCTCACTGACCCCACTTTCAACCAGTTCTCTTCCTCTCTCAAAGCGATGGGCAGGCCCCCCTTCTCTGAGGCAGAAAAACGTAGGTTTGAAGTGAGAATGTGAGCTTCATGCTGTAATAAGAAATTGATCTGTCTGCTAGTGCACTACTCTGGCCTGTGATTGCCTGAGCCATACAAATGAAAATCCAATGTCACACTACCCTTTGGAATACAGTAGATAGCACAAGCAGATACTGTACGTCTCAAAGCTCCATCCCTGCAGCCGCCACCTTACGTGCTTGTCACTAGAGCGGAAGTGGGCATGTCATGTATGTGTCTGACGTATCTGGAGAAATGTTGAAGTATGCGTGCATGGTGCGCGGCAGTGCCCATACACTTTGGCTTTATATGAGCGATAGTGTGTTCCCTCCTGAGAAATGAAAAGTAGTAGATGAGAGTGTTTTATTGAACGTGTGACCATTGCTTTTTCAGGACCTTCAAACAGGCTCAGTCCTGCAGAGTACATTATCCCACTAGGCTTAAAACATCTTCCGATCTCAAATCCTGCCACCAAAGGACTGTTTGTTGTGCCTGCTTCTTGTCCTAAATCAGCTGAAAAGTAATTTTTGGTCATTGGTGTTTCCTGAAGTTCCCCTTCCTCTGAAAAAAGCAGTGCTGTAATTGTGAGCTCCTTCTGTTTAAACGTTGCATGGTTTGAACTGAAGCTTCCTAATGTCTATACTGGTCAATCTCTCCTACAGGTAGATCACAGTTAGCAGTGAGAGTTTAGAAGGTGTGTTAAAAAACTAAACTAACCAAAAATTAATCCTCATTGCTTTTTCTGTCAATGCTTCCCAAAAAACCCTACGAATTCTAAGAGCTGACCATTTATAGTAAATGCTTTAAATCTTTAAACAATCTATTTCTGATTCCATGTCCAAACATACAGACGCACAGTACAACACATTCATTCTGTGAGTGTGCATGTGTGCGGAGCGCTCTCTACTGACCCGTACCTCCATCTCCTTGAGCACAGGATGGTCCTCAATCCCCGGAAAGAGGACCCTCATGGCATAGGTGCGATAGTCCAGGAAGGGGATTCCTGCTCCGTCCAGCTCCTGGGTGAGTTCATGGATGTCGGTCTGCAGCTCTGCAAAGGCTGCACAAAAAAAAAGGAAAAGGAAAGAGTTAAGAAAAAACAGTGAAGGTTATCCTGCTGTTTTGCCTCAAAACGACTAACAATTCAATCAAATTCAGACTTCCTTACAAAATTACACAGCTATAACCATAAGGTGAAGCTAATATCTGATTTTAAAGACACTTAATGGCTAAAACTTGTTTGTTACACTTCTTTCATCTTCTCCTTTGGGAGCAGTAGCCAACTCTGGTCCTCAAGAGCTGCAGTGCTGCTTGTTTTGATCTGCAGCAGAAGTTTTTTTTTTTTTTTTTTTTTTTTTGGAAACAGGATGTAGTAATGGTGATGGTGTTTATGAGAACCTTGGGTTGAGACATACAAGTTTGGATTGTTATTTATTCGTCCAAAGCAATTTCCTCGAATATTTTTATCTCCCATCAAAATAAAGAGGTGCTTCAGATTAAAGACTGCAGGGCAGACACAGAAGGGCAGAAATTATGGGCACAGGTCAGAATAACTCATTAGTCCTCATCTTTACTTTGAATATTTATGCTTCATGTCAATCTGATTTCCAAATGTTTTGGAGAGGAGAAAGGCTACACAGGTGGAAGCATGTGGAGGAGTTGCAGTAAAAAGCAGCATTACATGATGGCGCTGTGCTGAGAGCGCAGAGAAAGATGGAGGGAAGAAGGAGAAGGAGGATAAATAGGAAAGTGTTTGGGTGCTCAGTGGCCAGAGGGGAGTTCAGGATGGAATTGCACACATGAACATGAGTCTGTGAGTACACACACACTGCCACCTCACATGCTTGTATTCCTGTATCCCTCCCAACACACACACACACATTTACTTCCTGTCTTGCCCCACAGCTGAACACATAACCTAGTGCCCAGATGATTTATGTGAGTGCACTTGTCAATGTTTTTACACATTTTCCATTCTGTGTGTTCTGACCCAATTCTCTATACTCCAGTGGCTGCACAAGTCACATCTAGAGGGAGCAAATGGGATCAAATTCATTCTCCCACTAATATCACATACAATAGTGCACATAGCTAATGCTTTTGCTTGACTGCCTTGATTTTTTTTTTTTTTTTTTTTTTTTGTAAATATAAAACTCCCTAGAGGTGGGAATATACAACTATATGGTTCCATTAGCTTTGTGTGTGTGTGTGTGTCCTATAGTGTCAGCCAAGATACACCAACAGATGGATACACAACCCAAACAAATAACGAAGTAAAGCCCAGACAAACAGATGGCTTGTGTCACCCTATCCCTCTTTTCTATCTCTCTGCTTATCCCCGTCTCCTCCATGTGACGTCTTAGAGGTCACTCTCTCCCCTATGGTTTCCTCTCCTCCGCTACATCCCTCCATCATTGTTTTCCTTCTTGTTAGCACCCTTGTTCCATCCATCACTCTCTGCATCTCTAAGCAGCCTTTATTTGTCTACCTCGCTCCACAGTTTCTTTTCTTCACTAATTAAAGTCACCGAAACACACCTGTTCTCTGTTCGCTCCATGTCGTCCTCCCAGCTTTTTTTAACCAAGTCTTTATCGAACATCTTATTCTCCTTAAACCCACTATCTTCATATGCAACTTCCTTCTCTCACACCATGTTTAGTGTTTTTCTTTATCACTGCTTCTCTTCCTGTTGTTGTTTGTGCCCTCACAATTATCCTATTCATCTTTCTCTCTATAACCTCTCACCTTCCTCCCTTCTCCTCTCACAAGTTGCTCACTTATTTATCTCCCTCACTCTGTCCCCTTCCTTTCATCCATCCTGTTGTCGTCAGCCAGACATTGGTGACAGTGGAGGAGAGACAGGGTCAGGGCACCTGGACACACCACCATATACCCCAGCCAATCATTATTTGACATGATGTGTGTGCTGTGTGTTTGTTTGACTGTAGGTATTACACAAAAAAAGCTGGGTGACTGTCACAGTTAGGACCCAAGAAAAATGTGCTATGCCGTGTAAAAAAAACAAACTTAAACCTATGAATGTTTAACTGAATATCCCATTTCACTTCATATATTCAGCCTAAAGGGACATGCCACTGATTATGTAAAATGTTTGACTTTGTGCATGCTCTTTGTCCTCTTCCTTGTCCTTCCTTTCCAACTGCTCACATAACATCAGTTGAGGCAGTTTATCAGATTTAGCTTGGCTGCCTTTGGGTTTTACAGTTTTCATAAGTAGTTGCTGTCTCTGTAAAGAGACAATGTGTAAAATGTTTGTTTTGCTCTTTAACCTTATACATTTTAAGGACTGTTAGTGCTGTCTGCCTCAACAAGTTGAATATGTCACTCTCATCCATGCTTGCTGCTATTTTTGTTGTCATTTATTTCCACAGTTTTCTATAGATGAAGGTAGAATCTATGAAGGAAGATGACACTAACATTTCTGAACCCTGAGTAGACTTCTTTTCAAATCTGTGGACAACAACAGAGGGGTCTACCGAAGCACTTTACACTGCTTCTTTTTTACCCATTCACACACACTGGAAGCAACTACGTGGGGGGTTCAGTGTCTTGCTCAGGGACACTTCGACATGTGACCAGAGGAGCCGGGGATCGAACCAACAACTGCAGGATTGGTGGAGTACTATACTACGCTATACTATTACTATGCTCTACCTACTGCATGACAGTCGCCGCCAGGGTTTCTTCACTATGCAACAAGTCAAGTAATCTCTAATATAAATGTATTCTGATGATCTGCATTCTCCTCCCCTTTCTTCCCATCTGCTCCTCTCTCTCTCATGCCAGACAAACCAGTAACAGCATCAGTAGGCTCTCACTGGATCTGTGCTGTCTCCTGCCAAATGAATATATGCTAATATACTGGTGTGTAAGTCTCTCTCTACCGCTCCCCCAGCTTTAGCAATCGCCAAATCCCTCCCCCCTTACTAACCCTCACTTTCCCACCTCTGTGCCCTGCATCTATGTAACCTCCATCTCTCCCTCCATCTCAAAGCGTGGATGATAGTGAGGCCAGCCAGGCAGTTCTCTCATGGGGTGGAGAGCCAACATCTGGTGGCTGGCTCAGATCAAAGTACTCCTCTGGAAACACACCAGCACCCACGCACACACACACACACACACACACTACAGCCACCTAACAGCAGGGGGACAGTTGGCAGAGAGCAGGGAAAGAAATGGAGACAGAAAGCTGTGAGAGAAATGGATAGAACTACTGAATGGGAGCAGTGCATCTTTTACAGGTTTACTTTTATAGTTATTTGGGGACATAGAAGTCACTAGGGAAAAAGAATGAAGAGTATGACGCGGAGAGAGATTAAATAAAACTGAAAATACAAGAACTCTGAAAGTTCGAGAGTTGAGCAGCTCGCATCAGCCCCGTTACATCTAGATTTTGTCCAAACTCACCTTCCTTGCACTCAAGGGCCACCCTGGACTCCAGGTTGTCCATTTGCAGTTGTAGCCGCTTGAGGGTGCGGTCAGCATCTCGTGACTTCCTCTTGTAAGCAATCAGCACCACAATAATAACCAGCAGGAGCAGGCCGCCTCCTCCTCCAATACCAATGATGGCAGGCAGGGTGAGCAGGCTGTCTGAGTAGATCTGCAAGGTCCCTGGTGAGTATTCAAAGCCGCCAACACGCACCTAATAGGAGAACATATATGGAAAAGTTACACCCTTTTGTTTGCACCAGGGTTTAACAGGGCTCCAAGTGAATGCTGTAAAAACTTTTAATTACATTACCTCAAGAAGAAAATATATTAGCTACCAATATCAAAGTTAGGTACCTGACAAAGTGTGATAATCATACAGAAACTGCACAGAAACATTTTTTTCGGTTTTATAAATCTTTTAAGAGTTACTGTAAAGTTTCACATGATGATTAGGAGTTTTTTGGCCTACAGAGGGTCACAGCTACTACGAATCCAACAGAATTTATACTGTCAAACACAGCTGTTTGTAGCCCAAAAATGATTTATATGTGGTTTGGGGGAGGAACGATCTATGCCCCGGAGCTGTGACTGCAAGCGTAAGAACAGATACAAGTACACACACACGACTTTCAACCATATCGCATCAAAACAGTTATGGTTGCAGAAAATGTGAATTAAAAAAAACATTTGGATCGTTTTTCCCCTCTTCTTTTTTGCTTTTATTCCATCTTCAGCCAGCTTATGTCTGTGAAATACCAAACGGAGGAGGGTAAAAATAGACACAGACCTCTCACGCCCACTAGCCATTTTTCTGGTCCCTATTGAATATGGGTACTGTTCAAAACCCAAACAGGATGGAAGCCAAACGAGACCGATCAAAAGCTTCTAAGACATAAATACAGTTGCAAACAATGCTATAATATGATATGCTGGGATGTGTGTGCAGCTATATGAATGAGGAAGGAGAAATCTGGAGTAATTGAAGACATTTAGGCCTGATGGATGGGGAGAAAGGAATAAGATAAATGAGAAGAACATGGAAAAAGTGGACTGACATAATGCAAAGGGAAGAAGGGCACAATGGAAACAGCAAAGATAACAGGACCTATAGAGGAGAAAATGAAAGATGAAATAAAAGATGCTTCAGGTACAAAATATCTCCAGCACAGGTATGACGCTCAAGTGCAGGTTTTGTCTGGCTGTATCCAAACTCATACCCTGGATGTCACAATGCCCTGCTCTGTGTGAGACAAATAAAGCTAACAGATTGAGGACAGACACATCATGAAGGTGCAGCAAGCAGATGTAAAGCTGTACTTACAGTAACTTTGTGTTCTCCGGTCAGGTTAGGCCATTCGCACAAAAGCTGGGTCTCAGACAGCGTTAGAATGCAAGGCGTCTCCCCGATCAGCACAGTGTAGTTCAGCTTAGCATTTCCTGGGGCTGTAGGAATGAGGTTACGACCCTGGAAAGACACACGCTTTAGTTACTTACGGAAGGTCCAAGTCTAAGGTGGTCCACACAAACAGAATAATTGTCTTTGTGCAAAATTGCAATAGACAGACAAACAAACAAACTTGTTTCTAATTGGCTGGCTGGTATATGTCAGCATTTCAGCTGCTCTAAATCACAGAGGAAGGTAACTTTAAATTGTGAGTAACCATAGCAACAGTGCTCCTGCTTGATACCTCACCTAGAAACTGACCCAAATATTAAGATTTGAATTATGGAAAACTTAGGATACCACAGTTCGAGTGGCCTGTCCAGTTCACAGAGCACTCAACACTGACTGACTGGGCACCATATTTTCCAAAATCTTGTACACATAGTACATTTCTTAAATAATTACCTGGTCTATGTTGCTCTTCGGTTAAAAATGTTTTGTGTGTTACTAACTTTTTAGACACTGATCAATGATTATTTGATCCAGATCAAACAACATTAAAAATGTGTTGGCTGCATGATGCCTTTGGGAACTACAGTAAATACATTTTACAAAAATCCACTCTCCTTCTCTCTGCTACCTAGCCCTCCCTCCTCCTAACGCACTGTGCTTCGCGGAGTGGGAGGAATTAATTGCTGGAAAATCTCAATGAACGTCTAATTTATATGCAATTATTTAATAGGATGCAGTTTCGGTGCTGCTTATTTCTGCAGTTCTTTACCCGAAGCGCAGTGGGGCAATCAGAGCTTTTCATAATAAAATTATATTTAAAGTTACAGGGGAGAGAGGCGTGATTGTTCATTTCTAAAACGCTACCCTGATTGGCTGGGAGAAAAAAGGCTTTAGTTTTCCATGAAATTGCCTGATAATTTTCCTCTCGCTCCTGAAAGCCTTTGAAGTTCAAAGGGAGAGGTGAAATGACAGAAGACCACATGTGTGGCTGGGGCAAATACACTTTGGAGTCAAATGTACTCCGCCACTGTGGCTCAGAGAACACACGACCGTCTCTGCTCCAAATCTGAGCAGGTGGCATAGCAACGCATGGGTTCACTTTATAAACATTATTTTCCTTTGCACCTGATTTTGAAGAGGGCATTTTGAAAGATACTCTTTTTATTCTTAAAGGTCTCTAAAAACCCATTGGAGACAGCAGACAGAGAAATAACATCTTTCAAGGTTGAGGCACATCTGAAAGAAAGCACCATTGAAAGAAAAACTCAAAGCGAGAGAAAAGAGCCAGCAAAGTGTCTATACAGGAACGTTTGGAGCAAATCATTTTAAATGCCCGCCAGCTTCTTATCAGTTGTGTTAGATGCTTATTTCTAGTGTGTCAACTGAGTGCTAACACTCAGCTAACCTTTTTTTTTTGTCCTGGAGTCCCACTGTGTTTTAAGGTATTTCTTTCACACCTTTGCAGAGTAACCTTGGATAAAAAGTAAACCAGAACCCTTTTTTCCCCACCTAAGCCTGGTCTACTGTGTCAAAGAGAAACAGCCTGCAGAAATGAAATGAGAAAGGTGATGCAAGAATGGAGAAAGGAAAAGGAAAAAAACAATAGAGAAAAGGTGTTTCTAAAAACACAGAGAAGACACGAGAAGGGAAAACAAACAACGAAAAAAAGACAGATTCAAAAAAACAAAAAAATTAAATAAGAAAGAATCAGACAAATGTAAAGCAACCAGGCAGATACAAGGACAGAACTAATCAATTTACCTTGAGTATGAGTGGTGAGCTGGGCTTCAGCTCCAGCATGCCCGTGGGGCTCAGAGGTTCGAACACGGGGTCCGGGTGGTAGCTGAAAGTCTCATTTACCACCAGGACAGAGCGCACGTCATCCATGACAAAGCCAATCTCATCAGGGCTGCTGCCAGACTCCAAGAAGCCTTTATCAGACCCGGCCACAGAGGGCGCCAGACACACCATCACGGTGTTGTTGAGAACCGTGCAGTTCTAGAAGGGGGGGGGGGAGACACGTGCATAGAGAAATAGAGAATTCAATTAAGAAGAAAAAAAGCGAAGGAAGAGAAAAAGGAAGAAAGCAAAAAGGTTGATTTAATTTCCCATCTAACAACCTTTCTACCTTGTTTACACTGAAAACGGGTCCAGAAAGGTTAATGTAGAGTAACACATAATCATTGGGTACAGTAGCTGTCACAGGGCCATGTGACAAGAGTGATTACATGTCTCCATAATAACATAAAGTGGAAGAGGCTGGCTTAATAACATCTGTGTTGTAATCAGTGTTGATATCATTGGGACACTCCCTGTGGGGTTCGACACTCAAGTCAGTCACAGAGAAACAAGAGAGGTCGGCCAGTAGTTGTTGAGACACAGCACAGTTTCGGAAACCTTTGCATAGTTTTACAGGATGTTACGGGCTTCTTTTATGTTCTGTGTGTCCCATACTAACATGTGCACACATACAGGTGTGCAGAAAAACACAGAACAACCACTTATAGGTCAATAGAAACATTAACCACTCAAAATAAAAATGACTGCGGAGAGAGGGACAAAGAAAAAAGAAGCGATATTTCTACTTGCAGCGAAGATCGGAAGTGGGAGAAAGGTTAGCTAAGCCCCATGGTGTTAGGTGAAGAGAGGGGAATTTGCCAGAGCTGCTTTATTGCTGGTTGACATTTCAAAGGTTAAACTGCTAAAAGGAAATTCAACATCAAAAACAAACAGAAAATGGGCCCTTGGCCGCTTGACCGACAGGTCAGGTGTGTGTGTCCGTGTCAGGAGAGTGTGTGTCGTTTGAAAATCAGGTTTTCCGCAGAGAGGGAGAGCTGAGAGAGACACCTGTGTGTCTCTATTGGTCTCACTCAGTCTCACTTGTCAAGTCAAGTCACAGCTTTTTTTGCTTTTATTAATAAAAAAATGTGCGCAGGTGCCTCAGTCCAACCACTTACGTTTTCGGACTTGGCGGATCCATACTTGGCTCTCATCTTAGGCTCCTTTATGGTTGCCAAATTGGTACCAGTGATGGTCAACATGGTTCCTCCACTAAAAAACAGAGATAACAAGAGATATTATAGAAAACAAAACCTAAACAAACTCAATTAGACAGTGTTATATAATGATACTGGGGGGGAAACTATTCTATTATTGTCATGTCCCTCCTGCTGCACTTTTCTTTTTCCAGGGTCCAAGTGCATCCACCATTGGGCCAGTCTATCAGTAGAGATAAACGTTAATAAATCTATTCTCTGTGGGAGCTGAGAGGGCCCTCCAGTTGGCGATTTACCATTAATGCTCGCTCCTGCTGCAGCCTTTCACCTGCTTATTCTTGGAAGCCCATTTTCAGGTAATGATAGCAACACTAAAGCCCTTGCATGAATGTTAAAAGCTTGTTTAAAACGATACGGAGGCTGAGGGAAGATCAAGCTAACTAGGAGGCTTGTGGACTCTCCTCGTCATCTCCAGCCATGGGGGTATATTTTCAGTATATTAAAGTTTTACTGCAGTATTTTTCAGCATGAGATACACTCCACTGTCACTGAACCTTTACACCTTTGACCTATTCAGATCTGTGTGACGCTGACGAGCAGAGACACGGGTAATATGGGTGAGAGTCCTATGCCCACACACGGCCTTCTCGACAGTCTCTGCTGGCCTAAGAGGCTGAACTTTATCTGATGTGAGGCGTTCTGACAGCAGCTAAATAAGTTAACATACAACCTAAAAACTGGAGTGGGTAAGGTGAAGCCTGAAGGCCAGGGCTACTCTGAGTCACCACTGGCACCAATAAAACTAAATAGCACATATTATACAAATGATGCATTTTTAGTACGAGTCTACAGGCAACGAGACACAAAGAAAGTCTATCTCTGTTTAAAGTTGTGCTCATAATAGCCTTAGTTGCCTTATATTGTCTGGTGGCAAAAGAGTCTGGTGTGAAAAGTGGGCAGTCAGCTGATTTAAGAAATTTAAACACAGGTACACATCTGTGGGTGGAATTCTACAGTATATGTAGAGGTAAGAACATACAGTAGCTTAAAATCTGCTTTGTTTTATGTGGAAACGTCCACAGAAGTAGCTCTGTGATAGGAAGAGACACGCCTGTGCTACTTAATGTGCACAAGTGTCACACAACATCTGCAGTGCAGTGTATCTATGCTGGTAGCTTGAGAACATGGGCCTGAAGGGAGGGGACCAAGTCTCAGTCATGTCACATTTGTATTTTGGACAAATGAGGCTTGGTATTGTTTGAAATAGCCCCCTGCAACAGGGTCACCAAAGGAGGTGTGGTGACAAAACTGTAGCTTGGTAAAGAAAAGCGTGATTGGCCTGGGGAATCATGCACCTCCTCCTCTGGGAGCGCTGAGTGAGACACCAAACACAAGCACAGTGCCAAGGTTATTTCCCCCCAAGGCTGGTGCAACACTTTTATTCTCGTTTCCCCTCGCCTTCCCCTCAACCTTTCATTTATTCCATCCAAATGAGACTTCTCGTTCACTCACACCTCTGTCGAATGATGAGAGACTTTTGTCTCCCCGCAGAGTTTTAAACGCGGCTCGCATTTTCACCTCAGTCCCCTGTGATGATGCAGCAGTGGATTGTTACACTGCCTGAACAGACAATGGCTCTGGTGGAAAAATGTAATATGTAAAATACTGCCAAATAACAGTGACTCACAGCATTTAATAATCCCCCCTTTAATACATGCAGGCTTTTAATATGAAATATCAGCAGAAAGTTTCTTTAAAAGCAACTTAACACACTTAGAGCTGAGCTATGGAGTACAGTTTCTGGAAGGAGAAACTGTGATTATTAAATAATTTTTTTTTGTCCTACTTTTAATTTTTTCTTGCTATTTCATGGAATGTGTAGATGATTTGCTTTAATTGAAAATTTCATGTAACAGAAATACATACACCAAAAACTCAGGAAACAATGTATGGCAAGTTCCTGGAAGTATACTTTGCAATGAGACTGTCAACAGAGTTTGTGTTTGTCTGTGTGTGTGTGTGTGTGTGTGTGCATGTATTAGTGTTTATGTGCTGCTTCATTTCTGAGCTGAGGAGCAGAGGAGTTTCTAGGTCATGCTAGTGAGCCCATTAGCATTTGGAAGCGCCACGCGTTTCCCCCCCCCTCTACAACACAGCTTGTGTTTGCACAGGAAATCTTCCTGTGGCTATGTAGTCTCATTTCAATAAGTCAAGTAATATTTACAGATACATCTCTGCTGCAGCTCATCAACTAGCAGTGCACTGCTTCAGGAGCCTCCTTTACTGCAGTTCCTGCTTTCAAAGATTTACTTTTGAAACATAAAGATAAACAGAATAAATAATATGTCTTTGAATAGCAGGAACAGTGTGAAAATACAGAGGAATGTTGAGTTTATTTTTTTCTTCCAGACCCAGTCAGGGAGTATGCCAGCAGAATAATACATTTATCACCTTTTACATGGAGTTCATATTTCAGTCTAGTTGGCAGTGCTCCTTTGGGAAGAAACAACTTAAATGCATGGTGCAACTACCACCAGTGATTAATAATGCATTGGTGCATTTGTATCTGTTCTGTAGATTTTCAGGACGTAGAATTGTCAATTTATATATATTTATATATATAAATCACAGATCATGAAATAATCATACGACATGCTGATGTACAGTATTATAGGACATTGATTGATGGAGTTAGCTATTATGGTGCATATACAGCAATTATTCCAATATTGCCCACTTTTCAAACAATTCCTGTAAATTACTCAGTGTGAATCAATTTCCAAGTTGACTTGTGCAGTGTTTGCAGTACGTGCTAATGATTCAGTCATCCGAATCAGTCTCATTTCCGACAGATCTCCACCTTTGGTGCACCCAGTCAGACTAGCTAAGACAAAAGCTCTGGCTTTCTTCTCACCTGGCGATACTCCAGTCAGGTTCAATCTTCAGAATAGTTGGATCGTCTGTGTAGTTGAATTTGACCTCTGGGTTCCTCAGCTCAGCAGAGTTGATGTCCACCATGACCGGCGTGGTCCCTGGGGATTGTCCCAACGGAGTCACACACACTATTTCCTTGCTTGTGCGCCTGGAAGAGCAGCAAGAAAGGAGAGACACATAAAGCCCTGATGGCCTCAGTGGATGGTGCCTACAGTATGCTGTAAGTTCTTGAAAACAATGTTGAGTTTGGGAAGTGACACTTTGGTCGGCTCTAAAATAGGGACACCGAACAAAAACAAAAAGTCAGGGCGCAGGGGAAAACAAAAAAAAATCTTCTTCAACACTCTTTAATTATTGGTCAGATGCCACGAAAAAGCAGACACACACGAACACACACATACACTGGTGACACAGTCGCCTATCCACAAAGCCAACATCTTTCAGTCTGTCCAGCCATGGTTTCATCAGCCTGAATCACAGAGCGCTGCAATTCAAAGCTCTGTCTCTCTCTCCATGTCTAGCGCGCCTTCCCTCCTGCGCTTTCTCTGGCTGATAGATCTGAAGTGGCAGATCAGGCTGGTCTTCTCTCCGTGTGATGTAACTCCCTCCCTAGCAGACAGGCAGCCAGCTGTGACCTGCTGGGAAACTTTGTGCCACTGCCAGAAACTTTGTGCTCCACTCCAGTGGCTCATTCCACCGTGCCCTATCCCCGTAAGGGGGAGAAGTGCTGGGCGAGCGGCAGGGAGGTGGCTACCTGTGAGTTGATGTGTGCACATATTCATGTTTGGGGGTAGCGGCATTGTGTTGAGCTGGCGAGCGTCTGTAAATTTGCATCTAAATGCAGTACGCACGCAGAAGATTAAAACTGTGTAAATGTGTGCTTTGCTTCGTTCTTCAGCTGCTAACATCCTTCAGTGCTCTGCAAGTGTGAGTAAGTGGGTGTGTGTTGTGCAGGCGTGATAGCAGGCAGCGCAGTGTGAATTTTGAGCATGAGAAGAGCAAGCTGATCTGTACACAGATCCTCCCCCCTTTATCTGCTGTGAAAGTGAAATCCATAGAAAGATGGGAGCTGATGGAGAAGATGAATGAGTGAAACCTTTTTTGGCGGCTCCATCCCAGCAGCCTGCAGAGGGATGGGCTACGGTTGGGCGAGTGAGCAAAAATGGTGAAAGAAAGCAAAAACAAGAATTGGGCATCATTGTTGGACATTTTCCTGCAGTCTCCCAAGAGGCAATTTCAATTCGCATCCTTAGACCACGAGCGAACTAAAGAGGGGATGGGGCGGGGGGGATTCAAGGACAATACAGGAATAAAAAAAAAAAAAAACAGGATTCCACATTCCGCTAGTGCCGCGTTTCCATGGCAATCATTTTCACAACACTTTTGCTGTCGAGTGTGCCTGTGGTGCCAGTTACGTATTTTTGACAAGGTTGTGGCCACACAAAAGAAAGCCAAGAGGGGATACAGAAAGGAAGAAAAGAGGAGTAAAGAAAAGGGGGTTGCAGGGAGGGAGATAAGAGGATGAGTGACTCCGGGTAAATAGGTTTTGATTAAAGGAGAGGCCCCACTGAATACAAAGACACATTAAAGAGATGGACTCAACCAGTTCATTACTTTGGCCATAAAGGTTATTGCTGCTCAGTGAATGAAAGGCCAAGACTATTATGTTCACCTTTCACAGGATGTGCTACGGATCTTTAAATTGGCCTTTACCTTTTCTTTTGATATGATATAGAAAGAATTTGATAGGTCCGAGCTCATTAGTTTAACCTGTCGCTTGTTGCCTGAGAGAAGGAAGACACTATAATAAAAACATCACCGTTATGGAGGATAAGCGTTAAAGGAAGAAAAACAAGAGGAAACATAAACGAGCAAAACTGTGAACTAAAGCTTAAGCTAAGACAGAAAATGTATAAGGAGTATAATTCATAATATTTATTCTACTTGCCTATTGTCACCCCACAAGGGACACTCCTGCCTAGAAATTCCTCTCCGTATATATGTGCTCATTTTACTTGAATAAGAATCTTTTCTGTGAGGTGTCTTTTCTCTGCCATCTGCCAGACACCATACACGGATGGATTTAGTCCAGAGCTCAGTTTGCTGTCACTTTGGGACTCAAAGAAACAATACAGTTCTTGGCTCGAGGAATTAGAGTCATATCAAATTGGATCTATGTCTCCTCTTCTTTAAAGCCTGGCAAAATCTCTTGCAGAGGGAGTGACAATGACTGCACATTATTCTCAAAAAAAAAAAAAAACAGAAATCTATTACAAATATGAGTACAAAGCAGCAAACTGTGAGTTACTAATTATCAACAATATTACATCAATAGTACACTAAAACTACAGTGTTAGAAAAAATGTGGGCCGTGCATATAGGTTTTCACAGCACTACTGAGCCATGGTATCAGCTTCTGATCAACTGCAGAACTGCAGGTGTGAATGAGGAATAACTGATTATTAAAAAGAAAAAAAACAGACAGACAGCGGGGAAAAGGAATGACAGTGCATTAGACTTGAAATAATCTATACAGTAGCATATGGCAAAACGAAAACTTTGCAATGAGTGCAGAAATAAACCTAAGATGGCATCATTTGATCACATTCGGTATCGGTAAAACCACATACACATCATTTTCCACTGTTTGGAAAGCCTTTATACACAGTCACAGTCCCTCCCTCTAGAGCCGAGCTATGGATGTTCAAACGGTTCATTTTCCCAGTGAGAGCTGCCTCTATAAATGCCTCTACAAATAGGAATTTTGTAACTATGGGCTTCATATATTCCTTCCCGTTACACCAGAATAAAAATGATCAGCCGCCATATTATCATGTGCAGTCTATGTACTAGATGCTTGTGTCCTACTATTTGTAGCATTAAAGCTAATATAAAGAGAATTATATACTATGCACCACCTAAAATATTTATTGTTGTTGTCAACTATGAGCTATCGCAATAAATTAGAGATGTTTTGAGAATTTTAGACTCACTCACCTCTCAAATCGACAGGAATGAAGTCCTATCTTCACAGATACGGCACTGCCTGCGTTGAG
Organism: Channa striata; assembly: GCA_033026295.1. NCBI lineage: Eukaryota > Metazoa > Chordata > Actinopteri > Anabantiformes > Channidae > Channa > Channa striata. The sequence continues at coordinate 18,538,469 of CM065168.1, read as the reverse complement.
ATGACTGCCCCCAATGGTGATCCTGGTTCCTCCAGACAGTGGGCCAGTGGAGGGGTGGACACGGGTAAAGTACGGTGACTAAAATGGAACACCGAGGTAGAAGACCGTTCAGTTATGGCCGCTGGATTTGAATGTGGATGTTTATCCAAGATTTAAACACTTGAAAAGCTTTGCTTTAGTTGCATCTTTAATCAGCTACGCTTACCACAAAGGTGAAGGCCTTGGTTGAGACTGCTTTGTAGTCAGGGTGACTGCAGTCCCTTACACACACCTCCACCTGAGCCTCTTGGACCCTGTAACCTGTTGCGTCGTTCAGCCGGCACACAATCCTAAAATAAAAAAAACGTAGAAGTGGAGAGATGAGTTTAAATGCACATATCCCACGGTATTCAATTATTGTTTTCAAAAGAATGTAGGTTTGCTGGACAAGGATTAAGAAAAAAAGAGAACAGATGACAGCGTAACATTGCTCTTTCTAAGTCAGTAAAACATGCTCACAGCTCAGAATAGAACCGTTTCTGTAGCCTCGCTCACAAAAATAAAAAAGACCGGAGCAAATGCTCTATTAGTGAAAATCTGCAGTGCTAAGAAAGGGAGGAGTTTGGTGTGTGTGTGTGTGTGTGTGTGTATGTGTATGTATGTATGTGTCTGCATTAATGCATACTCTACAACCATAAGCCTCACACTTGGCCCTGGGCGCTGGCTGGCCAAATGAAAATCCACTGGAGAAATGATTGAGTGAGGGGAGAAGTGGCATTGTAGCCCACGGCGGAGAACACACACACACACACACACGCACTAACTTCATGTTTCACTCTCAGTAGACACACTTGACTGTTAATTAGCCAGAGCGAACGAATGAGACAGAGAGAAAGGGTGAGAGTGCAGATGAGAGAGGGAGGTAGAGAAGGACGGAGAAAGAAAGCAAAAGAGAGGGTTAAAGTGAGAGAAGCTGATTAATTGAACGAGCTCATATCCTACACATTCACCCCCCACCCCCCACCCCGAGATGAGTTATTAACTCGCCTGCTTCCATCCTCCCTGCAGGTGGCCATGGCAACTGCAGCACTGCAGCGACAATGAATTTCACATTCCAGTGCCGTGTGTTTCTATTGTTTTTATTTCCCTTTCATTTACACTCAGGTCTCCCACTATGACAGGGGTCGTGATTAAAATGCTGGACAGCTCTCTGTTAGGAACTGCGGCTTTCCTTGCATCATTACAGCACACATGACAGGTGGCCATACTCAGATGTTAATACGTGGTTGGAAAGACAGAAAGTTCAGGAAACATTTGACCAGATAATTTAAACCTCACTCAATCAAATAGGTGTGGCAGTAAAAAAATGTAGAACACAAAAGCTACTGTTGTTTACCAGTGGCAGTGATTTACTTTGTGGAATCTAATTCACCTAGTAAATATTTAATGACTGGGGTGAATGACAGACCTAGTAAAAGAAAGCTACAATTATTCTTATTCTTATTATTATTATCATTGTTATTACTATTATTAGAAAAAAATAACTCAGAGAATGTGTGCAGGCTGCAGGGAGCGCTTAAAGAAGGAAAGAGAAAACCAGAGTAGGAACAATGTGTCCACATTTTGCCCAACAGTCAGTCCACCTCTTCCTCCCTCCTCCCTGCAGAAGCTGACCTCTGACCTGTGCCGTCAATACCTAAACCTGTCCTATCGTCTGCGCTACAGCTTTGATTGGGTCACAGGGATGACGAGACCAACCAGGCCACTAATGGCACCGTATGGCTAACATCACTTTTAATTAGCATGACAGCCTCACTGATAGCTGCACCTTCCTGCTTTTCCTGCGGGTGCTATGGCAACAGGCCAAAGCAGTGAAAAGGGACAGACAGGGTTAAACATGGACATCCCAGTGGGTTTGAATGTTGGACAAAACGAACATGTAGTAAGGAAATAGTTACGACAAAGAGCCACCTCATATTACTCTGCAGCTACAAAAACACTTGAGAAAATGTGTGCTCATCACATATCAGTGTGGATATGACAATATATGTGGTGATGAATTATAAATCAGGGCTGACATGTCACCACCATATTTCTAAACCCATTTTGGGGACACCTGTCATTGCAGGCAAGAGCTGCACAGCATTATGTTGTCCTGACTGTCAAACCATCAAAGTCACAGATCCTCTGTTTCCTTCTTAGCAAGGGGGCAGAAAGAAAACAAAATCTGCTGGGACTTTGCTGCACAGCTCAGCAAATGGAGCATTTGTGTACAAATGACAGCTACAAAGTTGAAAATAGAATACCGGGGACATCTCCAGCTGTGACGAGCGTTCCCAATTTTTTCTCGTCCTAAATTGCAAATTTTCTGCTTCTGGCTGAACTCAACATAAAATAGAGTGTGTGACTCATCTAGTAGTTTCATAGTTTTTCACAGTCTATTACTGTGTTACTGGCTTTTATTGGCAATTTGGTGTTTTTACACAACAAAATCTAATTAATAATTCCCATGGTATTATTTTTGCAATGAGGCAACCTGTGTACAGCTAACAGAAAACGTTCAGTCATGTCCAATTAGCTGGACGTCAATCTCACTGTACTGTTGTTTGCTGGTAAAGGACTATAGCTTAATCCACAACGTACAACTGCAGTTATAAAGTGGCAGATCTCCTGCAGCTGGGGCAACCACCATGACACAGAACGTTCCAGAAAGAAGTTAATGCAACTGTGTCAGAGGGAGCATTCACATGACAACCTTCTATCTGTGGATCAATTTTTAAAGAATGTATACCACACACTTCAAATGTCCTTACATATTTCAAAGAAAAGGCGAATTGTAAATGTGATTAGACAAAGTAAACCAATTTTGACTGAGCTATAATTCTGATTATTAAGGTAGAGTAATAAAAGGTGCTATGTAAAACTATGTAAAAGCCACTGTCAAATTGACAGTTTGCACACGCTGTAGTGACAACATGAGAGTTACTGTTGACTGTCCATGTCAGCTGTGGTTTTTTAACGGAGAAACTCCACTTGATTTCAGTGAGGGTGGTGACAAAATCAGCAGGTAGGGATGTAGAGTTTCAGAAACACGAAGCCTGAGAGTAAGTGATGAGTGTGAATAGATGAAGATAAGGATTGAGTCAACGTACTGCTCAGCACTGATGTATTGGTCCTCCTGAGGGTTGCAGGTCACCTTGCCAATGCGAACACCACTCTGGATGTCCTTAAACTGCAGGCCCAGGTTCTCACCAGTGATGGTCAGCATGGTTCCTCCCTGTCTGGGTCCTGTCTCAGGATACAACTGTTTGGAAGCACAAAAAAAAAAAAAAAAAAGAAGACATAGAATTAACCTCAAAGTCCACCCATGACAGTACATCACCAAATGTCACAACGGGCGACTGCAGTTTAAGTCGTCTGACAGTTTACTTGAGTCCTTGTGGTCATCTCCCATCCTGCATGAATCAGAGACACCTCATTAAGTGAAATGAAAAATGACCTTGGATCCATTAAAGCCACCTCAACTCTGTCAAACATTCACAATCTGCCAACTCACACACTTAACCTGGACCCACCCATCAAGCGCCCATTTACATCTCTCATTTAACCTTGTGTCGATTAATCTACTGAATACAATTACTGCGCACCTCTGATCCCGTCTTTCCCCTAGAGGTCTTCAAAAGGTGTGCAGAGGTGCTAATGGCTACCCAAGGCTAGCCCAGTTGCTAATCACGGCCCCATTCATACTGCCCCCAACGCAGACAATGGTCCCTTTGGTAATCAGTCATTACTAATTAGGGCTAAATCTAATTGGATTAGAACCTGGGGGGGGGTCATTTGTTGCGAATGAGTGGGTGGAGGGCGAAAAGGATGAGACATTGTTGGCTGCATGTCATGAGTGGGGGTGTTGGTAAGGTCACACTTTAACCTCAATTGTCATAAAGGAAAGATAAAAAGAATTATGACTGATTATGTAAGAAGTATATTTAAATAGTAAATATATATTTTCACTTTATTTTGGGCTTTATAGATGGAACATCTATGTGGACACGGACAAACATACATCTATGTGGTAAAGGCAGCCACACAACCTCTTTTTCTGGCTGGCTCTGTCAGTGCATAAAAGCTCAATATGTAACATATCTTATCTTGATTGTTTAATGCATTTAAAAAAATCCAAAGAATAATAAAGAAAAGACAAGTAGTCTTAGCATGGGTCCTATTGGGTAATATTTAGACATAGAAGTGGCGTCACAGGAGTGGCATCAATCTTTTTATTAACCTCCCAGCAGTGAAAGATTATATCTTCTAAAATGTCCAACTATTCTATTTAAGTATCCCTCGTCTCACAGATAAATTAGATCCACTGTCTCAATCTCAACATACCTAACAGTGATCTCCCGCTCCATCATCATTACAATAATAGTGGCAGGCTAGTAAAAGCCACAGGTGTTCAGGACACCACTAACAGAAACACACAATGGGAACAAAGCCCATGGTCATTCAGGCCAAAAGTGAAATGCCACAGTGATATAATTAAGACGCGCTTTCCATCTTACACCAGAAAGGCTTCTGATGAACATCTCTCTTCCTTCCTCTGCCCTTTCCTTCTTCTTCTCCAGACCTGTGTGTTTTTAATTCACTCTCTGTCTGTTTGTCAAAGTGCCGGAATGCATTTATTTTAGTCAGAGAGGAATGAGCGAGAGGCACAAAGCAATGCACCAGTCAGAATCTTCAGATATGGGAATCAAATCTCTCCTTCACTATAAGCACTGGTTAATCCAAGCAACACACATGCACAAGTTGTTGTAACATCAACAACTAAACAAGGCAAACAAAAAGCCCTTTTCGATAACAGCTCACAGCCTAAACACTCGCACCATTCTCCTCTTGCAGTCACAGCGCTCTACACCCATTCAAACTCCTTTCTGTCTTCGTCCCCGACTTATGTTCCCATTGTGTTGGAGGCTTTGTGTGAGGCCCATTGTGGCCGGCTGAGCAGCAGTGCACAGATAACATCTGCTAGTTATAGGAGGAGGAGTAAGGAGGGAAGCAGAAAACACAGGGAGAGATGATATGAACACAGCGTAAGGTTTCTGAAGTTTATCTGTGATATGAAAGCCTCTCAAAAACAAAAAAAGTCACAAACAAACTGATAGAGTGATGAAGAGTAGATAGGGGAAGTCTTTATTATTAAATGCCGGCATGTGAAGGAGTGGAAAATAAAACTTGGAGTTCTGCAGACCTATGAGAGGAAGCAGAGAACACCGTCTTCTAAAGACGCAAACATCTCTGGAATCAAGCAACGGGAGGAAGATAGAAGGGGGAAGAAGATGATGCTTGATAAAGGAGGGAAAATAATAAATGGTCGAAAGTGGGAGAGATACCGTATTGACAGACAGAGGATACATGGTGGGAGATAAGAAAAGAACAAAGGACAGCGGAATAAGAAGGTAGAGAGAGATGAAAGTCCGGCAATACACGGGAGAGAAATCATAGGCTTTCACGAGCACACCACATACATCAACACACACACGACGTGGACAATTCAAAACACAACATTTTTCATAAAACAATCTCACAAAAAAACGTGTGCCACATGCTAACATACATACTAAAAATGCACACACCTGACCTATCTTGTTTTAATTGGTTTCTAAGGGCTATAGCTGTGATGCTCTGCCTGTCCCGTAGGAGAGGCAGGCAGGACATGATGAATGATGGAGGATCAGGCAGCATCCAAGGCCAGTCCTAGGACACTGCTGCAGTACACTTGGACACGGCATAACAGACAGTTGGTGTGTGTGTCACTCTCTGTGTGGCTGTGAATGTGATTTTGAGGGTCACATACAGGAAGCCCCATGTTGTGTTGTAGCTGATGATTTTAAACATGTTGTTTGGGATATCGAATACTCTTTGCATGTGCAAGTGTGACAAATGTATGTGTGTTTGCTCTTGTGAAAGGACAACAAATTTATCTAAATGCACAATTGTGAGTCAAGAGACAACAATATAAAAAAACACTTATCAGCCAAATTTTGTCTTAAACAAATCATTGAGAGCCTGAAATGTCAATGGCTGTGTTTGGAGAACAGTACTTATGTACACAGTCCTATTGGTCTGCATAGTGTTTAACATAAAATGGGTGATAGCTGACTAGAAAATTATGCCAAATGGGTTCAACACTTGCTGCTTGAAAGCTCTGGGTGTGTGCGTATGTATGTACACGTGTACGCGTGTGCATATGCACAGTCACACAGTCTCCTCTAGTGGCGCTTCCTTCTCAGCCGAACACACATTCTCTGGTCCAAATGAAATTAGTGCCTAAACTGCTAACTAATGGCCACATAGCAGCTAGCACGCTGCACAAACGCACAAAGAGGCCAGAAAAAAGCAAAGAGAAATAAAAGTGGCAGGGTGGGGAGATTCAAACAGGAAAAAAAGGGATTTGACTGAAAGCATGGTAAGAAGTTGAGTAATACTCAATTTGGGTGGTGGATGTGATGCTCTTTGGAAGGATGAAATGGCAGAAGACAGGGGAAAAATTTCCTTTGTCGCCCGCAGATGTTCTCTTGGCATTAAATGTCACACTGTAAATGTCAAAGGTGGAGCGGCGAGGTGAAGCTGGCGGGACGGCGCAGCGATAACGCTTCTTCCCATCTCTCTGTCATCTTCTTTGTCTCTCCCTCTGTGTTCTCAAACCTGCAGTCTGTTTCCCCCCCTGCTGTTTTTGAAGTTCGCCTACGTCTGTTTCTTGACTGCCACCACCATCTTGCCCCGAGGCCAGGATTTACCCCTCAGTATGCATGTAAGAGCACACACACATATACACCCCTTCGTACAGACTCCCCCGCCCCCACCCCTCTTGTACAGTGCAGACACACTTCCCAATCATCTCTGTACGCAGTAACTGAAGTGAGCAGGAGGAGAGCGAGAGAGCATTAGCTAACAGATTTATCTATGTGCCGGTGCCCCAATTATCCAATATCTTCATTACACATTCAAAGAGATGAAGCCATGTCACACAGGAAATGTACTGAGGGCTCAATCCATACAAAGTCAGCATCAGTGAAATGGGCATGCCATTAAAACCATACATATATTTCACACTCATTTAAATGGAGAGAAACGACACTCGTTTCAGCTGGGGTGATTCTTCGTCTTATTAGAGATACAATTAAATAAAAAAAAAGAAAAAAGCTGTGTTGAAAGCTTTGGAGATAAGGATTAGGAGAAGGGAAAGATGGAAAAGAAGGACAAAAGCATAAACAGGGAGAAAGACTAAGGACAAACCATCAAGACTCACTGCCGAGCGCTGCTTTCAAGCCGCACTTTGCGGGCGTGTGTGTACGTGCACGTGTGTCAGAGCCAGTGGTGAGCTGTGACCCAGGTCGCAGTCAGACGACGTTCACCACCACTGTTACTGGTGGCAACAGACGGGTACGCCACAGAGTTTAGACGGCTTAGCTCACACAGCTTGTCAGATGCACACACAGAAACACACATGTTCCGCAACCACGGTGGGACACAATTAACACACTTCCACATTCTCTCTCTCCCCATCTCTTTGTCTGTCTCTCTCCCTTTCATAGTCTACACAGCCTCCTCAGGTGTGCAAGTGTGTGTGTGTGTGTAGCCGTCATCTCTAATCACGTCACTGGGTTCAGTCATGGTGCGTTGGAACTGCTTCCCCCTGACCGGCCCATCTGTGTTATGGTTGCAGCTCTGGTGAAGTCTTCTAAGTTGTCTGTCCTCCCCTGCTGCCCTCCCTCCTACAACACCCGTTCCCCTCGCTGAGGCCAAACAGTGATGTAGCACAAGCAGGAATTGAACATCTCATCTCAACTTTGGAAAACAAATTTTTACTAATGAGGCGGCTTTGCTAAACCTCTGACTTGTGTCAAATGGCAGGTATTCAGTTCGAGACGTACCGAACAAGAGGCAATCACAACCCTGTTACAAAGGGCTTATTGTCACTTGTGGCCCCCGCCTTCCTGACCTCTGCTCTAACAAAAACCTCACTTGTTTGTTGTTTGGGAAGAACAGTTGCTGGGCAACGCTCGACAAATAGCAACTGAAATGTCTCATTTAATTTTGGCAGCGGTATAAAAAGTTTTCTTTATGATTTAGCAGTTCCATGCAATGTTGATTTTAGAGTGGGTCGTTCTCTGGCCTCAAAGCATGACAATGGCATTAATTGACAATTTCTTTCCGCGAGTTAACTATAAAGTGAGCTGACACAGGTACAGTACGAGCAAAAAATAATTTGCACTGCTAATAAATATTTTTCTTGCATTCTAGAAACCATTAATTGCTTTGTTAAAGATACACTGCCCATTAGGGTGTATGTTGCTGCATGTCGAACACTTAGAAGTGAGTGTGATTCACATACGTGCAATTAGGCATGCGTTACCATGGTGAGCTTCAGGAGCTCAGTATGCTCCTCAGTATGGTTTGTAGGAGTTTGAATTGGTGTTATGTGTGAGCACGTGCCATTATTATCACAGCTTACCTTGGTGATCTTGGGGTGTGCGCAGCGGCTGTTTCCTGTGGTGGCATGCATCCACGTGCTCTCTGGAGGAGTGCACTCCTGTCTCAGGGAGCACTTCTTCTCCTGCACACACCAGCCACACTCAAACCTGGGGTTTGCCTTCAGACACATGCCACAGCTGTCCCTTAGTGCATAGCACTTATACAAGTGGGCTGTAGGGGAGAAGAAGAGACACAAAGCATAACACATTATGAAATTATGAGCTGCAGGATGATGGTAGGGCAAGAATAAAAAAACATTCAAACAATTAATTTTCTACATTTTTAACTTTGTGAAAAAAATGAGAAAACTTTTTCAATGTCAGAGACACTAAGTTGAGTTAAAGCACCATTTCCCAAAGGCCTCAGGAATAGTACAGTGAATTTTTTTTTCTCTCTCTGCTATTCCATCCACAAATCCCATTGGTCATGGAGCAGCTTTAAAGCAACCCTGTACCAATTACTGGCTGTTAAAAGACACTTCTCTAATTACATTAACATATCAGTATTTAAGATAAGTGAGCATCACTCACACTCAACCAGATGATTATCATGACTGAGAAAGAAGGAGGGGGCTGGCAGTGAAGACAGACAGACAGACAGACAGATGGGGTGGGGGCATCTTTGGGTTGCACACTGGGAGATTTACACTTGAGATAACATTGATGCATTCTGCTGATATTGTACATTATCAATGCTCTTGCAAATAACAGCTGCATTTTGCAACACTATGAACACTGTTGTCTGTCAAAGCATTTTGTGTTGCCTCGTGAAATGTAAACACCCTATTACTGTGGAATGCGGTGGGGACCCTGCAGCATATATGTACACATACATATGGTATATGTTACAAGAATGTCGATATAAAATATCACTAACGGTCAGCAACTTGAGAAATACATGAAATCAGACACTATAACAGCTTGGTACGTTTAGGCTACAGGGAATGACATCAGTAAATTCAACAAAGTAACTGGCAAAGATCACAGCATCACAGGCCTTACAGATGCCAAGGCTTTTAATACAGAATGCTACATGAAAATCCTGGTTCCTTTCAGCGTCTTTAACCATCAAAGAGTAACAAACGGGACCAGACATCGAAGCTCCCTCTGTTGTACAAAACTCCTTGTGTATGTCATCCACAAGCTGTATCGAACGCAGTTGTAGCTGACGGTGTTACTGTGCCTCACAGCATGAGAATAATGTTACAGCCCCATGCTGTGCTGTACAGGCCACCGTAATTATGCAGAAAGCACTATAAAGACCGTCCTACTAGTAATTATATCCAACAGAAATGATCTCATTGTCTGCTCTCATAGTAGCGCATCAAGTATGTGCGTGTCTTTAATCATTTCCCACATGCTTCTTTGTGTAGAGGGCAGGACATGGCTGCTGGCAGGAGTTTTTATTATATACTCAAATGCTGCTCAAAAGTAGACATACATTTTATATACATTGACATATAGTAATTATACCTGTCAACCTAAGCGTGGATGTCTAGAAACCTGCTCAATAGTATAATGAAATGTCTCTGAGATCTATTTATGATGCAAAAATGTGATGCTATTCATTAAGGAGGGGAAACAATTTGTTAACTTGCCAATTAGTTAAGAGTTGAACATTGCGTGTTTTGTACAATTTAATGTCTGAGGAACAATAAGTAGGAAAGTGAACTTCCATTCAATATTCCATTTTCAGTTTGTCACACTTGTGCAAAATGTACAATATGTTTAGCCTACATTTGCAAACGAGTGTGGAGAACCGTTACCACTGTTACTGGTCCCCCCTTTACTACCTATAGTACTACCACCACTTGAAATAGCTGGAGACGGTAACAGTAGCATCTAAATGTTACAGATGGCATTTATAGCTCTTATAGCAACTCACCTTTAATGTTGTAGGGGTTGTCTATGACAAAGTTTCCGTTCCAAACCACAGACAGGTCCACTGGCAGGTCGCTGATGTCATTGCCTTCATAAGTATACTGAAATAAAAAGAACATCAAGATTACCATTTATATTCACGAATTACATAATAACATCAACACACCAATAAAATCATCGTAAGATGTAATCCGTCTTTCTATAAAGCATTCAATTTGTAAAAGACAAAAAATATATATATATATATCACCTAATACCAAGAGCAAACTCAGTTCAGCTAGTGGCTCGTAGTAATGTCATACCCTGCAGTGCTCCCACAGTTGAAGGGCCATAAAAATGAATGATGAGAGACAGGCTATATTGTGATTTTAACACGCAGCACATCCGCTGCTGCCTGGCAGAGCACTGAGTTGATTAAGAGATTCGAAATCCCCATCACTGTATGACTCATTCCATTCCAGTGATGAATGAAAAGCGTAATATATCTCCAACAATAATATTCTCATCTAATTTCATTTTTGCATCCTAAACTAATAAGAGTTGAAATGTAATTGACTCGTCTTCGGCATAATCAGTTTTATGGAATCGCTTTAAATGAGACAACAAGCTTCAAAAGCGGCAATGTGATGGTGGTGTGTTAACTGGTGGTGTGTTAACTGAACGAGTAAAAGCTAAAGAGCTCCTGCGAGATCGGTCCAACCTCTGAAAAAATCATTTATAAATGGTGATTACCACTGGCAAATAAAATGCAGCTTTACAAGTTACACTGCACCACACAATATCTGAAGATGCTCATTCATCACGAACTCCGCACACCCTCATCTGAGGGGCACTTTACATTATTAACCAGACTATTTAATAAATGTCTTTATCGTTTTATATAAAATAAAACAATAGCTAGGTAGCGAGGTTGCCTTTTCTCTGGGGCCACTGTTGCAGTGATATGATCCCGATAGCTGGTAAGACTTGAAATAGACCATGATAACCTAATGCCTGTGTCAATTCTAAAGTGTCTACTCACTCTCACTGCCACTGGTATGGTCACTATCTCCAATGGCCTTGGGGTGACAGATAGCAAGGCTATTCTACTCTAGTGGAGTGGCGATAAAATCCAGAGCCAAAAGGCTCTGGGGCCCTCACAGATTGAATCTAACTACAACTTTACAGCCACTGTATGATATCGCCTACTGTATTCCAATATGATACTGAGAGATCTGTCTTGACATCTGCAATAATAGTGAATCTGAAGAGATTTTAAGGGGGAGAGGACAGAGAAATGTGCATAGAAAAGATAAGAAAATAAGAGGACAGAACAATGTCACAATGTGTGAATGGCTGTTTAATTCATTCTTCACTTTTAAAATTGGTTGATTTACAACTGTGAAGACTCATGCTCACATTCAAATAAAATCTGGGTATTCCATGTGAAGTGGAGCTTGAAAGTTTGTGAACCCTTTAGAATTTTCTCCAATTCTGCAAAAATATGACCTGAAACATGATAATTTTTTGCACAAATTCTAGGTAGAGAAAAGACAAGCGACTGACAGAAAATCTTTAATATTTTTATTGTGGAGTTATAATCTTACATATTTGTGTCGCAAAAATATGTGAACCAGTGCCTCCAGTAACGGTTTTCTGCACTTCTGCTGGGCTAACTTCAACTGCTCCTTTTTGATAACTTTGTTGGGCTTGTTCGGGTTTTAGTCCACACTCCTTACACAACAGCTTCAACGTATAGAACAAAGTTCAACAGCCTTCTTGTACAAACTTCACCAGCTTTGGGTCCTTCAATGGCATTTCCATAGGATTGAATATTACGTTTCTTCACACAATGCCTTGTGTTTGGGTCGTGGTCTTGCTGACTGCATGGCTATCTAGACATATTGTCATGACACGCCTCTTATTCAAGCAAATAACTTATCAAGAGAGGTCTTGGATGCTACCCCAGTAACATTTTCCCTATTTGTCTCTCTGTATTTATGCAGAAATAGACAAAATGTGTTCATTAACTGTCAAGCACAAGTACAGCAGAACTATTAATTTGTTCTTCAACTTTATGTGAATAGGACATTCCTAAAAAAAAATATGTTTTTGGACACATTTTGGAATGCAGATTTATTCTGCAGAAAAAAATACAGAAGAAATTTGAATTCTAACAGAGAGGAGGCCTGCAGAACACTGAATGAGACATCTTCATCTTTGTGTCTTTATACAAAGATACAAAATAATTTGGTTGTGGAATAGTCGTTTCAGTTTAGTATTCAAGTTAAAGTAGTGAAAAAGATCAGGTTCCCCTGCACGTCTTATATGTGAAATATGCAATATGCAATTATATTAAACTAAATCCTTTTTTTGTTTTCAGACATTTAAAAGAGGTTTTCACAATTTTGACTTTTCATATAGCAAATTTTCATATAGCTTAACAGAAAAAAATAATGACAATTAGCATCTAGATGTCTGAAAAGGAAGAAAGATTTTTTTAATGAAAAGAAAGCGTTTGGCTGCTTAGTTGAAAATACAGGCAGAGTTAGCTAGAGTAAGTGCAGTGAGGAGAAGAGCCAAAAAAGAAAAAAAAGGAAAAAAAGAGATAAATGGTGAAAATGAGGAAAAAAATGGGTGGGCAACGGGGGTAGAGAGCTGATCATACAGAGGCAAGGGTGAAGGAGAAATAGCGAGGGTGAGATGGATAGAGAGAGGTGATTGTGTGTTATTCTGTGGACACCATTCATTTACACATGGAATAAGAGGCTGAGGCAGGGCCGAGTTGGTTGGGGCCAAAGTGAAATTGGCATTTTCAATTTGTTCGCTGACATGTCTGCCTTGGTCTTTTCGCACATTCCTCTGCCTCTCCTCCTCTTGCAATCCTCCTTCCTACCCCCTCCTTTTCCTCTCTCTTTCCCTCTCATTATTTCTTCTCCCTACCTCTTACAAACCTCCTTCCCTATCAATCTCAGTCAGACTTTCTCTCCCCTACTTCTATCCCCCCGAACGCCCACAGTCAAACAAGGAAATATGGAGCAGATTCCTTTATCGCATATTCCAAACATGTTCAGGGACCCACATGTGCACACTGTACTATAAATATGCTCCTGCACATGGGACAGTTTCCAGAGATGAATGCCAGCAAACGCATCAAAGATGAATCACACAGTCTATACAGGAAATAAAAATGATAAATAAAAACACATGCAAACACTGGAAGATAAGGCACTCACAACACATGTTCTGGATGTCAGCAACTATTCCTCTCTCCCAAAGTCCAAGCTTATGAACTCCTTCAATCTTTCTCTCCCTCCCTACAGCCTTCTCCCTCCTGAGACCACCCAGCCTGCCTGGGAACAAGGGAGCCTCTTCACTGGGTAGAGGTGGTGATAACATATGAGTATGTTTGAGTGTGCATATGCGTGAAAGACAATGAAGGAGAAGAAAAGAAGGAGAAGGAAAGAGGGACGTGCTCTGGGACACGGCACAGAGAAAAGTAAAAATAAAAGAAAGGGAGCATAAAAATGCAAAGTGAGATGGGCAAAACCTTATGGGACAGATGAGATAAAAAAAGACTGAAAAGCCACGGAAGACACTGGGGCAAAGATGGTGACTGAGAGAGGCAAACAGAGCGAGGGAGAGCGAGAGACGAAAAGCCACTTCAGATTTAAGAGTTGTTCAAGTTGTTGCAGATGAATGTGGCTCAAATCTCACAACTGTTCTCTGCACTATGAGCCACACTCAGCAACAGGTGGGTTTCCGACATTCGCACTCTTGTCACACAAGTGGAGAAAAGAACAACATACTATGACATGGTGGGTAAAAATGGGAAGTGGCCAAAACCAAAACAGCAGCAGCAATAAGGGCTCCATTAAGGCATATCTTACATAAACACTGAATCAAGTTACTAGCTGTTAAGAGGAGGGGTCCCTAATTGTTTTAGTTGGCCATAATCTATGCTGGCTCATTAAGTGTCGGATAGCCTTTCCCACCACAGGAGATGCCACAGGCCAACTGTACGCCGCTGCCAAACAGTACAGAGCATAAGTAAATTAACACTGGAACTAGATTACTTTCATCACTAATTAACAAGCCAATTTAGTTTATTGATAATTTGTTTAACCCTTCCATGTAAGAAACATTAAAAAATAGAGACAAGTGTGCACCGTAAAGTCAGAGCTAATGTTTTTACTGAATCCAGCCAACCATCGAAGACTAAAGATATTCTTGTATGTTAACAAAATCATTGTTTATTTACATTTGAGCAGAATGAACATATAAATTCCTAGCAATTAAATATAATGACTTAATTGTCAGTATAAATTTCTGTCAGCTGGCTAATCAAATCAGATAGGTCACTGGTGCCTCCACCAGAAATGTCCTGACAACGGATGTCTCTAGACAGATTCTCTTGATTCGATTAATTTATTCATCCACAGCACTGTTTTTTTATGATTTAATTATGACTTTCCCTTTTATTTACTACCAGATAGGTCATAGAGCTGTATGCTGTACAGTACATAATTGTATTTCAGCATAAAAAACACTTTAGTGTCATTTAGTTTCACTCTGCCATGGCTGAAGACAGGGATCGACCCTCTGAATGACATTAAAAGTTTTAATTCAGCTAACAGAGAAACCGATGACAGGATGGGCATGCAGACCTTTAAACCTTGCCTTAGATTGTACCAACTTTGCACAACACACACGAAAAAAATATAGAAATGTGTGCCAGCTAAAGAAGTAACATTGCCTTTTCTCCTCTTCCCTTTTCCATCCATGTTACAGGAACTTTAAAGGGAGATCTGTGTTGTCAGTGGGGAAACTTGAATCTGAGTATGCAAGTCAAAAAAAAAAAAAAAATTGTTAGGGAGAAGCATGTATGTGCGTGTAAGTGTGTTTAATGGGCAGCAGAGGACGGGGAGCTCTAGGAAAGGTTAGGTTACGATCCAAAGCTCATCTCCTCTCATTGCACCAAAGGCTTATTAAACTTTCATACTGAACCAGCATTGTTGCACGGTGTAGAGTTCAGGGAATACACACATGCACTGTGTACATGGTTTATTCACTGCACAGCACATTCCAAAATGAAAATGCAAACATTAAGCAAGTTCGTCTCTAAAGGTCAGATTTGCACCTATGAAAGAGAGAGACAAATTTAAACACGGGACAAAATCAGTGTGCTCTGTATTTTTGTGATCCAGCAGAACGACAAGTTGATAGGTTTCTACTTAAGGAGGCATAACAGACCAAAAGTGGACTATAAGATAAAAAAAAAACAAAACTTAGTTATTCCTTTCACTGGGAATGCTTATTAACTTGGTTTTGTTTTTCATGTGAATACACAAATATGGAAGGAACAGCAATCTAAAGCTCAGATAAAGGACAGGGTAGAGCGATAAATACATAATGGTTAAGAAGAAAGGAAAATCGTGAGACATTAAGGACCGAAAAGAGCGACATATATAACAGAAAATATGTAAGAAAGTCAGACAGACCAAAAAAAAAACAAACTGAAAAACCTGAATAATGGAAAGAATAAATAAAAACAGCAGATTCATCATTAGTACAGCATCATCAGCTGGACCTCTGTCAGTGAAAACAGAAGGAGGGGTGAGGCAAAGATAGATGGATGGAGAAGGGGGAGCAGGGGAAGGCAGGTATGAAGTAACAACTGGTACCTTCTGTGAGGGTCACAACCTGATAATTAGTCATTTTGAAGGGGTACGCCAGCTGGACGGCTAAAAATATCAAATGAGCCCAGGGCAAACCCATACCTGGGATGGAAGGGACTAACCTATTGTTAGTCTTCTCCTATTTCCTCCCATCCGCGCTCTCTTGAGGTGAAGACGATGCTTATCAAAAGTATGACCTGACGCCTATTCTAGATTTAAAATAGCTTTGTGACGCAATGATATAAGATGCCACATTGGGACTATGTAAAAACTGAATACAGGACACAGACTGAATGCCGAAAGGTGCTTTGCTTGTCTCAATGTGGTGCTGCAATGTACCACACCCACACACAAACACACATCTTTATGTCAAATATTACTTATTAAGGATCAAGTGGTAATCCTTCCAATAGTTTAGTGTGTGTCTGTGTGTGTGTGTGTGTGTGTGTGTGTGTCTGCGTGGGGTCAGGCGGCTTGGAATCAGCTCCCGCTCATAATAGGGGCCTGTTAGCCAGTGCTAATCGCTAATGCTAACAGGATTGGAGCATTGCTGGACCCAGTTACCCAGCTTATCTCTTGCACACGCACACACACACACACACACACACGTATACATGCTTGAACACATTTCTTCAGTGATGGAAGGAAAAGGCGAGAGGGGAGAAGGAGAAAAGTGCTGGCTGGGGGGAAAATAATGCTGCCATGGCCAATGTTTTCCAGCCTACGCATTAAGCTAGTGTAAGCTTACTGGACGTCTCCCTGGACAAAAGGCTGATTCCTGGTTGTTTGCAGAAACGTCCATATTTTCAATAATTCTGCAACTACTCGATGTGACCTCCCACCCAGTGTGCAGGAGCATTTTCAGGATGATCTATCAGTCACTAGTAAGCGATGCACCTCTTGATTAATTCCACAGTAAAGTCAAAGTCATTACTAAAAGGAGACGCCACCCGTTCAAATGTTCTCCTCAAACAAACTCCCAGCATTTTTATTATTTTATTTACTCATAAGGCTCATGTCAGATAGAAGGACATGAGGGCAGATGTGTTTGTGCTCCCCTCATAAGGCTAATTGAAGACTCCTCCTTTAAAAATGACTTTCACCGCTTCACATGACCAGCAAACTATCTAAGCTGGAGCTCGGCTATAAGAGAAAGTAAAGGTTAGACATTGCGCTGGTAGAAGGAGAGAGACAGAAATGAGAAATGCATGATGAAAACGAGGTGGGGAACGGGGTGGAGAAGCTGACATATGCTGATAGCTGAGCAGCAATTAATTCTTATTTATCCAGGACAGGAGCGTGGGAGCTCTGCTCTTCACCTGTCAGAGAAGAGGAGAGGCGACGAGCCAATGACTGAGAGAGATGAGGACGACGGAGGAAGCTGGAGAGGACAGTGAGAGAACGGTAGAAGGAGATGCGTTCTCCCCCCGTCCCCCTTCCTCTTTGCAAAAGGATGGATCAGAGGTCAGTGCGTGTGAACTTAAGCAGGCCGTTACATAGTAAATGTATGTGTTTGTGAGCACATGAACAAGTGTCAAAAGCCAATCGATTCTGAAATCCATCTAAACAAACACACTTTACACACATATCCACATATTACAAATATCCTACAATACACAACAATCCTCCAAGTCACACACAGCAAAAACATAGCGCCGCAAAATCTGATTAGGGCCGTCTGAGCTGTCACATGACAGGGGAACAAAGTAACAGAATAATGAACGGCCCTCAGTTCAAATTAAATTCCAGTACTTTTCCCAAACTCTTTCGATCCACCCGCACACTCAACACACACACACACACACACACACACACACAGTCTGCAGGCCAATTAAAGTGGTGTCAGTGTGTGCTGTGGCTGACTGCGGTGGCAGATCTAGTGTTTATATCTCATTAAGCTGTGCCAGGCCATGCCAGACCACGCTGCACCATGCTCCGCTGAGCCTACCTTCTACCGACCAGCGCCAAGGCCCTCATTAGCCTCGTCTCTGCTATGTTTATCACTGTGTGAATTCATATGTATGTTACAGTGTATTCAAGAGGACATTTTTTCTATACAATTTCTAGATTTAACACTTGGTTGAACTTTTAACAAAGTCAGAAAACCAGACCTGAGTTTTGTATCAGTGCCCTGCCTCATGTCTCTTACTCACACTCATATGCACTAGGCGTGTGCGACACCATTAGACCAGTGCGGTTTGCGTTAACTGTTCTCCCCGCGGACATGTTTGGCCCCTTCTCTAGACCTCTATTTGGTCGATCTATCCACCCATTCATCTATATATCCATCTTTCTTGCCTGCCACTTTCCTCTTATTTCCCATCGGAAGAGAGCACACTATTTGTCCTCTTTCTCCTCCAAATGCTCCCTCTGTATGGTCTCGTTACACTCCTCCTCCTCGTTCCCTCATCTTTCACATTGCTCCATCTCTTTCTATTACCTCTAAACTTACTTGCCTGTCTTCCCTATTTCCCCTGCCTTCCATTCTCTCTTTAAAAAAATAAAAATAAAAATTTCTCCAAATCTGTATGGCTGCTTTGTGTGTTTGTGAGCTCATGCACACACAGGAGCGTCCGTCTCTGCTGCTCCACTGCAATTCATCATCATTTTATCTGCCTTAATTGGATGCCATCAGGACCCCTGATACTTTCCATCTCTCCTTTAACAAACAGCTGCTCTCCTCACACACAGAAGAATAACACACAGACACACATCCTATCCCAAACTAGATTTTCTCCTCCTGTTCCTGTGTCTGCTTCTTTTTTCCCCCTCTCTCTGGTGAAGGACTGAGGGAAAGAGGGTGATGGAGTGGCCGAGTGGTTTATCAGACGGAAAGTAATGGTGTAAGGCCTGCGCAGATATTATCGGCCCTCTCATTCCTGCCCTCCAGGGAGAAACAACAAAGGAGGATAAAGAGTAGAAGAAGAGGGCAAAATGGAGACACTGAAGTACAAATAGGCAAAAGGCTAAGAAAAGATGGATACCGAGGATCAGAGAAAGGAAAACGTAAACTCGACAAGCCGCTTCTCTCAACATCTGCGTTCATTTGACGCCCAGCTGTGCTCCATCAGTCTCGCTGACCCCAGACTGTGGTGGTTTGTGTGTGAAACTTTGTGTGTACATGTGTTTATTCACTCCCATGAACCCTCTGGTGCTGGGAGCAAATCTTCCCAGCCCACAGCCATGCATCCTATAGGCCCCGGCACACTCATCTCAGCCTCTGATTGCTCCACACACACCAGGACGCTGGGTTGGGTCAGAAAACCGGAGAGGAGCCAATGTAGAAACCAGCTTGTTGTTTTGGTTGCTGCTGACCGGCGTTCAGTGCTACCATAAGGCCTGGCGGATGGCTCCGTATGTGTCAGTGGTAATGTGGGCTTGTTTGGCAATAGTTTGGCAAGAAATATTGAGAGGATTCTTTTTTTGGGAAATTACAAGTGTTTTTCTCCAATTAAGTTGCTATAGGACCTTGGACAATCTGCCATTTCATCAACTTTTGCAGGTTCCAAAAATGTTAAATTATGTTTGGCTGACTACCCAACTTCTAAAGTGAGAAAGGGAAAGAAAGTGTGTTACACACCATTACAGTACTTCACATTCTAACTCATTTTGAGGTTCAAAACACAGAAACAAATAGAGCTTAAGCAATTTTTTTAAAAACCCTCACCCTAAGGTATTGTTTAAAAGTTCAACATCCTAACATGTTGGACATGAGGTGGCCCACTCTGGCTACATTCTTTTTCATGTCCTGTGATATGACATTCTTTCCCTCTTGGGGTCAGCTGGTATGTAAAGTAACCGTAAAAGATATTCCATAGCACCAATATCTTTCCCCATAAGCAGAGATGATAGTCAATAGCCAACATGGTCAGTATGGAGCTGGAATTACACTATTATATATCATGTGTGTCAGCTAGACAGTAGGTTATTGACAGCCTCCTCCTAGAAGATACCATATAGGAGTATTGAGTCATTACGTTCACTGTAAAAGGAGTAGAGTATGGGAAACAGAAGTTAAACATGATCTGACTGTGGACATTCTGATATCCTGTGGATAGCCATCTTCATTTGGATATGGTGTTGATACTGTATGAAAGAGAGAAGAATGAGTTTTGGCCTTAAGGGAGACTTTTGAGCAGATTTTCTCTCTCACACTCTCACTCCACCATCACTTCTCTCCTTTCTTCTCATCTGAAATTGTCTACTAGGCTCCAATTTCCCTAGGATCCTTTCATTTCCATTTTTCACCATTTTCTATACTATCTAGCATTACCTCTCTTCTTGGCCTCCCCCACCCCCCAACTGCACCTTAATCCTTCTCTTCTCTTTCCTCAGCCCCTTTACATGTACTCTCTGCTCCGCCTAGTCCTCTCTTACCAACTCACCCCTCTTTATTTTTATTTATGGGAGTCCTTGCCAATGATCCTGTGTCTGTCTTTGTTGTGGCCTCTCCTACAAGTGAGTAAGTGTGTCAGTTGCACATAGTGATAAAGTCTTATGTGAATCTCAAACACAAGACAAAACTGTGGATTAGCCCCCCCTGGGTTCATCTCATTGATTAGCAAGCCCACCCCCCTCAAACGGCCTTCCTTGAGTAGTATAATAGAAATTGCACACACAAACACACAGCTTTCCTGGGATCCATAGCCTTAGGCGTACTGAAGGATGCACATGTGCACACATGTGCAGACACTGATTAACCCCTATCCCAACAGCTTTGTGCCCATAAAGCGAGGCAGAAATGTGTATGCAGTGTAACAGATGAAGTCTAATCGTACTGCAGATTCATACATGATTCATTGAGATGGTCCTGAACACTGTCAAAGCAGGAACAAACATGGAGGGCTGCGAATAAAAAGTCGAGCTGTGAAGGTCTATAAACGGATAAACTAATATTTAAGTCCGCCATTCTTTTGAAATACTGCACCAGAGCTATAATAAGAGTCTCGTCGTAATAATTCATGACACATAATTATACTCATAAGCTCAGGCCTGGGTGAATTGTGTCTTAATGGCAAGTTCATGCAGCTGGCACCTTTTTCATACACTGAATCCAATTACGGCCTCATGCAGATGTGACAAACGCACTGCATCAATATCTGACCAGGCAGTCATGTTGGCGCAGCTAATTGCTAACAAGAGCTAAGCGTTGACAGCCCAAGGCTAATTGCTGCTAGCATGTCTGATTTGTGGACATCAGATGGAGAAATTCAGCTTTTGGCTTGGGCGAGTCTTTGCTACTGATTAGTGCAGCTCGGTCCTGCAGCTACAATAAACAGTCAATAAACGGAGATCTCTGTGGAGAGACAACCCTGTCGCTCGCTAATTAGCAGAGCCTTCACAAACAACCGGCTAGCATGTGTCGGCACCTGAAGACCGCCTGTCGATACTGACGGACTCAAACACCGCTTGCTGCGTGACCGAATAAATCTATTAGTTTTAGGACGAGGCAGGACGAAGTTCTTGAAGGTGTTGTTAAAGCTTCTTAGCTTTCAGACATTTGTTCTGATTTTTACCCGTCAAATTGTCTCTTACGTATGCGACATGTTGTGGTGACAGCTGCCTTGCCCTTATTTAACACAAAATTAACAGCACGAGCTCTCACTTTGTCGCCGCGTTGCTTCGTTGCATAATGTCTCAAGATAGAAACTGGCAGGGACAGAGAAACGCAGCGGAAGAGACCGCACGAGCGACGAAGAGGAGGCAGCGAAGAAAGAGAGGAATGGCGAGAAGAAAGTATGACAGATGAGGGAGGAGAGAGACGAGTTCCACAGGCAGAAAGACGGAGGGAGAAGGAGAGGTATAGAGTTGAGGTGTAAACATGATCAATCCGCTCCCAACTAGCTTCAGAGACAGACTTCCTCTTCACATTTTCAGCCTCAGTGAAGCGCGTCGCTAGCTACCTCTTATCTGTCACGCTAGTTTGAAGCCTCGCAAACACGTACACGACCATATTTCAACACACAGAACAGACATGGACCCACATGCACAAATACCTCCACCTGTAAATCTTCAACGTGCACAAACACACTCTTATTAGAAACTTCTACCCCCCCCAAAAAATAAATACATCCTTGAGAAGACTTTAATCCGACACACGTCCTTCATCCCTACCAGCTAAAAGCACAAAAACATACAAATCCTAGAGGAAGAGAACAAACTCTGGCTGACCAGTGCAGCTTTACACTCGCTGAATGATAGAAATGATGTAACTCTCACACTAAAATCATACATTATGATTTGGGCCAGCAGCAAGGGTAAGAATGTGTGATTTATGCGTGTTCATTCAAATATGATCTATTGTCGTCAGTATCTGTGTGCTCTGTTTACTGCATCAGCTCCGTGTGAGAGATCAGCATCGGGCCATTTATCTAGACTGTAACTAAGCAGCGCTCGGTGATATATCAAGACAATGAGCATGTTAGTGTCCATACTGGTCATTAATTGTAGCAAGTGATTATTTAAACCTTGATGGTGTCAGTGCCGTCAGGAGCAGCATTCATCAGGTCAAAAGCGCCAATGCTAAACGGCTACACTTGGTGCATTGAATTGAATTAAAGGATCATTTGTGCTTTATTGTAATAAGTAGTTAGTCTTTTTCAGAGGTACACCTAATTTTGTGTCCACTCAAAATGGCACCCACAATCCACGGGTTTGAATAGGACTGCTTTTAATGCGCAAAACTATCAACTAATCTGCTCTTATAAACAACAGCAAATTGTATTGTGTGTCCTAAGCCATGAGCAGACTGAAGTGGCATTAAGTCGCACACCCAGGATACCCCCCCAAAATCCTCTTTTTTTTTTTTTACTTCATACTCACCGCGGTTTTCTGGCATTGGATTGAGGTGCTGTTGAAGCGCAGGGCAGGGACACTGTGGGTCTCCCCCTGAATGTGGAAGACACACTCATAGTTTCTCTGTCCAGACTGGGGCTGGGGCAGGTTTCTGGCTGCTAAGGTAATTGGCTTGGTCACCCCCACGGGGATGTAAATCTGGGTGGAGGGGAGAATCTGCGGGCAGTCCTGCAGAGACAGAACAAAAAACTACTTTAACATTTTCCTCCAATGGAAACGGTTATTGAAGAAACACTGTGTGGGAAGGAATGATGAAACAAATCACTTGTTTGGTGATAAGAGTGAAAAAGAAAAGCCAGCAAGCCAAGGGTTATATTTGACTTCATCTCAGAAACCCTGTGTTGTGATGCACATGTGCTACAGGCTTGTGTAACATTTTGACATAGAAATGCTGCATAACAAGCAAAAAATCTTTTCATTCGAAGTTCACAAGAGATTATCCACCCAACAAAACTATTTGGATCACAACAGTGCTGCATTATTAGGGCAGGCTCCAGTGTATGCACTTTAGTAACCCCATAACGCCCCTTTCCCTTAAACAAGAAACCAGGTTTTCATAACTGGGCTAGGGGACAAGAAGAAAATGATTTCCTCCAGCAGGATTTCTCCAAATGTCCACATGAAAACAGGTTTCTAATCAGCACATTACATGAGTGGATGTGCGTGACAAAAGGCCAAGAGTAGAGTGGAGGGGGTTGGATGCTAAGATCAGAGCTAAGAATTCTTGTTTTTTTAAATAAATGTTCATCAAAAGTCTAACTTTAACTAAAGCTGACACAAAACATGTCATGTATGTCTATTGTGTCTGTTTTTTTGGACTTTCAGCTCTGACATAGACACAGCAAAACAAGAAGTTTGGAAGCAATGTCATCGACTTGAGTTAAATTACTCATCTGCTGCAAACTTTATATACCGTAAATTCTGGACTATAGAGCGCACCTAAATTTAGGCCGCACCCGCTAAAATTTAAAAGAAATATATATTTTGTCACATATAAACCGCATCGGACTATAAGCCGCCAATATCCAGGCTGAGAAATAATATCTGTTGTATGCGCTCCTACTCATTGTTCACAGTAGGCATGAGGATGTTCTGTGCGCTGTTTTACCGGCATTATGTAAAGAGTGCACGTGTATGTGTGGCTGGTATAACACATGTCGAATGTACAGAGCCGACAAAAACGTCCACGGCTTGTTCCATAGCCAAAGGAGAAGCGTCTCTTATTCTTCACATACGAGGAGCTGCGCTAAACAAAAGATTTTGTACCATAAGTGTTTATTTACACGCGCAACTGCGCAACTATTAAAGTCGCTTCATTCTCCCGTGCACTGAAAGCACAAATCGCTATTCATCTTCCTCCTGAGCACTGAAACCACTGCCACACTCGATTTCCTTCACGAATAGCCAGATCGATGGCTTCAAATTAAAAGCTGCATCATAGGAATTTCTTCGCGTGTTTTCCATTATGAGGGGGTGAGGGTGTAAAAATATTACCGTATTTTGCTGTTGTGCGTCTTGGGTTGCATGCGCTAAGAATAAAAGCTGGCGCTTTTTTGTTTGCACTGACTTCCATCTACAGCGCCCATCTGAGGGCTGCAGAAAAATTCATAGAAAAGCCGCATTTCTGTAAAAGCCGCATGGTTCAAAACGTCGGAAAAAAGTAGCGGCTTATGGTCCGAAAAATACGGTATGTGGACACCAAGTTACCTAATCATACGTTACCTCATTTCCCATTTACCTGTGTTAAGCGATTTCTCACTCCATGTGTGAATTGGAGTAATTAGCTCATGAAATTTGTATTTGCTTGTCTCTGTGTGCACATTAGTCAGTGATCCTGGCCAGAGCTCAGAATCTTGTTTAGATCATCTGAAAACAGCCCACCTACTGGCTGGCCCCAGAGGAGTACACAGGCCTGGGTGGGGTTTGTGTGAGTGTGTGTCCGTGCATACATGTGTAGGAGAACTGTTTTATTTATGTGCAGTTGCATGTGTTCACTTTATTGAACTAGAGTAAGACAAGACAATCCACTCAATATGTAATGCTTCCTAGATTTGCATGTGTGCATGTGCTGGAAGGAATGAAGTCATTACAGTGTTCACGCCATGATTTGGCAGCGATGCAGAACTCATCAACACTGAAAATGAGAGCAGGGAAAAAAGAATGAGCAGGGGAGGGGGTAACAGATCTTATACAACATGAGTCAATGCTCGGGTGGGACTAACCCACCCAGTACTGCGCTGTACAGGGCTGGTTATTACAAAAGATAAGAAACCAGATAACTGCTGACAAATGACACATTTAACAACCTGGAGACACTGTGAAGTAACTCAGATAACACGAGACATGTGATTGCAATGTACGGAAACGAGGACCTAAAACAGTGGGCTCAATTCAAAGACTGAGTTCCGCCTTTCACCTGTTTTATTTAAGCAATTCAGTTTGACATTCCTCATATGAATTACAATCTTATGAACTTACAAAAGCAACTTTAGTCTTCATCCTGTTCATTAAACTGTGTAGAGTGTAGAAACAGCCAGAGTTTCTAGTCAGAGCTGCTGTACAGTACAACACACTCATCTTGACAAGTCAAAAGAGCTCAGGCTAGGAAAACATCGACCAGATCCTTGTAAAATATTCACTGCACACAGGCCACCGCAGACCCTATACTTCACTTCTCGTTGAAGCTTCTTCTTTAAGCAGATAGTTGGCTCGCTGTCAGTGAATTCTTCTTTCCCCTCCTCTACTCTGAGCTGTTGTACATTAGAAGCTACTGTGTGTCCCTGGGGCCTGAGCACAATGCCGGAGTTTGTTCATTAGCCTGCTTAGCCCTGGCCTTGTGTTTCTGATCACACACAAACACATGCACAACGCATAATGAGAGAAGGGAATACTATAGGAGGGGGGAAGACCTTATGTATAATCAACTAGAAGGAAGGTGGGTGAGGGAAGGAATAGATGGGAGGCAAAACGCATTGCTCAGGAGGAGGGACTGTGGAAGGGAACTGAACAGAGTGGAGAGTGGAGGGAGAAAACAAAGAAGGAAGTTTAATTAGCAACACAGTGAAATGAGACGGCAAAGTCAGATAGCTGTTGATGAGAGGAAAGGAGCAAAGAAATGCAAGGAGGAGTGGAGGAGGAGCTGAAAGAAAAGACTGGGAATGTGAAAAGGCAGACAGGAATGCCTAAATCCCCTTGTCTCTTTATCACCCCCACCCTCTATTCATTTTTCCATCTATCCAGCTCCATCCTCAGTACGTACCCAAGGCCCCCCGACAACATCCTACTTAATTAACTGCCTGAAGCCTCAGACTACACTTGATGGAGAGAGTGAGGAGATGGAGAGAAAGGCAGACAGAAGAAAGTAGAAACCGCTGCTCACTTGTGGCTTTTGAAGTCCTGTCTCACTGAAATGGATGCTTGTGTCAAAAGCAACGTCCAAGGTGCCACAAGAGCGAAAAAAAAGGGGGGTTTCGGCCTCCTGCTGCTTCAGCTACCTCGTAGAAGCCAGTATGTCAGTAAGTAGCATAGCCTGTAGCGAAAACTGCAGCCAACCAATATTTTATTCATCAGTCTATCGACTTTGTGTCAGCATGGCTGTCTGCTTGTTGTTTTCACAGCCAATGATCTTTCCTTATAGAATCCCTTTCCTACTTTCACTTCTTACTTTGCCATCTCAGGGCACAGCTCAGTAAAATTTTGAAATAGCAGGTTGAATATAATGGCCTCAAGAGAAATATGTATGCCGAGTTTGAAGAGTAGTTCGAGCTCTATGCTGTTACCAAACCACAAAATAGAAAATGGTTCTAAACTAGGAAAATAGAAAAATTCTGGACTAGAATCGGAAACGTTAGGTGACCCGCTACTGTATAAAATTATCCACAACTCTAGCACTTCACATCAAAGACTTCAAGGTCTGTCTATAATGGTAATGCAAGGCAACAGGAAGTGAACCAATGTGGGAACAGTTCGCAGGTGACATGTTGCAAGAGTTCAGAAATCATACTCCTCAAAGACTCTGGATTTTCAAATACAAGGTCACACTGCATCGTAGACCGAATGGAAAGGAGTTTTAGGAAAGAGATGGATGGAGAAGGAAGGAAAAAGGGGATACAGAGGGAATGGGATAAAGGGAAAGAGAAACTATTTCATCTGTATCTGTGACAGGTGCCAAAACAGTTCAAAGCCAGCATTAGGGCTACAAAGTACAGAGTACACTGAAACAATATTTCACCAGGGGGATTTGTTTGAAGCTGGAAGAGCTTTTTTTCCTCTCTTCCTCCCTCCTTTTTCCTGACTTCTCGGCTTTCATTTCATCTGTGAAGACGGATGCTGTGGTTTTCTTGGCCAGATGTGACACTCCATCCGTTTCATTTCAGGAAGCCCAACAAGGAAGGAAGGGAGAGGGGTGTGTGTGTGTGTGTGTGTGTGTGTAGTTCGGAACAGGTACTTGTTTATATGCATGTGTTACTGTACGGGCCTGTGTATTACAGTAGATGAGCAGCTAAATGTCAGACTTAACAAAAAAACAATAATGTTTTTTCTGCAGACAAATGCCTCAGACCAGGGACATTGTTCCCGCACAGAAAAGCACCTCACATTTAAAGGTTGTGTGTGCGGGATGCAGTAAGGATGCGTGAAGGAATGCACACCACAGATGGTTTCTCAACACCAGAACATGGC
This sequence comes from Channa striata, assembly GCA_033026295.1. Classification (NCBI taxonomy): domain Eukaryota; kingdom Metazoa; phylum Chordata; class Actinopteri; order Anabantiformes; family Channidae; genus Channa; species Channa striata. The sequence goes on along the minus strand of CM065168.1, from coordinate 18,510,886 downwards.
AGTAAAACATCTGCCTAATTTCGAGACTTTGAACACTGCCTTTGCATTCAGATGTCTTCATAGGCATAACTCCAACAGATGTGGATCCTGTAGCACTAAACTGCTAAATTGATTTTTTTTTTATAAACACACAGCTGATGACAAGTTGAGAAAACACACCATTTGCTGTGAAGTAAGTTCTCTCACCCTGACTGGATCAGGCTGGTTTTCTACCTGTATTTGTGCGTATATGAATGAGTGGTAATGTGTAAAGCGTGCCAGAAGCCTTTCAGATTTCTCTTTGTTTCTCTTAAAGATCACCATTAGCTTTGCTGCCTAAGGCTTGTGCATCTACATAAATTAATATGTAGTGTGATTATTAAATATGATATATTTCTTACAAACAAATTTATTTCCGTAACGTGGTATGTTCTACAGACACAAACAAGCAAAGACCTTCATTTACTAATTTCTTACAATGCTTGACCTAAATTTTATTGGCATCCGATTGGCCAACCAACCATGAGTGTTCCCTTAAGGAGAGTGGCTGTTGTTCTATGTCAGGCCAATTCTACAATGTTTCCATCCTTAATTTTCAGTGTGCTCCGATTGTGAACATAACACTTTCTTCACACAAATGGAGGAGGAGGAAAAAAGTACCTAGTAGACAGTTGAAGTAATCTCAACCTGCAGGTGAGCAAAACACCTTTTAACATCTGCCAAATGCAGATAATGACGGTTGACAGGCAAGTGTGTGTTCGTTCATGCAAATATGCAGGGGGGGAGATTATAATCAAGACATACTGTAGGTGGGGTGGAGAATGAAGAGGAAAGCAGGATGCTTTTTACGGAATATATAAATAAATAAATGTATTTAAAAGGCCAAGAGTTCTGAAGCCTTTGGTGTAGTCTGACAAGATATAAATTAATAAAGCTCCAAAAGCAGTGCGCATTTGTAATGAAGCGGGCGTCTCGCCGTGTTTTTTTTTAAAAGTCCCCCCATCTCCCTCAAACCCCTCAACCCCCCCTCAAAAGTCCATCCATAATTAATTAGCTGCCTCTGTGATGTGGGGACTATAGATCAGGGAGGAGAAAAAATAACATGCTAAATAATGAAGTAAAGCGATACGGGGAGCCTGGGGGAGAGATGAGATGGCATGGACAGTCACAGAGGAATGAGGGGGGCACACTGGTACAAAGAAGACACAAAGTGTGTGTGGTGTGTGCGGTGTTTCTTGTGACACAGGACACACAGGAGATACCAAAGAGCTTTCTGTAACCCTGAGCTGACGTCTTATCTAGGGCTGGTTATGATCTACCGTACATTAATATTATATCCTAACATAAGGCATTAGGTGAATCCTTTCATCTGCTGTGATGTACATGACACAGTAGGTCCCGTGTTTTGGTTGTTTGCAACTCCAGTGGGAATGAAACATCTAACCTTTGTAACAACGTTGTCCATGAACCAAAAATTAATGCCAGGCAGTAAAAGCCAGATAATTCTAATCAATTCAATAGTTAGATTTGTTTTTTTACAGAAGAACTGGGTTGCTTTCTGTATAGGCACAGACAAATTAAAGTCAAACCATCTTCAACCTGCATTTCAGGGTCTTTACTGATAGGAGTTTAGTAAAATTAGTAATTTACTTAAGTTGTTAATTTTGCAAACTTCTTGAACATGTTACAAGATACGCAAGGGCTCTGTGTTTGGATTTGGTTTTAAGACGACTCGCATACGCTGCAACATATGTCGTTAGTACTTGACATAGACAATTTTATTGACATGTACAACCATATGGTTAATAGAAGCCTGCTCTCAAATGGCTCAGTAATTAGTATAAATGCAGTATGATGTCACAATGACACGCCATAGATCACACAGTCAAACCTAGGAACACATATCTCCATTTCCCTTCTGGGTGCCTGCTGGCCAGCTGCCTTGCGTTTGAGTGTGTTTGTGTTTGCTTCTATGGGCCTTCTATCAGACATGGGATGAAGGAGCTAAAGGGATAAAAAAAAACCTGCTCATTAAATCACTGGAATGGAGATTAGCAGGAATGTATCTATGCGTGTAAAATCTAGGGTATATTTTTAAAGAGCCTAATGTGTACATATTATTCAGGTGTGTGAGTATGGTTAACATCACATCTACACAAGCTGCAGGGTGTGGCACAAAGAAGAATGCCAGTGCACGTGTGTGAGTGTGTTTGCACACACACACACACACACACACACACACACACACACACACACACACACACACACACACACACACACAAAGCTTAGGCGGGCTCATTAGCAGACAGATACCAAAAAGATGTTCTGTGACCAAGCAGATACGTACTGTGGGAGAGGGAGGGAGAGAGGAAGGAAGGATGAAGTGAAACAACTTAATAAGGCAGCAACATGTAGAACACTGCAGGAGAGAGAGAGAGAGAGAGAGAGAGAGAGAGAGAGGCAGAGGAAGAAAAGGGACTTTGAACCTTGAAAGGGACTGCGAGATTGTCTGCCCACGCCCTTCGTTTTCCAGCGGAGTAGTGATGCAGGAAGCAACGGAGAGACGAGGAGAGATGAGGAGTAAACGGGGAGGAATGAAGGAGACAGAGAGGAGAGATGCGAGACGCAGGGAGGAAAGTGACATGAATGCTATTCAGTGTGGATTATCAAAGGCTCACAGAGCAGAAGCCTGCCTGAATCTACCTACATACATGCACACATACACTCGCTCTCTGCGCTTTGATGTACCAAGCAGGCACACATACATGTTGATTCCATCTTCTAATCCCTCATCCCTTGACTTACAAGCATGCTGCCAGCGCTACGCAGTTTATCCCCTCGACATAGACGACACCGTATGCTATAAAACAATAAAAAGCAGGAATATGTGAATATTTTTTCAGAGAATCTTCCCTTTCTTTCTTTATGGATTTTCATAGAGTAAGGGGGAGTGGGGGTGTCTGGCATCTCGTTATCATTCTAACCCAGATATGTCAGCAGCGATCAAACCTTGTGCTTTTCAGTTTTTCAAAGACAAACCTTGATTTCAGATGTTGATACACTATCTGCTGCCTATGGCTCATCTCCACACACAGCATCACATTTCAGCATACTAAAATGGTGAATTAAGTAACCCAAACGTGACGGACACAGAGATCTGAGTGACAGAAACTGACATCCCGTACGCACTCTGGGACAATGAGTCTACACTCCAACGAGTTAATGATCTATAACTTTTTTTTTGTTTTTCCTGTGTCAAAAAGCATGTGCCCATGTTTGTCTTCTGATTAGGTCAATAACACCAAAAGTGAGGATATGACCAAAGTTCTGTATGATTCAAATTGGATGCCGTCAAAATAATCTGAGGTGGTAAAAATTGTTCTGTACTCGCACAAAAGTACTACAAGTGGACTCAAGTTGAAGTACTAAATACATGCTCTAAATTTGTAATGAAAGCACAATATTACAAGTATTCTGCTAAGAAACATCTTTCAAAGTACTTTGGATTGTTACTATAGATAATGATAGACATGTTGTGGAACAATCACAGCAGCTGATAAAGGTTAAAATGGTTTTACGAAAGATGACTGATCCCCGACAATTTGTCATTGTATTTTATTAGTTCATAATGCTTATATGCAAAAAATGAACTAAAGCTGTCAAATGAACGCAACAGAACAAAAAGCACAATATAAAAAGCACAGTACAGTAAAGTGGAAATAATATCATTTCATGAGTAAATGTACTTATAACCTATGCAAGCAACTAATTTGTTTAACCAACTTTGAGGTGATTTGTATTTTATAACATTATCACACAATACTTGAATACTTGCATTAATTTCAGTCTGTCTAGATTAAGACTATATAAAAGTCAGCGATGCTTCAGTAGAGACCGTCATCATGTCTACAAGGCTTGAATGTAGGGGATCGCTGATCATCTTGGCTTTTGTTGGAGCGCAACTGTGTCGGCAAAATGGAGGTTGGAATAAAAATCAGTGTGGGGCACTTCACTAAAGCAGCATGGTGAAAAGCTCAACATGACGAAGACAGTTAGATGGTCCTGCGAGACCGGACAACACAGCACGCTGCAGATTTTTTTTCTCTTCCGTTCTCTTTCTGTATGCCTCTCCATCTCAGCAGGACATCTGTGTTTCTCACACAGTCTCTTCTCTCCCGACACCTTTGAGTTTGTTTTTTCGTCCGCTCGATTTGCAGTGTTATTCATCTGTCTCCAACCGCCGACAACTCTTTCTCTCAGTGACTCTGCATTTATCTCCTCCTCTCTCCTCCAACCAACACACACACACACACGGATGATGGTGAAAATGCAATATTCATCTGTGTTCACCATTAGGCAAGCTGACTGTGAGGGCTGCGGAAATGAAGATTTAATACAGCCTGAATAATTAAACCACCGGGACCTGTGACTGACACACACTTGAAAAGGCACAAACATTAAAACACACTGATGCAAGGCCTGCAAACCCCCTGCACATCTATCATATCATCGAATTCCAGTGTGTGTGCATGTTTGTGTGAATCTGTACTTCATATTAGCTCATCATTAGGCTCTTTCCTGATCCTGTATGCCCTGGTGCAGCGCTGGTTCATGTTGGGGAGGGGGGACACTGCTGCATGTCAGAGGATTACACCAAGAGAATAACCTAATAACCACATTACACCTCACACTTTTGCTTCCCAGCGTGTATCTCAACTGACTGCCTCACATTTTTTCAGTGTCATATACAGAGATTAAAACTTTTCAGCTAATTAATAGGCGAGTGTCCTTCACATTTGCCATAACATTATGAATTAAAGTGAGGTGCATTTGCTATACTCCACCCTCTTCCATAAATATAACTCTTCTGTCCTTGTATACTTGTCTTCTTAGGGTATGACAGGCTGCTCTCTCCACAGTGTCTCCCAGCCAGGGCAACCCACCCACCCTGCCTTCTGCTGTTAAGGGATTGATGCACATGATGCAAGGATGCTCCAAGAGTAACCGAGGGAAGTTTAGCCTCAAATCGTGATGCTAAAAATAGCCACTAAAAGAAGAGAAGATAAATCTACATAGGTATGTTACAGGCTACGTTTGTATTTTTGACTGCGTACGTACACACACACACGGGGGCTTAATTATGTATATGGACAGTATTGAAAAAACGTCTCCTCAATTCACTGCATTTTCTCATTTAAATTAGAGGGATGTGTGAGTGAGCTTGCCAGAACACCTGATAAAATCCCACTCTAATTTCCCCGAGGACGACAACTTGGACAGTGTCCTATCCAGGTTCCGGAGAAAGTTAAAACAAAACAAAACAAAACAAAAAGGGAGAGCTGGCGGGCTGTCAGAAGCGGTTTGAAAAGCGTTTCAAATGGGATGCACTGCTACCAAACCAAACCAAGGGTTAAACACTAGACGGTCACGGTCCAACTGAGGTCCATCTGGAAGAAGGAAGCATGTGGTTACTTCACCCTGTCGCCTCCACTTCCTCTCCATGTTCCCTCTCTTTCCCTCTTTTCCCTCCAACCACGGAGCGCATTTGGAAAATAAATTGCGTCAGTCTGAATATAATCTGCTGCTTGTTACTGCCAGAGTTTCTCCACTTGCCTCCCTGCCCTTGTGTTTGTTTCATTCTTTATTTCACTTCTCTTCTTTCTCTGTTTACATCTGGTCTCAATTACGGCACCTTTGTCTGTCTTTGGTTTGTCCTGAGTGAAATGAACGTGCACCACTGGCAAGGCTGCATTGTTCTGGAGAGCGTCATGGGGGGGCACACAATCCCACCTCCACCCTCTTCTTATTTATTTGCCCCTTATTCCAGACATTGTTTTATTAAATATGGATTAGGTTTGTTTCCTCTTCATATTAGGTCCAAACACATATATGCAGTGTGTGTTTATGCAGTGAGGAGCTACATGGTGCCCTTAGGTGGAGGGAGGAAATTAATTGACTAATAAATAGAAGAGCAAACAACCAAATGTGATAGACATTAAAAGGGAAGTCGTGTGTGTGGTAACAGAGGCAAGAGAAGTGGAGATAAGGGGAAAAAGAGCAGAATAGGGAAAGGAAAAGAATAAGAATGGAGTCTGGGAAAGAGTGAGCGTCGCTGCTGAAATGCAATTTGGTTCTGAAACAAAGGAAGAAAATCATAGGATGAAAGATATGTATAGGATGACAGGGAGGAGTGTAGACAGATATTACCGACAGATAAAGGCACAGAGAGTGAGAAAGGAGAAAGCGAAAAAAGAAAAGGGTAGATAATATTCAACCGCTTGCCCACTTCTGCCTCCTTCTCGCCCACATGCCCCCTGCAGCCCTGTGCTGCTGGTTGTGCTTTGGCTGATAAGAACCAGTGACAGTCACACACACAAGCTAAAGCTGTACAGACAAACACACACATATAACCTCACACACATGAGGCCCCTGGCCTACAGTCTGTGGGATGTCCTTCTCTGGAGGGTTGAAGGGTGTGTGTGTTGTGCTCAGTGTCTGAGAGCCAGCCAGGACAAACACTGTGTGCCAGAATGTCACGGTCCAGGGCCTTCACACCTCCATCACAAATAACCCTGTCGGCGGCTGTGTGTGCGTGTGTGAAAGGCGGAGAACGAAAGAAATGTTGAGCATGTGTTTTGGTGAAGAATCTGTGTGTAGGCTGAATGCTGTATGGATATGCAGTTGGTTAAGGGTGTGTGAGAAAATATTTTCATGTGTACTGTTAGGCTTTGTTCAGTGTGTAGCCTATATGGAGCCGTACTTGTTAATGTACTGTACTGTCTGGGGACGGCGTGTCAAACTAACATTACTTCTGGATAATTGGCAAGAGACAGAAGTGAGTGTGTCTGGTCCTGAAACAACTGCAGTGCAACACTCTACTCTATGTATTATTGAGTTTGTTAAAGGCACAGGTCAACTTTGCAGAAAAGATCAGTTTTCACCCATTTTCTTCCACAAGTTAGATGAGGAGATCAATATCACATCTCTACAGTAAATATGTTACCGTTGGCAGCAGTCGCTTAGTTTAATATGGCAAAATGACAAACACAGGAAACTAACGTGAGACCACAACTACAATACGCATGGTAAACCTGTAACTGCACAGTTTGCCTCTCGCTTTGGCGGTCCATCCTTTCTGAAAGGACTGTTGTCTTCCCCCAAACCAGACTTTCTGCTATACATAAAGCTGAGTTTGATAGCATGGCAGTGTGTACTGGGACAACGGAGCTCTGGTAGAACCGCTGTTGGTACCCAAACAGGTGGTGGCTGATTTGAAGTTTGAAGTTTGCTTGTTACAGACAAGTTCATTACTAAGGTTTGCAGGACTTAGATGTTTTTCCTGTCTGTTTGAGGTCAATAGAGAAACAAGCACTTGTAGTCGCATGTTTGATAAAAGAAGGGTGTTCCAGAAGGTACCTGAAGTAATGCAGATATACTATGGAAATATATAGCTGCCTAATTAGTTTCACAGAAGGAATTTGCCCAAAATAATAAAGGTCTATTGTATTATATTTCATTACATTATATCTCACAAACTGACTTTCTTTGCCATGACCACTGCCTTTCAGGCAAATCAACTGATGACTTAGCGCAACTATAAACCAACAAACAGTCCAACAAATACAAAAAAAATGATTTTTCTGATTACCCCTTGGCTTTTGTACAGATTAACCACACAAACTATGTCCCTTAGAGAGTTGTTATGTTGCTGGTAGATTAGGTGCTTCTCGCTGTTTTCAGTCTTTAGTGCTAAGGCCTTGCTTTAAAGGTGCTCAATGCTGCAAACAGAGAAAACATGGCAGCTACTGATGGGAACAAGGGGAGGGTGACATGGCTCAGTCAGTCGTGCCTCTATGCAGAGAGCGGACATGAGGAGGAGGAACAGAAGGTGTTGAATTTATGAAAGAGTGAAATTTATCACTGGAGCGACACATTCCATGTCAAATAGATGTGGAGGACACACCAAGAATCAAATGTAGGCAGGACTGTAACAGTGAAGCTACTGTCACTGATGCCAGTGAACACAGTTTTATAATTTATATAATGTGCAGGACCACATGACGGCCACAATGGCTACATTCTGCCTGAAATTGGAATTTGAACTTAAATGTAAACCACTTAACCACATTTGGAAAAAAAAAACACAAAACAGTTAATATCTTGTATGTAGTTGCCCACCATTCTCAGGTTTTCCACAATCTGCTGAGTCTGGATTGAAACACAAAACAAACAATATTGGGATTGTTCTAAAAGTAAAAGCATAAAGCGCAGACAGAGAGCCAGATGGAAGAGGAAACAGGGAAAGGCGGCAGCCAGAGAGTTTGGGGGTGGGGTTGAGGCAGCGTTGTATCCACAAATCTCAATCAAGTTAACCGCTGCCTTGATTGCTCGAGTGAGACTGAGACTTGCTTTGCAGCAAAACAAACACGTAAGCATCTCTTAACATAGCTGGGCCCAACCAGCCTAAACCTTGCCTGGCACTGATCATGGCTTTGGCTCAGAATAGTACTTTCTCTCCAGGGGTGTGGAAGGAGAAAGGACAGGAATTGAAAGAAAGGCAGAAAGGGAAGGAAGAAAGGGCAACAAAGCTCTTAAAAAAAAAAAGGAAAATAGAAAAATGAAGCAACAGGAAATTTTACGATATAAGTAAAGAAATCATTTAGCAAGGAGAGATTTCTTCCATCTTTCATTCTAACCTTCCTCTCTCTCCAGCTTTTTTGTTTTTATAATAAATAACTCCTACTCCTCTCCTGCAATTTTCCGCCCGGTCGCTCCTTAATTCGAGAATTTGTTTGTTGTGCCATTGGAGGCATTGTTGATTCATGCATATTTGATTTGGAAATGTCACTCATTATATTTATTTCCTCCCCGCTTACTCTGTCTATCCATTTCCTTCCTTCTATTCTTTCTCTTGACACAGTCTGTTCACAAAAACAAACAACACTTCTACTACTTGGTTGGCTTGTTTAATCCTTTTCTTTTGGATCTTCTTTCTTTTCTCTTCTTTATTTGTTTGCTGTGGAGTCACAAATAGAACTTATTTCCTAAAATGTTATTTGGTTGAACAAACTGAAGATTTATACAGAAAGAGAACATAAAATAACCGAACATAAAATAAAGGAGGAAGTTAAAAAAACATTTCTGCAACACACCGATCCTCTCTGTTGTCATGGTAACACAACATTCAGATGCTGTCAGAAGGGAGCAAAAAAACTTGGAAAAAAAATGCTGAAGAAAACACGATAGAGGAAGAAATTTTTGATGTTCAGTTGTCAAATGTTGATTATATTCATACTGATGAAAATTTTTTACTGAGCTGCAACTATTACTATTTAAATGCTTCAGCATTTCTGTATAACTACTTCATGTGAGAAACAGCAAACCTCTCTGCCCTGTGTGAAATCTTTGATCACCTGATTTGATCTGAAATGAGTCCCATCCACTCCCATCTACTGTATCCTTTCTGCAGGAGAGAGTGAAAAGTCTGATATCGGGATTTGTTCTGCTGTTAAACACTGCTATTTGTATTCAAGATTAACCCACAGCACAGCAGAAAAAGGATCATCTCAGACCGAAATTAATGGGAATGCACATAAACGGCCCTGATAGCATTGCAAAACCTTCTCGTTACATTGGCAGATAAAGAGGGAAAAGCAGAAGGTGTTAAAGAAGAGAGGGATATTTGTGTTGGCTTCCTCCTTACTTTAACAATACATAATCTGAACACCAAGGGGAAAGGTGAAGTAAAAGAAAGATGAGAAAGAGACGGGCTGAATGAGCTTCAAAAGTGAGGATGAGGGAAAGACGGAGAGATGGACCCTGGGGAGTGGAAGGATAGGTCTGGCCTACAGGAAGAGCTGTACTTGCTGGGGCACCGAGAGTGCAACTAATGGATATGGCAGCTATGAGAAGGATGATAAATGACTCTGTGTGTGTGTGTATGCGCGGGCATGTCACTGTCAAAATGTTTACCCTTTAGCGCGTGAAAAACAAAGTATGGTATTTGTGCATCTGTGGTGTGTTTGTGTGCGGGTGACAGTGCAGATGATGGATTCTCCTCGAACCATGCGCTCGGTGGTTTCTTGCGCAGACGAGGTGACAGGAGAGGGGTCTCTGTCCACACGCCACTGTCGGCCAGTCCGTGACATACCTCCTTTCTTTCTTTGCCTCCTTCTCTCCTCCACCCTCTCAATCTCTTCAATATCCTCCCCGTGCATTCGGCTCTCTCTTTGTCATACTGTTTCTTTGTTTTTGCTCATCCAAAACGTACTACAAAACCTTGTTTTACATAGACTCTAAATCTGAATGCATGCAAAACGATATCGGATGAGAAAACACACAGAATACTTTTTGTCTTCTGCCATTAACAACTATCACTCCTCAGTTTATAGGTTTACTCGTGCCATGCATCTTGCTTTCCTCTATTTTTCCCTTCATCACTGCAGGCCTTTCCTGTTTATCCATCCGTTGCCCCTCTGGCCTTTCTCAGCTCAGAGTGTGCAAGCCAGCACTCTCCCCGTGTCTTGCAGATGGACGCACTAATCCGCTAACGTTAGCTCTGTGAGGCGTGAAGGCTGGGCCCATGTTTTGGATGGGCTTGCAGTTTAGCATGCTAGTGTTTGGGATTCTGCACAGCTCCGGTTGAGAGAAGAGATAAAGAGGAAAGTAATTGGATAAAGGTTGACCAATTAATAAAGGCCAGTGATTCAGGCCAGCCAACAAGTGGAGCTTTAATCTGCATGGAGATAACAAAGAGAGACACTCTGACCACAAACATGAGCAGATAGGGTAGAATTGTGTATATGTGCAAGTGTAAGTGTGCATGTGTGTGTGTGTGTGTGTGTGTGTGTGTGAGGTGTCAATCAGATAAAGCACAGGCATGACTGTCAGTTACTTGGGAGTGCAGTGGATTTACATCCCTAAGTCCACTGAGAAGATGTGGACGTGAATCTATTTCAGTGCCTGTTAATATATACAGGATTGTTTTGGACTGTGTATGAAAGAGAGAGATAGAGCGGAAACTTCAATGAAAAAAAAAAAGCGTAGCTGTGTGCCCATCACTAATATCCTTGCATACAGCGGTTGACAAACACTTGTTATGCCTTCCGTGTCACCACTCTGCACGACTGATATTAGCTTTTATGCTAATGCAGCATTTCACTATGTAAGAACAAGGCAGTATTTCCATAGACAGTCATTCATCCCAGCCTGCTTATGGCCTTATGGGCAACGACAGAATTATTGCTGCACAGTACACAAGCTGTTGTCACTGTGCCAAGAGCCAATATTACACATACAGCGAGCAGACACACACAGCAGGGTGATGTGAGGGAACCCTGAGGTGAGAACCACAGAAAGTGCGTGTGCTGCTGAATACAATTTGTGCCCATGTTCCTACAATTCGTGTTTGGATTTGGGATAAAATAAGCAGGCACAGTATATCTGAGAAATACCTGTTATATCACAAACAACTATGGTGGCTTTGTTCAAATGTAAACTTAGAAAAAAATTACATATACACAAAATACTGCAACACACAACAGCCTTTTGGACTCATCCCAGATGTATCTCAAGGGTAACACACATACAAAAAAAAAAAAACATTTTTAGGACATTGAACATCGGTCTGTTGTCGAAATGACAGCAATGCATGCAAATGTTTGACTCTTACCTCGGAGATGTTGACACGTCCCTCCTGAAAGGAGCAGTCATTGACGTTCTGGGTGCACATGTGACGGTACTTGCACCAGTGGCACGGGAACGAGCCATTTACACAAGAAAGGCAGCTGGGAAAGAGAGAGGTGAGGCTTAGCAGGGTAACCTGACTTGAGTCTAAATTACTTACAACATTAGATTTACACTTCATTTGACAAATGAAAAAGAGAAAAAGAGACATTGCAGCGGGGTCAGCGAGTAAAATGAACAATGTGGGGAAAAGCAAACTGACAAGCTAGTAATAACTCATTGCATCAAACAAAATGAAAAAAAAGAGTCGGCAGCCGCCTGAATTTTATTTAGTCATGCCATGCAATCACAGCAGAGATGTTTACAGAGACAAAGAGTGTATAGGATTAAAAAGATGGAAATCTATGATTTATTAGAAATTACTTTTGTTGTTGTCACATTTAGCAGAATGTAAATACATAAGCCACTGTAGTCTTTAATAGATATTTACTAGTTTTTACAACCTCTATCTACTGGACTTTTTCCCACCCTACCTGCAATCATTTCTTCCTCTCACCTTTCACCCCTGACTAAATCCCACCTCTCAGCTGTCCCAACCTTTTTTATTCACTTCCTTCATTCACTCACCCCTCTCCCACCCTTCATTTGTAACTTTCCATCACATGCTGCTTCTACATGTTCAATGATCTCCCTCACAATTGCCCCACTCTCTGTATATATTTTCGCTCTTTATGTACCTCGGCTGTATCATCCTCTCTATCCATTCAGTCCCTGAGCCTTTCTTTTCGTCCCTCCGTCTCTCCCTCTCTCACTCCATCCATCCCCTTTATTCACTGCCGTCTCATTTTAAAAAGCTCTGTCCCTGTTCTTTGTCTAAAGCGCTCTTTCATCCATGGGGCCAAGAGCGCTCTACCATTTTAAATTCACCTGCTTTAGCTGAGGCAAGGTGCGGATAGAAGGGCTGAAAGAGAAAGATGGATGAAAGAAGAGAGCGAAGGGAGAGAGATCAAAAGCAGGTGGATTTCCCTGGGAGAGGTGGAGACGCCAGGTATCGTGGGAGAGACAGAGGGGAGAAATAAGGAGGTGGGGGAATGTAACCCACAGGGCTCTGCTGGGGCCTCATGGGAGAAGGAGGAAACATTAGTTTGGAAAATGGGAAGCGAGTATGAATGTGTGCAAGTGTGTGAGTGTGTGTGTCACAGAGAGAATGTTCGTATATAAAGGGACCAGGGGAAAAGAGCCAAACAGATTCCAGCGTACAGCTTCATGTTATTGGTGCTCTCTCAGCCCTCGAGAGATGCCATGCTACGTGGTGTCTCATTTATGAGTGTAGCATTATCTAATGTAGCCATTATGACTTGACAAATAAAACGTTTCATTTTATTACAAAGCTTACTAAAGCATGCTGTCTTCTACATTTAGTTTTAGAATTTCTTCTCTGTGACTCATTTAGCTATTATGGTTTGTGTGAGCATATGGTTTATTGGAAATACAATAAAAGTCAAAATTTTGAACAATCAGAGTAGGCCCAGTCGAGATCCATAACAGTAAAACAGTGGATAGATGTGCCCAAAATGCAGGCTCAGTTGTATTCATCCACATCTGCCATGTGTGAAACTGTCTGAACTGCTATGAGCAAAATCCCGACAAGCTCTCAAGTGTGTTTTAACCCTGTATAAAATGGAGCTAGCCTCGCTCTCATCGGCATGAAAAATGAGGGCTTTAACTCTTGAGCGCTGAGATGGAGCCCACATATGAATCCATCAAACCCTGACGTGGATTCATTTGGATCAATTAGGGCCGCTCGTTTGTTAGGTGCGCACTTTAAGCGATCGTTTCCAGCCCAGACCCCTTCCTTTTGAGCGAGATCAGAGGCTGGAGCTTAATTCAATCCCACTGCCGCTTTAATTGACCAATTTAGCATTGTGCTGAGAGAAGCTGTCCATTTAGAATGAGGGATGTGCCGCTAAGGAAATAACAGGCCTCTTAATACCACACAAGAGCAAATAGGAGATTTGTCAGTGTTGCCAACAAATGGAGGGAAAACGATTAGGCTACACTAGGTTAGGTTAGCGTACAGTGCTCAAAGTCAAAGAGCAGATCTGGGGTTTTAGCTCGGTGTTTGGCCACAAGCGAGTGTGTAAGAAATGGGAGGACGATCTGTTAGTTGACTGTGGGGCTCGCTGGTGTTTGTTAGAGCAGCAATGAACGTTACACTGAGTGTCAAAGGGTTTTTTTTGGGGGGGGGGGGGGTCAAAGCATTGGACCAGTGCTGATTTAAATACAGTACAACACTAACTTTACACAGCAGGGAACCAGCACCATGCAGTCAATTGTACAATGTATAGTTAGGAGTTCAAACCCACACACCCGTCAACACATCTGTCGCTAACCCCCCAAAAAAACTTTTTGATCTTGAACAGTATCTATTATTCATGTCAAATCAACCTTGTTAGTGTAGCACTGACTTTGAAATAATGAGCAAAATATCAGTAGGTAACCACTACTGTCTTTATGTGACTTTAATGATTGGGCCTTTGAAATAAAAGGCGGCGCTATTATATGTGCCACCCAAGGCCAGCAGTGGGCCCTGTCTGACAACCCCCCGCCGCTCGGCCTTTGGTTCCCTGAAGTAACCACGGCCCCCATCACGGGCTGCCTCAGGATCTGAAAACCTCCCTTTTAGCCTGGGCACACACCCTTTTTAAGGGAAAGCCCACCCAGAGCCATTTGGGGGCGTTTGATAATTCTTCATCTCTTGTCCAGGGTGGGCTTCGTTTTCAGACCCCCCAGGATCTCCTTTTTGCTCCTTCCTGTCACTTGCCATCGCCCATAGCCGCTCTGGGGCTTTGAGCGGCTGCAGACATGCTCCCCGTATGGCCACGCTCATAATGCTAATTTAATCCGTTCATATTCAGATGCTAATCGAGTTACGCTACCTTTGGAACTGTAGTGTGTCTTTTTTTGGGGCCAGACACAATAGGTGGTGATTTCCTCCTCTCACCTTTCCTCGGTCAGTTTAAAGTGGTAAATACAATCCACTCTCCGAGTGAGGTGCGTTTTACACTCCTGCACTTGGTAAAATGAGTTATTTATTGACTACTATTCATTTCAAAGGAGTAGAGGTGAATAATTTAATGGTCTTTTAGGAACGTAAATCCTATCATTACTGGATGCCTTTAAATTTTGAGGGGGGTTGATAAGACACCCAGGGAGCAGGGAGCATGGACATAATTTTCTTAAAACATATATGAATGTTCAGTTCAAAGGAAAAACAGCGCAATCTGAATGTGCCCATTACAAGGCCAGAAACTGCAGCAGCATTTAAGTAAAAAAAAAAAGAAGCTTAAAATTTAAAATGCATTTTGGAAAAATGAATTGTAAACATTTTTTGTTGAATACTTCAAAATGAATTTGCACGTTGGCTTTGGATGTACGGTGCTCCACACCATCATGAGTCAAAAACTGTACTCTCTCCTTCTATGACATTCAATAGCCTTTTTTCTACCAATTACTCTGAGGACCCTCAATCTCCGAACAAATGACCCAGTAGCTGCCTAAACTACATTATCCACAGCAAGAAAAGGTGCTTGATACAGCCTTATAAATCCCAATTCACTGGCCGACTACTCTTCATATCTTTAATAAATGGGGGTTGTGGAATGAGAAAAGGCGTATGGAAATATTTAATTAAGGAGCAATCATGGCCGTGGGTGATTTTCTATTTCAATCTCGGCAACGCTTAAACTGAAACAGTGGGAATTCTAATTAGATTAATACCACTATGCAAATTTATGGCATTTTTGAAAAGGCAAGGGCCACAATATAATCACTTGAGTAAATAAGCAGGAGGTGTGTGTTTTTTTGGGATCAGGGTGCTGTGCGTTGGTGTGAGAGGGTAAACTATTAGGGAACACAATGAGGAAATTCCGAATTCTGTCTCATTTTTTGAAACACAAATGATGGCGGAAGGATTACGCATATACAGGACACGTGTCAACAGTGCAGAAAATCGGGGAGTACGATATGAGACAGCAAAAATAGATGTACTGAAGCTCATTCACAGCTAATGAATATGGGTTCTGCTTGGAAATGTGTTCCTGCACGTTGCGAGAATGTCTGGTTTTCTGCTTCGCAATGTAAAAGCCTGCAGTATTCTGAGCCGGAGCCATTAGAGGAAAACTCTGTAAAGAATGACCAAGCATTCTGGAAAGAGGGACCTTGCATGTAGTTGTGCAGGCCTGAAGTCATTACACCAATGACATTACTAGTCTGATCTCATCAGACGCCATACACCGACGCCCATAGGGCATAGCGGGTATGAGGGCCGAAGAGCCGGATCCAAATGGGATTCTTATCTCAGCATCTCTCTTCACCATCACAGTCGCTGCTGAAGATGCAACATGCCATATCTGTAACTTCATTAAACGTGTCCATTACATCACTCTGAGCCCGTATTAGATAAGCTCAGGGAGCAGATTTAATCAGAGTTCATTGGCGTAATATCTTGAAATGGGCAACTCTTTTGTCTGGGCTATTTCCCATACATTTCTTCCAATTGGTTTGCAAGATCATTGTCACGTTAGGATCTTTGATTCAACATCACATTTTATAATCTCCCTTTTAGCGTTTTGCTTAAGAGAGAAAGACTTAAATGCAGCACCTGGGTGTTTCTGCGGAGCACATTAAGTCAAATCCGCCCAAAAACGTACATAGGCCGGCAGCAGAAATCACCTGCTAATTCAACAATTAGTGTTTGGACAAACTTTGATTGGGGCCAAACAGCTGATTTTAAAACTACCGAGGACAGAAATACTGTAAATCCTCAACGTTTCAGAAATGTTTAGAGCCCAATGGCATATAAAGCCACGCCACTGAATTTGAGACAGAAATCAAATTTAATTTGATGTTTTCAATAGTAATATTCTCAACAAGAATCTATTTGTACTGACATGATTAACAGCTGATGCAAGAGTTGCCCTCGACAGTAACAGGCACTGGGAGTTTGAGCAAACATCACAGGGTTCTTAGGGGACTTGAATTAACGGTGAGTTGACAATGTAAAATACCACACCCTTAACCAGCTGAGCTAATCATCGTTGTTGTGGCGAGGGACACAAGGGCCGAAAGAGGTGCTGAGCGGGGTTAAAGGTCACAGTAACGGATTAGGTGTCCAAGACATTCAGGCCTTCAATGAGCTGTAAGTGACAGAGCCGAGAGAGGTGTAGTTGTGCATGTCGATGAGTACGTGTGTGTGTTTCCAGCCAAATCCTCAAAGGGGGCTCATCTAACATCCTGAGGGAAGTCAGGACAGAGCGCAGCAGTACCCCAGGGGCCTCTGGGCCATCTGCTGCCTTGAGGCTAATACCCCAGCAGACGTTTCAACCTCCCCTGGATCAGCCACGAATGGGCAGGAGGTAGGATATAGTGTGGTGTGGGGTGAAGGGGTAGGAGGATTCTTTTACCTCGGTGGGGTGCATCGGGCTGACCTAAGGGTGTGGTTCATTGGCTGGTGGAGATTTTCAGCACAAGGTGGATTAGGAGAGGCAGTGAACTGAGTTTAGGGCATGTCAACTCTTATTAAAGAATCTGAGTATTTGCCTTTATAATTCTTGCGTAAACAGATGTGTTACGCAGTGTGAGTCTTACCAGGGAGGAAAAAGATATAAATGAGAGTCTCTGATTTGGACACATTATTGCAGGCCATTGCATAGGGAATTAATCGCTGCAGTATCATTATTGAATCTTATGGGTTATATGGGTTATTATAATAAGAGTAAAATTACCATCTCATATCCCAATCGTTTCTCATATATGGCATGTTCGATTTTTTTTTACTGCAGTGGTAACACAAGCCTCTTGTATAGGTCAGAGGGGGGTGGGATATTTGTGCGTGTGTCTAACTGCATCACTCATGTACAGTAACATGAAACCCATCATGGGAATACTGGACAGAAAGACCATATCTTACATGGGAAGGAAGATTAATATATAAATTAATTAATTAAATGAATTAAAAAATATTTACTTATTTCAACTTACGATTGGTGGACGCTGCAGTTGTAGAACACAAAGTCAACACTTGCAAACTTCTTGCCCGTCTCCTTTGACTTGAGATAGAGCTTCACAACTCGCTTGTCACCTGTTTAAAACAGACACAGATCAATAATATATTTACATTAATAATATTAATATAACTCAGTGAACTACAAACATCACTCTATTTAAAAACAGTATTAAGATAGGTTCACATTAAAAGTTTGCATTGATAACTCATACTTTAAGTACAAAATCCACCTATATGACCTCAGCAGACAACACGCACGCACAAAGAAACACTGTAGCTTAGCAACACAACAATCATGTCACACCCACAGTAGGGTGGCGTTAAAAATAGCTGCACCAATCAGGCTTTGGATGCCAGAGCTGAGGAGAACTCATAATGGGGCATAATGGGCTCAGCTGAAGAACAACTCAGATGTCACTTTGAGGAAACTTAGGGCGCACAATCTGACATGTTTTCAGAGCTTTGAATGCGGATACCAAACGAGTTTTTAGCATCTTTGTGCTGTGACAGATTTGTACATGAAACAGGTGTATATTCTGAAAAAAATATAAATAATGATAAACCACACTAGAGTTACAGCTTTGAAAAGAAGTTAGAAGCATAACGAGTGTCGATTAGATGGAAAACAATAAATGAAAATGATACTGACAACAGTGTGTAATGTATGATAATAGAAATTCAAAAGCTGTTCTATTTTCAGTAGATAAACGTAGACTTGTGTTTGTTGCTTTGAAAAAGGAATGGGAGAGGATTATTGGTGGTGACAAGGTATTCTGAATATAGACACACTAAGCAAATCATCCAGAAACATTAAAATTCTGTTGTGGTCAGTGCAAAGACGTGAAGCGTTAGACTCCAATTCTAATGTAGAAAAAAAACTGCTTAGAATGCACATCAGCCAATGTAGATGAATATAAAGTACACAGTCCTATGGATGAAAAGATGAGATAAAATAAAAAGACGACCAGAGAAAGTGACTTGAAAAAACAAAAAACAATAAGTGTCAAATGGAATAAGGAAAGCCCAAAAATTATTTATCACTGAACTCCACACGCCACAAACACTCCCCATATCCCGACCCTGCCTGCTCAGTACGACCACCCAATGACCTCACTACCCCAATGACTTCATCAACCATCGCCAATCATGGCCTGACCTTTGTTTCTTGTGATTGGGATGATGTCCCTGACGGAGGGAGACAGGCACAAGATGTGTCCACTTTGGATCAGTCCCTCCGTCTCCACGTAGTCCTCGAAGGAACAGTTGACCCCCGCTGACAGATCGGGCACGTTAAGGGCCTGGAGGACCAGCTAGAGAGGGAGAGAGTGAGATAATCAGTACAAGATCAATGCAAGGACATGGTGTACATGGATTCTTTTAAGATATGACATGAGGGTTAATGGGTGTTGGAGGAAGGAGGGAGTGAGACGCCGCTATGGGTATGTGAGACAGAAAGCAAGTGAGCACCTGAGTGCGTGCATGTATTCATGCGTCAGTCTGCAGCTGCTAATGCAGCCAGGATATATACATGCACTGTCAAACCCATGTTGTCACAGTGAGAAGCTGTGAACAGAATTAAAGCTGATAAACACACACGCTTACAGCGCACTTTAGATGGGAAGGAATATGAAAATAACAAAATGCAAAATACACCTACATGTGAATTATCAAAAACTGCACCTTTGGTGTGATAGACTAACATGACCTGGCTGTTGTCATTTTTCTGGAAGATTTTCCTCTAATATTATCCCAGTGTGCTAATGTAGACATTTTAAACACTGAAAATAACAAAAGCTGCTCCACTCCGTAGGATGTGTACTTGTAGTGTCAAAGCAATTAAATCCAAATTGTAATTTGGTTTTCAATTGCTATGACACCATTTACACTTCATAGTCTTGTCTGAATGTGATGTGCAGATGTGCCCCATTAGATTCATCAGAAAAAAACAGTAAGATCATTTTCTCCTGTTTTGTATATTGCAGAGGAGGATAAAAAGGAATTTCTGGTAAATAAATATTGAATTTCTGAGGCAATTATTCGAAAAGTATATTTACCCTTCACTTTTGCATGCAAGTCAAGCAAATACAGTATGTCTCTGTTGGGTCTAGAGACTTTTATCTTTCACTCAGAGCTTAGAGCAGGTGGGAAAATAACACGGCATAATAGTTAAATAAACAATGGTATAAAACTGTGCTATTCTAGGGCTGACCAGAACAAAAATAATCCCACCATAATCATAATAAACAGGTGAGTAATATTCAATATATGTATCTGTCCTGCACTTGGGTCAACTTTCAATACAATCACTCATTAAGGCTGCAGATCACCGTGCCTAGATAAAGGATTTGCCCCAGTTTTTACGCTTGATTATGGCCACTTTAATTTCAGTTTTGTGACAAAAATGTACAAAAACTATTTTTTACGTTCATGTAAAAACATATTTTTACAAAGCAATAACATTGTGAGGAGGGTTCTTTTGTCACCGGAGCTTCCAGACACAGGTGTATTTATTCTACTATCCTTTCATTATATTTACTGAAATCAAAGTTATCTCCTTTTAAATGAAGTGTGACTTAAATGTTTTGGGGGAAACTCTATAGGCACATTTTTTATCTGTATTTATCAGGTTCAAAACTAAAGAGAAAAACACATGTATGGACACGCAAACACACACAAACATAAATGAGCTACGGTGATGAGAGTACAGTGGCACCACAGGGTGAAAAACAGGAACCCAGTGAGTGCATTTAATATTTTATAGTGAAAGACACAACGCCAGTAAGAATAATGGAAACAAGTTTCAAAGGCTAATGAAAGTGGTTAAGTCTGGGTCCCATGACAGAAAACAGTGCTGCTTCAGCTTTATGCAGAATGCAGGGAAAAGTGGAAACGCAGCTTTACGCACTTTGCCACCACACCTATGCCGGCTGTAAGGCAGAGCCTTACTAGTAATATCAGGGAAATTTTCAGGTTTATCTTATCTTATCTTATGTTAGTACAAGAGATGATAAAATTATTAACGGCCAAATCATTTATTTAGGGTCAAAACAAACTTGCAGGTTTGAGTGATAAAATCCTTAACCAATCATAGAGCAGAAATTCAAACTTGAGGGACCCTGTGAGGATTCTATATGTGATTACCCTTTTTTTGCCATAATGGCACAGCCCTAGAAATTTCCACTACATCTGGAACCATAAATGTAGAAAGAGACATACCTGGACTTCTGACATGGTGACAGATATGTTTCTTGGCTGAACAGTGAGCTCCACACACTGCCTCTGGTCGGAGGCAAACCTCTGGGGCTCCCCTGCTCGTTCACAACGATCTTTACGTGAACAACTATTGGAAAGAGAGAGAGAGAGAGAGAGAGAGAGTGGGGTAATTATGAAAATGATAAAAAAAAAAGGGATAAAGGCAAAGGAAGAGAAAAAACAGATGTGCGATACAAAAAAAGTGAGAGAAGGAAGGAAGACAGAGAGAGGATATGAGCAACTGTTAAGCGAATACAACAATCATATTAAGATGACGAACATGCACAGCCATCACCGTCACACAGAAATGGAAGCAATAATAGAAGACAAATAGGCTAATAGCTCTCCCCAGCCATTAGCGTAGGCCTTTACATCATTACCTTATTGGCCATGACATTTGTGCAAGAGCCACTAAGCAATATGAACATTCGCCCTCCCTCATCTTTTACGTTTACAGCCCCACCCAAATCAAACTTCTTGGGAGATCTACAAGCAATCATTAAAGTTTCCCAGAAACATAAAAATGATACTATTCCTACCGGGCTTATATCAATGGGGTCAGCAATTTCCCCTGCTTATTACAAGCCAACTGATCCTGCTAAAAATCAGCCCCACATCGCTGCAGTTTTTACTATTAGCTATTCATAATGCATTAGCTATCACTTCACCTTCGCGCTAACAACAACTGGTCCCGGTAGGAGGAGGAAAGTGCTGATGGTGCGCTCTGAGGGGACTTAACAATAACAGGGAGGCAGAAAGAAATGCTAACTGCCTCCTCCGTGAAGCAGCCCCCCCCAGTTCCTTCATTTAGTTAGCCTTCACTCACGCTCAGCAAGAAAAAGCTGTCACCAAACACACCCCTGAGAATCACTAACACACACACATGCACACACACACACAAGCAGAGGTATATTGAGGAACGTACACGTTTTCTTATTATGGACCTTTTGTCCTTTCTACTTCTACTCTGGTGTCTGTGTGAGGTTTGGGTGAATGATGGGTGCTAATTTGCCTAGAAACACCTGCATGTGTGTGTCTGAGTCTGTATGTGTGTGTATATGTGTCCATATGTGTGCGTGTCTGAGTCTGTATGTGTGTGTGTATGAGTCCATATGTGTGCGTGTCTGAGTCTGTATGTGTGTGTGTCTGTGTCCGTATGTGTGTGTGTGTCCGTATGTGTGTGTCCGTATGTGTGTGTGTCTGTGTCCGTATGTGTGCGTGTCTGAGTCTGTATGTGTGTGTGTCTGTGTCCATAGGTGTGCGTGTCTGAGTCTGTATGTGTGTGTGTCTGTGTCCGTATGTGTGCGTGTCTGAGTCTGTATGTGTGTGTGTGTGTGTCTGTGTCCGTATGTGTGCGTGTCTGAGTCTGTATGTGTGTGTGTGTGTCTGTGTCCGTAGGTGTGCGTGTCTGAGTCTGTATGTGTGTGTGTCTGTGTCCGTCTGTGTGCGTGTCTGAGTCTGTATGTGTGTGTGTCTGTGTCCGTGTGTGTGCGTGTGTGTGTGCGTATGTGTGTGTGTCTGTGTCCGTAGGTGTGCGTGTCTGAGTCTGTATGTGTGTGTGTCTGTGTCCGTCTGTGTGCGTGTCTGAGTCTGTATGTGTGTGTGTCTGTGTCCGTGTGTGTGCGTGTGTGTGTGCGTATGTGTGTGTGTCTGTGTCCGTCTGTGTGCGTGTCTGATTCTGTATGTGTGTGTGTCTGTGTCCGTATGTGTGTGTGCATGCATGTCCATTCAATTCCACTGTTGATTGAAACCACCATGGCTCTTAATAAGATGTGGCTAAAAGCACCAGAGGGCTGAAATAAGGCTTATAAATAATTTCCCTATTAATATTTGCCCATTTTGTCTGCAAGGGCCTCAGCTACATTTGGCAACACTATCAGGTAGGAAATGAGTGAGCTGTGTTCAAGACAAGGTCAAAATGTGCTTAAGCAGAGGGTTATCACTGGTTAAATTCCATCGTGATTATGTGGAGTTTAAAATCTGTGTGTGTGTGTGTTTTATCAGCTGTAATGGAGAAACCCAGGTGGAGTTTATGCCTTGAGGAACGACAGGTTGGCGATATGTTTTGTACGTTTAATTAATGCACCAGGAGGTGGCATTGTGCCAAATGCTTGAGGTGTTCCAAATGTGGTTTTACATCCTGTCACCTTTCAATAACATGTAACTGTTCTCACACTCTTCAGTGTGTGTGCTCACGCGCTCACACACGGCCTAAAGCCAAAGGAGGCAAATGGGGAGATCACATACAAACTGTGTTAAGTCACTACACTCGAAATACATTTCATAAACAGAACTAACAAATCTGTTACAAATCTAACCTTAAACAGTGAACTAAAAGCAAATAGAAGTCTTAGCAAACACTAACACGAGCTGTTGGAAAAACTTCTAAAGTACTGAAGCTTGCACATTTAGTAAGAAATATTTACAAAACACACAGACGCGCACACACACACACACACACACACACACACACACACACACACACACACACACAGGAGTGTCGGGGGATGCAAGCTCGGAAGCGATGCTGGTGATTGTGTTGTATCTACGTGTTATTAACAGATTTAGATGTTTAGCCAGTTGACAGACTTACACTGTACAAATGAATCAATTTCCTGGCAGGACGCTTTGTCACTAAAGGAGTAAGGATCCCTTGTATGAATCATAATAATGTTACCAAATAATAGGTGTTAGATGTATTTTGCTCTTCAGTTCCCACAAGCTGTTGAAAATCAACACAGGCCACATTAAAGTAACAATCAGCTACATATTCCATAGTCCTGCTTTCCTTCATGCCAGTAGGTCTGATCAATGAAACAATTTCAATTTAAGCCAATAACATAAAAAAGACTATAAGCAGAGGATAATAAAATAAAACAGTCACATTTAAACATTTAACTCCAATATAATCAGGTGACGCACACCTAAAAGACCTCGGCACTTCTTTCAAAATTATCTACTACACGCTGCAATGGGCTGCGTGTGAAGGGTCCCGGGGTGGAGTGTGTTAATGTGTGCACGAGTGTATGTGGCAGTGGTACTTACACATTGTGGAGGACACACCATCCACAGTGAGGGTCTCTGGAGCCCAAACACTCCCCGCAAGTGGTGTACTGCTCGCAGCTCTCCACTGGAACTCTCACCACCTAGAGACAGAGAGACAGAGACAAGGGTGGGGGCAAGGATGTCGTGAAGGAATTATTAGTATCCAGGTCGTAAAAAAAAATAATGAATAGCTGAGTTTGCTGAAAGGCATTTAAAAACGTATCAGAGTAATTCAATTTCAAACTAGTATTTCTGGAAAAAGAGACACAGACAGAAAGAGAAGAGCAAGAAGACGGGGAGGATGGACAGTCAGACAAGAAAGAATGTGAGACCTGCATACATGTGTTCTGGTGCGTGATTCCTGTCCACTGGTGTGTGACAGCCTCCAGTCAAGCGTGTACAGAGAGGCGTAGGAGTGCATGCTGGGATACCTGACAGGTGGTCGTAGCAACAGTGCTTTGATTGACAGGTGACCTCAAAAACCAATGGGAGGCAGAGGAGCCAGAAGACAGACTCCCAGTGTGTGTATATAAAAGTGAATCCAAGTGTCTGAAAATAGCCTGTGCAACAACACGTTGTGTGTGTGTGTGTATGTGTGTGTGTGTGTGTGTGTCAGTCATTACAGCCACACTAGAAGTACGAGCTTGGTGATAGGCTACAGATGTTGCCTAAGAAACAAGATCAAGTGTTCAAGTTAGCCCTCCACTCTAGTTAGAGGTGATGACAGATGGTTCACAACATGGCCCCGACAGACCTTAAAGTGTGTGCGTGTTGCAAGATATTCGCGAGAGATTGAGTGTGTGACAGACAGATTGTTAGCATATGCACAGAATGCTAATGTGCAACAAAGTACGCGGGTGTGTTTGTGCGTCACTGTGTGCACATGTCGTGAAAGTGTCAGCGCCACGTTCGACTTCTCTTCGCCAGCAGGCTCCGGGTTGATGAGTGGCTTGATCCCCTTTTCATGATGCGCATGTGTGTGTATCAAGTTGCCACTGCGGAACAGTTTTAACAGAGAGTCAGCCGACTGATCGGTAAGTGACGGAATTCAACAACCCAGCCCCTGCGTAACGCTTTTATAGCAGGGACACACACCCACACGCACACACATTCAACCATGAGAACCACTTCCAAGTGGTATGTGGTACAGTGGTCATGGGCCCCAGAAGTGCTGACTTTTTTTCCCCCCGAGGAAAGGATAGGAGGGGGGAGACAAAGAGATGAATGGAGGGATAAGCAAAAAGAAAACATGGCAGAAGGACAGCGAGGCCCGGGCTACAAGATAGAGGTGGTTATTTGCAGGGCGGAAAACAGGCAGCGCTGAAATATTGAACTGGGGCTGGGATTCCTCCGTGAGCTTCAAGTAAAGCAGAGATATAAGATAGATATGACATGGTGGAACTAATTTATGCTCATTTGTGATGTCTTGTATCAGACTGGCTTTGAGGCTTCCTGATGGAACTGCGCTGACAAAAGCGTTAGACACTGCCACTAATCCCTTCTTGTCTCCCTTTCCCCACTATATTTACTCATTTCCATTACCCTCTATCTTCCTTGTGCGTAACTCTCGGCCCCAAAGTAGCCTCCAAGATTCATTCTACAGGCCGAAACACGCTGTTATTCTTCCAATCTAAAGTCAATACGGACCTCCATACTAAAGCTTTCAAATTGGTTTTCAGCCTAGAGAGAGAAAGACGGATGCTGATGATGACAATGATGCAAGGACTGGAGGGGATGGGGGTCATCTACTGGAAATGCTGGATGGATAAATGGACGGATGGATGAACAGAAGGAAAGACAAGTGGAACAGAAGACACAGATACAGGGCAAATTGGTGAGGACACTGTGCTGAGTAGATGGGATATGGTGGCAGACATCTGCTATATGTCATTGTCAGATGGAGTACGAGCCCAGTTCTCATCTGAACGGAAAGCTGGGAGAAGGGATCGGTGTGTCTTACGTCATAAAAGGAGCACATACTGTGTAGACAGGTGTAAAGGAAGCAGCTATAATTGAAAATGGCCGATCGGACACAGTGGGACAAAATATCACAGGATGCCTTTGTTTGATACAACCAGAAAAGGGGAGAAAGATCGGTGCGTTCCTCGTATTTTCAGACACCAGCCCGTTGCCCATCTTTTCTTCATAAATCATTATCATAGTGATTAAGGGCAACGGCCCATAGAAATCAACGCGTGGGTTCCTGGCGAGTTATCATCACCTTATCACGGCCCTGTGTAATGATAGATGTTGCCTATTGTTCACAATTGTTCCTGTACTAGTACTAGAGAAGATGTGTTGAGCTCCGTTCACAGGAAGTGGCACACAGCTGTTGATGTGGTGTTGAGCTATGATGGCTGTTTTTTCCCAGCGGGGAAATAAAATGCTTTACTGGAGCTTGCAATGTACTTGTGTAAGTGCATGTAGATCTCAAAAAATACAAATAAAAAAAAAAGCGTGCCTGCATATGTTGGGCGTGCTGCCTACCCACAGACACACATAGCCACACTCGCTCGCCGTCTCCCTCATTCTGTGCCTCTCGATGGCTCTTTTAATGAAAGCCAATTCCCGACAGCCTGCCACATTACTCCTTTAAATGACCTTATAAACCAAAGCCGCCATCTCCTCTCTCTTCCCATCTCCTTATTTACAATAGCATCCTCCACTGTAACTCAACTCTCCTTCCTCTCTCTTGCCTCCTCTGTTGTCAGCCCTGTGCCCCAAACACACAGGAATGCCACGACATCTTCGTTCTGCTATAAACTTTCCACCTTTCTTTGTCAGTCTGTTTGTGCAGAGCGCTTTCACCTGCCTTTAAAAATCCAGCTAACAGGCTTTGCGACAGTCACCCCCCAAACCCCTGAGGACCTGTAAAGCTTTCAACGCAGCTTTTCATTGGTTGTTAAATCTAAAGGCATAAAAGGATCGCTCTAGTCGCAGCTTTCTTTTATACATTCAAACACAGGGAGAGTCTATAGTATGCGAGACAAAGAGGGGGCGTATCCAGAAGATATCCACTTCTCTGAGTTAAACTGTCCAGGGGGAAGCAATTACGGTTTGTTTTTTGTATATATTTGGACATCTGTTTGACGCTCTCCATCATGAATTCATGGAGCCCCAGCTTTCCTTTAGCTTGTCTGTGCTTAATACATAACCTTTAGGCCTTTCGTTTTGCAGCAGTGGCGCCTACAACAGAGGAACTTGGGTTTACTGGGTAGCTTTCAGGAATGGAAATGTAGGTAGTCAAGGAAAAGAAAGAGTCTGTATTCAGTTAGCTTTCCATCAATAAATTTAGTATGTGGGGGGAAAGAAATGTCTTATGTTCTGTAGCAGGAAAAAAATACTCTCCGAAATCTCACAAACTTGTGGCTCTTTTATTGCTCCACACATTTCATCCAAAATTTACTCTGTAATCTAAACAAGCCACAGTAAAGACGAAAGAATTTTGGAATAAGAGACCAATTAAAAATGTTCTAGTTTAAGCAGGAGACAACAATTTAGGCACAAACAGCATAGAGAGGATGATGAAGATCATTATCTTTACAACCTCTGCTTTCTAGAATCTGCTACTAACCACACCTGCATTACTTTAATAACCATGTTTCACCTTCCTACGTTTTTTGGTATAAAATTTTAACAGGGAAACTGAATCACTCCCTATCCACACTCACTTAAAGCCCCAGGACAAAATGGCATTTTGAGAGCTACTTTCCCAAAGCTGGAACACCTACTTGGGGGCAGTTGTATCAAAAGCCAGGTTAGCATGTGTGCATTCACTGGACTGCAAGGGGCTTGTGAGATCAATGGCCGGCTGGGAGCTCGATGCATTGACCGAGTGAAGCAGCAAGGCAAACAAGACTAGCAGGGTTTGGCAATGAAAGTAGAGGAGAGCTGCTGAAGGAAGGTTCAAGACAACATGAGTAAAAGTTGTGTGGTACTAGAATTGAAAAGTGAGACAAATATGACACGGTGCATCAAAGAAAAAAAATCTGTTGCTGTCACTTTCTGTTTGTTGAGTGATGTCCAAAAATTAAATAGCTGTTACACTGCAGAGTTTGTATTGACAGATCTGGCCACTGTGGTCAGCTCAAACTGTTTGCTGCAGGGTTATAAAAGTGAATTAGGCGTTTTTGTGTCACACTGGGAGAACACGGTGGAAAACACCGGGAATCTTTTTTTGTTGTTGGAAACTCACTCCCTGCAGAATCTTGTGCACCCACTGCCCTTCCTGCCTCCTTTCCTATTTATCTCTCTCACGTTGTGTTTTGTCTGCCGCTCATTCCCTTTCACCTTTTTACCCTCTTTCTCCAGCACTGAGCTCATTTGCTCATCTGCACCATTGTATTTCCACTTTGAAAATGCAGTTGATCTCCTTTTCTTTACCCCATCTCAGTGAAAACGAGGTGTGTGTTTGTGTGTGAGACCACATTCAAACTACAGTAATATACAGCGAAATTCATTATTGATCCCATGAGAATTCAGTGTTTACGGTTGTTAAAGGGCATTTTCACATGTACCCAGAGACTGAAGCACCTTCACAATGGTTTGAGGACCAACTGAGGCATAGCTGCCCCTGTGACGAGCGCTTTAAAATATCTGGATCTTTGGTAATGCTGGATAGTGGAAGCTTGAGTGCTGATGTTGAAAAGTTTTTGCAATCTGTTTCAGATTTTATTTTATATTATACATTTTATATTTAAAAAATATAAAAAATATTTATTTTAGTAAAGTGAGGACTGGATACACAAACAAAGAGAAACCCACAGTGAATTTTTGGGAAAATAAAGACGTTGGTCTCATCACTCTTCATTGACACACAGACACTTCTAATAACTCTTCCAAAAAGAGCCAATCTCATACTATAGGTCACTACGCTTTCTCATTCTTTGTGTTTCCATTTGTCTATAATAGTCTGTCTTTCTTGAGAAAAGAGTCTGATAGAAAGATGGAAGAAGAATGAGGAGAAGAAAGTGGAATGAGAGAGCTGAAGAAGGAAACTGAGACACAGACAAAGGACGAGCCAGAGATTGAAAAACAAAAGAAAACAGAGAATTGGAACAAAGACCGTGGAGAAAGACAAAGAGGTAAATGTGACCAGCTAAGGTGGACAGGCCTAGGGGTCTTCTAATTAAGTGAGGATGGGAGAGGCTGGCTGCCTGGTAAATGACTCTGTCACTTTAGCAAATGGACTTGGTGAGGAGTGAGGAGCCACACAGCTGCCATTTCCATTAGCACCGCCAAGCAACCCACCGTCATAAACACAGACCGAGAGGAGCAGAGAAGAGAAAAAAAAAGACAAATACTGATTTTCTTTGTTTTAGCTGGAAGTCGTGCGGATGTACAGTATGGATCGATAGGGATTGCAGAGTCCTTGCACAGAACTGAGCTGAAAAGACGAAATCTTTCTGGCCAGCTTTTAGGTACGCTGCCACTCTAAATGACAGCGATGTTTGGAAGCTTTTAAGTAACTAAATAAATTATTTTAACAAAGCACGTAACCCTGTCCAAAACAAATTCAATGACATTAAAACAATCTTTAGCAGAAATCATCACTTTTGTGCCTCTATAAATACTGAAAACAACTACAAGCCACCAGAATTCATGTGAGGCAGACTTGGCTCAGTTAGTCAAAAAAATTGGTTAGATTAAAATTCTAAAGCATTAGTCAAGTTATTTAATATTTCACAATGGATAAAAGTGATGGAACAGAAGGAGATAAATCCCAGGTTTTAGTTAGTGGTTTGGGTTAAGCTCAGACAACACACAGAACAATCTGAAGCTTCAGGCTTCCAGTTTGTAATGATGATGCAAGGCACAAACAAATGTAACCTCTTATGACATCATCAGGATAGTTTTCCAGGTTTGACAAAGTCTAAGAAAATGAGAATAACCAAAGACATCACCGAAAGTGAAAAAAAGTCTGGAGCACACCGATATATTTCCTGCTTTTACTGGTGCAAACAATCAGGACAAATCTTTCAAAGCATGTCTCATCAGAGCAAAACTGAACACAGGCGTATCGTTATTCGATATGATCTGCGGAGTCTCATATAGTCGGCATTTGTGTTAGAATCGATACAACAATAACAAGAGTTTAGACCTATTAAATATTAAATAGAAATAGATACAGTAAACGTTTGAGTCACACTCCATTTTTAGCACATCTTTCACGAAAGACATACAAAAATCCTTAACAACTCTGATAAATGACCAAATAACTGCCCAAAACTGAATCTTGATCAATTAAAGTCACCTTGGGTTCTGGAATTGAAAGCTCTTGTTGAAAAAACTTTAATTAATCAATAATAAATGTAATTGGAGTTGCATTCCCTGTTTCTATGCATGATCACTTTCCAACTGAGTTTATTAATCTCGAGCTCTTTCCTTTTTGTAATTTCTGTCAGTGAACACTGGAAGAAAATTTGTTATTCCACTTTTCCAATCAGTTTTTCCCCATTTGATATTTCATAACTGTGTGTGACGGGGCCTGCTGGGCATGAATTTAAAAAGAAATTTGACTCAGATTCAAAACAATTCCCTGCGCTGTCATGCATGAGCAACATTTGATTGTTCTACCCAGTGTGCCTTGTGGTTAAGACACGAGACTGATACGGGGATGTGCCACTTGAAGGGGCTCTGCGGACCATGCCAGCTTTTGATTGGCCTCATTCCATGACAATCAATCTGAACCACATCTTTCTGCCCCAATCAGTGTCAAGCAGCAGGAGGACCGATTGTATGGCCAATTGATAGTGATTGAGAAAAAAAAAAGGAGGAGAGGGAGATAGAGGGAAAGAGAAACCATTAACCTCTTTATCCATCTTGCTCGGCTTTCTAACCCTATCAGTCTGCTCTATCACGCTATCCTTTGGGAAAAGATGGTGGAGTAAAACAGAGAAAGATGAGAGAAAGTCGGAGCTATCTAGTGACAGCTAGACTTCCATTAGGCCCGATAGCATCACACCCAAGACAAGTGTCGGAGCACACTATTCTGATGGGGTACACACACACTCAATCAAACACACATTTCTTTCTCCTTTTTTTACTTTTTTTTTTAAATGGGAAAATCCACAAGAGAAAGTGGTAAAACAGGAAAGACGGAAGTGAGGGAAAACAGGAAACATGAGAGAATAAGAGAAGTGGAGATTTAAGAGTCACAGACACCATCCCTCTCTGGCCAGTAATTGTACTGTGATCCATCTCCACACGTCTTCACTACTTTCTTCTTTTACTGAATCACAGGAAGAGAGACGAGCACATAATAAAGCATCTTATTTCACCCAAGCTATAACACAAAATTTTGTTTTCCATAAAAAAAATCACAACAACAACAACAACAACAACAACAACAACAACAACAGCAAATTCTCTACGTTTAGATGCTCATATTCAAGAACCAAATGTTTGGTGTTTTGCTTCAAACAAACAAAACAAGCAAAAATTAAATCAATTATCAGCTTACTTGCTCATTAATTTTCATTTTATCATCATATCACTTAAATACTGGTATCACATTAAAATCTGTATTAGTTATTAATTATTTTAGTATTAATTCATTGTTGCTGCTCAGAAAATGTTATGTATGTTAAATGTATGTTAAAATTAGATGCAAACGTTGGAATTCATTAATTTGAAATTTTAAAAACAGTAAAATAAAGATTTTGTTTATATTAATATGTAATATTTAAGGTGCAACAACAAGTGTTCTCTTATCCGAAATAAAAGTTAATAACTAATTAAGGGGAATGCAAACATTTGCATTCAACTGCAAATTGGTTTTGGCTGCTCTCTTTCTTCTCTAAGACGCCACTTTATCCAACAAGTCTTGAGAAATGAGATGCATTGTGAAGCAGATTCTAGTTATATTGTTCCAACAAATATGCTACAATGATGGTCCAGACATTTACGGTTATTAAAAAAAAAACAACAATTGTGGACATCTTCAGATATGTGAGAGGGCACTAATCTATGACTACCCCACATTGTGTGTGCATTGTGTGTATGTGGGGTCTGTCCTTGAGAGGATGAAGGTGCTATAATGGTCTGAACTCTTGTAATTGAGAGCAATAGACCTACATGGCTACACTGCCACCCGCGCCTCTCCATTCTAGTCACTGTAGTCCTGTCATCACCTCACTGCACCAGGCCTATTAACATTAACATAACAATGACCATTTCCCTGCTCAAAGTCTGAGTGTGCATGGGCAGTCCTGATGTGTGTGTGTGTGTGTGTGTGTGCGTGTGTGTGTGCATGTGCATGCATGGAGCAAAGGACCTGTGGGAACTTATTCAAGCTGTACACTGTCAGGTCAGCGAGTGGAAAAGATGAAACTACGACTAGTCTCATAAATCTAAATGACAGACGGGATACTAGTATCCTTAGTTCATGAACAAAACTGAAGAAAATATAAAAGTCTTCTCTCAAATCAATTTAAGCAAATCACAGTTGCTAAGTGCTACACGTACTCCCCAAATGATAAAGCAAAATGTCAGCCAACAATGGCTGATGTTTAAACACTACATTATGCGCTTGTTAACTTGGGGAGTTCTTCAGTCGGCCAGAGTTTGATAAATTGTGGAAAATTAATCTTTGAGCTACTTAGAACTGACTGATTAGCTGTATCTAGTTCACCACAATGTCAGCGTTGATTGATACAACCAGCTGCTTATTATGTGTGTTGTCAGTCTGTGCTAATGTGTTTGCTAACGAGATTGGCAGCGAACCAGTAATATGTGAATGTAAACAGAAACAGACACACACACACACACACACACACACACACACACACACACACACACACATAAAGGATTGATGTCTGATGAAATCCTATGGGTAAGATATTACTTGATGAGGCCTTGTTGTGAGAGCAAGCAAGACAATACAGACCAGTGTTTGCTATTGTGGAGATTCACAGCCAAAAGATTGTCAATGGCACAAGAAGTTTGTGTGTACATGTGCACGTGGCTGAAAACACACTCCTTGGAGGCCTGAGGGTCTTGGTGGATTGTGGAGAGGGAAATCTCTTTCAGACACTGAACGGAAAGTCAGACAATGATGTTAGCGCACACGCCCACACACACAGACTTATGTTTGAACTGCATACGTTTAAAAATGCACATTCCTATAAAATGTGAGCAGATGTGGTTGGACACATGGACCATCACTGTTTCCCTGGTACAAAATGTAATGGAGCCACACACACACACACACACACACACAAAGTAACACTCAGTGTAGCATCCTTGAACAGAGGTTGCCTCATGCATATAGATAATACAAATCTTCCCTCCACTGTATCAAGCCATCCAAGTCCTTCTTGTCTGTTCCCAAGATGCTCACTCTCTCCCGATGAATACGGAGATGAATATTCATGCTTTCAGCAAGTAACCAGCACTGTTCACCATATCAATATTACAGCACGGTTGTTATCAAAAGAACAAGAATGTGCCTGTCTGTGTGTGTGGGACAACTGAGGCTATGCGTGTGCGTGCAGCTGTGGCATGAAATTCACTCTGCGATTTCTATCTTATTTGGCTTTAAAACAGATGAGGACGGTCTTAAATGAGCCAAGACACCATCAGATGATTTACCACTGTTGCAGTTTTTTTGCACAAAAGAGAGTCACTTCAAAACCTTACAGACTTCAAAGACCGATGCTTTTCTGAAACTTTCACATTTCTAAAAAACAGAATAAAAACTTTACATAATCAGCGAAAGCTTAACGAAGTTCGCTTCTCTGGAAGAAAATATATTCCTATTTCTATAAACAACAGCTATATAATTAGGAATATTGTGTGTGTTTGTGTGCGCGTGTGTTCATACAGGACGGGAGAGACACAATCCTTATTGATTATGTGAAGATTTCTAAAATGTCAGCTTGTGCAGACCAGAGCCAAATGTCCAAACTTCATATAAAAAAATAGCAACAGGCACACAGTAAACACAGACCCATACAACACTGACTGCAGTTGAAAGCAAACTGATTTAAATTTCCTGTAATAACATAGTGTCTCATCAAACACACACACAGCAGGCCGCCCTCTCCTGCTGTCATATCCTCCATTGATAATAATGACAGTGATGAATATAGCTGGAACAGAGCGAGTCATAAATCACAGGGCTTCGCCCCTAACTCTGACTCACCACCTGTGCTTTCGGGTGTGTGTGAGTGTGTGACAACGGGGCAGAGAAAGGAGGACTTGTCGTGGGATACGCATCAGTGGATATGTCCGGTGACACCTTAATGTGCTTGGCTTGTCTGAGGAACCCCCATAGGTATCCAGCTACACACACACAGGTCGAATCGCAGTGTTGTTTGGGTCTACCTCACAAGAAGGAGTTGCATTCTTCACGAGAGCTTACTGTTGTGTTTGTGTGTACAGAAGCAGACGTGTCTGTGCGTTTTACAGTAGCATCCTCCACAAGTTCAAAACCAGCCATCTACCACCATCCCTCAACTTCTCAACCCTTTATCCATTTATCTTCAACGACACAGTTTTCAATCTCTGGCTACTTTTAGAAAGACACTAACTGTGTGTGTGTGTGTGTGCATGTGCACAGAGAAGCAGCCAAGTCACGGCTTTACCGGAATAGAGATTGGGGGGGGGCATAGCTGGATGGATGGAGGACAGAGGATAAAGATGAGGGTAGGACGGAGAGCTAGAGAAGGGAATTGCTCCCTCTAGTCATTAGTGTTGGAAAGGGGGTTTAACTAAGAGGTCTGGCAACCACAATCCCCCCGTTCTGCTTAACCTGAGCCTGCTAACCATTAACGAGAATCAATCGCACAGTGAGATGAAGACGTGTGTGTGTGTGTGGGAGAGAGAATGTGGGGGGAGTTCTAAAGAAAGCAGCACACAAAAGCACACAAAACCCTCAAGTGCAGACCTCTCCCTTTCCCAGTCTGTGCAAGTTCAGAATATTCCCTAGAATTTGGCCAAAATTAGCCAGTGTAAAAGTTAATTATAGTTAAATACACATTTGTACTCAGTATGTGAGTCTGATGTTTGTGTCTACAAATATATCTTGCAAATGTGTAGCAGAAAAGACGGTTTAATATATCTGCATTATGTCAAGTGACCTGAGAGAAATTATGGATTTTATGTTTTAGCAGCAACAACTACTAGCATACCTCAAAACAAAACCCCCAGATCTGAAACCTAATGCTTGGGCATATTGATGTGTACTTAATTATGAGATCTAACTGTTCCTGATTATTTTTTAAGTTGTTTTATGTCTGCTTAGACCCGCTTATCATTCATGTAGGAAGTTTCAAAATGATTCATCCAGGTTGTTCAAACATTATCAGTTTAATTAATGCAGCACCAGCCATGGGCCACTTGCCTTTGGCAAATACAATATTTTATGGCCAAGCTTAACTCGACTCACCTCAGAAAACTGGCCTCAGACATGCTTCTCACTCTTTTTAATCAGTCTCTTCACAAAGCCTGTTTTAGATCTATTAAATACAGACATATTCACATCATGTACACCCTCACTTTTCCTCCAGCCTACCCCCCCACCCCCACCTCCATCTCTATCTCTGCTTCCTTCACTCACCACACTAATGAGACAGAAAAACGAGGGAAGCAGCTGGGCCTGGGGAGCGACAGCGATGCGACATGCTCTCCTCCGCCTCCGCCTGCCCCCTCCCTTTCCTCTCCCCTGTCTTACCATCAAAGTATACACAGCCCTCGCCAGTGGTGGAGCTGGTAATGACCGCGGGCACATGTTCACTCACGTATGTACAGTAGATATGCACGGGCGCGCACACACACACACTCACACACAGACAGACAAGTGACCTTAAACACACTGCATGATTGTGTGTGTCTTGATCGTTAGTGAACCACAATTGTAGAAATGTTTGTAGCTGCTCAGTGGCCTCACTGTAAGGACCTTTTGACCGGTCCTCAAAACTTCAAGGGACTTTTTGAGGGCTACGTCTTTAAGGGTTAAGGTTAGAGCAAAGGTTAGAGGTTGTGACTGTTGGGTAAGGGGCTACAAGTACTGTAGAAAGAAAACGTGTATGTTGCTGTGAGAGGAGTTGCCGTGTGAATTGAATGAAGTGGGCAAGAGGGTTAAGATATTCAGCAACTAAGAGCTAATAGGAGGTGAAGTCTGCTCTAAACACTTGATTGTTGAACAAAATGACCATTGCAGCCATGCAATGAAACAGATTACGGTGTGTATGTGTGTATGGGGTTTGGTAATAGTCTGTATGTTCATGTCTTGTTATGTCTCCCGTGATTGCCGTTACAGACTGGTCACCTCTGGTGGCAGAATGGATCTGATAGCTTTCATCACACATTTTAAATCTCAATCGATTGCGCAACACAGCTGCTCTCATTAACCTGTATTTCGGTTTCGATGTTATCAATGAAATGATGGTAAAAAAACAAGTCTGCCTGCAGCACCAGTTTGGTCGGGGAAATTTCCACTCCCTCCTTTGTCATCTTTCTCATTACACAAACTGGGAAAAAAATAATAGTCAGCATTCGTGGTTTCATTCATTGATAGCTGATCTGACTGCCAACTGGCACAGGCCTATGTGCCCATTTCTTTGTGTGTGCGCACAGGCTTGTGGGTGCAGACAAATAAAATATGTAAGTGGAGACATATGTGTTAACAAGGCCAGCCCTGTGCCATCACCCGTGGTAACTGTTACACTGAGACAAGCTGGACATGGGAGCTAATGATGGCGACAGCACTACACTATTCAGTTTCATACATGTGATTCAGTGTGGCTTGTTAAGCTGCCATTTGGTTCCTGCTTCTCAGCTGCACAGAGTTCATGAGTCCTTACATTTGTTCATAATGGGTGTTTATATTTGTGCATATTTTTTTGTGCGCCTCAAAACGCTGAACTCACCTGTCTGTCGGTCAGAGTGTAGATGTACTGCTGGTCTGGGCTGAACAGCATGTCTCTCAGTAAGGCATTGCCTGCCTCACTTACAGTCACCTTCTCATATAACACTGCTGGATGACTGGGACTCGCAGAGTTGACCAGGATCTACATGAAAAACACACAGGAAAACACATTTAGAAACAGAAGAGGTTATTATGAAAAATCTTAACAGTATTGTAAAGTCACCCATGACTGTTATCAGGCGTTATGAAAACTAGCACCGCTTGTGTAAAATTACAAAGAGTGGAGAACAGTTGCAATATTGTATTTGTAATATTATTGCAATAACACCTCCCAGCAGCTGGTTTACACTAAAAGCATTTACAGTAAAAATAAATGGATGGAGCTGGAAGGGTGGGAAGCCTCCATTTGAAGCAGCTGCAGGCAGGAGTGACTGAAACAGCTCTGATTGCTACCTTGATAATTGTCCTGATACAGTATTAAAGCTGAAAATAAGGTGACAATGATGAAATGTTACTTTTATTATACCTCAAACACACTGTAGTAATTTCCTCTATATTTTGAAAATGTACAAGCACAAAGGGACAGTGAAATAACACCATTTATTAATATTTGTTTATCCACATCTCATATCTCTTTGCAATATCCATACAAAAAGAATAAACTAACTCACACTGGATACTGCACTTTTCCCCCCAAACCAAATTTAAACGCAGTGTTTTTTATGTGCATGTTTCCTCAGGAAATAGGCAGCATTCACTTCAGCAGTAACAGGTGGTTATTATTGCAGTGGTAGGCAGGGAAAAATTATTACAATTCTGAAAAAAAGCTTGAAAGCGCCCTGCTTTACCGCCATGTAAACGGCTTAACTGAAAGGCTGCTTTAATAGCTGTATTGAATGTATCATTATTGTGACCTGAGACATGATTACAGCGGTGGATGTATGGAAAGGAACATTATTGACTGGATAATGGTGTTATTACAACTCTAGAAAAGACAGTTCCATTCAACACCTGGGAGGAACCAATGAAAACACCTTTAAAAGTGAAATTATGACCAAAGGTGATGTGTATGAAAACACCATATTCCTGTATAAAGCCCAAAGAAAATAAGAGTGGGGCAGTACCTTGCGGTTTCAATGAAAACTTAATCACCAGTACACCAAGTATAACCATTTATCTCGCCGAGAAAGCAAGCAGGCACATGCACACACTCGCGTGTACGCTGATGCTCAGATGTTCTTTGTGAGCTTTGGCGAATAATTTGCCCAGATATGGAACGTAATGGTGTAGATAGAATATGGGCGATTGGCTGGTCGGGGTGGCTGTAAGCCAAAGCCTTCTCTGCAGTGCATAAAAAAGCAAAAACAAAAAAACGCAATGAAGAGGCTGTGGGGTGGGGGGCTTTGTCTACCTCCACTGCTGTCAGTCCACAGTGACAAGGAAGGGACGGCAGACAATGAATAGCTGGAAAATTACACTGAACACATGCACACATTATATAAAGTATATAATACAGCACACACACGCAGGCACGCACATGAGAAAAGCAGGCAAATAGGTTCACACCCAGATGGATGAGAAATGATAGAAGAAAAAGCACAGACACACGCAGACGATGATTGATATCCAAACTCTAATGGGTGTTTTGATAGATTCGAGCGTGTACGTAGACAGGCAGAGAAACGCCCGCGTGGACGATCAAGACGCACACTTGGCAATGAAAGAATGTATTTACAATTTCACCAAAAGAAACCAGGGGCAACAATCCCATTATCTCTCAGTGTCTGTGTGTGTGTACGTGCCAGAGAGAGAGAGACGGAGAGAGAGAGAGAGAGAGAGAGAGAGAGAGAGATGGAGAGATACAGAGAGAACGAGCTCATAAGGCTGTGATAAAGCACTGGAGATGAGAGGAAATATGGATGTTATTATCTAGATAATGGCTCTGTAAACAAAGGATACATTTCATTCATGGATGGCTCACACCTAGACAACCACACACACAGGCACACACACACACACACACACACACAAACACACACACAGTTTTTAAGTACAGACAAGCACAATAAGGAAAAATTCAGGCTGACACACACACAGAGGTGAAAAATAGTTTTTGTTTTGTGGGCCCCACCATCATTTTCTCCCTCTCAAATGAACAAAAAAAAATTGTCTCTACAGTTGGCAGCCATATCCATCTAACTCACGACCAGACACCCAAGTCCAGTTCACTGGCTAATGACCAGTTCCAGTTCAGACTGGTTTTTCACACACAAAAAGCCACTATAATACAGAAAATAAAAGTCTGTCTTTCTGTCTGCCTCTTATTTTCTGTTTGTGTCCATCTGCTTGTCTGTCTGTGCATCTTCCACTTCCAAATGTACCAACTGTCTCTTCATAGTTTATCTCACTTTGTCCATTAGCAACCAAACTTACTCTACAGTCTTCATTAGATTGTATGACTTTGTTTCACTTGATTCTGTTCCCACCCATTCCCTCTCTGTGACAGGATGCAGTTCATATGCAGTGTTAACTTCTGAAGAAGAAAATGTGTGGAGAAAGCGAGCAAGGTGAGAAAAACCGAAAACAGAAAAGTGGGCGAGTGAGAGTAGGTGACGTGTGAAAACAACAGGTAATAAATCGCCTCAAATCAATTTATTCTATATTCGCTGCAGAATGGCCTGAGAATATAGGAGCCAGAAAGTGAACAAAGGACTATGGAAAATATAAGATGGATGGACGTTTGTCTAACTGAATCAAACTAAGCAGTGCCTGGCCTTACAATCTAATAATCTGTAGCTGGAGCTGTACATTTAGGAGCGTTTAGAGCTTCTATTGGTAGACCTTAGTGTATACAAATACATGTACAACTCTGTGTGTGTGTGCGTGTGTGTGTGTGTGCATTGTACAGTACAACCACCTGTAGTGTATCAACATGTGCAAACCTGTTTTGGATAAATCTGTGGTTTTAGGGCAGTGACACGCCAAGTCTCATCCAGTGCACTGATTCTGAAGTTAAACAGCCAATCAGAGTTGTCTCTCATTGATGGGACTTCCAACTCCAACGCCGCCTATGTGGGTTTAGACGGGGGTCTGACTAGTGTTGATCCTCAGATTGGTGCGTCACAGCCCCAACAATGCCTTTACACACACAACTTTGTATGAACATGTGTAAAACAAGTCAAGAAATCAATGCATTTAACTGTGATGATGATGTAGGGAGACACGGTTACCGTTTCAATATCTGCTCTGTACTGCTTAGCTTTTCACTAAGTGCTTGACAGATAGATTCAAAGGCTGTGCTGTGCTTGTGTTTTCAGAAAAAGTCCAATCACGACACTTTTGTCAGCACATATAATGTAGCATTAACAGACTTAAACACATTAGAGGCCGTGTCTGGAGAAAAGACAAGGAGAAGTAATGAGAGAGAAGAGGGGGGAGAAGACAATGCAGTGAACATAACAAGCAGGAATAACGAGGAGTGAAAGCCACAGGAAAAGAATCGCACATGAATAAATTTGAGTTTGTCTCTTTATGCTTCAGATGTGAAACCTCAAGCCTGACTTTTTATAGCAACAACTCGGAGTATTTCCACGGACTACAATTGTTATTCCTTCCTGGAATGTTAATGTTGTTTGTCAGCTCGGCAAAACTAGGAATAAACGGAGATGAAGTTGTAAGTGGTGTTTTCCACTACAGTTGCACTCTCTGGGGAACAGTGGCCCTACAGTGCTGAAAACAACCGAAATCTAATATCTAATGCAGTAAATGAGTGAAATAAGTTGTAGTGTAACTTATGGTGCATCTATGAAGTGGAACATTTCTTGTAGGTCCCTTCATTTTCCTGTTGGCAAAACGACTCACAAACCTGTGTAAGAGCAAGTGCAAGCATCAAAAACCACTCCATGTACCCCCGGCCATCCTTCTCCCATCACATGCAATGTCCATTTAATTTTTATCTGTTCTCTGAACATTAATACCTCCCTCAAACCAGCGATCCACCCAAAAGCCCCTAATGCCAGTTTTTTTATCTTTGCCAAGCAGACCTGGTTAGCACTGATAGACACACAGGATAGCTACAGCTGATGATAGGGGGGGCTGGCAGTGTGAGTGAGAGAGGTGGGAGATAAGACGGTGGCACATCAAAGAGAATGATGCCTGTCATAGCCACAAGTGACAACTGATTGAGCTTGCGTCCAATCTTGTGTCTTTTACAGCAGAGGTGCATTGTGGGAGGAGAAACAAGAGGTAAGAAAAAGGGGGAAATAGAAGGTAGTAAGGAAGTGAGAAAGGAGCTACAGAAGGACGGACGGGCAACAGAAGGTTTATTTTAAAACATACTTCAGTGCTTTAGTACCAGGGAATTTGAATACAGAAAATCAAAGAAGACAAAAATTAGTTTCACATGGAACATGAAGAACTGGTCCAGATGTTCTCATCGATCAGACTGAGAGCCATAACACAGCAGCATGAGCAGGCAGCTTGGGTACGAGGTTTGACATTTCAAGGTAGAACATAAAACATACTTGGCTCATTAATAGCATGAA
This sequence comes from Channa striata, assembly GCA_033026295.1. Classification (NCBI taxonomy): domain Eukaryota; kingdom Metazoa; phylum Chordata; class Actinopteri; order Anabantiformes; family Channidae; genus Channa; species Channa striata. The sequence continues at coordinate 18,469,443 of CM065168.1, read as the reverse complement.
ACAGAGAGAGAGAGAGAGAGACATATGCGCACACATACACTGCCTTTATGGGCACGAGGGGTAAAGTTGACATAACTAGGCCTGCCCGTGCATTAAAATAGCAGGTCCTACATTCCTGACTTTGATGAGGAGGGGGCCTCAAAGTGCATGCTCATGTGTGTATGTCCATCTATGTTTAAGAATGTGTGTGTTTAGGGGGCCCTGCTGAAGCGGGGAGGTTCAATGTATCGCTCAGCAGAACAAAGGAAAATGACGGAATAATGCAACAACAAAAACGGAGAACCTCACAGTGAGAGCTTTTTGTTCAACTGGTGTTTGCAATGTCAGAAATGAAGTTTCATCTACAGCTTCCAATCCAATACGGATGCAAAGACATGCTTTGAAAAATCTTCAGATGTCCATTCTAACATCTGAACATGTAGTACAACTGGAAGCTACTATTGTCCAAGAGAAAGTAGACATTCTACAGTGTACACGCGCTGGTCTGAACATATGGAACGTATGGGGCTCTGGGGTTACTGCCTACCTGATGACAGCTTCATGTAAACATCGACCATATCCTCTTAAACTGCGGTTTCCATCTGCAGCAGGGGCGTTCAGATAAAGGGCTGAAATCACTCACTTCCTATCTCACTGTGAGCTTGGCAGAATTTCAGCACAGCAGGACTCAAAACAAATCCATCAAGCATTCTCAAATGGCAACGTTTGCCATAAAAAATATGAGAAAACACAACTTTTCCCTCTTGCTGAGTGTATGTGCGCTTTCAGGGCCATTTCTACTAACAGTGATACAGAAGAACAGGGCCACTAAGGACGTACCGAGCACATCCTCACACACATGCAGGCACAGAGTGGAGAGCAATAGTACAATAATGGTCTCATGTCTCTCATCGAGAGAGACTTTCCATTCAATATATGAAAAAGTCTATCTGGCAAAAAGAGACACTGTTTGTCTCTGATACCTCCAAGGTTGTATGTGTGTCAGTGGCTGAGTGGTTAGAGGCTGAAAGCAGATGGAGCATCACACATGAGTGAGTGTTTGCCTTACTACACACAACACACACACACACACATATATATAGCATATACAACCAGCATGAGAATCTCAGAGTAAACTATACCATATGTGGGTCAGACATTTGGAGACCGAGCAGCCTCTCCTTCAACAGCACAAAGACAGACAAAGAGCTATGGTGACAATGATGGAGGAGGCGTGCACTCCCACACACACTCACAGTCACACACACGCTCGGTGGAATGTCAGCGTGGCTGCTATCAAAACACAGTGTGTGTCTGGTTTGGCTTATTTTAAGGTCTGGGAAGGAGCGCAGATGCACACATGAACTTTACGCTCCTGTATTTTAGTTTTAAAAAGCTGCAGCGGTGTGAGATGTAAATCATTATACATGTGAGAGACCATACAGAGAACATACATATGTAAAAGAGCATATAGAGGTGTGTTTGTTGACAATTTTCCTGTGAACAGATATGCACTCAGCCGGCCAAATCCTCAAGATGAAGGAAAGAAGAAAATAAAGAGGGACAGCATGTGGCAAAAGAAAATCCATCTTCTTTCCTCCGCTGTATAGTAATGTGAAGTAATTCTTCCACACACTGTTACACATTACTGACACTAATGCAACACACCCTCTAGTCTCCTGTACTTAGAAGCACAAAGAATTATGAGTTCTCAGGCGCTGTCTATCATTATTTCTACTCCATTAAATAAAGTCGTTTATTTTTATCCCTTAATGGTGATTCTCAGCCTTTATCTGCCTTGTTGACTTGGCCGTCTGTTGTTCCTTTCCCTAAAGTGATCAGGTGAGCTGGGATTTTAGCCAGATGATTTCAACAGTAGTGTTTTTTTTCTTTCATAGATCTTGAAGTGTATGTTTAGCACTCGTCAAGGAGTTCCAATGTGTGGCCATGTAATCCGGAGTATTTTGTCATATCACGTTACTTGCTATGCCAAGTCCTATTGACTGGCTTTGGTATTCACCCACATGTCTGCACCATGGTTATTCATGTGTGAGCCTGTGGCCTTTCACCAGTGGGGCTTACAAAAGGTCATATATTCTCACACCCGTGCGCACACACACACACACACACACACACGCACACACACGCAGCGGCACAAACACAACAGGCTATGGAGGAACCGGAGAGGAGGAAAAACAAAAACCCAAAACGAAACAAAGCCTGAGCCACATGGTGGTACGATTCTCCCAGTGCATGAGTACATCCATACACTATGGTGTAAACACGGCGAAAGAAAGTGAGCTGTTTTAACTGAAAATTAAACCTATTCATCACCCTTAATGTCTTTTAATCCTCGCGCTTGCTGAAATTAAAAGACCTTGTCATTGCTGTATCCTCTATCTCTACCCATGTCGCGCATCCGCAGCCTTTTCCTCAATGCCTTTCTCCGTCTTCCCCTCATTCATCTCTGGTGTATCAACCTCTATTTCGCTTCATCTCTACCTTTCTTTACCCCCTCCCCTCTCGCCCCAAATTAAATGCGTTTAGCCAGGAGTCGTCAGATAAGCGTGTGTAGTGAGTCGCTAGACGTGGCGCAGCGGCGGCATTTCATCTTCCGACCATCCCTAAATCAAGCTTACTCAATCATCTGCATGGAGTTACACACACACACACACAGCGTGAGTGTGGGAAGCACTGCATCTATCGAGACGCTTTACCATGATGGATTTTATCAGCTGTCTTGCAAGGGAAGAAATTGCACCACAACATTATCATATACAATAAGATGAGACTTGAAGATAGAGCTTTCCAATTGAATGCCTTTTTAGTGTCGCCATTTAAATGAGTAAAAACCTACTTTTACACTGAGACGCAGCACAAATCCCTTATGGGATACGTCAACTGAAACAAATGTTGCGCATTTACATCAAAGAACGCTGAGAGGATAGTTGTGTTAAACACATAACACACACGCGCATTGAAAGAGTCGGTTTAATATTTACACACTCATGGCTTCATGCATCAAGCACAGCAACCTGGCCGATGTTGCCGACAGCAGCGCCGGCGTCTTTGAACCACTTGGAGCCTTTCGAGCGACAGGGAAAAAGCGAAAGCTATGCTAACCAGCTGCTAGCCTTATCAGCCACAGGAAGGTGGGAAACTAAACAAAGATTGGAAAGAGAGCTAAATGCAATGAGGGACAGACAGATGCTATCATCTGTGCAGTGTGTATGTGGCTTTGAAGAGAGAAGTGGAGCGCATACAAACATGGGAGGCTGGCTGGGGAGTAGAGTGTTTGTGTTGTGTGTGTGTGTGTGTGTGTGTGCATGAATGTGGGAGAGAGCGTTTGTATGAAGTGCAGAAACTGTGTGTGTGTGTGTGTGCACGTGCGTGTGCAAATAAAATCTATGATAGAATCCATCAATTTGCATGTGTAGCAGAACGCTTGCGTGCACTGAATACATCCCAGTGTGTAATTGTGTGTACAGAGGTAATTGACATTAGTCACATTAAAAAGGCATCAATTAATAGCTTGGAGAAATGAGGAACATGAAACACATGCGCACACTCTCGCATTCTTGATGTGACACTATGCAGCGCTGCTTGACCCACCATTTACTGACTAGAGCAGCCATTCACTGGGATTACATCAAATAGTGCCTCATCTTCAGCTGTAATTACTAAGGTAGGTGTGCATGCGTGTGTGTGTGTGTGTGTGAGAGAGAGAATATGTGTGTCTTCCTGTGGGAGAGCCAAAGTGATTACATGGCCACTGGTGCCTCTAATAGCATCTTTTACAGAGAGAGAGAAGAGAAGAGAGAAAGGGGGATGAGTGATTTCCATCTTTCTTGGGAAGACCCGAATTATGGAGGAGGAATTCTATGGTGGTTAAGATGTGGGTCTGTTTTGACTGTGCCGTCATGTCACAGTGTGTGCGCACATGTTTGTAATGGATGTAACACAAGAGGCTAATGGGAGCCTGGCCAAAACCACACCTCAGTGAAATGTGTGCCAAAACCATTCATGGCCACAAATGCCCGCCTCTCCCGCACCTCTTTCATTTCCACATCTTCCACTGTTCATTTCACTTCACTCCACCTCTTGAAAGTACTTCTGATTTCTATTCACATTTCCAGTTTCCCCTCCTTTTTATTTTTGCTTTGACTATTTCCTTCTTTTCTTCTTCCTCCCTGTCTTTTCTTCGAGCCCTCGCCCTTAAAGAAGAAAGGGGAGTATCTTCCTCTTCTGTCTTTCCAAAACACAAGCGAAAAAAAGTAAAAAGCTCAGCTCTTACACACACACCACAAATACCCAAGAGCAAAACAGAAAGTCTGAAAGGGAACACAAAGAAAGAAACTGACGTAAACAAAAGTCGAGACGAGCGGAGGGCACTAAACGGCAGAAACCAGGAGAACCACAACGTCGTCAGTTGCCGAAACAGAAGATGTTTCCAATTAAGAATAATTTTACTCGCAACAATGGGAAGCTCCATAGCTTAAATCAGATCATGTTTTTTTTTTTGGGAAGCAAAAATTATAACCAAACACAATCATGCATGCACATACACAAATAACGTCTGGCAGTTGTAAAGAACAAGGAATGCAGATGGTGTTTAAAATGAGCTTTTATGGCGTGGTTTTTATGGCTGGCCTCACATGTGTGTGTGTTTAATCAGCGTTTGCCAGTCTACGAGCGTGGTGAACTACTGAGAACACAGTTCCAGTAAGATGAAGCGCTCCACACCATGACGTACACAAACACCCCCTCCTTTAACCAAGCCCTATTCCTCCTCTAGAGGAATCATCACATTTGTTCTCATTTAGCTGATAAAATGTCAAAAAAATGCAATTCACCAGGTCAAAGCAACGTCTGGTCGTGTCTGCCTACAATCGTAAATCAACACAGGAGAAACAAAAACATGAGAAAGGCACCAACACGGCTAATAAGCTAAAACCGAGTCCTCTATTTGGGACTCTTCTGCTCTCTCAGCACTTTCGACACAGCTTGCTATTTATCAGAGGTTCAAGTTGAAGTTGTCCTTTTTGTTCTTCTTTTGAATAGTACATTCATTACTCATTGCCTTGTGCACACAGACAAATATAGAAATCACAATCCTCATATCCAAACAGTTCTTTTATACATTGGCAACCCCTGGAAAAACATAACAAAAATCCTTTGTGAAATGATTTTTTATGAATTAATGTAACATGTTTGAGACGTTTTACAAAACACTGCAAGGGACGTAGGATCCTCCAGACATCTTTGTCATTATCTAAACATTTAACAATGCAATCAGTGCTCCCAAAACCACCCCAAACATATCGCGTGTGACATCCAAGTAACTATCTACAAGACTTGCAGCATCTGCCTAGCCTTCTGTTTAATCCTTGGCCTGCTGACCTTTAATTTGATGGGATGAACTGACCTTTAAAGCATAATTTAATCAACTCAAATCATTTCAGCGCCATACTTATTCATGTTAGAGATGTTAACCCACATCATGTGATGATAGTTACAGTCCCACCACTGCCCACCCTCTCTTCAGACCCTGTGTAAGTGTAGATCCAGCTTTAGTGTGACAGTTCATGAACAGTGCTGATTGTGTGTGTGTGTGTGTGTGTGTGTGTGTGTGTGTGTTTACTGGTTTTTTATGAGAGGAGGAACATTCCAGACATGACTGCCCTAATCCTGCCCTTCCATACAATCCTCTGCTTCTTACCCACGTACTTTTGTGTGCATCTGCGTTCTGGTTTATGGCTATGAGTATGTTAATGCGTCTGTATGAGTGGAGGCATCTCAGTGGAAGTAAACACACACCAGTGTTGTGTTCCTTACAGGAAGGTAAGGAAACACACTTGCATATCAACCCCTTAACAATCAGTGCATGTAGCCCTGAGTGTTTGTGAGTGTGTCAGAGAGCAACAACAAAGAACTTGGAAAATAAAATTTGAAAGATACAACAATCTGTGCCGTGCTTTTGAGGTTAGTAGCGATGTGGTATGTGATCTGAAGGTCTGGTGGGATTTCTAATGTTAGTGTAACACAGCTAGACTCGGTCTGTGAGGCAGAACTCAGTTTCTCTTGGCACAAGGCTAAATGTAAGGCCTTCTGCTGAGAGTCGGAGAGAGATGTCCTGATGGATGAGGTTAAAGTTACTGCAGCACCAAATTTGAATGGCAGAGACGGTGTGAGTTTCAAAGCTCAAAGTATCTAGTGAAAACTTGAAATGCATTTCTTGCTCACATCTTTAGAAAAGAAAACTGAGAAAACCAGGGGACGTGGTGAGGAATGGTGTTTAGCAAAAAATCATTTGGAGCAGCGTTAGTCTTTGTGTGTGCACGTGATGCACATCTCACCTCCTTTAGCCTGACTCACACGTTCCACTTCTCCACCCGAGCACAGACAACGTTGGTTTCTGTATGAAACCAAAAGCCTGATGCAGCATAAGGGCAAGACAAAATGTAATGTTTTCCTTTCCTTAGCCAGCTTTCGTCACCTCATCCCTCCATCCTCAGGTAAGACCACCCACTTTTTTGTCCAGATCACTAACTCTTTCTTTGGGGAGAAGCCAGAGGAAAGTCCCTGGCTTGGGTTCGGGCCTGGTGCCGGGAATCCACCTCTGCAACTTAGGGAGGAGAAAGAAGGAGAACTGGGAAAAGTGCCACTGACAGGAACACCCTCCCAACTCTTTCAACGGTTTTCTTCCACCACTTCATCTCTGTGTTGTACATTCAATAATCTTCCCCCTCTTCACATTTTTATATCTCACTCCATCTCTCAGCCCAGTTCCATTTCCCTCCCTCCATGCAAGTTCATTCTGCTCTCCTAGTGTGCTGTAATGGTCCGTGGGGACAGTCTTGGCTGCTACCCACCAAATACAAAACGAGCATGACTGATTTAAGAGCCAAAAGACTGCACTGGACAGAGAGAGGAAGAAATGTTGTGCGCCATCTGTGTGTGTACGAGAGAGACAGTGCATTGCAATTAACAGTTAAACAACTGAGGGTTGAGAAAGTGAGACCGGGAATAAGAGCGGGGAATAAGAGACCAAACATATCTCAGATCGGACTCTATTTAAACACATTCAGTAGTACATTGTGTGGGTGTGTATGTGTCAGAGAGACAGAGTAAAGGGACAGCTGTGGAGAATACATGGTGACATTCAGCAGATGTGTATTCATGTGTTCGGGCACATGTGCCTGCACACACAGTAAAAGTCAGACATGACCTAGTCCCAGGAGCTATATACTCTTACAGTGTTGATCTTACTCATCAAATGACGCCAACAGAAATTCAAAATGAGGAAGATACAGTTTGACATTTTGTTCACCCTACCCTCCTCAATTTCAAGGTTTTACAATGTCCAAAATACCGTCATTTCGTAATATGCAACTCTCCGTCTTTTTCCCAGTTTGAATTAAGCTAATTCAGCATTTCCTGTGGCCAAGAGGTCATTTCAGTGACTGAAAGCACCACTGAGCTATTCAGAACCCTGAAGAGGGGGGAGAGGCAAAAACCGGTGCGTTTACAGATCCCCAGACACACATGTCCTGGGCTGGGCTGAAAACAGAGAAGGGTGTTTCAATCAGTTCCCTTTTCCTTTGCTCTTGTTTAGAGCTTAATGGTGAATTCATATTAGCTCCACCCAATCTTATAAATGCACCTTGCTGCCAAAACAGGCAATCGGTGCAGTAAAACAGTGAATGAAGAGTGTCAGACAGAATGTGAGGAATGTGGTATCTCCTGTTCATTTACACACCTGTCCACACCTGCCCAGCCATTACAGAAAGTCGGCTTTCATTGCTTTACTTGGACTTAGGTACCAGGTTACAGTCAGCTTTCTCTGGAACGCTGATTTCATAGGTGATATGTAAACATGAAAGCTGGTTTCCAATATCGGGGTAGTAAATTAGGGAATTGCCAATTTCTTTGCAATGGATGCTCGTTAACAGGTTTCTAATCGGCTTTCTCCAACGGTGTGAGTGTGTAACTCAAACTGCAAACGGGAACACGCAGCTGAGTGAAAGGCTGGTTGAAAGATCGTTAATGGGGCGATGCCGTGTCATTTTCAAAAACAAGGTCTGCCTCAAGTCTGGCAGAAAATGACCCAAAAAGCCGATCTCTCTGCGTACCCCGGTTACTTAAGTCATTTTTTGTTCATTTGGGATAATTACCCCCGAACCATGGAAAGATGAATTTGAAAGGCTCTTCTGAGTCAAAAATCTTACTGTATTGCCTGTTTATAGCAAGAAATCCCACTGCGGAAGGTTGTTAACACTGAAATTATACATCGTCTCCCTGCCAATGAGGTGAGGTGAATACACAAAACCAGAAAACGGATGTTGTTTTCCTGCCAATAAAAGAAGTTTAGGTGAAGACATCATTCATCCACAACATTTAAGATAATGAAAGTCGACTAGGAAGTGGCTGCAGCAATTTCCAGCCTCCGGGCCCAGCTGAGTAGGCACATCGTATGCTTCTATATGTGGGCTGCAAGCTTGGCATGCTGCACTCAAATAACATCTATTAATACCTGCACTACTCAACCAGAGCTTTATGTAAGTGCAGGCTCACACGGGCCACAGATAGAGACGGACTATGGCCACGGAAGTGTACACTATGGTCAAACATACAGCAACAGACACTACACACACACACACACAGAAACACACAAAAACAGACTGCAGACATGTCATAGCAGCAGTGCCTGAGCAGCTGGTATGACCAGGTGGAGGACAGATGCCCTGCCTCTGTTCTGGCAGGTAGCCATGGTAACACAATGGGGCCTGACCAATGGCTGCAGTTTCTGGGGAGGAGGTGAGGATGGGTTTGGTTGACACCCAGAGCTATCCAGATGATACAGCCCACCCACGTTAAACCGCATCCCTGCCAAATTATGACAATTAGAAGCTGTAAATGACTTGGTGTGTGTTTCTGTGGGTGCCTAATTTCATCCAGGGCTGGGCGACAGTCATATAATTATGAGCAAATTTGGCAACATTCAAATCAACAGGGACATTACCGCGCAAACCAGGAAGTGATTGTTTGCAAACTTTGTCTTTTGTTTCAAATACTTTTGTTTCCCACATGGAGACACTGCATTTACATGATTTACAGTGCAGTAAACCGTAACTAAAATATTATGCTGTGATGTGTTGAAAGAGCTGAACTTAGAGCAGTCCCACAGAAAAAAGGCACAAAGCGAAGGAGGAGCAGTTTCGAATAAAGAAAGACAGAAAGAAGAGAGAGCAAAGGAAGATAAAAAGAGCAATGATGGGCTAAAAAAAAGCTCAAGGGAGTGTGACCTTTTGAAATCAGACACTGCTGGCTGCAAATTACTATCAGATAATGTGTGTGGTTTGTCCATTTGAGGGAGAGCGAGAAAGAGGGAGAGCCGAAAAAAAAACACAGAAAAAAAGAGAGAGCAGAGTTTGTCTAAAGTGGTGGCCGACTGGGTCAACTCTCATTTCTCTATGTCAGCGAGAGAAGACATGACAAGGTATGGAGGGAAGGATGAAGGGGAGAGATGCAGGAGGGTGAGAATCAGGAAAAGCCAGATGGAAATAATGATAGAAGACACTGACAGCAAATGACAAGAAAAGGAGATGCTGACCATTAGTCACTTTCAATCAGAAAGAGGGACGGGACACGATGGGAGTCTAGCCAGGAAGAGAACGGGAGGAAAGGGGAGACACATCAAGATAAATCTGCAGTCAGCTCTGGTTTCCTTTTAGCCCTCCAAACACCAAGTCTGTCGGTCTCATCAAGAATCTTCACAAGCAACAAGGACTGAAAACCTACTCGAATGGACTCGAAACTTAAACCACTTGAGTTCTGCCACTAGATGTGCAGCATATCTGCAGTGGCTCGACATTTGTGAAAGAGTGGATTACAGTCCAAAACTGGCACAAAAGCAGACTTTACAGATGTATGCACAATACTTAGAGCCGCAGCTCTTACGGCATCACTTGAGAAGAAATGGCAAAGGCACCAGGGTACTTTGCATCACCATCAGCATTTAAGGAAACGCCTCTAGTATCGGAGTGTGTGTTTTTGTGTATGTGTGTTTCTCCCTGACAAAGTCGCCTCTGACACATGTCACTGAGCATTAAATCTTGTCTCCTGCTTTCTAACCAGCCCTTTCAGTTTTCTTCTTTAGCGCACGGTGCTTAAAATTAAGCTACAAATATGAGTCGGAGGTAACATGTGCCACTTGTTTAACATACACAGGGAAAGTGGAGGAGACGAACGGGTTAAAAGGTTTAACCTGGGACCAAAATAGGTCGGGAGGAGAAGAAAGCTTGGCACAATTTCCAGACAGTCAGCTGAGAGTGCTGGACTGTCACAAGACTGCTTTTTATAGAAGTGCTCTTTGTTGTCCCCTCTCCAATCGCTTTTTGTTTCGACCTCTCTCTCTCACACACACACACACACACACACACACACACACACACACACAGAAACATCTGCCAGCTTCTTGCCCTTTTCTTTCCTCCTTTCCCACACAGAAACAGGAAGTGTGTATGAGCAGAGGAAGTTGTCTATACAGAAAACAGAGGAAATCCTTCATCCTAGATTACATTTTCTCACACACACACACACACACACACACACACACACACACACTAGCACAGATAATTACACCACAGCATTCACGGAGAGATAAGGCCTGATTGGAGGTAACGTTTGATAAACGTTGACACACACGTATTGATGAGTCTATTCCGACAATTCTTATTTGACTTGGAAAAATTACATATCCACTCACACGTAGTCTCGCTACAATGTGTGATTCATGTGATTGGATTATGCAAAAATCAAACTGAATCATGCTGTAATTGAACAGCCACGATGGCAAACAATCAGTTGCGTACAAACAGAATTATAGGTAAAACAAAAAGAACACGATGCAATAAACATTGAAACCTCTTAGTCTTTCTCTCCCTTGTTCCCTGGCTTATGTAAAACACACACACACACTTTAGCAAAACTACAAAAAACACAATGCATGCTAATAAATTCCAGGCTCCATTAGCAAACAGAACCAGCAGCTTACATGGACACGTGCACACACACCTCTCTCTATACTTGTGAGGACACTGACTGACATCACGCCATCCCTAGCCCCAAACCCAGAATTGACCCTCAAAAAGCCCGAAAGTTGTGTGGACCAGCTAAAATGTCCTCACAGCAATGGTACTGAAACTAAATTTGTCCACACAGTGTTATAAAGACATAACACACACACACACACACACACACACACACACACACCATTAAGTAGCAGCGTGAGTGCTCAGCAGGATTTAGAGGACAATTAAAAACCTCAATTAGACTTATATTCTTATTTCCAGACTTGAAAGTGTTACAGATGGCATAGCTTGCTCTTTGCATCTAAACAAAACACACACACCGACACACACACAGGGGAGACTTCCTCCTGGGAGACAACACTGTGAAGATGCAGAGAGAGCGAAGGAGGGAGGGATTTGATGTAAATATGTCTAATGGCGCTGTGTTTTCCAGGCTGTTGAGATAAGTGGCTGATGAAAATGTATCGCACATCTTTAAAATGGAATATCAGTGATACTAATAAGCCGTTGTGTGTTTTCAAAAGGTAATTCACTTCTGTGGCTTGGAATCTCTTTGGTGATGTTTAAAAAATGAGACAGCGGCGTCTTTCCACAAATACATTCACAAGCTTGGTTTGTTCCCCTTTTCCATCACTTCCTTCCTCCTTCCCATTTACAGTTCTGCCGCCTCATTCTCTGGCCTTTTCTCTTCCCAGTCTCCCACATTGCTTTTCTCTTCTCATTCTCTCGTTGCCTTGTTTCCATTAACACCAAGTGTCACGATCCCATTGTCTCCTTCTCCTGCAACCTCCAAGTTTTCCGATGCCAAGTTTGTTGAGTCAGCCACTGCATAAATTAAGTGCTTGTGTGTATGTGCTCGGGGTAAATTGCTCTTAGCCAGGGCGCAAACTTCGGAACAGACAATACCTTTCCATTTCGAGAACAAGTCACAAGGCGCACATGCTCACACACAGGAAGGCGCACATGCAAGAAGCAGATGGTCCAACCTGTTGGTTTTCCACGGCCCATTTATGCAAGGGCAATGCTTCACTGTCCGCCCTAACTGGGTATGTGCACACACACATAAACACACTCACTCGCACATGCAGAGAGGGCAATAAATTCAAACCAGCACAATACAACCCCCGCAATGGACACGGTGGGAGCGGCAGCTAATGCCAAAGAAACATACCAAGTCCCCGAGTTCATCTGGAGGTAAACTTGATTCACACTCGCAGGAGGGCACGTGATGCACTTTTTCAGCTATGCAGAACTTGGCAACGTATGAAAGACTTGTTTGGCCATTCGAACTCGCAGCTTGGCCTAAAAGTTTAACTGCTGCAGCAGGTACAAAAACTTTTTCCCAACAGCAACCGGATTCTTTTGATTGCTTTAAATCAGTTTTTTTGTTTGTTTCTTTTATGGCAGTTAAATGCAAAGTCAATGCGTTAGCGTCATTTAAAAGTCAGTCGGGTTTAGCAGCTTGTGGAAGATAATGTTACCTTTCAATCACCAGTACAAAGAAAATGTGTCTTTTGTGTCGCAGGCCAGGTCTGAAAAGTAATCTAAGACTTTTTGCTGTCATTGTACAGAACTGTGTAGATTGATGCTGTAGAAGGCTTTACTTATTGTTATGACAAACAATCAACAACTCCCAGGCCAGGTATCATATTCCCACATAAAAAAGAAGGTAATTAGCTAATGGATGTCTGAGAAACTGTGAACCTTGTCCAACAAATATCAGACAATATTCTGTAAACCTGCCAAAATCCCCTTCCAGCCGAAACTCCTCTTTTCTGCAATTCTTCATGTCTCTTTTCTCTTCCAGCTGTCATTTTCTCTCCATCTACACCAATGGTCAAATTAACAGCTAGCCAAGCCTTTCTAGCAGCTAATTGTTGAGGTTGACAGAGAGGTGCCCTCAATTTCCACCATCGTCTGGCTTCACACACACTTACACACACTCTCTGTCTGTCTTCCCACAGAAATCACAGGGAAGATGGTCTGCCCTGGAAGAAAAGGACACACACGTCCAGGCGTTCACACTTTTCATGTCCACACGCACATGTAGAACAATTTGCTTTTACACACCCATGAATGCATGAGCAACACACACACACACACACACACACACACACACACACACACGCACAGAGCACTAACTCTGAGTTGGAGTTGAGAAGTCCCAGTGGGAAAAGCCACTTTCCGGAACATTTTACCCAATTTGCATTGCTCCTGGCTCAATCGCTCTCTCTGAGGAGGGAAGATGGGAATGAAGAACTAGTCACAGGGTGTGTGTGTGTCTGTGAGCCAGTGAATTTATGTGTCATAACTAAGGAGTAGGAGAAAACATGTTCATCAGTTAAGTCAGCGTTGAGAAACAGGCATATTGGAATGATTGACAACGAAACTAAATGTTGCTTTGTGCATTTGAATCACTGCACACTCACCCAGTCGTTCAATACTCCATTTATTTATTCCAAACAGTTTCACCGAAGGATGCAGTTCAGGTTTGACTGCTTATGAAACTGGCTCATGATAAATGTTATACACATTTAAACACTCACGCACTTAACAGACTTAACTGGATGTGAAGTGGGGGTTAAAAAGACGTGTTGGTTTCATAACGCCGGGACATGCCCCTCGTGACTTTTACCAGTCTACCGAGGACCTTGCCTTTCTAAAAATGCCACACAGACACACAAACAGAGCAGGAGAGTGATGCAGGACCAATACATTAGAGAGATGATGCAATGAGAGGAGTCAGAGCCGCAAGCAATCAGTTTAAGTGTATGTGTGTGTCGCCTCTCCTCCTCTCCAGCTCTGCTCTGTAATCCCTCAGTTGCCTCTTCCTCAGAGGAATTGGGTTGTTTTTCCAACGTTTGACATTATATCATCTGGTTAGGTACACATGGACGCGAGAGTGTGACAAAAACACAGCTGTCAATTCATCAGGGGGCCCAAAGGAGTGGGTGGCAGGACGGAGGAATGGATGAATGAAAGGGTTCCAGCAAAGTCGGATTTCCAAAAAAAAAAAAAAAAAAAACATACATGTGGAAATGAGCAGGATTTAAATATATGACTATACAGTGGCTGTTGTTGTTGCTTGACTGATGCTTTTGAAAGAGGATAAAGAAGAGCTTTAAGCATGTTTTTTTTAAGTTGCTTTGGAGCTGTGCAGACAGAAATCTTTCAACAAATAATTGTTTTCAAATCAATCCACATTACTGTGGACAATACATCTCACCTGATCTTTACTTACTGGTCCTAGAGGTCAGTACCCATTACAATCTTACCTCTTTATCAGAAGGTCCAATCGAAAGCTAATTTCCCTTAAAGCCTGCCTCCGAACTCTAATCATCCAGAGAGACAAACAATAGCCAGGAGGTCGTGAACGCTACCTTTTCCCAGACCGAGCCACCCCAGGACCTTTCCAATAACTCTAAGTGGCTTATTGCCATTAATGCACTCCCTGATTTTTAGTGATGGAAAAGCAAAAGATGTCTGTGGAGAGGAAAAAAATCATTTGCGATTAATATTACATTGTACAATAAGATCCTGCATTATAGTCGTTTGCAGAGCGTTTAGATGCCGAGGCCAGTTTTATACGACCGTGGCTTCTAAAGACATGTGCATGTTCAGTATATTTCCATTTGATCACAGAGGAAACAGAAACCTGCACCGGTGCCATTTAAATTTCCTACTATCACTGTTTCACTAGGAAACTCTGTCATCAATCCATGTAATAAATGATATTTTGCTGTGACCCCAGAACTCATGTCAAATCATATTGTGAAGCGTTTGACACATTTATACACACAGAGACAGTGTGCCAGAAGTCTCAGAAGGTGAAGAGGGCACATTCGTGCCGGTTACTGCACATGAACTTTATGTGGCTGCCTCTCTCTGTCTCTCTAACATACACTTCATTCCCAGCGGCAGCCTTGACCCTCTTGCCTCCTCTTCACTCCACTGCATCACTAAATGCAGCCATTTTGGCTCCCGTAGGGCCCATGATAGAGCTTTGGTCGCCTCCCGGCCACATTCATACCACTGGGCTTGTAATGAAACTATGGATTTTCCATCGGAGTCCTGACACTAACTGCCTGTTTGTCGTGCATCCAGTCTCTGCAGCGCTATTCTGTACTGTATATGTGCAGTGTGGAGGAGAAAAATCTTTCCGCAGCACTATTACTATAATTTTTTACATCTTTCTGGCCATTGCAATGGTTTGTCAGATGGAGAGTATTATCAGAGGAGCACACGTTGACTTAAGTCTTGATATTTTGACCAATATTTTTGAAAAAACGTAAATATAGAACAAAAACATAGCAAATCATTCATCACACTGAGAAAAACTGAAAAAATTTATTTAAAAACCTCTTGCCATTATATTACAAGAAATTGCGAACATTACTGTGATGTATTGTATTTCATTTGTTTGCTTAAAATCCTATAGTCGGGTTGTAAGCAGCTGTACCATCAAAGCAACAGAGAGTCTAGAGTGAAATCTGTTCACAGCCACTCTGTTTTGCATGGATGATCATGTCCTCACACACACACACACACACAGCTCATCTGCAAGCGCACAAACATGAAGACAGAATGAGCATGCCGAGGGAGTTAATGAGCAAGTGTGCTGTCTCTGCAGTTTCATCTCCCTCTCACATTTCTGTCTCTCTCCTCTTAACTCTGAACACACACACACACGACACACACACACACACACACACACACACACACACGAGGGTAAACATGACCTACAAGCCCACTTTTTTCCCATCCCCAGTTGAAACTGCCTTCCCAGCACCGTGCTGTGTGCAACTCTAACATTCAGCAACATTACGGCAACCCAGTTTCAATGTTGTGACTGTGTTCAAATCCTCTGCCTGTACCACAAACATCAATGCTCTCTGTGACACTCTCTCTCTCTCTCCCCTCATCCTCCCTTTTCCTCACCATCACCAGACGAGGCTGCCCTGACTGCTGTTGCCATAGCAACCGAGAAGCAGGCCCGCCACTGGGGGATTTGGACACAACTTGGAGTAAAGACCCCTATGTTATTGGAGCCTTATTATTGGGTGTGTGCTTGTGTGTGCTCGGGGGTGACTGTGTTTATTGTTGTGTGCTCTAATTCTCTGATATCTTCTGCACAATAATAAAACTGGTCTCTCACGGGGGCAATGGTGCAGTCGAAAAGCCATACCCTCACCACGGCACGGGGGGACAAATACCATTCAGAGAGAACACCGAGAGCCAGACACATAGGCGACCATACTTGTTGTCAGACCTGTCATTATTTAACTATTTATCATTAATAACTGCAAGAGAATACACTATAAGGGAACAGAGTCAAATAAAATAGTAAACAGAGGAGAAAAGACAAATCGGGGTAAAGGCCGATTTCTCACCTTCCCTCTACTATACACACCCTCTGTGCTGGCCCTGTTCATTCCAAGGTTATCAGTGATCCAACAGACTGTTCTGTAAGCAGGCAGTTTTCCATAGATGTGGCCACTGCCCTGGAAGCAGAAACATCGCAAAGCATTCCTTCTAAATGACAGCATTCCTACTTTTCCTATCTTCTCTATTCCAGGATCAAAGGTTTCCTTCCATCCTGCACTCTGTCTTTCATCTGCTCCAGTAATTCCTTTTATTTTTTGTCTTGCTACAGCACATCTTGAATTCCCATTTAAGCTTTCATATAGCGAATACACAAACAGAAAGTTTTTTTTTATTACGTGTGCAGGAAAGTATGTATGTGCAGAGACGTTCGCACACTGACTGGAAATCATGTCGTAAAACACCCTTGTTTGTCACACTACAGAAACTACCAACCGTGTTCTCTCGGATCATGCACCACACAGACACACACACACCGAGGTTGATAGAAGAGGGACTTGTGTTATTTCTGGGCCACTAGTTCCCTGCCAGTGACCCATAAATAGACAGCACAAGACTCTTATGGATGATGAAACATAGCTTGGATGCCTTAGGCTAAAGCTCGGAGCAAACGCAGACTAAAAATTCAGCTTGTTAGCTTCAAACACACATCTTGGTGAAGTTACATGGGCCAACGCTCAGCTGTGAACAAATAACTCAATAAATCAATCACCACAGAAATCCAGTGAAATTCACTAAACGCTTTTTTTGCCTGTTTCCAAGGAAAGGTCCATGGACCATTTACATGATGTTTAGAAAAGACAATATAATGAACACCACTGCAATGTCTGCACACACGCAAACACTTTCAGCTACTGCAGGTCATCCAGAGCGTTGTGCACGTCTCTGTATGTATGTGCACATGTTCTCATGTTTCCTGCCTGTTTTTCCTATTGTCTGCACCTGTGTACTTGCCTTTCTTAATGAGACTGTGTGTGCAATAATGTCTGTGTGTATATGTGTGCAGCCTCTCCCAGGGGACCCTGTTTGCTGTGCTTTAATTAGCTTAATCCACCAACAACACATGGATGGAGAAGCTGTGAAGGAAAGGGTGTGAGAATGGTTGGAGAGCGAGGTGGCAGAGAGGGAAGAACAGACAGGAGAATATCTCTCCCCTTGCCATTTGTTACGCCCCCTCTAACACACACACACACACACACACTTCCATCTTGGCTCTTGGCAGCGTCAGTAGCTGGCCAGAACATTGTAAAACCCACAGGGGGGAAGGGAACTGTCTCCGAAATGGCCACATGTGCTGGCGAAGGCCAACTAAAGCGTTCCCCGGGAGAGGCTGCGTTCAAACAGTAGCCAAGCTAAATGACCAATTAAATGTAATAGTGAGGGCTTAATTGGTGTTAGCCAGTTTCAGAACAACGCTGTGCAATTAATGTTATTGAGAAGATATGGAGGAGACTGCTGGGAGTGTCTGTGTACCTTGGTTTGCTAATTCAGCAACCCAAACCAGTATTTGTGCAAAAGACCACATTACCAAAAATGGGAGAGATGGTGTGAAGAAAGGGAGGAGGGAGGAGGGAGAGCGGTGTAAAAGAGGTAGGTGCAGTAAAGTGAGAATAAAGGCCAATTCACACTTTCAGCATCCGCCAATGTGCCCGTGACACAAATTGCGTCACCTCCAAAGTCCATGAGGGTCGACACGGGCTCTCTGCCGATGTCTGCGTGCAGCCCTAACAATTTGTGTCTGCGTGGAGTGTGAGTGCACTGACTGTGCAGGTATGTAACGCTCATCTCAACACCCTTGACACTATTCAGTCAATACTATGTACAAATGAGCTCTTCCCGTGGCTGTTGCTGCTGTTGGGAGCTGTGTGGAACATTTCTCCGTGCGCTTCTGTGTGCGCGGTACGTGGGTCGGCAGCACGTGAGGGGGGAGGAGTTAAGAAAGAAAGAAGACGCACAAACAAACTAGTCTTGGGAATAGAAGCAATCAGCTCAGTCAGTCAGCTAATGACCAATTCCGGGGAGAAAAAGAGAGGAGCAGAAAAAGGAGTAGCGATGGTGTGAGTGAATCAAAGAGAAAAACACGGGCTGGGTGAAAGAACAGAACTGATGGGGGAACGAGAGAGATGGATGCGGACATGACTAATTAAAGACTCCATCAGTTTGAAACATTTGAAGCAAAGGAGAGGATGGATAAATATTTTACCACACAGACGATAGGATGAGCTCGCTTTGTCCCTCGGATTTACGAGACTCTGAATGGGGAGAAGGGAGGAAAGAATGCGGGGAAATAGGAAACACAGTGGTGGTAAAAAAAAAAAGAAAGAAAGAAGCAACCCTCTGTGAGAAAGTGAATAACAGTCCATGCCCAGTAATCCTCCTCCTAAATGTGTAATTCTTCATTTTTAAGGGCTTAGTAAATGGAAATGGTAAAGCCACGAGGTCAGCGGCACCAGTAATAGAGCCATTAGCTGTTTCTCTGCTAGCGCCGCTGACGCTAAAAACAAGCGACTGAGCCACTACAGGAACAACAGCTACTCCTCTTAATTAGCACTAAATGAAATCTCAACTCAGTAATTAGAGTGGACTTGATGCCCTGCACACAAGAACTAATAACACACCAGCCAAAGAAACTCAACTAAGTTCACTTCAGCCAACTGTTACACTAAAAGATTAGTCAGGGTGCATCGGACCAGGGGTGGGGGGTGGGGGGGGTCGTCTTTCCGCTTCACTGTCAGCTCTTACGCTGACAGGATTAGACACGGGGTCAGTGCAATATGGCGAGCAGTGGTCAGGAGGCGAGCTGGCTAAAAACAGGCGGCCCGGTGGCAAATTACAAATCCAGCTCACATTGATTGTGACCAGGTTGAGGCTAAAGCTATTCCCCCTGAAGGAGGCCGAGCCGGGGTGGGGTGGGGTGGGGGTAATTAGTTAGACTGCGGGTGCCGCCACCATGCTGTGTTAGAGAGATGAGCGTGGGGGGGCTGCTGTATTTGGAGATGGGAGTGTGTGTCTCAGAGAGAGAGAGAGAGAGAGACAGAGAATAAACCTTATGCCCAGCTTGAAGTCCGGGGCCCTGAAGTATTCGCCAGTCATATGACAGCCATGTAATAACAAACAACGAAATAATCTTTCAAATAATGCCATTACTACCCAAATGAAACGTCTGATGCAAATGTGTGCTGGTGTGGGTGAACACTAATTCATCCACACAAATGTTAATCATCTTAATGTCACTAAATCAGAGGAACTAATCAAAAACAATCTATTAAGAATCTATTAGCTTGGCAATGGGTAATCAGATAAACCCGCTACATTTGCCTCCCATAGGAGAGCGCGCTTGCACTGTCTGCATTCTTCACAGTAGATTAGTTTATTTGATAGTAACTCACATATTTACACTCATTTACACCCATCATTTGATGTAATAAAGATGAAGAAGCTGCTCACATCCTGTTATTTACAGATATTCGTGCTTCACGTGTCTTGCTTCGACGCCAGCGTATCCGTCTGCAAACAGTTGCTCATCCCTGCCACTTGCAGGCTAATAGGTTATGAAGCTTCCATGTGTGGTTGTTAAGGGCTTGTGGAGAGCAGCGCAGCCATTTGAACACAGCCTCTTCTAAGCCAAGGTATATACTGTGAGCTGCTGGGCTTAATTACAAGGAGTATGCGAGACGTGTGGGTGTGTATGAGATACAGCCACCGTGTGCCAAAGGTAATCTGTGCCCACTGTGCCACTCATGCCTAACCCTCTGGACACCGTGCTGCAGTCCAATGTGTCCCAGTGCGTGTCCAAGTTTGTATATACCTGCATGAATGTGCTCATTTTGGCTTGTTAGCTTGAGATATGACATCCCTTCTGGTGTGTGTGTGTGTGTGTGTGTGTGTGTGTGTGTCTTGCCAGAAGTGAGTGCACCCATGGAGCTCTGGCACTGTGCCACCCACCAGGTGTGCTGTTGGCTGTATCAGTTGGACAGAGCTATGCCAGGACAATAAATCGCCGTCTCCACAGGCACAAATATTTCTCCGTGTCAATACCAAAGATCATTTGCTGAAAATCCGCCCACAAAAGGCAAGTAGAATTTTGAGAAGGTGTTATAGGCAATTATTGCCCAATAACACTAAATGTACGCTCCTTATATTTCCTACTGTCGCATGATAAAATAAAAAAAAAAAAACACAAAAACAAATTAGAATATGATTTAAAGAAATACTAGAAAAGTAAAAAGCAGGAAACTTCTCACACACGTTATGAAAAGCAGGGATTCTTTGATGTTCTATCCTGAGACGGTTAATGGAGATGACCTAGAAACAGACTGGCCTAGTCCTCACTTAGATCATGTGAGCATCCCTGCTTGCATCCAGACTCTTGTGATCTTGCCTTAAAAATGGATTCTAGCATGGTACATTTATTATTCATCTCCCTCCCCATTTCTTTTCCTTCTGTCTCTTTCTCTCTCCTGGCTTTCGTTCCCTCTCTCATCTACTCCTCACTTTGCCTCATTAACCCCTGGTAGTAGTGAATTGAGATGAGAAAGCAGAGGTAGTGAATAAGTGCCGTGCGGTGCAGTCACAGACCGTTGGATCAGGCTAAAGAGCATTAGCACTGAGATTATTAAGAAGTGAACTGTTCTTATCAACAGCGTAACACAGGTAAGATAGGAGCCCACTTATGGTTATGGAGCCGATTTGCTTTGAACATTTAACGTTGCATCGGTGAAATGAAATTTTGAGAAGACAATGATCAACTTACAGTAATGCACTGTCCCTTAATGTGCCGGGGCTTATTAGAAAGGTAGAAAATATGGATCATTACAGGAGATGAGGATTCTGGTAGGATAAAGGTGCGGACTCAGACGCAGTGGTCTAATGAGACTGCAGGGGTGTATTCTGTGCATGTGCAGAGTTCAACTGAATGCTTCAAGAAATGTCCTCATTATTGTCTACGCTTACAACCGAAGTGCTACAACTCATTTCCCCAGAAAGATGTGAAAGTATGTGCTCGTATGCATGTTTACACATGTGCAATCTTACCATATGTACTGTATGGGCATTTCTCTTTAATGAGGTAAAATTATTAGTGCAAAATAATGATCACTACACATCCTCTCTCTACACACACACACTCTCTCAACTATTAACAAGTAAAGGAATCTTTGATCACAGAAGAAGACAAAGATGGAGCGGAAAGAGAATGTGTGAGTAGTAGATGAAACAGCCTAAGTTAGGGAGAACAGAAGCAGAGCGTTGATGCGATTCCTTGTTCCAATAATTCATAACTGTTGTACAGTGGCCATGTTAGTGAGTATGAGAGTTGTGGTTGTTTTTAAGATGCTGTGAAACTATTCATACAGCTGATTCTCATACAATGATAAAGTAGAGGTGGCAGCTTCAAAGGTCCAGAGTCATAGGCGCATGTTTTGTTCGCTGTGTGAATTTCTACAGTGACACCCTGCACAGCTTGGGTGTGTTTTTGCGTATAAATGTGTGTAAGTCCACAGGGACATGTTTTGTGCTTTGTTAGGTTGAGTGGAGCCACACGAGAGGCTGGCCAACAGATGGGAGAAAGAGTTGAGCTGGCAATGACGACAGATAATGGATATCCACACGTTTCAGGAGGATTCATGCACACACGCATACGGAGACACTCGTTCCCAAACCTTGACAAATGTGCGGCATTTCTCACACAGACGCACAGGTGGACTCTCAGTCACCTCGAGTTCAGCATATAGAGGCTACCCTGGCCAGCTGGTTCATCTGAGTTGATTTCATGCTGGGTGAGATTAGGATAGCATCCTTCTGATGAGTAACATATAGTGTTTATGCTTGGTTTGTCCCACTGACATTATGGTTTAACGGGACTGTATGGAATAAGCTGTGCTGTCAGGAGAGAGGAGAAAGTGTTGCAGAAAATGACACATTTCCCTGTTAATTTGGGAACATCCTGAAAAGATTGGATGAATGATGGCGCTCTGGGAAAGAGCTAAATTAAGTGGAAAAGCTGAGTGTTAAATGCAGAGTGTAAATGATCTGTTTTGTCTTGAGCATGCGCCTTTACCTTCTATTCCCTCTACCGTGTCTGATCCCTTTCATCATTCTCTACATCTCAATTTCCCCCAACTCCGTCTTGTCTCCTCAGTGTGTGTGTGTCTGCTCTGTGTGTGTATGTGCGCGCATTTGTGACCGCATGCAGTTGTGTGAACTAATGACCGAGGGCTTCCCAACGCCTACACAAAGCCAGTCTGTGTGCTGCCGTCCGGGCCAAACAACTCGTGGCTCAGCTAGCCGAGCCAAAATAATGACACAAACCCCCCTCCCACAGACACACAGACCCACACACACACACACAAAGTCATTCAGTCCTATTTTCTGTCTGTCATTTCTTTAATTTGAATCCTCAAGGAGAAAGGTAAAACACATACAGACAGAGAATTAGAGATGACAGACGGGATTACACCTCCCCGACTATGATGTACTTGTCAAATGTCACTAGGATGTTCTCACAGTACGTTTAGTTGGGTGGAGGTGTAGTCTGCAACGGCTGCAAACACACATGCCCACTCACAAAGATATAAACACGGGAGAGTTTGACAGGGCAGCATTATGCACCAGTGGAATAACAATCATCAGTCAATTAGGCCGTGACAGGGTCTCTTGATGGTGACACCGGCAGCCCCAGTGGAATACATCAATGACTTCACACAACAATATACAAACGACAAACTGTCACTTGTTATTAACCCCAAAGACATGATGTGACCAGTGCAGTTACTGGTCATAAAACACTGCCCCACAACAGTGAGAACAATTTACATTATAACAAAACAAGAAAATATAAAACTTCTGCTCGGAATTAGCATTTCACTGAATTTATCTACAACACAAACTCAAATTGCTGCAGTTTTAGTGTCAACGCACAAATATTAAATATAAAACACTTTGAGAGAGAGATTATTTATTTGACAGACCAAAGTTGTATTCTCCTTTTTGTTTTAAATAAAGATACTTTAACCTCGTGTTTTTCACAGTAAAACTCTTGGAAGTAGAAGTGATCACAGTTTAAACGGTCAAGCAGCTGTGTTCAGTTACAGCCCGGATCAGGTTTTTTAGACTGTACAGATGTTGGGTGGTGGTTTTTTTTTTTTTTTTTTGGACGTTTTTGTCAGCAAATTTGCACTGAATTTGTACAGCTGTGTGTGCTTATTTCACTTTGTAAGAGGCTCATACTCCCATCTCCAGGTTGAATCAGTCTTGTGATAATTTACTATCACCTTAAATAATGGTCATCATCTGCTTTTGATCAGCTAGAGACCGATCTCACAGGCTCCAGTGTCAAAAGCAGTTGTTCATAAAAAACAGCTGTTGATTCATGAGGCCGTTGGTGTGGAGAGCAGCTACAATGTGTCAAATCCAATCCAGCGCTTGATGTTTAGATTGTAGCTGCTTCGCTGGTGCCGTCACCCTCTTATCCTTTGCAGGGAGAAAACCGGCTGGCTTATGTTCTTGCTCAAGGACACCCACAGAACCAATGCTAATTAGTTAATGGAAACACTCTGGCTGAGGCCAGTTGTCTTATCTTTTGGTTTATGAGACATTCAAAGTAACCAATAATCTGCTGCCTTCAACTTATGAATGCAAATATGAAAGACTTTTGTGTCAAAATCATTAACTTATTTTTCGTACACATTAAGACACTGGTCCTGCTTTTTCAGTGGGCTTTTGTTTTTCATTACTCTGTTACTAATAAATCCATTTTCCATTTATTTCTGTCTGCACATGCTGTCACCAAAAGTAGTAGGTTTGCTTCATTGATGCCCTGATCAGATGAATGGGCGTTGGGCAGCACCTCACACTCACTGCACCCACCTGAGCCTGGCACGGCCACAATGGACACACAGTGGGTGCTCGGGGCTCCTACCACCTGGCACACTGGCCACATCCACACCGCAGATGGTTGGAATCGACCCCTGCGATGAAGGGCGCAGCTGAGGAATCCTACCTCGTGTTTGTGTGTAAATGTGTGTGCAGTGTCAAAAAGAAGCACTTACAATAGCTATTGGATTATCGACTGGGATCCTTTCTTTTGTCTGATGTGCTCAGACCACCTATTGAAACTGTGGATATGTGTGCAATTGTGTGTGTCTCGCGGTGAATGCTCCCTCTTTGTCGGAGCTCAACAGAGCCTTTAAGTGCAGCAGTGACCAAGTGAATAGCCTAGAGTTTAACTTGAAGGTCCATCTGTGAGTGCTTTACTGAACAGAATAGTGGCCCAGTTACATGGTTGAATAGATATGAAGATATGAAAAAAAAGAGTAAAGCTGCTTGCTGACAGGATGAACACTCACGTGATGACCAATGACAGGTAGAAATCAGGTGTCAAAGGTAACGGACGTTTTTAACCCTGAATATTAAGTAAAATGAATGTCCAGGCCACTGCTGTGTCCTTGACCTCTTAGTTAATCACACCAGTGGACATCACACTTCTTCATCACTTCCTTCTGTCCTCTGTCTCTTCTTGCTTTTCTCACTATCTGCTTCATCTTTTCTATTTATCTCTTTTCCCCTGTCTGTATCTCCCATCAAACCAAGACTCATTAGTAAAAGCTTCCCCTGTGTGTGTGTCTGTGTGTGCGTGTGTGTGTGTGTGCATATGCATATGTGTGTGTGTGTGTGTGTCTCCAACCAGAGCACAGGGGGACTTCATTAGTGCATTAAACATGCTGTTTATGCCAGCATCTTGTTGCTCGGGACAACCTTGAGCCTTATAGTTGGTTAAAAATAGGCTGTGTGTAGATAACAAGATATCAAAGCACTTCAGAACTCACCAAATGACAAACGAAAAGATGTTTCTAGAATATTTTTTTTTTCTGAAAGGAGGAACATCCTGCATCACCCAGATAAGGAAAAGGTCAATTTGTGAACACACTTGTTGGTTGTGTTTAGCTCTGCGGCAATAACTGGCATAATTTATTTTGTCAATCCTTCTCTGTCATTTCTTTGCAACTGAAATACACCATAAAAACTGCCTCTATGAAACACATTCATGCTTTCGGTTTTCTCGCCTTTCCTGCCCCTCTCCCCGTCTCCCCCACACCCTCAGGCACAGCTATATAAACAGCATTCAACACCAGTGCTCTCCAGAGGAAAGTGTAAGAGCAGGAACACGCTCAGTCATGGTCTGCGTGCACTCCCACCAAGCTGCCAAACGCCAAAAACACACTGATGTAGGAGCATATCCTGATGACTAAATCATCTTATTTTACTGACAAGGCAACAAGAGTATAAATAAAATCACTTATAAAGAGAATGAGCCACAAAAACACAGAAGAGAATGAGTGACTGCTGAATCAGGGATCCATTATCACACACTTTTAAAGTTTTCCCTTCTCCATTTTTCTTCATCTCTTGCGCTTTATCCCTACATCTTTATCCTCTTTCCCGCGTAAAGTCAAAATAGCTTTTTCTAATAGCAGGACACATGCTGTGCAAACGAGTGTGTGCTCCAATATCAGGTCTAAGATATTGCTCCATTTCTGCAATCAAGATGTTTTCCAGGACCACATTTCTTGTTGTTGAGATTTTCAGTTTGAGATGCAGGGAAGCCAGAACAACTACGAGCGCATTGGCTCGGCTGTTATACACACATTCACACAAAACAACATACCACAGGAACCTGCTGTGGCACTGCCTTTCCAGGTAATCGAAAAGCACACGCACAAACACACACACACACACACACACACACACACACCTCAACCAGAGTGCATAACAGTGCGAAAGAAAAGACAAGTGAGAATGGCTAAAAAACAGGACTATTGCCAAGCTAAGTGAATGGGTGTCACTTTGACAAATGCACAGCGCTGAATCTTAGTCAACATTGTATTGTTTGCTGTCTCTCGCTCGCTCATAAACACCAACAAACACGCACACACACGAGCACATGCCATCAAAAGTGCACACATTATGCGCAGTGTGAGTGACAAACACACAAACACTGCGTACATTCACAAACATGCATTAAGAGAGCACAAACACACAGGCTGATTATACATTCATAATACTGAATGGTTGACAGGTCTTGAGCAGCGCGGAGGGAAACGGGGTGAATTCTAATGAGCTACCATTTACCCTGAGAGCTCCGTCCTCTATTAACTGGATACACACACATCCACACACACAAACGACACAGAACCGAATTCTCAAGCTGAACTCAAACACATAATATAGCATTGTAATCAAACTTACAGCAAGTGTACCTGAAACTGAAATTCTCAACAAGATTAATTGACGTAGCCAGATAAGCCATTTAGCGGCCAAAGCTGTAGGATGGATTGAAAGCCAGCTCTTAAAATTTGAAGTTAAAAATGTGAAGGTTTTGGGGCATAGCAGTAACATTTTATGTCTGATGTGACTAACATGACAATCGCTGCGGTAGTAGACAAAGAGTTACTTTAAATTGCTTGTTAAAGGAGCAGGTTTCTAAGAGATGCTGTTCATGTCCGATTGGAAATGGCCACCACTGGGAAAAATGCTGTTGAGTGCACCGCTCAGAGTTTCTGCAAAGTGTCTGGTTTAAATGAACAACTGCTCCAAAAGTCACAGCAATTATTTTCTTATTAAATCAAAACACCACCCAAATGCCAGTTTGTCCCACACTTTTAAAATGACCCCCAACACCCCCAAATCAATCACAGAGATAAAGGAAACCTATAGATTTATAGAAGCCAAAAATCATTCCTACCTTCTTCAGTTTGCCATTTCGTGTGCCGACAAAAGCCACGGTGTTGCCTCGGTAGTCATAAGCTGCCACGGAGGTCATGCCATCATCTTTGTCTATGAAGAGGGGGATGCCCTCAATCGTACTGGTCCCCCCCAGAGGCTGGTTGAAGTCCTGGCCACAGAAGTTATCATCTATATGCAGCGGCTGAAAGAGAAGGGGAGACAACAATTAAGGTATCATTTTATTAGTATTACTTTGTACCTTTTAAAAAAAAATGCACTTTCAACATGTGAAATGTACTTTCTAAACATTAGATGATGGGTTGAGTGTTTTTATTTTCAGACAGTGAGTAGTGGGAGAAGGGAGGGCTAGAGAAAGGAAACAGAAAGACTGCAATGATCTTAACACACTTCAAATATACTTTTATCCTTGATAAGTGAAAGTTTTCCTTCTCAAAACTAAATGTATATTTTATCTTATGAAAGTACTGAGTTTAAAGTACAGAGAAACACTGGGAAACAGAAAGAAAATCAAAAAGATCCTGAGAACACACTTTCTGCAGGACGATACACATAAAGCAAATCTCAAAAGCAACAGAGGCATCAGAGAGCAGAGCGCTGAGTAGTCTAACTTTAACACTTTTATTTGATTATCGAATGTGTTGAGGACCCTATTCAAACACGGCCATTCATAACCACACAATACGTTCTCCTAAACAGTGTCCCACCATGCACATCATCAGCATGTTGTAAAGTGTTTAGTCACACCGGTTTACACGCCAGTAATGCTGATGACCATGTGACAAAATGTGGAGCATTCCCGTGTCACAAGGGGCCTATCGCCCTGGGCAACCCACTGACCCGTACGATGCCTTAACCAGTCACACACACACACATACGGACACACACACGGAGTATAATCAATTGCCTATCGGGCTGAAGTCCCGCAGACAATGAATGGTTTGTTAAACTAATACACTTTGTACTTTTGTACACATGGTCAGAGTAAACCTGCTGTATGCATACTTTGACTGACGCTAACATGATCAGTAGATAAATAAATTCAATGACTTGCACAACATTAATTGACAGAGTTTTGGATAGTTGATTGCTTACATCACACAAACGTGTGAGCGCAGGCACGTGTGTGTCGGCTGTGAGGTTGCTCACTGACTGCTAAAGTGTGCAACTAAACGGGCATCAGCATGTGCTAACCAGAGCCAAAACACACTTGTGAGTCCACACACACACACACACACATCTGGGGAGTGTGTAAATGACGGTGTAATCCGCAGTCTTATCACTACATCATCTGATTGATCCACACAGGAGAAAAAGATAACACCCCACAACCACCGCCAGCCCCCCCTCTCCCCCCCCCTCCCTCTCAGCCTTAATGCCCTGTAGCTCAGCACATGTCAATAACCAGTTATTCGGACTTTTTCTTCTTTCTCATTCTTCTCCTTCATTTCCTTCCAGCTGCTTCAGTAACAGAGCAAACATCAATATCCCCTCCCTCGCTTTTTTTTCTTCCATTCCTTCTCACCTAATCGCTCCGCATCATCTGCTCATCCATCCTTCCCTTGCCTCCATTACTTAATCAGTCGCTATGTTCTTCCTATGTCCCTCACACACTTCCTTGTCACACTTTGTTCTCAACAGAGTGTAGAGACCCGGACAATCAACTAGATTCAGGAGAGGTCTTGATCTCTTTCACACAGGGAAAGTAAAGAAAAGGCCATTTCAATGGAAGCCAATGTACATTTGGGCGTGTATGTGTTTTTAAGTGCAAGACAGGAACACACATGCAGCCATTACCTGAAACGACTTTCTTTTGTAACCACTAATGGCTGGGGGGCAATCTCTTCCCTCCGAACAAAGATGGCTGACAGACAATGCACGCTGACAGACTCTCATGTATGGCACGCACGCACACAATCACACACACACACACACACACACACACACACACACACACACACAGTCAACTAAAGTATCCTTTCTTGTGCGTGCACACCAATTTGGCTTCAAGCAACAAAACTATTCCCATCGTTTTCAAGTGACACACAACTAGGGGCAACAATTTTAAACCACAGTCATGGGAAAGAAATCCATCAGTCTGGATTAGAGTCAGCATTGCACATGCGTGCACACAAACAGACACACACAAGCAACCACGTGACATAGCAGCCTAAGGGATACAACTTAAAAGCGTTAATCAAACTTCAATCGAGGGGGCTATGGAGTTGAAAATACTGAATACCATAGCCCCTACGAGTGCATAAAGGTTAACACACCCTACTACAGTACACTACCCTAAACACACACACACACAAACAAACAAACAAACAAACAAACAAACAAACAAACAAACAAAAAAAAAGGCCTAGGCCTATGTATGTCTGGGGCAGTGGATGGTGAAGATGCTATAATATTCCGGCAGGTCTGGAAGGGTTAATCAGCGTAGATCAGCACTGAATAAAAGGCATATCCCTTGGGGTTGGAAAGCATTTTAATGGAGGTTACACTCTGATGTGGGATCTGCAATTTGAGGCAGTAAAAGATTCCCACGTGAATTTGAGCTGATATTCAGTATGGAAAGAATAGTACCGTCTGTGGTCTCGGCAGGGTTATTGGCAGGAGACATTATTTAATGTTCTGCTGTGCTTTCAAAGACACAGAAAGACTCCTCCTGGGATGAAAGAGTTAAACCAACAACCTTCCGCTGACTTTGGCAGCACGGCCTTAGAAATGCAGAAGAGTAGGTTTCTTGTTTTGATTTTCATAGGAGGCATGTGGTGCACAATGAATGAATTTGAATCTGAAGTTCACAGGCTCTTGGCCTTTTTCTCCACAGAGCCTCTCTCAAAAGGATCGTGTGTGTGCGCGCACACACACACACGTGTCTCGTGCTCGTGCGGTTTTTAGGTCTAACCTCTGAATTCACCAAGAAGTGGGTTTTCAGAAACATTATTATTAATGTGCATGTAACATTGCTAGATTCCATGGTGACATCTTAAAATGTCTAATTTTGTCAAACCCCAAACACCTAATTATTACCAAGTAGCACTGAGAAAAACAAAATATATCCAGTTGTGCATACAAGATGGAACCAACAATTTTTGCCCATTTGTTAATTAAAGTAACCAATTATCACACTAAGTGCAAATACATTTTTCAGTCTACCACACAGTCGACTGTTAAGGCCTATCACATATCCACATAAATCTCCCTAAGATGTAATCTCTAATGAGAGGTTTGGAGGTGTTAATTTACGGATTGAGAGTGTGCCATTATACTCGGGCTCTGTTGATACATTACATGTGAGGTGCCAGCTGATATCCAAGGTCACATACAAGCATGAGCTCTAGCTGGAAGCCACGTGCGTTGCTGGTAAACAGCCATAACAGTGGTGGTTTCCCCAGGGTGGAGCTGCTCCGTCCCTCTCACATTCCAAAATGATGAAATATGGCCATTTTTATGACACCAAACACACGTGTACACACAGTCTCAGCCCACAATAACACTGACTGATTACAAATCTGCGTTGACTAAAGGAAATGCTGGTATAACCATTCCCCGGTGATTGCTATTTCTTTAACTTATTATGTCAGGAAAATATGTCTGGGCACACATGACGGCGACCTCACGTGGATTTCATCAACAGTCACCTCGTTCCAGTGCAACACATGGAGCAGGCAGGACACAGTGCAGGCTTGTGTGCACGATGTTGTTGATTGAATACATTGCTGTGAGTTATGGCATTAAGGGGGAAAGAAAACATGTACGTCACACAAGAAAAACTTAGCAACTTGAACGTGAATTTAGACCTGGGCATCAGTGTGTCAACAGGTGCCTCTCCTGACTAAAAACATGTTTGTACAGGAAAATGCCATAAAATATTTTTTTGTATGAGGAGAATGAAGAAAAGAAGGTAGATAGAAGAGATGAGAGAGGACAGAAGTGGCGGATATTAATGCTGATATTAACTCTCCTTTCAACAATTCAGTATCAATTTATAAAATCCAGAGATCTCTCTTTGCTGTGCAAATGCAGATTACTTTGTCCTGTTTACACATAACCAGGTATCTAATCAGCTTTAGCCAACGGCACATGTGCACTAAAAGGCTGCAGATGGGAAGAAACAGCTGACTGAATGAAAGGAAAGATCATTACCGAGGCGACGCTGCCTCATTTTGAAATCTGACTAAACTCTCACAGAAAATTAAACTTACACAAAGTGCGTTGCAAAGTCTAAATAAGTTGCTTTACGATATGGATTTTTTTAACTTCACACAATTTGCACCATGGGTCATCTGTGTGTCTCTACTCTTTTTTCCTTTGTCTACAGCCCTTGTGTGGGAAAGCATTTACATACGTTTACATGACTTTTGCTTAACTGTTTTATGCGCGCAAGCCCAAACATCCATTTCCATTTCCTAAGGCTTTTAACAAAAAAATGTGAACTACACATATTAATATATATTTCATATATCAGCAATAGTGTCGCTCACTTGATCCAACATTAGCATTATGCAACACCAAAATAAAAAGATATGAAAGGTATATCTTTCCTTAGTAGTTAAGAGCTGTCTTCTTATGCAGCAAAAAGGCACAAATACACACTTTTGGAGAAACATCTGTGTCTCTCTGTTTGAAAGAACAGGAGAGACTGTAGCTGATATGATCCTCCGCCATCTCCCACCTTGTTTTTATATCAGATGATGGTGGTTTTCACAGTATACACAAACACATTACTAAGACTATGTTAGCAGTTGCAGGTGCCTTTTACCTGCCTCGTATGTGTGTGATGTAGGTGTGTGTGTGTGCACGCGCGTGTGCGCTTGAATCCAAGCGGCGTGAAGGATTCTGTGTGCGGGCAGCTTATAAATTACCCACAAATCTCAGCAGGGGCCTTGAACTAATGGTGGCATTGCTGGAGTTTCTTCAAAAGAATAAACAAAAGCAGTACGCTACAGAGAGAGAGAGAGAGACAGAGAGAGGAAGAAAAAAAGAGAGCGAGAAAGAAAGAGAGGAGGAGATTTTTTTTTTTTTTTACACTTTACTTACAAGTTCTTATAAACCAAAGAACAATAAAAGTCATCAAAGCAGCTTTAGTCTAAAAAGTAGCAAATTCCAATTCTTCATTTGTCAAATGGCAGATTATGTTTCTATAACACCAGTAGTGTGCGAAAAACCTCCAGGGAATCGAGAGAGAGAGAGAGAGAGAGTGAGTGTGTGTGT
Source organism: Channa striata (assembly GCA_033026295.1). Classification (NCBI taxonomy): domain Eukaryota; kingdom Metazoa; phylum Chordata; class Actinopteri; order Anabantiformes; family Channidae; genus Channa; species Channa striata. The sequence goes on along the minus strand of CM065168.1, from coordinate 18,437,026 downwards.
GTGTGTGTGTGTGTGGGTGTTTTTTCTTAACAAATTAGGAGCTGACAGGTTTGAGAGCCTGTCTGGGCATCAAGACTTAGCTTTAGGGTTAGAATCAGAGTTAGGTTTGGCTTAAGTTAATGTCAGGCACTTTAAGAGGATAAGGGGCTTGGGAATGCATTATGCATTATTGAGAGTCTTAACAACGACTGAAATACAAACCTGTGTGTGGTGGGTGTATGTGCTCGCTCACAGGTGAACAAACTCAAATCCTTGTTTTGATTCATAAAGCAGAAGTTACACATCCGTAATGCAGAGAATTGTGCGCTTGCGCCCTATAAATACTTGGATCTGCAACATAAGTCACCTAAAAGGTAACACTAAATACAACAAACTAAAATAATATAGTAAATATGCTAAGGTGCAGAGCAAACCCACGCAGAAACCACATACGAAACAATCTCTGTGTTTAGAATAACAAGACGGAAGAAAGTGTTTTTGATTGTCTCAAAAAAAAAAAAACCTCTGCCTCTAGAAGGGATTTATTTGAGTCCTTGCAATTTGAAGCGTAGAAATTGTTTCCTTCTTAACGCTATAGCTGTTGTCTAAAATAAGTTATGTGATGCCTGCTGATCAATAATTTAGAAAAAAAGATGACTGCACCAATTCCATATTCATGGTTTGCAGGGCAGTAATTTCTATGATGAGTGCACTCCAGGCAGACAGTGAAACCTCAAGGAGTTGGCAGCTATTCAGAGAGCTGCTTCCAAAAGCCGTCCCCACATGTTCAGCCCACAATCCAGCTGAATGGGAGAGACGGGAGAAATAATACAGACTGCCTGCAACGTGTGGAGAAATACACCCATAAATGCATGCGAAAAAGTGTGCAGTCACTCGAAAATAAATCAAGAACGCTCAAGATCCAAAGATCATCAGCTCAAATCTCCAAAACAGCAGGGAAACGAGGGTCTGGGAAAGTGAATGAGTAACACACTTCCTCCCTCCATCACCAACCACCACAGGTGCCTTTAAGCAAAGTACTTAACCTCCGACTGCTCCAGCTGATGGAGCAGCTCAGTGACCAGCAGTGGAAGACTGGGTCAACAGATTTAAGGGTTTTAAAAAGGAAGTGGCATAAAAAAAGATTTAAATGTTACCAGTATTTTAAAACACAGGAAATACTACGAACAAATACAAGCTGAAAACGCTGTAGTTCAACACAAGAAACAAAAATAAAAAGTCATAAGTGAGAGTGTTATTTCATGTCACATTTGCATATAATCACTGCTCTTAAGTCATCACTTAAAAAAAGTGTAGAAGACTTAATGGTTTCGTTCATTATTTGATAATAATTTGAAATATTTAAGGATTAATTAAAGTCTAATCTGTATAATAGAAGAGTTTAATTAGAATTTGCATTCTATAATATTATATAATAATAACCAAAATCATGGAAAATAAATGTTATAAGGGCACAACTTTCTCCGCTAACCTTTTAAGGATAAAATTAAGGATAATCGATTCATTGCAAGTAGATTTTTGTTTAGTAACTCAAAAAATATGGGATTCAGCATCTTTTTGAAGAAAAGGAAAAAAAAAATTACATAAGGGTCTAAATTTATCCTTTATGACCTAAAAAGAAAGAAACTTGCTTTCCCTATTGTGATGGCTAATTAACAATACTTGAATGAAATCAGGTGCAGAGATTTAAAAATCATATTTAAGCAAAATCAGAAAAAACACAGACACAATTAGTATGCACAGTAAAGAAGGAACCCCTGGCCCACATTTTCGGATTACTCTTGATAATGATGTATGCAATACACCACCCACACACAGTAGAGATCAATACATAATTACACTGACAATTAGTATCATTAGAGTGGTGCTAGAGATGGGGATTTGTTGAGCTAAACACTCCTCAGAGAAAGAGATAGAAAGGTCAGGAAGTGAGAGAGAGAGAGAGAGAGTTAAGCAGCTCACACAGTCTTTATGGGGTCTTTTCCAAAAGGTTTTCCATTGTCCTTTAATAATGGGATGAGAGCGACACTTGAACGGAGAGTGGGTGTGACATTGTTAGCTCAGATACAGGCTCTCACTCACGTGCGCACACAACCCCCCCCCACAAATTTCTCATTTTAAATCTGATTAAAAAATATTAACTGAAACACGACCTACGTTTCCAATAATGTTTAAGACAACCCGCTCAATCTCAGTCTCCTACCTCGGCTCATTTAGACTGTCAATTAACTCTGCTCATCAACTCTGGTTCAATTAATCAGGTCTAATTGCTTAAACGCATTTGCTGGCACATCCTTTTAGATTAGGTCTGCAGAAATAGCACCGTGTTTTACAAAGGCCACAAATGAGTTACATTCATTAGATGATATTCGTAATGATGGATTTAACAAGGTTAGAAGCCGGCCTTAGAGTCAATTCCACTTTGTCTTTTCTATGAAAAACTAATGAAAATCTGTTCATTCACTTAATGCACAGTATTTCATGTAACATGCTTCTGCTCTTAGTTTCTTCCTAAAGTAAGTAAAGTTCTAACATTTGTCTTGTCTCCAGATAAAGCCGTGTACCTTTGACACTGCTGGCCACACAACAGCTGGTCTATGCGGGATCAGAAGACGGGCTGGTTCTTTTCTATGACTGATTGATTAAGTTACCTCATAAAAGTTCAGAGTTCAAAACCTTCCCAGGCATTTGGTGACCGAGAGAAGGCATTCTGGAAAGTCTGTGGCGTAACTATGGTGCTTTCAGTGAGGACAAGGAATGTGATTGTGTTAATTCCCAATTTAGGTCTTTTCATTATCAGTATGTTCTGATTAAAGGTTCTAAAACAATATTTACAGTTCAAACGATGCAAACATCCCAGCTGGTAAAAAGCTCACAGGTATGCATTGAGAAAATATGATCAGCGTCAGAGCTTCTTCTAGTTGACTCCTACAATGCAGCATCAATGGAAATGAACGATTTTCAAAGAAAAAAGGTTGCCAAGAGTCCGGGGTTTGTCATTCTCATTTTAACCTAAATTACACAGTTTCAAATGCGGTAATATCTGTTTGTCTTACTCATAACCAGATAGAATACTGAACAACAAAAGTTATTTTTACAGACAGGCATGTCCGGGGAACATTGAATCATTAATTTGATCAGCCAATTGCCCAAACCTAGGGATTGTCAGAATGTTCCCACAGTCTCCTGTGCTTCACAACGTCCTTCTCTAACTGCATAAGTGCACTTTATTGCCCTAACATGTCACCTCTTTCTAGTTTTTGCAAGCTGTGGAGAGCACAGCTGGAAATCACCATTTGATGTGATGAAGTGAGAAAGAAAGAAAGTACACTCTGCAAAGTGACCCCTTAGCAAACAAAGTCCCTGACTTTCACACACTTCTGTAAATTCAGTGATATTTCATAAACACACTCACACACCAAATGAGTTTTGTTGTGTTCCTGCATCCTCATTATTATAGCACCTTCTCCTAGATATACGCACGCTGTCAGATGAGTCACAGCACAGCACACACACACACACACACACATTGGCACACACAGCCGACATGACAGAGAGGCTTGCTGCTGAAGAGGACAGTGCGGTGGCCAGGTGATGGACACGATATTATTTGTGGAGCAGCCAGCGTTCAATCACGCTCGCTCCTCCATCCCTCTCCCCGCTCTCTGTCATCAGCCCCTTTCTCCCGCTGTTCTTGGCAGTGGCAGTGAAAAGATTTCTGGTGCTATTGGTCTTCCTCTCACCCCCCCCCCTTCTTCTTCTTCTCGGTGTCAGTAAATCACCTCTCCTTCTAAGACACCCTGGCTGTAAAAATCTTGCTGATCTCTCATTGGCTGTTTGTCATTCTCCCTCCCTCCCTCCCTCTCTCTCTCTTTCCCTAAATACCATTCTGGACCAAATTCAAACAGTCATTGCTCACAATACAACACAACATTGACGTCACAGCCAAAGCACAGTTAGCCAGCTGTGACTGCAGCACAAAACGTGGCTCCACGTCAAATTCCGCACAAATGACACTGTGAAAGAGCATATCTCCATTCTTCACCTAGCCTGTAAATTGCTCCTTAAGTTTCCTTTTTTTGGAACTACTTCAGGCAGGCTGATCACGCCTAAACACACAAATCTGACCTGACTGCCTGAAATAACTGTACTGAAGATTAGGCTTTTAGAATTCAGGACAAAGTCAAAAACGCTGCTTTTCTCGTGTTGTTTTTTTCCCCTTCAAGCCTTATAACTTCGCATTTTCACACTCACTCTGCAAAGCTCATCTCAACACCTTCCTTCAAACTCCCAAAGTCCCTTAGTACGTTGCTTTGGCGTCTAACTTTTCCTTCTCTCCCTCTCTGACTCCCTCTTGTTCGTTCAGTTTTATACCCACCCACGTCCTGCACCTCTTTCTCTCGAATCACTTTCCGTGGTTCTGGCTGCAGTTTCTCTTACTTCCTGCACCTTCTCTCCTCTCTTGTGCCCAGCTCTATAGCTCTCTGCCGTTTCCCTCCTTCTCTCACTGTACTCTTTATCATTTCTCTCTTTTTTTTTTTTTTGCATCTCCCTCTCACTCCACTTTTACTTAGCAGTGCACTCTCAATCTCTCCCTGTCTCTTCCTCCCTGTGTGGAAATGGTTTGTATTGATCCACTGTGAAACCGAGGGAGAAGGTCAGGGGTTCACTAATAAAGCTCAGGGACAAAACAGAGACACACAGAAACAAACACAGCGCTGCACACACACAGCAGACAAATATAGCAAGGTAACGGAGCTGAGGGGACGAGTAGAGTGTGAGTCCGTCCTCTTGGTCTGAATTCATATGCACACATTTTTTTGGTGTGTACAGCAAACAGCCAGTATCTCTCCGCTTCCATAAAGTTATCATCTTAATTATGGCCACAGGCTAGAAATGAGGATCCTGCACAAATAAAACCTCCACACAGGGAGCTGACATGGCATTTGGTCATCCATCATGACTGTGTGGTTAACAGCTGTCCAGGCCTCCCTCCTGCGGCACCCTGCCCTCTCCACCTAAGGACTACAGGGTCAACCTAAACATATTCACTCTCCATCCTCACATCACAGATCCTTTCCCACACTGCTCAGTCAAATGCAGTGGAGACTGGCATTTATGAATTTGTAGCCTCGAGGTCAGAGAAGTACATTTGAAAGTGGCTGGGAAACTGTGGGTGGAGCTCACTGCCAAATGCCAGCAGCTTAAAAGTTAGAGAGCTGTGGGCCAGGAGATTGCCAGTTCAAATAACTCGACCAGCTAGAGAAATGTAAGTGTGAGTTTATGTTTCATTTATAGCCAAACTGCTACATCGTGCAGTCATACATGGTTGGTGGATGGTAGAAACCAAGAGGACAGCAAAGTGTTTGATAAAGTTTAGAATCTGATTTCAGAAAAAGACTGGCAAACAAACACTGTGATACAGTAACTAGAGACAGTGTTGTCATGCAAAACTGTTCCAACAGTTAATAATTAAAGTTTCTCTGTGCCTGTTACGTTTACTTATTCTGCATTGCGACATTTCCTACACTGAACAATGCTATAATCCACATATGTGTGGTCAGGTTTGAGGTCCCAATGACCAGTGACGGAGATTAAGGTCAATGGTGGGCAGCTGACATTAAGTCAGCGCTTAGGGCCAACGTGGCAGACATCATTATCCTGATGCTGACCCGTCGAGCCTTGCTGCTGTCATGAGGTCAGCTAAGCACCTCATCTGTGAGACTATTAGATCATTGCTAATGACAGCTTGGACGGGACAGCACTTTTTGAGAAGATGTGTAAATGGTATTAAAATATTAGTGAATGCAACAGAAAATAAAAACTCCAGTAACCACGGTAACAGGGCTGACTGGCAGAATGGGACAGAGACTAGTGGGGACGGACAGATTGAGGCATACAAGGCCCAAACAAGCACTGAATAGATGTATGGGTGGATGTATGGGTGTTATTAATGTAAACGTGAAGGTTGTAGCAGTAAAAGTGTTTTTTTTCTTGAAAACAACTAATTAACAAAACTCACAATAGAAAAGTAATCTGGGTCAGAGTGAGAGAGACTTCCAACCGATAGTGGACTGCTGTGTCACAGCAGGAAATGCACAGGTGCATCTAACTATATTAATATTAACCTGTGTCCCAATTAGCCCTGCCATCTGCAGGACTTACTGAGATACTCACATGGTGCAAAATTAGGAGATTTTCCTGTTATAACAAGCAAAGAGCCTGTATGTTTCATTGGTGAGGCTGTTAGGTGAAATGCAAATCAGTGAGTCTAGTTTGAGGTCTTATCAGACACCAACACACTGCACTGTGCTTTAGTATTTTCTAATTAGTCGTATTTTCAATCGTACCTGAAAAGACTTTAAAACCAACAATAAACTTCCTCTACTCACGATTGATGTCTTTCAGTTGTTGCATTTTTATTTTAAGACCTAATTCCACTAGAAATCCTAATTCCTCAGACCCTGTACAAGTAATGGTGACTCAGAGCATTCTGGAAATATTTTTACAACACAAGACTTAGGACATAAATTGTGTTTAGAAAGACATGTATTGAGGCTTTTACTGTCTGTATGGGCATTGTGGAAAATATGATGAGTTAAATAAAATGGCAGAAGTTATGCTTTACGGTTGAAACCTATTGAAAGTGATTATGAGAGCAATAATATTCTCTTCTAGGTCAGCAGCACACCAGCACAATGCACCAATATCTACTGTATGTAGCATGTGCACATACAATGAATGATGATACACAAATTCTTCACCTTACTAACATTACACCACAGCATTAAGAGCTCCTGCTGCACCAGTGCAAAGGACTAATTGAAATAAATGCGACAGCCTGCTTTTTGTCAGTGTGATGAGCCCAGAGAAAGAAAAAGGAATAAAGACAACTTACTGAACAGAAAAGAGATCTCAGAGAATGTGGAGGGGAAAAAAGCAAAAGTAGAAGGGAAGGTGAAAGAGGACTTGGCTAGGTCATTTACATCACTTACACTACCACATAAAACACACCTGTGCACTCAACCCGATGAAGACCAACACAGAAAAACATGCTTTTTTCCATCGGAGTATCCCACTCCATTAGACTCAATACACAGGCAATGGTTTGTGTGTGTGTGTGTGTGTGTGTGTGTGTGTGTGTGTGTGTGTGTGTGTGTGTGTGTGTGTGTGTGTGTGTGTGTGTGTGTGTTTGTGTGTGCGTGTGCATTTTTGTGAAGACACCTGCTGGTAAAAGTGGTGTGCACTGACATTTTAAAAAAGCCTTTAAAAGGGGTCTTTTAATTAAGCTACCTTAAGCGAGAAAAAGATGGATGGAATGGATGGGTGAATTTAAAGAGCACACAGATTGAAAAATGGGGTCGTTGAGACAGGTGGTCGAATATGAGAGAAGTGCACTAAATACTAATATGGAACAAAGACCTGCGATGATTCTGGCAGGTGTAGCCAGAAGTGTAGTGAGAACGCAAGACGAGACAGAAGACAACACGTAATGAAGGTCAGGGAGAAAAAGGATGTGAGCAGATATATACAGTATTTTGACCGTAGACAAAAGTGGACTGTGTGTTGGGAAGCACATTAAAGTCTCCAGTCTGGGCCCATGTAAGCCTGTCTGTGTAAACTGTGTGCTCGGTTACGTATGCAGGGCCACGCACTGTGGATCAGTTAGTAAAAACCGTGCTATCCCCCAGGATCTCACACTGCAGTGCACCAATCCATGTTGTGTTTGTGTGTCTGATACTCCTGGAGTGACATTTCACAAATCCAGGGGACTGAACTAATGATGTCCCCTGTTTGACTAAATCAGGGAGGTTGTGGGGAGGAAATAAGTGAAAAGAAGACAGAAGAAGACAGAAGAAGAGCTTTTTCACACTAATCACTGGGAGCCAATAGCAGTGGTCCTTGGGTGGGCTGGTATTCAATTAGAATATCTGACCCCATGTGTTTCTATGCAGAAAGCAGATACAGCCTTTAGATGAATATTGTGAAGAAAAGGCAGCATTTCCATCAGAGTTGTCTCTAAAATGCCAGCTAATACTTAATTTGGTCTGGATGAAACTTAAAAAATGTACTATGAAAATGTGTCTTGACATAAATAAATTCATTAAACTTCAATAAATTGTAATGAAAAGAGTTGTCAAGAATTTGCTCAACAAAAAACACAACAGCACAGAACAGATATTTAAAAGATTTGAGCTTACCGAGTTGATGCAGGCGAGCTCCTTGTTGAGCAGCCAGGGTAAGGAGAGCTTCCCATCTCCTTTGTAGCAGGACTGAATCCTTTCTTTGATCTTCTCCTTTATCTTCTTCAGCGTGAACAGGCACAATGCTGACTCTTTGGGTGGTTTGGCCCGATTTTTCTGACCCTGAGAAAAGACTGTGAAGAGGATGTCTTCATTCTCGGAGATCCCCAGATTGTTGGCCAGCTGCCGACCTGGTCGGGCCAAGAAGGCATCCTGCACCAGACGGTATTCTACCCCGTCTTTAGTGCAGCCAATGGGGAACTCGACGTAAGAGTAAAACTTGGGGTCGTCCACACAGAGGCGGACAATTTTAGAAGTGAAGAACTGCTCTCCACTGGCATCAGGGGAAGTCAGTTGGGTATCCAGCTGCATTGTTAGATAGTAGACAAACTGCTCACTGCTGAAACTGTACACGTAATAGATGTCAAAAGCAGGGAACTTGGATAACGTGTCAGAGGGGATCTTCAGCTGGGAGGAGACAAACTCATCCTGGTAGACAAAGCTAAACATGTCAGCATTTTCTTCATTCTCCATCAGCTTGCGACTAGACAGGGTCGGAAAGTATTCAGACTTGCCGTCAATGGGGGTTCCAATGAATAGTTTGCTCGTAGAACTGTGGGGGGAGCTAATGATCACCCCAGACATGGTACCGGACTCTGCCACACTGGACAGGTAGTGCTCCTTGCGGTGGTGGGGCTCACCAAGCTTAAAGAGGTCATCCAGACGCAGGAATTGGCAGATGCCCTGTGAGGTGCTGCCACAAGCAATTAGCCGGTTTTGTCCATAGTCTATAAGAAGAAGTTTATTCACATTGGGGGTCTGAGCTAGGTCATAAGGGCAGGATTGGACACTGGGCGGAGGGTAGCACTTCTCATTGTCCACCACTGGTCCTGTCATGTGGCTACGTAGTTTGGTAAGGTTGCTCGACAGCTTGAAAATCCAGTTAACAGCTCCCACATAGACTTCTCCAGTTTTGTTGTGGATGGCCAGATGTGTGAGGCCCCACTCGGTAGGGGTGAATCGTTTAAAGGGTGGTGGCTGGCCTTCAGAAAAGGATGAGCTTGTGATAAGCAAAAGTCCCATAATGAGAAATGAGTTCCCCAGGCCAAGGGAAGCCACTGACCGAGCTATGGGGCACATGTCTGGGCTGTCTAGAGTCACAGTTTAGGGGGATGGGGAAGGAGGACAAGAGGAGGAGGAGTACAAGATCTCCTGCCAAGTCCCAAGTCCGGATTTTCTTTCTTTTCTGGTCTCTTGTAAAAGAATAAGGTAGGACAGTTTCAGGTGGACAGAGAGAAAGAAGGAGGTGGGAAGGGGAACCAAACTCCTACTGATCCACTGTCCGGTTTTCTGTGTAACACGCCGTCATCCGGATCATCGTCCACAGAGGCACAAGATAGGAGAGCTGGAAGGCAAAAAGAAAAAACATGGTGAGTGTCCAAAGAACATTTCCTATTGATTATGCATTAAGCAGACAGAGAGGCCTAAAAGGCTCACAAATTGCTCAGCCAAAATTAGAAAAAATTCAAGCTGACATTTGCCCCAGTGATAAATATATGATATCAAATCAAGTCTGGAAGGCAAATGTGTGTCGGCATTTAATTATAAGTGAAGATAGCTGGGGAGGCATGGGCCGATTATTAAAGGCTCTGTACACATAATGTGAGTCTTGCTGCAATGAGTTATGGACTCACAACATTGAACTCTTTAATATTTCATATCTTTCAACGTTACCACGGTGGCTTTGGAGGAGGCGTGAGCTTGAAAAAGTGCCAGTGGGCACTGTTACATTGACAGCCAGCAATTTATAGCCAGGTCTGCTCAAAGGCTTTCCTGTAATGGTTTGAACAGTATCAACACTACCCAGTAACCCCTTATTGTAATTATGCCTACATTTCTGGCAGCTTTATCCAGGAATCAGGCTCTTGTGGCAGCGCAGCAGGTCGCCAACACACTTCACTGCCCCTCAGGGACCTGCGGCTACAATGTATTCTGCATATATATCAGGACAAATATAACTTCAGCAGAGTATTAAACCCTTTGCCTGTACATGGCCTGCACAGCACAATTCTTGTTAACAATGCACTGACGATATGAACTGTCCTTATCTAACACACGGCTGCTCACTCACTCCCTCCAGACAGCAAACTCAAATGCATGTGTCTTGCTGTTAACTAAGATCAACGGAGGCCGCCTAATATTTCTCTTCTAATGCATGGGCCCGCCAAGCGTTTCGGTATAGGCCGAATATGGTTGAACACAGCTCGACATCTCTGGTACACACTGCAACTTTATCCGGCACCGTTCTAAATCGGCAAATCCAAAACATTCAGCATGAAAACACAAGCCAGGTTACAAGGCAAAGGATAATTTGGCAGCTGTTTTTAATGCAGTCATTTAATCTTGCCTGATAGGATTGTAAAGAGTTGTTTTGTTATCTGATCAACCTTTATGGATTTATTTCTCATACTGGACTTCCTAGAGTTATTAATCTTGCCAGTACTTGTGATAATATGCTCATCTTTTTCCTGCTTTACTATACAAACTGCCCATATTTTGGTTTTATATGAGCCTACTTCCTTTTGTCCCCTTATAAAAACTAATTCACATTTGAAAAATACATATTTACTTGAGTCATCCATGAGAATCAATAAAATCTTTTCTTACATTTATGAGCTATTCATGGATACACAAATGCATTTCACAATAAAACACAAAGTATAATAATGCATATGGTATCCTTTGACAACCTGAGATGCAGAGGGAAGTTTTATAGCAGAGCACGGGAAAAAAAGGAGGAGTCAAAAGTGTTTGCTCCTTGGGCGTCCTCCAACAACAATACAATGATGATAAGGAGCAAGGTGTGTGCTGCTACTTGACAGGCCAATCATGTTCCTGCAATACCAGGAAATTAGTTCTCCTATAAATACTGATTATGCAAAACAGGTCGCAACTCTCCCAGGAACCCCACACTTCAATTTCACCTTGACTATCAAAGTGTCTGTACAGAGGGTGTTTTATGACCACACCGAATTGGACAAGATGAGAGACACTGCTGAGATACAAGGGGGGGGCAGGGGCGTCCGGCGGACAGGACAGAGGGAAGAGAGGCAAAAAGGAATCTTGGTTTCCGCCTCCTGCTGCCCCTCTGATGATCTGCTCAGGAGCACAACTCTCCTGTCACCAAGCACCCAACATTTATGTCAGGGAATGTGGACGGTTCACCAGGCTTACACTGTTGAATGTGAGTGTGAGTTATGCACTACCTCGATAAAAATAAAAGAAACAGATGTTGATTAAAAAAGCAATTTTTCAGTTAAGGAATAAAATACCTGCACTGCTTGTCGCTTTTACCACTCAAACAGTTTGTGAGAGAGAAAAGAGGAAGAATGAACAGGAAGGAAACATAAAACAGCAGCAGCAGTTTTCATGGAACAGCAAAGCATAGCTCAGCTGAAGCAAAGCCAGGTTCATCGAGGGGTGTCATTTAATTCCTACAAACAAAATTAATAAATGTATAGAAGAGAAATAAAAACAGTGACAGAAAAAAAGAATGAAGCAAGACAAATGAAAGAAAGGAACGGAAGTAGACACTACATGGACAGAAAGACTTGAGAAAAGAGCAGAGATGTGAGTGAGGAGCAGCAGAAGCCAAACCAGAGGAAGCACTTCTGCTGCATTATAATCAAGGTTCTACCTGCACTTGAATCAAATGCCAAGGATCGGCGTGGCTCGAAGCACCAAAGCACAGTAACTGCAGACAGAAGGGCCTGGGCTGCAGTTATCAGATATCCCCCCCCCCCCACTCAGATTAAAATGACTCGATGCGGATCGTGCCCTCTTCAACATAAGCAGCCGCAATAAAGTGACGAGCCAGCCTATAAAAAAAGTAATTTCTTGCTCAACGGTACAATCGCGCCTCACGATGAGAGCAGATGTCAATTTAAAGTGTGGCGGCGCAAAGGGAGGCCGGCTGCCTCATTTTCCTTTGTCATTTCCAAGTGAGGGAAAGATACAATGAAGCAGAGTGAATGAGCGAGCAAATGAGAGAGCCTGATAAAGGACGAGAGGGAAGCTGGAAAAAAAGTAATTCCTCTTCATTTAGGCTGGCCACAGCTTGATGTAGAAGTGTGACAATCACACAACAAATTGCATGTGGGATTCTTTGCCTGCTTGTTACGTTTCCCAATAATAAGAGGATGACATCACCATCTACACCTCAACAAGCATGTGTTAGTACAAAGACAACATGGAGTCATTCAGCTCCGTAATCAAATGTCAAGTCAACATGAGAGGAAACGGGCTTGGTAAAATAATTACACTAATAAAGTTTCTGTCACCTCCACTTTCATCGCACGTCATGGCACACATGATGTAGTCGGGATATACTCTCGTCAATCGCTCAGCTTCTTACGCACGTTCCTTTTTTTTCATAACTTCTCTATTTACTCCCTCTCCTCTTATCCCTGCAAACCTTCTTCAATTTCAATTTCCACCAGAGCTAAAGTGAAATGGTGGGAAGAGTGCTGGAACGAGGTTGTAAGCCATATCTGGCACATCAAGGAAAAACATGTCAATCATCTTGGGCTGGAGCGTGTCTGTGGCTTTGGGAACAGGGAGCCCCCATATTTGTGGGAGCCAAGGCTGTTATCACACCAGGGAAAAGCATTAGAGTGGACGGGCTGTAAGGGGCAAAGTTGATTGGATTTGATATCACAATGCCCTATCACTTGACAGGATTATGTCCTGTGGGCAAAGGGAAAAAAGGTACAAAAGACAGAAAGGGATGTAGAAGACATAACAGGGAGGAAAAAGACAGGAATAAAAGAGGTCCTTCCACAGCTTTACCTCGTTTCGATTATTTGATTTAACAGTTGTGGGAATCCTGAGGGGAGACTCGGTGGTGGCACGTTTTCATTTACATTGTGGGAACATTTTAAAGGCCGGAAAGTGACTGAGCTGGATCGACTCTCCTTCTCACTCTCTTCTCCAGAGAGCTTAACCTGTTCCTAAAAATATTGCTCAGAGCCTACAGCTGTGCTGATTTATTGCCGGTGGCATATCAATTACGGTGCTTGTCCACTGCAGGGGAGAAAGAGGAGTGGAAGGTGGTGAGAGGAGGATGACGAGGAAGAGGAGCATTATGACAAATTCTCCGCCCTCTGCTTTCGATCCCAACATGTGGATTACATCTGGCAGAAGGGCAAGAGGAGAGAGGGTGGAACTGAGGAGTCAGGGAAAAAAGGAAAATACAGTAAAGGAGCGTGAGCAAATGAGGGCAATACTCTCCAAGGCATACACACACTCATCTCACATACAGAGAACGTCAATTATTTCAATCTAACCATAGCAGGAGCGAGAAGTGACTGAAAGGGGTACGGTTAAAAAAAGGCACACACTGGGCACCCTCCAAGCCACACACCCATTCATCTACACACACATGCACAAAAAACACACTTAAAAATGCAAACAGAACAGGAGGATGATTCAATCAGTTATGCACATGCAAATCAAAAGGCACACATGCAGAAATTAAATGGGTCTCTATCTTAATCTGTCCTCCACCTCTTCACTCTGCAGCCAACACACTTCAGAGATTGAAGATTTGCCCAGGGGAGGTAAGCGAGAGGGGTGAGGGGTGGGCATGGAATTGAACAGCACAAGGAGGGGGCAGGAAATGAGTGGTGGGGGGCTGGTGGAAGAGGGGGTTGGATGTTTAGAGAGGAGGTAAAATAGGAGGGGGAGCTGTGGGCCTTAATCCTCTCTGAGGGTCTCCCTAATCTCACCACCACTATTTGCATTTGGGGGAATGGATTACCATCCCCCGACACACTGATGGACGGATGGATTGATGGAGGGATGAGTGGCAAATCCTGGAGAGACAACAGATTCACAGACAGACGTAAACACACTAAAAAGTCTGACTGACGTTATTTTATTGCACGACTGAACGTGTGGGTTGCTCTCTAGACTCTTTTGGTGCTTTGAACAAATCCTCATGTGGTTTTTCAGGTAGGCATGGAGCAGTCTAGTCATTTTAAGTCGGGGTAGCCCACCAGTCGGACATATGTCGGTTTTAGACGCCGTCTCAAGAGCTGAGAGGAACGGGGGGGGGGTGAGACCATACCTAAACCAAACAAGCAAAAACTGTGCTCTTAACACACCAAAACTCATCACAACAGCAGCAAAGCAATTACTCTGCTGAGGATTATCAAAAAAATGTCAACAGTATTGCACATAGTAATATTGTGAACAATATCCAAGTCCATCTGTTACTGTACTGAAATTTGTTTTTCTGAACTTTTCTAGTAGCTGCAAAATGACAACAGGAAATGTTTCAATAACTGAATATGGATATTCTTTCCAGATTGTGTTTAAGGCTAGTAGAACCAGAAACATTCAAGGATTTGACCTTTTGTGTCATTATCAACCATTATTAATTTATAAGCAAAAATGGTGATGTTGCGGTATTTAGTGGGAATGAAAAAATATATAAAAAATATAACCTTGCACTTTTAAACGTGCCAAAAACAACCATTACAATAGTATATTCAAGTCACCCAGTGAGCCAAGATAAATTGCAGGAGGTAAGACCAATTTTCAAGAGGCTGGATAATAAAGCAGTATCATATATTCAGGTATCTTGTATTATTTTCTTCCTGTCCTGGCTGTGGGAACAAGCTGACTGGCAAGTCTTGGAGTGCATAAAAAGCCCTTATGAGTTCTGTTTTAGTGCCAACGTAAATCAGTTTAGTGGAGGACAAGCGCCGATGCCCTTTCTCCCTCTCTCTCTGTGGCAGGTGGCCTGCCAAAACAAATGCCTTGTTCTGGAGTGCAACAGTAGTGTGTGTGTGTGTGTGTGTGTGTGTGTGTGTGTGTGTGTGTGTGTGTGTGTGTGTGTGTGTGTGTGTGTGTGTGTGTGTTAGGAAGTAAGGCACTGGAACAAATTGAGCCCTGTCTTTAAAGCACCTTGCTGGGCTGACGTTCAAACCATCAGCCCAGCTGGAGTGATAAAACCTGGTCTCGACCTGTCTAGCGGCTATCCTTGAAGTGACAGAGTGGAGAAAATGCCACCGCATAGAAAAACTGGCTTCAAACTGTGTCCCCGGTTCGTTCTATTTTAATTATGCCCAAGTACATTAGCCAAGAATAAATTCTTTACAACAGTTCCTTTACAAGCTCTGGTACATAGAATATTGGAATTTGGAGATTGTAAAATGCTTTTTGAGAGTGTACCATAAACAACCAGAGCATAAAACACATCATAGTAAACAATCTTTAAAAACATGAAACGCAGACGTTTAAGACACAGCTTATCACTTAGTTGCACCGACTTCCTCGACTTTTTTTTTTGCCTCACTTGAATCAATACTGCACAAGGACGAGGGTGGAAACTGCCAAACAATCCAGTCGCACAATCGAGGGCTGAAGCGGCAATAAGTGCAAGGACAACTGCTTCTCTGACACCCAGTGTGTTGTGTGGATAACAGACATGTCTGTGTGAATGTGTGTGTGTGCGTGTGTGTGTGACAGCTGCCACTCCAGGAAACTAGGCAGACTGTGGGCACTACATAACACAAATTCCTCTTCCTAGTTCCCTGTGAATATAATCACACACACACTCTTCTCAGACGGGATTATACACTGACTGACTTACTTAAGAAACACTGTGGACACAAGTACCTGTGTTAATGTGTGTGTGTTCAAAACTGCGCTAATGTGTGTGTAGTGGTCAATCATACAAATATCTGCATATGTGCCAGTGCTCTGAGGGTTACTGTGACAGTTGTCCCTGCTACCCTGCTATGCCTACATTTGTCAAATGCGAGACATAAGAAGGGGGGGGTGTTAGCTGCTGCATGTGCGAGTGTGTGTGGGGGATGAAGCAGGAGGCAATAACAGCATGATACACCACGCATGCACACACACAAACACACTCAACACACATTACGACGACACCGACACCAGTTTCTTGGTTCGTCTGAACCTCGTGTCTGCTCCTCGCTGGAATGCAGAGAGAATGCAGAGAGAATGTGCTGCGGACAAATCTCCTCATCAAACACATACATACCGCGTGCATTTGTGTAAGATAACGCTGTGACAGGTGTGGGTGCCCTATCTTATCCTTTAAATCTCATCTCTCTTTGGGGGCATCTGGTAGTCAAGTGGTTAAGATGCAGACATGACCGCAGCATCCACAGTTGGAGTCCAGGCCAGTGGACCCACATTGCAGCCATAGTGGTATTCCATCTCTATCTGTCTCTGCCCTGGTTTTCTTTTTTGTCTGCAATGTCCTTTGTTAAAGCCATAAAGCCTTAAAAATCATCTTTAAAGACCCGGTTTCTCTTTAGACGGCTGGCATTATGCTGAAGGTTTGAAGCATTCCTGAGCATCTCGAGATAGTGGAGTGACATATGCATGCCATCGCAGTGCTCTGAACGGTTTATGAACATTGTGTCTGATTTGGCTGCTGAACACTGTGTTGAGCGCCCCAAGGTATCTTGCAGGCAGACAGACTGTATTCATCTCCATCTTTACATCTAATCCAATCTTCTCTCTCAAATCCTCTCACTATTTCTTTTTTCCACTACTGCCAAGCAGCTCAATGTGTCGGGTTCTCCATCTTCTATGAGTCAAAGCAGAAGCACAAATAAAAAACTAATAGCTCGAACACAGAATATTTACTGATCACAATAAACAAACTGTGAGCATGGTAACGTTCTTTCACCCTTACTGCTTTTCTCTAGGGTGAAATTCCTGGAAAAATAAAAGGGCTTCATCCGAGCGCAGAATGAATGAAACCCTGCTGAAGCAGCTATCGCATAAAGCCCGCCCACAAAAAGCAGCGCACAGACATGCAAACACACTGATGCATGCACCGTCAGATTAGTGGTTTACTCTTAATCTCTCGACTGTGCTTGTGCGACTGGGTCTTTCTTTCCATGACAAATCCTGTGTGTGTGTTTGTGGGCATGTCTTTATAGCCTTCTGTGGACAAATTTTGTTTCAGTACTATTGTTGTGAGCCGGGTCCACACAAATTTAAAAGGCTTTTCGATGGTTGAGACTGGGTTTTAGGGTCAGGGTTAGAATTAGGTTTTGGTTAGGGTTAGGGGAAGGGGCTGGGGATTGTATGACGTCAATGAGTGTCCTCACAAGTATTGAAAGACAAACGTGTGTGTGTGTGAGAGAAGGTGGCAGAGGAAACCAATATTTAGGTCAAGGCCAGAGTGTGCCTAAAATGAGTCAAACCGTAATGCAGTAATAGCCCACAGCTAGTTCCACATTTCCGCACTGGGTCGCCACGGTAAGATCACGCTGAGCCTGTGCCATTGTCTGTAGCATGAAGCTAATGCGTCTGTGTTTGCCATGGCTTTAAAGGAGAACACCTGTGCAGAGGAATGATCCAAAGCACCACTGACACACAGGTAGTTCACTAAAGCTTGTTTAAATACAGAACCTGTACAAATAATAACATAGGTATTAATAGGTAATACATTACGCTGCTATTTTGCTGGGCACTTTTAATGTTTATTTTACAAACATAAGTTATCTGAAGGCTTCAGATAAACTTGCTTCTAGCTATGCATTACTCAACACAGCACCATGTTGTACCGTGTGCTGATTTGAAGCTTTGGTTGTGCACTTTGTCAGAAATTATCATATGTGAGATAATGTGCCAGAAACGCTGCACATAACCAGTGGCTTACAGAGCATGCCCACAACTTCCCGCATGCATGCTTGCTAATTGCGTCACCCAAGCAGTTTTCTCTGCCACGATCTTATCATTAACCCTCAACATCCAGAAAATCGTCACCAACATACCAGGTCTAAGGTTCACCAATAGTTAAACAGCGTGAGAAAATGGTAGCTATTTATAATATTGCCCATTGCACACCCAGGTGGATCCACATGACTCCCAGTGACGACTTAAATCAACAATGAGCAATAGCATAGTCACGATGAACACCAACCCAAAACAGCCTTGTGGTTTTCCCACGGTCATTCACACAACCATTCAAGAAGTGGCCTCGTCTTCCCCGGCTGGTTGTACAGGTGTTGATGTGTGAGGACAGGTCACGTAAGAGGACGGCATGAAATTACACAATGATGGTACATTATTAAAGCACATGCTGTACACTGACCAGCAGAAGACTTGACTTCTTTATGTTGTTTGCTTGTAATAAAAGGTGTGTTCATTTTCCACATCCACGCATGAATAAAGTCTGTGTTCTGAGCTTTGACTGTAACAGCTAAGCCGGTGTATTCCTCGTAGTGCTGCTTATATTCGACCAGCTGAGTTCACTGTATTGGAATGCAGTCTGCTCTGCCCCGAAACAGCTTATTACCAAACACTGCTGTCCTCAACTGCAACTCCCTCCTCCTACTTTCTCTTCCTCACACCCTCCGTTTATGAGCTTGATTGACCCTTGACACTCACAGTGCTGGAGTGGGCTTGTGCTGCACAGTTTCCGAAAAACTTGCTAGAGCGTTGACTGTTGTAAAAACGGGCGTGCCACCATAAATATCCTCTGAGGATTTTAAGGGCAGTGCCGGTGACGCTGGTAGTGGCTGGAAGAGGAGTCGATTCAAGGAGAAAGACATTAAAAAGAATCACTGGCTCCTTTTGTTTTAATGGTGCCATAAACGTAGCCTCCCCTTTTCGGAGTTTGTGTTTTCAGAGTGAGCTTATATGGCCCGCCGACACTGTCAGTGTTAGATGAACGGTCAACTTTCCTTGGGATTGCACAAGCATTTGGCCACAGCGTCTGTTATGATGAATCTGCTATAAACCAACAGCAAGAGAAGCAAATGAGAAAAATTTTCTCACCATTAATATCAAAACCAAGATCACATTAATCTCAGCCAAGTTCAAACCTTGGAGAGCCAAAGAGCTCATAGGTTGAGAATGAATGTGAAAACAAAAAGCAAATCCAGAGTTCAGTTTGCCCTTGGCCCAGACATAATCATGGGTTATCACTGGTTTTTGTGTTGACCCCCAGAAAGTAAAGAAAAATGCATCTGTAGATAAAGCTATCAACACCACAATACTTCTTTTATTGTCGTTATCGACGTTACATCATAATGGGATAGAGCCCTGACTGGATCACTTGGACAGTTGTCAAGTTGTGGAGCACACAACTTGACACAGGTCCAAGCCTTAATCATGCTCAGATCTTCTGAGCTTTGAATTCGTCTAGTGCACATTAAATAAGGTCTTCTCTTCATATTTTAATTTGAAAAGACAGAAATCTGACCATCTGCTGCCTTTTTTCTACTGCTCCGAATCATTACGTCATTCAGCGCATGTTAAATGACAACACACAGGCAAAAGCCCTCATACACACTCACGCTGGTACAAATGGCTATGCACAGTGTCTCTGGGTTGGTTCACTGTTGACTCAGACAGCATCCTTATCCATCTTTGTCTATTAAGGCCTATTGTTTCCGGATGTGTGCTGTTGGGGAGCATTAGTAACCATATCATTGGTTATGACCACATGGCTTTATCCTTTGCTCTAAATGCTTTAAGACAGGCGTGTGGCTTCTGTCACATGGTGTTTAGCCGATTTATGACCTCGGATGGGTCACAAGACATCAGAGATAAGGCAGATGTCTGGGCTTGGGGGAAATGTTGGTTCAATTCCTCAACAGAGATACAAAAAAAATGTGACAATTTACATAAGATGTTGTGGATAGACCATCACCTATTGGTTATTTTCTAAAACATTGTTACCTGTACAATACATTACAGCCAAAAGAGCTTTAGTTTGGCATGAAAAGTGTGTTTGGCAAAAAAACACATGATCAGATTCCTCATACATACACAGGGGCATCAGCAACCGCATAGAGACTAAACCACATTACTGTCATGTCCAAGAACTCCATGGGACAGGGACATTAATTTTGTCTAAATTGCACAGTGCCAATTATCTTCAGCCGTTTTGAAGCTTAGACAAAGGAAGCTCATTTATCCGGACTGTTTTAAGCTCAGGAGCCCAGATTAAGCCTCACTATAGAAACCATGACACAGACAGAAGACTGGCATGTGAACACGTGAGTGTCGGTGACCAGTAACTATGATCAAGACTGTAGTAATGACACAGCCTTCATGAGGTCCGTGAGGTCTCTCTGAAAATACAGGGAGGATTACTTAAATATGCATTTAATGAACTTTACCAACTAGAGTCTTTTTAGAAAATCGGGAAAAAAAAACCCTGAATGAGACAGTAGGCTGGGGAAGAGAATGAAAAATATAACAGAAGCAGAGATTGAATGAGTAAGGACGTAATAATCAGGCGAGAGATGAGACGAGAGAGAAAATGGTGCAGGTGAAAAGGCGAGGTGATGAAAATGGAGAGAAAAGAGGGAGAGATAGAAGGGTGAGATGAGAGGAGCTGACGATACTTTTTCAGATAGCCAGCGAGGCGGAACGAGGAGGAATGGAGAGCGATAAGAGGAGAGCGGTCTGTGCATGTTTAGCTAAAAGGGAAACTTTCTTTCCCCTCAGCTTGTGGGCAACTGAGTGCCCGTCACAGAACTACAGCCAACACCACTTCAACTTACACAAAGTACTTTAAAACAATACTCTCTGCGGTGCCGCGCTACAACTTTCACAAGGATTCCACTTATTTTAGTTTTAATCAAATGCTTCAATAGTCAAGCATTTATCGCTACATGAGCTTTAAATAACAGTAGCTGGGAGTCATTTTGTCACGGGTGAAATCTGGTTGGCATTTCAACAAAAAAAAAAAAAAAAAAAAGTCTGTCATCTTGCTCCGTTATTATTTTCATATCTGAGTAAAGTCAGCCAGTCATGTTACAGAGACTTCACTCCTCTGTACTTACTGGACATCACAGCCTCACAGGTTGCTCACAGGTTTTTCCCACACCTGTGAGAGGTAGCGCCTTAATAAAGAAGTGTTTTTATTCTGAAAATTTAACCTTAACAGTGGAGCTGTGAGTGTGATTCTTCACACAACACCCACACTCTCTGTCTTTTCTTATGCTAATGAGGTGTAAAAAAGTTTTACATTTTGTTTAAAAAGAATAAACATGAATCAAAGCGGAAATTTATGTTAGAATTTAAAATACTGCATATTTGCCAGAGCTCAAGCAAATGGATAATTAATCCATTTGATTTAAGCCCTTAAATCTTTAGATTCATACATATGGAGGTTTTTGGCTGTTGACTGAAGTAAAAACAATATGTCAATATGGTGACTTTCATTATGGGAAACTGACATGGACATGTTTTTTACTATTTTCCAGTGTTTTAGAGACCAAACAATTATCTGTTATTTTTGGATCACTCAATATTAAAGTAATCATTAGATGCAGTTGCACCATCTGGAGTCAACATTGTGACTGAAATAAAGTGTAATAGGAAAAAGGAATTCATTATGTGCTCACAGTGTCAAACTTATATAAGAGTGTAGAGAACCGTACGTTTTCCTGTAAGTTCAGCAGATTTTTTTGATGATGAACAAACTTGAGGTCACAGCCTGACAACGTTTCCACCTAAAATAATCCTAAAGTCTAAACAGAATTTCAACTCTTTCACTTCATGATCCGCAAGTCAGAGCTATTAGAGAGAGACGCCTGGCTGGTCTTGGAACTCTCCCAAAGGAAGGGCCGGGCCTACTGGTCGGTCCAGAAGGACGAGTAACATCAGCCATTGTGAGTCACGCAGACAGGGCAGGCGAGGGGAGGGAGCACAGAGGTTCAACGGAAGACAAAACACACGGCAACCTGGAGCACACTTTCATTAGGTCATATTACTAAGACTGTCTTTCAACCTGGCAGACGGACAATTAATAAAGCTGGTGCTAGTGTAAACAGGGTGTGTGTCTCTGTGTGTGTTCTGCAGGTGTCTGACAGTCTTTGTGCTTGTTTGAGTTTACATTGGGTCTAAATGTAGTAAGTGGCAGAGACAGGGAATGAGGTGAATAAATATATATTAAAAATAATAACAGAAGTAACAGGCGGTTGAGAGACAAAGCCATAACTGCATCCACCAAGCTTGTCCGTATCATAACAACAACAGAACCCAGACGAAGAAGGAGCTTTGGGAAAGGAGGAAGAGAGCGTGGGGGAGGATCAGAACAGACATGGAGAGAAAGAAAAACACAGAGGGGAGACATGTTGGAAAGACAGAAATGTGAGCGCAGAGGAAGAGAGATAAGGAGACTGGTGGGAGCAGGGGAAGATGAGAGGACGAGTGGTGAGTGAGAGGAATGCAGCAGAAAAAGAAGGGAGGAGAGGAACAAAGAGAGCGGAGAAGAGGGACTAAATATATCAGCGTCTTCCTCAACACAACGCTGAGCTAGATATGAACATTCAAACACATAAATTCGGCCTATAGGACGTCTTGCCGCATTCTTGCCAACTTTCTGACAAAAGAATTCACAAAGAACACAAGCTTCACTCCAAAAAGCCCCTGCAGGGTGTACCCTACAGAGAAGATGAAGAAAACTGGCAATTTTAGTCTCGGGTCAGAATATTGCTGTGCACAACAGACACAAACTCACTGGGGGACAATCAGTGGAAGACAAGTAGGACTTCGCTTCCAGAGGCTTTAAAGGTGTTTGAATGTTATTTGCCCCAGTGTGATTAAGTTTCCCCTGCTTCTATTGGATTCCAGCGTGCTGAATAAGCACCCCGCTTACTCCACATTTCCACCCCCACCTTTGCATTCTCTGCCGGCCACATCTCCATTGTGAACAAATATATCACGGCCTAACTGGTCAGGCAAATGACCTGCCATGTTCTGTGGTCCTCCGGGGACCTACTGCCACTCACACTTCCCCGAACCCTCGCGTATTTCAGCCACTCACTGCCACTTGGGAAGCACATTGAAAATATAGCTCAGGCGTTGTTCGAACGCCATTATCGAAAATGTTGGGGTGTTTATGCATACGGAGTCTCTTGGCTTCAAAGTGAAGTCGATGGCATCCGTAATGATGCAAGAACTGTTGGGATGTAAGCCAACGAGGAGCAAAACAGGATGGAGCACGACATGGAGCTTTTAGTTTCACGTATAGTCACATTCAATGGACACACATTGGAGTGTTTATTAATACTTCGGGTCCTGGTTAATGTCAGCCTTGTTACGCATGAATTCTCTTTAGCAAAGCTACTGACACCAGGCTTTTTCGTTAAGTCCGACGTGTGAAAGAACAAGTAACCTTTTGGTCTCTAAGAAATCACTTTGCACTGTGAAAAATCTGTTCTACAAAGCTCTGGAATTAAACTACAACCTATTATGGCTTTGTACAAGTGGGCCTTGACCTATTATTTGACAAACGCTGTTTGATAATGGATTCAGCACTAAGCTGGTCTCCATCGCCACACTGAAATCCACTTTCCTCTGTAGGTCGGCTGACCCCTCCCTTGATGTGCTGAAGGATGGCTTGTATGATCTGTTCTGGCTTGTTAAAACTCATGTGATTTCACAAGGGGGAAAGGTTAAGACTCACGTGACAACAAGAACCTGTCACCAGAGTCGTGCTCACGACCTCAACCGCCAATGCCCAAGCAGGGACACAGAGACATCCTCAAAGGAGATATCTCTCTCTCCGTCTCTCCCTCTCTCTCTCTCTAAATACTTGTCTTAACCTGCACGCTTCATTTGAATTTCAACGGCTGCTTCAAACTCACCAGTGACACACATACACACACACAGCGGCTTTTCAGCTCAGTCGTCCAAGAAAAAGCACATTTTCCGTGACAAGTGACACATGAATCGGGAATTTGTGTGTCAGGGAGGTGTCTTGCTTTACGCCCTGACCTTTTCCAAGGAGAAAACGAAGTGAATCCATTTCTCCTGGCGGTGTTTGTATGAAGCGGTATGAGGCAGCAATTATTAAAGCCTAATGAATAACTGGGACAAAACAAAGTGCCAGCACACTGCAGCTCACCCAAAAGGCTACATTAGCATCTTAAATGCAAATAAAACTTACTCGACTTGCAGATAAGTCGCTCTTGGGAGAAAAACAAATGAAAAAGCATTACTCCTTCCCCCTAACCCGTGTGCACAGTGAATGTATGCAGAGCAAACACAAGCCAAAAAGATTCATCTTAGTACAGGTGGTCATTCCTGGAAAGAAGGAACAGAAATATTAGAGCAGGGTTATGAGGAGTCAGTTTAGACAACAATTGTTACATTTGATTCAGATTCAGATTCACGGCTCAGCCCAGACGTTTTTATTTTTATCAAATTAATTTTTCCATCAATAAGAAAGGGATACTGCGCAGCTACACGTGGGGCTACAACATGGAGCTTCTCTTTAAGCTGATTCATAAGAGATAAATATAAAAGAGGAAGGCAGAGTAAAAGAGATCGACAGATTATGCAGAGTGACCACAACCGCTCTGGCCACCACCAAAAACCTCTTAAAGCTGTTATCAAGTCAAATGAGAGAAATCCTGGAAAGCTTCGAGTGCACTGTGAACATTTGTTTTACACGCTTCCAGCTGAGCGCATGACCAAATCGCTCACTGCACAATGGTTTTCTTAATCATTCATCTGTGCATGGAGTGTTGTGGCTGTGTGTCAATGAACAGCAAAAGGAGACTTTCGAGGTGCTGTATCCAGATGGCAGATGGTATCTATGGCTCCATGTGGCCCACGACCAGTTTCAGGAGGAAAGGGGAAGCCATTGTGCTAGTTTGGATGAATGTGTTGCCAGGTTGTGGCCCGTGTTCCTCCAGGAAGAGATATGAAGTTTGTGCATGACAAAGCCAACACGTGGACACGTGGAAATACCTTATCTAATGTCTGTTTCCTATGCTGGGTTAAGCTAGTTGTCCCGCACGCACACACACACACACACACACACACACACACTTACCAGCTACTTCATTAGGTGCCCCTGTACAATTTAATGCAATTCACAGCAGCTCTGCAGAACTTAATTTTATTTTGTTTCTGTGTTAAAATAATTTTTTACTATTTGTTATTTCTGTACTATTATTTTATCTTATATCATTACACCTTGTGAAGCACTTTATGATTGTATCTGTGTGTTTATTATGGAGTTCATGGAGCAGAAGAGTCCTACTGGAATGCATCGTATTAAGAGGTGGGTCTAATGTTTTGGCCACGCTGTTACTCCACATTTACCCAGTGAGGGGAGTTATTTTGGCTATGTGTGTGTACTGGGGGTCCTCTGGGAAAAATGTGTCAGCTTGATCCACAGCTTGGATGAGACCCTTACCACTGCCTAGCAGCGTGAACATGACAGGACACGATGTGAAGCAGGGAGGGCTAAGATGTATGGAGTTTGAAAGGAGAGAAGTACTGTGTATGCACTATGGACTTCCTCCTGTGGTTGTATGGACAAATACTCAGGCAGTAAATGAACACAAATACGGACACAAACGTACAGACGCTTGGACCTCATGACAGGCATACTGTAAATCTCAACAAGAAATACTGTGAAACAGGAACCATTTCCTGAAACTGTGAAGACAACAG